>OU342737.1:68237808-68837808 GCA_910589765.1 Avena atlantica
CCTGAGAAATGATTAAGGTAACTACACCTACCAATATCTCCGAGTCCTACGTTGAGTCTATGACTCCACTGCGGCCTCAGGGGCTACTCCCATAGGGAGCGTCAGTTGAGTATCCGAAAAAATTGTGTCCTTCAGACCTATATTGCAAATGACTACGTAAAAGTCTCTGCTCGAGTCTATGACTCGAACAGACACTCGGAGGCTACTCCCATAGGGAGCGCTGGCCCCGCACCCTATGAATTCTTCGACTGTGATTCTTCGGATCAAATACGACAAAATTCTTTTTGGCAACTTTGCCCAAATCAACGCTAAGTGAGAAGCATTCTTCTTGGTCACCCAAAACACCCCTGCGGTGATAAAATTTCGGATGTTGTGTCTGCGACACAAAGATAAGTCCTACAGATATCATCTGATGTCCCGATAACGCACCTGACTGCGTCTGCTAGTAAACTTCCGTGTCAGCAGACACGATGAAAATCCCGACGGACGAGTTGGGTACATCTTTTGAAAATCATTGAGATTCGACTCCTGTAAGTTCGCGACGGCCTGAGTCTAATCACACCAGCAATCGTTCTGAATTCGAGTCCGGGGACTTGAGTTTGATGAAGATCGTGTTCTTTTGTCCTATGATATTTAACTGGCCCTGATCCGTCGAGAGAGTCAGACACGCGCATCAACAATCCCTATGAACTAAACATTTCTCCTTGTAAAACAGGTTCAATTACATACACCTGAAAGATTGAAGAGTCTCTAGCCGAATCTATGATTCGACTGAACACTCGGGGGCTACTGACATTACACGACTTTGGTATATCTGGTCCATTCCAAGGAAGGCCCATGTCAAGACAACGCAACCCATGGAGATTTCGGGTGGCCCAAGCCCATGACGCCTTCGGATCCTTGGAGGACATGTCTAGAGTAGATAGAATTTCAAAGAGTACCAACCATAATCTGTAACCGACTCGACCTAAGCCCGGGACCTGCCTATTTATATAAATGCCAGGAGGGTACGACGAGAAGAATCTGAACTCACCGCATACACACATCCACACCAGATTGCATCTGCGCACCCCTGTAACATTTGGTCCCGCCGTAATCAAGAGCATACAAGCAGTAGGGTTTTCCCTCCGAAGGCCTGAACCTGGGTAAATCTCGTGTCCCGCATTACTTGTCTGTTAACCGTTCTGCGATCTCCAGTATCCTCATCTTCTCCAAAACCCAAGTCCATAACAATAGGCATTGACGAGATCAAACCTCGTCATCTAGAGTAGTTAATATGGAGTAGAGGTAGTAACTTTTTAAAAACCAATTATTCTCACAAGAAGGAATTTTAAAGGAAAAAATTACACTTTTCTATATGTTTTCGCCTGATATAACTTTTCTTTGGAGTGCATACACATACAAAAATAGATTGTCAATATTCCCAATGTCTAGTCTCACTTAAGTTTTTGAGAAATTCATGTGAAGCAAAATCGGTTACTCTCCCCTCTCTTATGAGTAACTTGCTAAAAAAGGTTTATACTCTTATAAAAAAAGCTTATATACCATGGAAGAGAGTACTCCCTCCGTCCCAAATTACTTTGCATTCTAGGTTTGGTCAAAGTCAAACATATTAAAACTTGTCCAAACATATTCTACAAAATACCAACATTGATAAAATTAATTACATACAATATAAAAGTACGTTTTACGGTGATTCTAATTATATTTATTATTAGATGTTAATAATTTTCCTAATATATATAGTCAAAGTTTATAAAGTTTGACTTTGAGTAGCCTAGGATGAAGAGTAAATTGAGACGGAGGTGTTGGAACACCCCTGCCGACTGGCCGGTCCCGGGGCTGTTTCATGCCGAAGAAGAAGACTACGAGAAGGCACACACAGTACAAAATAGATGAAACAGGGAACTTTTTTGATAACTCTCTCGGTAAACTCACGTACAAAGGTTATTCCTCTATTTATAGGCTAAAAGGGATACGATACCACATGGGCCAACCCTAACCTGATAGAGGCCACACCGAGTGGACCTCTACCGGCCCAGTTTCCCAACAGGAGGAAGTAGTATTTTAAGATGATTTAGCAAAACCAGTTATAGCAATATCACGATCTCTCCTACATCACACGAATCAAAGGAGTAAAATGTTGAGCCTTTTTGTACACGCACCTAAGTCATACTCTTATTTTCTCTTCGAACCCTGCAACTAATTTTCGTGTTTACCTCGAATATTCCGGGAGAAGAGTAGATTAGGAACAATGTATAGGGCTTTTGAACAAAGTTCACCTAAAAAATCTAATGAAGCACGATAAGTGCCCAATTATCCAACTGACTAGTGGGTTCCACGGTTCATGACCCCGCATGTTAGCAGCACATCAGCACCCAAGTAAACCAAATCACAGTATCTCTCCATTTGCCAGAGCTACAGTACAGAGGCCCATTCCGCCTTCTCTCTCCTCCCTTTCTGACGAGGCGACCTGCCCTGCCCCTTTCCCCTCTCGCTCACCTTCCTCGCCATGGCGTTCTTCTCTCACCACCATCTGCAGCAGCCCCACCCCGCGGCGCCGCCGCCACCGCAGCAGCAGCAGCAGCCGGCGCCTCTTTCCTTCAGGTGCTCCATCTCAATTCCGTGTCCTGCCCTTTCTCCATTTTTTTCCAAAGCTAAGAATCGCTCTAAAATCCCCTTCCTAATGCCGGAACTTTTTTTAGCAGGAACGCGCTGCCAGTGCCGGTCGATGGACAGATCCCGGCGCCTTACGCCTTCTTCAACCCGCCGCCCGCCTTCCCGGATCAGGCCGGGCAGCCACAGCGTAAGGCTTTTCCTCCACGAATCTCCTCTTCGCCTCTCAAAATTCTGCTGCAATAGGCGCTGATTTTTTCTAGGTATTTTGCTCTGTTCTGTGTAGTGGTGGACGCGGCGGGGCTGACGGCCGCCGCGGGTATGGGGTGGAGGCAGCCGAGGGAGCAGGAGCTGCTGGGGGAGAACTCGCAGATGTCGTCTATCGATTTCCTGCAGACCGGTTCGGCGGTGTCGACGGGCCTGGCCCTCTCCCTGGAGGACCGGCGCCACGGCGGCGGCGGTAGCGGCGCCGGGAACTCTTCTGGCGATTCGCCTTTGCTCCTGCTGCCGATGCTTGATGACGATCTCTCCCGTGAGGTCCAGCGGCTTGATGCTGATATGGACCGATTCATCAGGGCCCAGGTCACGTGCTTTAGAACTCTTTTTTTTTGTTTTATTTACTACTACTGCAACAGCAGGTGCATTTGACTATTTGAGTTGTGCAACCCTGTGCTAACACGAGGTGTAGTTGATGAGGTTTTGCCAGGCAATTAGTGAAGCGTTGATGTATATAGTTTATGCGAGTGAAGGATGCGCATAGATTGTCTCTTCGCTTCACTTCCTCTAATGTTAGAGGTTTCTTGCTTTGTCATCGAGACATGCAGCAGCTCCTGATGAGGGGTGATCTCATAGCGAACGAGCATCATATGTCATTAAAGTAAAACTTTGTGAATCTTAACATAAAAGGGTGAAGATTACATATGATATAATTGGGTATATATCACTGGTACCACCCAAATCTTGTGTTCAATTAAATACCACTAATATCTCAAACTGGTCTTCCTTTTGCCACTCTGTTCCGTCCCGTTACACCCCACTTACAGCGATGTACTGTGCCACCACCTGAACCCCAGTTAAACATTGGAATTCCTAAATGAAAGCTGTGGCACCTAACTGTGGTGAGTACGCGATCTCCTGTCCTCACCTTCAGATCGATCCATAGGAACCTAAGAAACCCCGATACCTGAGTAAACCAGAAGTGTTCATCTTAATATACAATCTGACTGAACAAAGCAGATGGGGCAGACCAGGGTACAGGCGGCTAGAGGAGGTAACTGAAGTTGTGCATCCAGAGCTCCATGTCAGAGGCGGCATCTGCTGCTGGTAGATCTTCTGCAGGCGTTGTTAGTGCTCTCATCATTGACAAGAGGGTTGGAGTACACCAGAAAGGGAAGTGGGGTTTTTGGGTGGTATACTGATACTTAATTGAACGATGTGATTCGGCTTGTATATACCAATACTAGGCAGGTTTGGGTGGCTTTTGATTACTTATTTACTTCTAACAGCTACTTGGATGAAGCTTAGAAGCTCTTTTGACGTTTATTCTCTTAAAAACAATTTCGTGTTTCTCCCTTGCATAATTTTTCTCAGCGTTACTCCCTTCTAAATATAAGAACGATCGATCTGACCATGCCGACCTTTGTGGTTGCCACTTATTTCCTTCTGCCAGTAGGTAGGTGAATGCTACTGCCCAATGGAATATCTGGTAGACTATACTACAGCCTACAGGAACCCTTGATGATAAAACTTGCGAACCCACTTATTTCCTGCTGCATTCTTAATTTCTTATATGTTGGTGCCCAGTTCAAGCTTTTCAATGTCTTGGCCAGAGAGGAACGGACACAATGTTCTGTAGCGAGATTTGGTCTCATGGAAACTTCGATGATCGCCACTACTTCAGATTTCGCCCTTGCCTCTTAATAGCCACTTGTTATTTAAGATCAATGCCAGTCCTGTAACTTCTGTTAGGTGGATACTGAAGAAGTTCCCTCATTTTTATGCCCCCAATGTAGCATCCACTTTCCCTCATTGCTTGTGGACCAGATCAAACCTTATGCCTAGTAAATGTGCAGCCTTCGAATAGACGTGGCCCAGGGATGAGGTGCTTGGACGTTGGTAACATTATCCGACGGCCCAAAATTCACTGAACAGTGGCCCTGCACCGCCATGAGGGAGGGGTCTACGCATGTGTAACCACTACTTGGGCTTTCATCGCTTTGCCGAAAAGGATAACCTGATAGTTACTATGTTTGGACCCCCAAGCATTATATGCCACAACCCATAATAACTTTTTCAGTGTGGGGCTAACCCGCCACCGCCAGTATGCACATGTGAACTTGGGCTGCTAGCCTACAAAAATGTGAAGGAGTATTAAAAGAAATTCGACCAGACATAGGTACAGTTTATATGGTCTGCATGTTAGTTTACTGTACTCTCTTTGCTCAAAGACTAAAAACACACATGTCCATTTGATGAAATTACTATTGGTCCAGGTCTTCTGTGTATACTAGTCACGCTAGCTCTCTTACTTTCCCGTTTTCAGTAGATAAGAAAAATTGAGTTATTATGCTCGATTTGCTTCCTTCGACATAAGTCAGATATACTAAACAATCTACAAAGTACATCATTTCATCAGTGTTCAGTTTTTTGGCTCATATAAAAGGCACTGTTATCAAGTTAATTAATGCAATCATTGCTACTCCCTCAGGTCCATATTAATGGCTTCAACTTTATCTAAATTCGTATGTACTAGTTAAGTATTTAGACTAGATGCATTCGTATCTAGACAAAGTTGAGGCCATTAATATGGACCGGAGGGAATAGTAATATTTACTCAGTGCTGCCTTTTATTTTTCTACCACATGATATATCTCATAATCAAAGTGGAGGGAGAAAGAGAAAAAAGGGGTATGGGATATATTGTTTGTAAACCAAACAAAGAGAGCTTTTGTTGCATGTGCTCAGTTGAGATGTCAACTTTCTATGGACAGCAACACGATCAATGGCAAAATAAAGTTTCTCTGCCGTTCTTGCCTGTAAGCTATAAGTTAGGATCACACCCAGCGAATTAATTAAATAATTCTTGCATACATTCATTCATGACTTGGTAATAAGAAACCTTTCCAGCTCTTCAAAAGAAGCGAGAGACAGTGAAAGTGCTAGTGGATCATTGAAAGAAAAGATACACTTGACAAAGAAGAAAGTATTCCCGCCGTTAAACACAGTATACATTAAATTCTATCGGCTAGAATTGTTTCCACTTAGGACAATGCATGGACGGTTTTGGGTTGAACCTCATCACCACAATTAGTACTGTTAAAAAGAAAGCTTCGTATTCAACACCCTTCAAGATATTTTTATTTTCTAACAGAAAAATGTTTAACTGGCAGAATGAGCGCCTGAGGCAGTCTATATTGGAGAAAGTTCAGGCTAAACAGTTTGAAGCACTGGCCTCTGTTGAAGACAAGATCCTCCGAAAAATACGGGATAAAGAGTCAGAAGTGCAGAATATTAACAAAAGGAACTCTGAACTTGAGGAGCAGATTAGACAAATGGCAGGTGAAGTTGGTGCGTGGCAGCAAAGGGCCAAGTACAATGAGAGCATGATCAGCGCACTCAAGTACAACCTGGAACAGGTATGCGCCCACCAAAGCAAGGACTTCAAAGAAGGCTGTGGTGACAGCGAGGTAGATGACACCGCTTCCTGTTGCAACGGTGGTGCCGTCAACTTGCAGCTGATGCCGAAGGAGAGTAACCATTCCAAGGATTCGACGGCATGTAGGGTCTGTAAATCAAGTGAGGCGTGCATGCTCTTGCTGCCCTGCCGGCATCTTTGCCTGTGCAAAGAGTGCGAGAGCAAGCTGAGCTTCTGCCCCTTGTGCCAGTCCTCCAAGATACTTGGTATGGAGATATATATGTAATGTACAATCTAATTTATGTACCACTTGAAGTATCTTTCGAGATACTGCTGTACTTAGACATCAATGTATTGTCAAACTGTAGAACCTATTGATCACTCTGAGATCCGACTTGATCTACCATTTATGGTCGATTTACTGCAGCAAATTTCTATTTAGAAGTACGAGGTTTGAAATTCAGAAGACTTGCTCAGTAGTTATTTATTGTGTGACAAATTTGTTCCCTTGGGCATAATTTGTGAAAATTCATGCTTAATGTTCACCTATCAAGTTTACGGGGACCCGTCTTGTATGGCTGATTATGCTTATGACTACTATGGCTTGTCGCTTGCTACAAGTCCAACAAAGAACAAAACCTAAATAATGTTACCAGCTCGGTGGAACTTTTCTTTTTCACAGTACATTCGAGAGTGATCGGTGCAGAACCTGAAACACTACCAGAATGGTCTAACCACGCACTCTATCAAACCTCATTTTCTTAGTACTGCTTGTACTTTTAGGCACAATTTATCTATCCCAAAAGAAGGACAGCTGTTCTCCGGCTTTCTCATTGAAATATAACTTATCCAAGAGCTGTTACAACTTCTAAACTGCTCTCTAGAATAGTTGGTGAATGTCTTCAACATTCTAAATAGAACAGCTTTGCTTATATTATTCCAGTCTTTTTGTTGTTGATGTAATGAATATATTATTCCAGTTGGATATTGTCTTGATCTAAATTCTTCTTCCATGTAAGTTCTGTCAGAATTGTACTTCAGTTAGCTTCTTAAAGAAAGCCTTCTTTTAAATATGCCCATTCTTTTAGGTAGAGTGAGCATGTCCGAGCATGAAAGCGCAACACAGAAAAAACACATAGTTCAGTTGGATATTGTTTTGACCCGATCACCCGAACCCTTCCTCTATGAAAGTAATGGCAGAATTGTACAGTAGCTTTTTTTTTCTTCTAAATTTGCTTATTCTTTCAAGTAGTGCGAGCATGGAGGTGCAACATGGAAGCAACCTATAGCTAGTTATGTGCTAAATCATAGTTGTGCACTTACGATTGGTTGCCGTACACGCATAGCATGCGTTGGACTGGATCCATGCTTTACACCTAATAAACAATCTCGGCGGCGGATTACGGCAATTATGATTGGCTGGTTAGGAAAAAGCCACACACGCTTATCTTTCAAGGCCAGTAAATCAATTGATCAGTTGGCGTCCCCTTGATAACCAGCACTAGGATAGTAGGAAATGCTAGCCACATGTTTGCCATGGTTTGGTACTAGGGCTCTTTGGTTCAAAGGAATTTTAAGATGAACTCTGGAACAATCTATTTCTTGGTAGTTTTTCTTATATAGCTTGCTTGTTTGTAGGATTGGAGACCATATAAAATTTTCCTATAATTTATTTTAAATGCATTTCAATAGGAAGATTCCCCTTAGGTCTAACCTTGTACTTACTATTTTATTCTTGTTTCAATGACAACTCTAGAATCCACTTGTGTTTTTGGCTCATGTAGGATTCAATATGACATGTCATTTCAATCGTACTTTTTTTTCTGTTCTTATTATGCGAACCAAAGACGCCCTACTATCTAGCATTCTTTCCTCTTCAAATGTGTCTTCTAACCGAATAAACTATAACCTACGATCCTATTTAATTGTCGCAGGTGTAGGCAAAGTTTTGCCTAAACCTTGCCTAAACTTGAGACAATTAAACCGGACCAAGGGAGTACATCTTTTCTTGATGATCAATATAATCCACCAAAATTTGCCGGTATTCTCAAATGCCACTAAAAAAATTCCAGGTTCCAAATATGCATTGAAATTCTGGACAAGGTATAGATTTGCCACTTTCCGTAAGTTCACCCTCAAGTGATTTTGTGAAAGATTATTTACCCAGCCATATCTTGTGCTGATTTAGCCCTGATTTTAAATTTAATTTAATCCCATTTTGGCATAAAATTTCAACATGAAAATAACACAAAATTTAGCCTAGGATGTGCTAGTTTTAGGGTCAACGCCTGGTGAAGTGATGGAAGTTGGCAAACTTGTACGTGGTGTAAATTTCAGTACTACCATAATTCCAACCAGGATATTTTGGGTGACATTTGGGTTATATAATATCCCCCTATTCTCTCCTATTTGTATTTCTCTTATGCTGTTATGCATGATTAAGAAAGTCACGTTTCATTTGCGCATCCTGAAACAGTGAAGCCAAGAAACATACTACTAGTACATTGCAGAAAGGAAACATAGTTTTGGAAAACGTCAATCCCGCGAGAAACAAATTGTGCACGAATCTGGAACTCGAAGGTGCATGCCTTCGAACACAGAGAATTATAGGGCGTGATCACACTAGTAGAAAACAAGCCGGCCGTCGATCCCATCTAGAGCCATCAGTCCCGGTTCCTTCACGAACTGGGACTAGGGCTCACATTAGTCCCGGTTCGTAAGGCCAGGACGATGCACGGGGCAGAGCGACGATTTGTTTCGGTTCATGCTGGACCTTTAGTCCTCGTTTTTGGCAGAAATCGAGACTAAAAGTGTCTAGCCACACGTGGCCGCTGGCGCAGATATTTTAGTCCCGGTTTGCTAGGAATCAGGACTAAAGATCCATGTTGTATATATATATAGTACCCCAGCTCCATATGCTTGTGTGAGATGGTTTGTTTTTCCCCTCTCAACACAAGTGGTGTATGTTGATTAGTTTCCCCCTCTATGCACAAGAGGTGCTCGATGAAATGCACAAGTGCCTGAGCCACACTTAAGCTTTCTTCTTTTTCTTTCCTCCTCGATCAGGGTTAGCATGCAACTTAATCCTTTTATCTTTCATTGATACAATGCATGTGTCGATGTATAGTGGTCATTTCGCTAGATGTTCTGTAACTGTTTTTCACAAACTTAATTATATAATGCAGATGAGACGATAATGTATGTACGGTGACCGACGCACTGGCGAGTTTATTGCGGGCCTTCATAATTTTATTGGTGTGGCTGAGGCAAATAGAAGTAACAGTTTTATGTGTTGTCCATGTGTTAAATATCGGAATCAGAGGGATTACTCTTCCTCGAGAACCCTTCACACCCACCTGCTTCAGCATGATTTCATGCCTAACTACAATTGTTGGACCAAGCACGGAGAAAGAGGTATTATGATGGAAGACAATGAAGAAGAAAAGGATGATGACAACTATCATCATATGTTTTCTGAATACGGTTATATACAGAGAGAATATGGTGATACAACTGGTGAAGCTGAAGATGAAGAGGCGCCCGATGATGAACTCGTTGATGACCTTCACCGGGTCATTGTTGATGCACAAAGAGAATGCGAAAGTGAAACTGAGAAGTTGAAGTTGAACCGCATGTTAGAGGATCACAAAAAATTGTTGTACCCGAATTGCGAAGATGAAAACACAAAGCTCGGTACCACACTGGAATTTCTGTAATAATCGCACTATATCGGCATCTTTCATTCATTTCCTGATATCAAGTACTTAATAACTCGTTTACTCATTTTGGGAAACCGGACAGGGTTTGGAAACGGTTCATCAAGGCTGCTAGGGATGAATGGAAACAGGAGCTGGCATTTTGACCAGTCCCTGTAAGTACTACTATTGACTGAATGTCCGTGCATCTCTTTGAATCTTGTTTCAATACCATTACCATGCTTGATTATTATTTTGATTGAAATCTATTCTCGTGAAGTGTTTGAGGCAGCTAGATGGGAAAAATTTATGTGGATACTACGTTTGCGAGTTCATTAGTCAGACGACCTATGAGAAGAACAAAACTCATAAACAATATGAAGTATGTCAACAATTTTCACAATCTTATTTTATTACCATCAATTGTGTTGAGTTTCATTCATATATATTGATCCCCTTCTTTAAATTAGATCGAATGGATTCGAGGCGGTCTCCTAGAGCAGGATCACATACGAGGTATTCAAGAGGAATTAGCGGGATTCTTTGTTAAGGAGGTTATTGATCCAACCGGAGAATACCATCGAGAATTTGTGTTTATACAATAGGGATCGTGTAAGAGAAATTATATTGTATATATGCATGAACGTGTACTGTATGTAATATATGTTCGACCAAAGCACGAAGAAAGATTTCACTCTTTGATCTCTATATGCATGACGATGACGATGTTCTGTAATGGTTCCTATCACAAACGCCAAACCTCGCTTGCTCTCTCTCCTCTAGCGCGGCAGAAAAATGCCCCAAAACTCTATCGCGGCAGAACCTGCTGCCGCATAGCCACCCGCTTCCGCGGTAGCCGAAACACGCAAAACACTACCACGACAGAGCTCACATTGTCCTGGTTCGTAATACGAACCAGGACTAATTTCCCTCCCCCCGCTCTCCACCGCATCCACGTGGAGCATCTTTTGTCCCGGTTCGGGGAAGGACTGGGACTAGAGGGAGTACCTTTAGTCCCAAAAGCGTAGTCCCGGTTCGAAAACCGGGACTAATGGCCCTCCTAAACTGGGACTGATGCCCCGTTTTTCACTAGTGTCAGTAGCCCGTATCACTTGGAAACAAGCCCCCTGGATGCAAAAACGGGCCAATAGGTAGCCCACGCGATGCCCACATTGTCACGAACACGCGTCAAAGCAGCGCTGAGCCAGGCCTGACGACAACGTCCGATTCAGCCGTTTTCCCAGAGCCACCCTATCAGCTGCCTCTCAAGAGCCAACTTCCATCGCTTGCTGCACGAGCTGCTGCGACCATGGAGACGAGTGATCTCCCATGTTGCAGTGGAAAAGGAGCGGGAGTATTTCGATCACCGCATGCGGAAGTTCTCCCCTTATTTCTCTCCTCTTCCCTCACCCCGAAGTGCGAAACCACCATTGCTCGCATCGAGGTCTCTTCTCCTGGCGGCGGAAAATCTAACGGCCGATAACTTCCTAGTGGATAATCTACCAGCCGCGAGTCCATAGGCGCCGTGCCGAGTGGGAACGAGGCCGAGAGCTCGACCAAATTGATGGTAGGTGTAAGTTCTATTATCCTCAGCTCTTTTCAATGGCTATGGTTAGCTTCGATTGGGGATTTTGACCTCGATTTGAGACGATTATGAGGTAATTCTGTGTGTTAGGCCCTCACAAGTAAATGATGGAAAACCACCACAATTTGGGCAAAGGTGACACATAACCACCATCTCGAATAGTTTTGACTCAAAGCACCACACTTTGGGGTAGGTGGGTGACAAGGAGCACTGATCACCCGTTCGACACGGGTTAACTCGATTTTGGATGATGCTGGCCCACATTCTAGGATCACGTGGCACCCCGGTCATGGACGGAGACGGGAGCCATTAGAGCTGGGCGCACAATCGATCCAGTTCCCCACCCTTCCCACTCCACTCTTTCCCGCGGTTAGAAAGGAATGGCGACGTGAGGCGGCGGGGACTCTGATGGTGGCGGCAGTGGCCGTGATGAGGATGAATATGGTCGTGATGGCGGAGGCAGCTCTGTTGTCGGTCATCGCGGCCGAGCGCGGCGGGAGCACCGACACCATGGATTTGTGGTTCATCTGGCGGTGGGTACGGAGCAAGTACCATCCTTGCCAGCGTTGATGTGGTGGCATGCTGCTTGGGAGAGCGCATGGATGCCGGCAGGCAACGACTCAAGCTTCGACCCAGTGGGGCACTACATCTCCGACAACACGTTAGTGATTTTCCCTGTAATTTGGGGTCTATTTTTTGAAATTATCAGGTAGGGTTCGTAGTTATCTGTAATTTAGGTCTGATGTTGGTACTATCTCGTGAAGAATTGCATTCATTGCAATATAGGCGAGACTCTAAGATCTGGGAGCTGTTCCTACAATTTGATGGGGTCAAATTTCTCTAAAAATCTATGCCTAGGTCAGGCATTAGTTATCTCAATTTGCTGGCAATAATGGAGGAGGGTTATGGAATATGTGACTCAATGTACTACGTTAAAGAAGAGGATGAGGGATAGCATGGGTTAGATTTAGTGTACAATAATTTTAAGGTGGAAGAGATGACCAAGAAATATGGAAATAGTAGAAAATTGGTGCTAACTATCATGAATGATAAAAGGAAAAGACAAGCAATTGTGTTGTCACCTTTGAAGAGGAAGAATGCACAAACTATGCAAGCTAAATCATGTCGAGTTCCCATTTATCTTGATCCACAGGAGGATGAGCCTGTTCCTTATCTGATGGAGACACAAGAAAGTGTTTACTGCAAGAAGTTTGACCCATGGTCTGATGAGGACAAATAAAGAGAAGAAGAGTATGGAGAGTTAGGTGAGGAAAGTGACGATTGGTTTGAAGATGGAAAGTATGATCCTAAATATGCAGAGGAGATGAGGAAAAAAGAGGAGAGTGGCTCAAGAATACCCTAGCAGAAATGAAGAAGAGAGAAACATCCTTTGACACATTGTGAGGGTGAGACTGATGTGGAAGATATATTCATGCCTGTGGAAGAGGAAGATTAAATAACAATTAAAGAACTTGTCAATAAGAGAGTAAAGAAGTATGTCCCAACATCAGATCACATTCTCAAGTGGAAAAGAAGGTGCTACCAGATTGGGTTCCTTTTGACGATGAACATGACCATGGATTTCTGAATGAACAAGAAGATGATGGTTTTGAGTCTTGTGCATATGTACTGCCTAAAGGGAGAAAGTGAAGAGCCAAGAAACCCACACCTAGAGTTTGGTATGATGAGATGTGGCATCCCGCAAAACCACTACTAGAAAATCGCGTTGATTTTGTGCATTGCATCGTCATGATCGTATGCTCATGTCATCATGCCACATTGCATTTGAGCATCGTCATCATCTTGCATTTGCTGGCATAAAACTATTTGCGGAAAAACCTATTTTGTGTTTCTAAAACGCCCCGTCTTTGTTCGAACATAAAACCCGGGTCTCCGGATTATTTTGTTTTGTCTGCTATCGGATTGCAAAAGCCCTGTTTGAAATAAATAAAACATTTAATTATTTTTAGTGGGGCAGTCGAACGGCCGGATCGACCCGGACGACCACCCCCAGAATAAATCGGTCCATCAAAATCCTAAAACTACCCGGTCCTATTCTACCCACCCCTCCTCCACCTCACCCGGACCAATCCCTGGCTGCCACCTCACCCTCTTCCTCCCCTCTAACCAATCCTCAACCGCCACATCACCCAACCCGCTGCCACCAGCCCCACCCTCTCTCCTTCTCTCACCCTAGCCCATCCTACCCACTCTCTCTCTCTCCCTCACCGACCCTCGGGCCCCACCCCCTGGTCAAACCCGCTTTCCCCTGGCCCCACGCACCAACACACCCAGGAACCCCACCAACCGCACCCCCCCGCTTCCACCGACACCCCTGGGTCCCACCCACGCGCCCGCTCCACTCTCTCTCCCTGGCTCTCCCTGACGCACCCCCTCCCCAACCTCCCGCTCCCTCCTCCTTCCCACCGGCGTACGGCGCCGTCGCCCTCCCTCGGCCCCGCTCACGCCACCGCCTCCGTCCCCCTCGCCTCCACCTCCCGCCGTCCCCCTCGGGCTCGCTCTGCCCCGCCGCCTTCCTCTTCCGCCGTCGCGCGCCGCGTCCAGCCGCCTCGAACCACCCTCCCCTTCTCCACCCACTGCCTCGAGCCACGCCGGCTTGAGCTCGCCCCCCCAGACGACCGCGCGCCGCCGGCCCCCCCTTCCTTCCTCTGTCCGCCACCGGCCGCCCGCCGCTCCGCCTACCCCGCACCGGCTCCCCGTGCGCCTCCCCGCGAGCCAGCCCTACCTCGCCGGCCCCTTCCTCCCCGGCCTCCACCACTCCCCGCCGGCCCGTGTCCGCCCTGCTCCTCTGCGCCTCGGCCCGAGCCCGCCTCACCTTCCCTGCCGGTGACCGCCGCGGCATCTCCTCGCCCCGCCCGCCGGAGCTCGCCGGCCCCGCCTTGACCTGCCGTCCAGCGGCCCCGCCTCGCCCCGCCGCTGGCCTCGCCGTCGCTCTGCCTGTGCCCTCTGCCTCCGCCGTTGCATGTCCCCGTCGCCTCACGGGTCCCTCCCTGTCGCTAGGCTCGGCCCGTCTCTGCCTGGCCGCGACCGCGCGTGTCACCGTCCAGCATCTGCGTGTGTCGCTTCCTGCAGCTCATGTGTTTTCCTGGTGCACCTGTTGGCCTAAGTTGTTTCCTGTGTCGTTCAACACCACGCGTACCCCATCTACAAGATCTCCCGAAGACCTGGCATTGTGCAAGTTCGCCATCGAACAAGGTCCCCTTCGGAAACCACGGGCTCCACTTCCGCTACCAACAATTGAAGCCGGAACTCCATGATGTCCTTCATGGATTTGATGCACTCGGCGCCAAACCCCGAAGACCACGGATGCGACAAGGTCTACCTCACGAAACACCGAGAACTTCCCCCCCTGAACGCCAAGGTCGCCGACACGGATGCGCCAAGTACTTCCTCGAGGACGCCCAGTTCTTCACCCGGACACCGAGACCCCGGTGCGACAAGTACTTCCCCCCCGAATGCGATGCTCGAGAACCCGGATGCGACAAGATCTGCCCCGTTGTTCGAGAATGTTCCTGCCGAGACCGCTTCCGTCGAACCCTGAGACCGAACCCCGAACCCCCGGGACCCCAAGATCGTCGAGACCCCCTAATGTGTGAACCCCTTCCCGAAACCCTATTTTATAATATAATCCAACTTGTTGCATATTAAATTGTCATTCTCGCATGCATATCATTGGTTTGGGGGCCTTATGCCGATCCACCTCATAATTAAATATGGGGCCCATATGCGGACAAATCTAGCCTTATATTGGCCTCATTTAAATTTGTGCATCGAACCGGTACTATCTCTTGCCCTGTTAATACAATATTTAATTTGCGGGGTAGTTAAATAACTTGAACCATCTGATTAATTGTCGGGACCCCGGTTCCGCTTAATATGACCTAATTGCATCGCACCTTTGCCATGTCATACATCATACATGCATCATGCCGATTTTCTACCGTAGTATTAAATAGTGCATCCGGTGTTTATTCTAGTGTTTTGCTTCTTCGCAGATAAGGCCGTTGAGTTGATGCGAGTGTCGACCCGATCTTCGGATGAACCTTCGGCAATGTTTTCAGGCGAGCATTCTCCCCCTTTCTACCTATCTTACTTTTATAGTATTTACTCCCTCCTGTTGATCTATTGCTATCTGTTTTGCGATGCTCTAGTCTTCGTACCCGTGATATCCCTTGCAGCCCTAAATTGCCATGGCCACCTCCTATTACCTGTTGTTTGGTAGATAGTTGGACTTGCGCGTCGTAGTCGCTTGCTCAAGTGCTGTTGCGTGTCGCCATGTACCACAGTTGTTGGAGTAATGCCACATGTTTGATGTTGGAGATGATCTCGGCTTTACTTATCGTTCACTTTAATTCCTGTTTAACAACTAAAATTGAAGTAAGTAAGCAGAGGCATCGGTGGGTGATAGATAATATTTGGTTTCCGACCGCCCACTTGTGTCCCGTAGGACCCCGAGTACTTGATACCTGTTCCTTGATTTATCGCGCTATCCACATACGGGGAATTATGGGACCCCCCTGAGCCAGAGCTTGATTCATTCTTATTTCTTGGGGCCACAAACTAGTTTGAGGTTTTATTTACTATCCTGTACTTATGCCATGCTACTGCTTTATTTACGATTGTGCGAGGAGCACACTGTACTGTTTAGGAATTGTGACCCGTTTACGCGGTATCGACAAGCCCAGTTTTGGGTTCCCAGTCGCTTACAGCCGGCCCCACAAACCTTGAGTCCGTCTCGGAGTCAGCTAGCTTCGTTGCGGGTGTACTTAACGGGGTGGCCCCCGGAAATATTTATGAATCCTGTGATTGCTTTGTCGTGAAAGCCTCGTTGGGTTTTGATTTGGTTTTTCCGAGGTCGATCGTGTGTGTGTTGCTATTTGTGCACCCCGGTCGGTTAAAACTTTCTGAAAGCCGTGTCCGCGGTTATGGACGACTTGGAGCACAGTATCTCGATCATAGACAACTATAACTAAAGTAGTGCTATAAATTTGACTTTATAATGACTAGTAATCAGCTTCACTATAATGGAATGGCTAAATAAAACTGCCAACAACTGCTTGTTTGGTTTGTCGCTTGCGACAATTGTATCTGACTAGTAAGTATTGCAACTACAACGGAATGGCTAAATAAAAGTACCAACAACTGCTGGGTTTTTGGGTTATCTCATGCTATTTTTATCTGATTAGTAAGTGTTGCAACTATAACGGAATGGTTAACTAAAATTGCCCACTGCTTATTTTATCAGGATGACTATCTATATTTGACTAGTAATTGCTGCAACGATAACTGAATAAATAAAACTGCCAACTGTGTGCGTTTCTCGGTTGACTTCCTCGTTTGGTCTCGAGGGGGAAACATCAGGATGGGTTTGTTTGGTGGTAGCATCAGGTTGGATCCGAATAGGTCTTTCTTATCCCTCTCTGATTGCCGCCAGTTGTATCGAGTCTCTATAGGGTGCTTAGTGCATGCTGCCGCTGCCGCTTTAGTCCACGATACCTATGTATGCGAGGACCGCCGAATTCTAGCCTCGCCGTGTACTAGCCTCAGTACTGACGCTCCTCTTTTTCCTCTACCCTTTGTCGGCACCCCTTTTGCTTAAGCAGGTTCTGAGATCGACGTCGTTAGCAGGGTTACCCTTCCGGCTTGGCCTGGGCAGGGTTATGGACGCCATTGGTTATTCTTCAGGGCTCTTAGCCCCATTTGCATCTTGTCCGTAGTCGGACGCTCTATCATTTTAAAGGTGATTTGGATCTTTGTATATTATATCTGTATTCTTGACTCATAGAGTCGCTGTTGTATATATATCTGTTCTGTGGGTCCCATCGAGGACTGTTGTGTAATGTTATTACTTCGTTTTCCACCCGCACGCAAGTGCCTGGTGGGCACCTTTGAATCGTTTCTATGCGGGTTTGGCGGGAAGCGCTGAAACTTGCATAAGTCCGATTCTGAGGGTGTTACAGAGTGGTATCAGAGCTCAGCAGTTACGATACCCCACAAGTCTAGCCTGTAGGATAACCTAGCTAACGGCCGAAGTAGAGTGTCAAAACTATTTTCGAAAAATCGGTTGGATAGATCTGGTTAGGTCTGATTTTACTCCTTACCCCTTTGTTATTCCTCTCTTACCTCTGCGTGTTTTGAATCCGCTCTCTTCTCTCGCATCGAGTCCAGGATTTCTCGTGGTTGGGTTCCGTCGTACCTTCAGGGTTTCGCTTCCTCCTCTGATAACGGTGTTCTACCATCCGGTGTTCATGTTGTCTGAGGAATCCGTCTACTGTGGTACCATCCTTTGTTCCTTGTTTGTGCCTTCCGGTGTTTTTCGACGCGACGAAATCATCTACGCCAGATCCGATGCAGAGTCTGCATCGCTCCTTTGTCCCGAACCTCGATTGTCGAGATCTTCAGTCTGATTCTGAGAATGGTTGCACGCTTTTCCACTGATTGTGCAGAGTAATAGTTTGGGTGCGTGATGGATTAACCCCCATGCCGACTACCCACTCTATTCGCTTGTGTACATTGAAGTGGATGAGAATGCATCGGTTCCCTCTTTCCATCGAAGCTAGAGGTGGCTTTGTTTGTTGATACCTCTACCTTCGACCTTTTGTTTCCGGAGTGTTCCCTCGACGATCACGGACAACGACCTCTTGGTAGTGGTGTCGCGAGGATCTACACGAAGCGAGAAGACGCAGATCACCGACCTTCTTTCCGGTACCATGAGGCGGATCTCGAGGGCGAGATCCATTGTTAGTGGTGTCGAATTGTGGCATCCCGCAAAACCACTACTAGAAAATCGCGTTGATTTTGTGCATTGCGTCGTCATGATCGCATGCTCATGTCATAATGCCACATTGCATTTGAGCATCGTCATCATCTTGCATTTGCTGGCATAAAACTATTTGCGGAAAAACCTATTTTGTGTTTCTAAAACGCCCCGTATTTGTTCGAACATAAAACCCGGGTCTCCGGATTATTTTGTTTTGTCTGCTATCGGATTGCAAAAGCCCTGTTTGAAATAAATAAAATATTTAATTATTTTTAGTGGGGCAGTCGAACGGCCGGATCGACCCGGACGACCACCCCCAGAATAAATCGGTCCATCAAAATCCTAAAACTACCCGGTCCTATTCTACCCACCCCTCCTCCACCTCACCCGGACCAATCCCTGGCTGCCACCTCACCCTCTTCCTCCCCTCTAACCAATCCTCAACCGCCACATCACCCAACCCGCTGCCACCAGCCCCACCCTCTCTCCTTCTCTCACCCTAGCCCATCCTACCCACCCTCTCTCTCCCTCACCGACCCTCGGGCCCCACCCCCTGGTCAAACCCGCTTTCCCCCTGGCCCCACGCACCAACACACCCAGGAACCCCACCAACCGCACCCCCCCCGCTTCCACCGACACCCCTGGGTCCCACCCACGCGCCCGCTCCACTCTCTCTCCATGGCTCTCCCCGACGCACCCCCTCCCCCAACCTCCCGCTCCCTCCTCCTTCCCACCGGCGGACGGCGCCATCGCCCTCCCTCGGCCCCGCTCACGCCACCTCCCCGCCGTCCCCCTCGGGCTCGCTCTGCCCCGCCGCCTTCCTCTTCCGCCGTCGCGCGCCACGTCCAGCCGCCTCGAACCACCCTCCCCTTCTCCACCCTCTGCCTCGAGCCACGCCGGCTCGAGCTCGCCCCCCCAGACGACCGCGCGCCGCCGGCCCCCCTTCCTTCCTCTGGCCTCCACCGGCCGCCCGCCGCTCCGCCTACCCCGCACCGGCTCCCCGTGCGCCTCCCCGCGAGCCAGCCCTACCTCGCCGGCCCCTTCCTCCCCGGCCTCCACCGCTCCCCGCCGGCCCGTGTCCGCCCTGCTCCTCCGTGCCTCGGCCCGAGCCCGCCTCACCTTCCCCGCCGGCGACCGCCGCGGCATCTCCTCGCCCCGCCCGCCGGAGCTCGCCGGCCCCGCCTTGACCTGCCGTCCAGCGGCCCCGCCTCGCCCCGCCGCTGGCCTCGCCGTCGCTCTGCCTGTGTCCTCTGCCTCCGCCGCTGCGTGTCCCCGTCGCCTCACGGGTCCCTCCCTGTCGCTGGGCTCGGCCCGTCTTTGCCTGGGCCGCGACCGCGCGTGTCACCGTCCAGCATCTGCGTGTGTCGCTTCCTGCAGCTCATGTGTTTTCCTGGTGCACCTGTTGGCCTAAGTTGTTTCCTGTGTCGTTCAACACCACGTGTACCGCATCTACAAGATCTCCCGAAGACCTGGCATTGTGCAAGTTCGCCATCGAACAAGGTCCCCTTCGGAAACCACGGGTTCCACTTCCGCTACCAACAATTGAAGCCGGAACTCCATGATGTCATTCATGGATTTGATGCACTCGGTGCCAAACCCCGAAGACCACGGATGCGACAAGGTCTACCTCACGGAACACCGAGAACTTCCCCCCCTGAACGCCAAGGTCGCCGACACGGATGCGCCAAGTACTTCCTCGAGGACGCCCAGTTCTTCACCCGGACACCGAGACCCCGGTGCGACAAGTACTTCCCCCCGAATGCGATGCTCGAGAACCCGGATGCGACAAGATCTGCCCCGTTGTTCGAGAATGTTCCTGCCGAGACCGCTTCCGTCGAACCCTGAGACCGAACCCCGAACCCCCGGGACCCCAAGATCGTCGAGACCCCCTAATGTGTGAACCCCTTCCCGAAACCCTATTTTATAATATAATCCAACTTGTTGCATATTAAATTGTCATTCTCGCATGCATATCATTTGTTTGGGGGCCTTATGCCGATCCACCTCATAATTAAATATGGGGCCCATATGCGGACAAATCTAGCCTTATATTGGCCTCATTTAAATTTGTGCATCGAACCGGTACTATCTCTTGCCCTGTTAATACAACATTTAATTTGCGGGGTAGTTAAATAACTTGAACCATCTGATTAATTGTCGGGACCCCGGTTCCGCTTAATATGACCTAATTGCATCGCACCTTTGCCATGTCATACATCATACATGCATCATGCCGATTTTCTACCGTAGTATTAAATAGTGCATCCGGTGTTTATTCTAGTGTTTTGCTTCTTCGCGGATAAGGCCGTTGAGTTGATGCGAGTGTCGACCCGATCTTCGGATGAACCTTCGGCAATGTTTTCAGGCGAGCATTCTCCCCCTTTCTACCTATCTTACTTTTATAGTATTTACTCCCTCCTGTTGATCTATTGCCATCTGTGTTGCGATGCTCTAGTCTTCGTACCCGTGATATCCCTTGCAGCCCTAAATTGCCATGGCCACCTCCTATTACCTATTGTTTGGTAGATAGTTGGACTTGCGCGTCGTAGTCGCTTGCTCAAGTGTTGTTGCGTGTCGCCATGTACCACAGTTGTTGGAGTAATGCCACATGTTTGATGTTGGAGATGATCTCGGCTTTACTTATCGTTCACTTTAATTCCTGTTTAACAACTAAAATTGAAGTAAGTAAGCAGAGGCATCGGTGGGTGATAGATAATATTTGGTTTCCGACCGCCCACTTGTGTCCCGTAGGACCCCGAGTACTTGATACCTGTTCCTTGATTTATCGCGCTATCCACATACGGGGAATTATGGGACCCCCCTGAGCCAGAGCTTGATTCATTCTTATTTCTTGGGGCCACAAACTAGTTTGAGGTTTTATTTACTATCCTGTACTTATGCCATGCTACTGCTTTATTTACGATTGTGCGAGGAGCACACTGTACTGTTTAGGAATTGTGACCCGTTTACGCGGTATTGACAAGCCCAGTTTTGGGTTCCCAGTCGCTTACAGCCGGCCCCACAAACCTTGAGTCCGTCTCGGAGTCAGCTAGCTTCGTTGCAGGTTTACTCAACGGGGTGGCCCCCGGAAATATTTATGAATCCTGTGATTGCTTTGTCGTGAAAGCCTCGTTGGGTTTTGATTTGGTTTTTCCGAGGTCGATCGTGTGTGTGTTGCTATTTGTGCACCCCGGCCGGTTAAAACTTTCTGAAAGCCGTGTCCGCGGTTATGGACGACTTGGAGCACAGTATCTCGATCATAGACAACTATAACTAAAGTAGTGCTATAAATTTGACTTTATAATGACTAGTAATCAGCTTCACTATAATGGAATGGCTAAATAAAACTGCCAACAACTGCTTGTTTGGTTTGTCGCTTGCGACAATTGTATCTGACTAGTAAGTATTGCAACTACAACGGAATGGCTAAATAAAAGTACCAACAACTGCTGGGTTTTTGGGTTATCTCATGCTATTTGTATCTGATTAGTAAGTGTTGCAACTATAACGGAATGGTTAACTAAAATTGCCTACTGCTTATTTTATCAGGATGACTCTCTATATTTGACTAGTAATTGCTGCAACGATAACTGAATAAATAAAACTGCCAACTGTGTGCGTTCCTCGGTTGACTTCCTCGTTTGGTCTCGAGGGGGAAACATCAGGATGGGTTTGTTTGGTGGTAGCATCAGGTTGGATCCGAATAGGTCTTTCTTATCCCTCTCTGATTGCCGCCAGTTGTATCGAGTCTCTATAGGGTGCTCAGTGCATGCTGCCGCTGCCGCTTCAGTCCACCATACCTATGTAGGCGAGGACCGCCGAATTCTAGCCTCGCCGTGTACTGGCCTCAGTACTGACGCTCCTCTTTTTCCTCTGCCCTTTGTCGGCACCCCTTTTGTTTAAGCAGGTTCTGAGATCGACGTCGTTAGCAGGGTTACCCTTCCGGCTTGGCCTGGGCAGGGTTATGGACACCATTGGTTATTCTTCAGGGCTCTTAGCCCCATTTGCATCTTGTCTGTAGTCGGACGTGTTGGGCCACGCGGAGATAAAATAAAATTTTCCTCTAACGTGGTGATCCCAAGAACTAGCTGAGGTAGAAGGCCACGAGGTTTACCACTAGACGCGCGGTTGCGGATTACTGATGAAGCGCGTCAGTTGATGCAGTGCAGTCCTCACGATCCGATCGTCTTGGTGCTGATCGCACAGCACCTCTGCTGGTATCCACACGTACAAGGAGGAGCACCGGCGGCGAACTGCTAGGTTCGTTACGGCGGCTGGACTGCTGTGGAGCTAGGGTTTCCAACACATGGAATGACCTAACCGAACAACGATTAACCTTTCTGGGTTACTGTGCTCCACTATATATAGGGAGTGAACGTGGGCTCTGCTCGCGCGACCCATTCACTAAAGCCCATATAACATTAGTCACCGTGAGTCCAACTCACTAACTCAGTCCTAATCCGGTTTAGGTCCAACCCAACCAGATTATATGTTCAGATCCAATCCGAACTTGCTCCCGCTCTTAAGTGTGTGACCCCGCAGGCTCATGGTTACTTGGACACGATTAGAGTCCGACTCACAATCGATTAATCGGCATCGGCTCCTAGCAGAACGTGCCGATTCCCAAGTACCAAAGAGTCATGACGACTTGCCTTTCCAATGCGACTAACGTCCGAGTCCCTTTTGCCTCACGATATACCTTGTCAGACTATAGGCGAAAATATGTCATCCCTTAAATAGTCCGACTCTCTTCTCGATCCGAGATAAGTGATTCACCCGACTAACTCTTAGCCGATCGCCTCGGTTAACACTTAACCGAGTCGTGCATGGCCATGCTTTCCGAATCATATCTCACGAGAGGGCCCAGAGAATATCTCTCCGAGTGGAGGGGCAAAATCCCATCTTGGTTATTCACATCACGCAGCTTGATTCTCAGTCGACCCGAACCCTGCCTTTATAACTGCCCAGTTATGGATTAGCGTTTGACAGAACCTAAGTCGGTGATCCTCAACTCGGACTATGCAACAACCTCAGGTCTAAGGATTACATTGATTGAGATATACAAATGACAGCTTAGTTCGTTGTACCTCAATATGGGTCAATCCGACTCGCTAAACTCTTTAGCCTAGTCTGTGTAAGTTGGAATAGCATCTCCATGCCCATGACAAGTGGAACCGAGTCATCAAGCCAACTTTCACATTGGTCTAAGTTGTGTGTCCAGCACAACCTCAATGACCAAGGATATTTAGTACAAACAACATGAATGCATAGTTCCACAACTGAATCACATATTCAATGATACACATCAGATGTTTATACAAGGACTACTTAATAACTTTATGAATACAATGGGAAAAATCATCATACATGATTGCCTCTAGGGCATATTCCCAACAGTCTCCCACTTGCAATAGAGTCAATCTTCCGACATCACATGTCTAAGCATCTAATGCCCATGGCTCTCAGGTGCGCCTCATGCTTCGGCTGGGGTAACGGCTTTGTCAACGGATCCACAATATTTGCATCCGTGTGTACCTTGCATAACTTGATATCACCCTGATCCACGAACTGGCGAATTAGGTGGTACCGCATGAGTATGTGCTTGTTCTTCTGGTGTTGTCTAGGTTCCTTGGCTTGTGCAATAGCACCATTGTTGTCACAATACACGTCCAACGGATTGGACGAGCCCTGAACCACACCAAGATCCATGAGGAAATTCCTCATCCAAACAGCTTCCTTTGCTGCCTCCGAGGCGGCAATATACTCAGCCTCTGTTGTAGACGCAGACACAGTCTCTTGCTTGGAACTTTTCCAGCTCACAGCACCTCCGTTTATAATAAACACGTATCCGGATTGCGAATGAGAATCATCAGAGTCGGTGAGATAACTCGCATCTGTGTAACCCTTTACACTAAGTTCATCTTCACCACCATAAACCAAGAACATATCCTTAGTCCTTCTCAAGTACTTTAGGATATTTTTAGCCGCTGTCCAGTGGATCTCTCCAGGATCAGCCTGGTATCTGCTCACAACACTTAGAGCATAGGAAACATCCGGCCTAGTACAAATCATGGCGTACATGATGGATCCAACTGCAGAAGCATATGGAATCGCACTCATCCTACTTCGCTCATCAGTTGTCGAAGGACACTGAGTCTTGCTAAGTTTTACACCATGGGACATCGGTAAGAACCCCTTCTTAGACGATTCCATGTTGAACTTTTTCAACACTTTGTCCAAATAAGTACTCTGACTCAATCCAATGAGCCTCCTTGATCTATCTCTATAGATCCGGATTCCGAGGATGTATGTTGCCTCACCCAAGTCTTTCATTGAGAAACTCCTTTCCAATGATTCCTTGGTTTCTTGCAACATCTGGACATCATTTCCAATCAGTAATATGTCATCCACATATAAGATTAGAAAATTTACTTTGTTCCCACTAAACTTCTTGTACAAACAAGAATCATGATCACTCTTGATGAAGCCAAACGATTTGACTACCTCATCAAAACGAATATTCCAACTCCGAGATGCTTGCTTCAACCCATAAATGGATTTCTGAAGTTTGCATACCTTGTCAGCATTAGACGGATCGACAAAACCCTCGGGCTGTATCATATACACGTCCTCGGTTAAATTTCTGTTAAGGAAAGCCGTTTTGACATCCATCTGCCATATCTCATAGTCGAAATAGGCCGCTATAGCTAACATGATCCGAACTGATTTAAGCATCGCTACGGGCGAGAAAGTCTCGTCGTAATCAACTCCTTGAACTTGTCGGAACCCTTTCGCGACAAGGCGTGCTTTATAGATTGAAACATTTCCATCCATATCAGTTTTCTTCTTAAAGACCCATTTGCACTCGACGGGTCTTGCACCGTCTGGCAGATCAACCAAGTTCCAAACTTGATTTTCATCCATGGACTTTATCTCGGATCTCATGGCTCCAAGCCATTACTCGGAATCAGATCCCACCATCGCTTCCGAATAATTTGCCGGCTCATCACTGTCTAACAGTAACACATCACGAACACTTCGTAATCTTGCCGATCTTCGTAGTACAGGTGCTGCTGTCGGCTCAGCTGCCACGATCGGCTCAACCTCCAAGGTTTTTGCCGATTCGCTATTAGCCGATTCGCTATTAGCAGATTCCTCTCGAATTTCTTCGAGTTGCACCGTGCTCCCACTTACTCCCCGACTGAGAAACTCTTTCTCAAGGAAGACACCGTTCCGAGCGACAAACACTTTGCCCTCTTCTCGGTTGTAGAAGTAGTAACCCAAGGTTTCCCTCGGATACCCCACGAAAATACATTTATCCGACTTGGCCGTAAGCTTGTCCGACTGAAGTCGCTTGACAAAAGCTTCACAACCCCAAATCTTAAGAAAAGACAAACTCGGCTTTTTGCCTGTCCACATCTCATGCGGTGTCTTCTCTACCGATTTTGATGGTACTTTGTTTAGTGTGAACGCCGTTGTTTCTAGACAATAACCCCAAAATGATAAAGGCAGATCTGTCCGACTCATCATTGATCGTACCATGTCCAACAAGGTCCGATTCCGCCTTTCCGAAACACCATTCCTTTGTGGCGTTCCTGGCGGAGTAAGTTGAGGAACTATTCCACAACTTTTCAGATGGTCATCAAACTCATGGCTCATGTACTCGCCTCCTCGGTCCGACCGAAGAAACTTTATTTTCTTGCCGAGTTGATTCTGTGCTTCATTCTGGAATTCTTTGAACTTTTCAAAGGCTTCCGACTTATGTTTCATTAAGTAGATATATCCATACCTACTCAAATCATCAGTGAAGGTAATGAAGTACTCATAACCACCCCTGGCTGTCGTGCTCATTGGTCCACATACATCACTATGTACTAGTCCCAACAAGTCGGACGCCCTTTCACAACTCTTTGCAAAAGGTGTCTTGGTCATTTTGCCGAGTAGGCAAGATTCGCATGTCTCGAATGACTCCAAGTCAAACGAAGTTAGGAGTCCATCATCATGGAGCTTCTTCATGCGTTTCCAACTTATATGACCAAGCCGACAGTGCCAAAAGTAAGTCATATTCAGATCATTTGGTTTCAACCTTTTAACATTTATGTTATAAACCGACTCACCATCAAGATTCAAAATAAATAACCCGTCCTGGACGGGTGCAAAGCCGTGAAACATGTCATTCAAATACAAAGAACAACCATTATTCTTGATATTCGACTCATAGCCTTGCCTCATCAAACATGAAGCAGAAATAATGTTTCGACTGAGCACTGGAACATAATAACAATTATTTAGTTCCATAATGAATCCGGAAGGTAAACTAAGTTGCATTGTGTCGACTTCCAACGCAGCAACTCTTGCTTTGTTGCCGACTCGAATATCAACCTCGCCTCTTGCTACGCTCCTAGTTCTTACCAGTCCCTGCAACGAGTTGCAGATGTGAATAACTGATCCGGTATCATATACCCAAGAACTATTAGGTGCATCAGCAAGATATATGTCTATAACATTGCAAACAAGTGTACCTGAGTCGGAAGTCATACCTCCACTCTTGGCTTTGTCGGCCAAGTACTTGCTGCAGTTCCTCTTCCAGTGGCCATCCGCCTTGCAGTAGAAGCAAGTGGATCCGGCTGAAGGAGATGGCTTAGTCCCTGAGGAAGCGCTTGGGACAGGGTCCTGAGCCTGCTTTCCTCCTGACTTAGCCTTCTTCTTAGTCCAAGAACTTTTCTTGAACTTAGCCTTATTCTGCACCATCAACACTTGACTGGTGCCCTTCTTGAGATCCGCCTCTGCCTGCTTGAGCATCCCATGCAATTCAGTGAGCTTCTTATCCATACCATGCATGTGGTAGTTCGAAATGAACTGCCCATATGCACTAGGAAGAGAGTTCAGAATTATATCCGTAGCGAACTCTTCGCTTATGGGGTAGCCAAGCCTCTCTAGAGACTGCACGTAACCAACCATTTTGATCACATGCGGACTCAGTGGATCACCATCCTTAAGCTTGCAACTCAGCAAAGCCTGAGAGACTTGATACCTCTCAGTCTTCGCCTGAGCCTGGAACATACTTTTGAGGCTTTCGATCATATCGTAGGCCTCAACATGCTCGAACTGCTTTTGCAAGTCCGGTTCCATGTGAGCAAGCATAAGACAGCTGATATCCGTGGACTCATCCTTAGCCCGACGGTAGGCATTGGTGGCTGCGACAGTCGCATTCTCATTCGGCTCATCTGGAAGTGGGTTGTCTAGGACATGGTCCTTCTTTTCTTGTTTGAGAACAATTCTCAGATTTCGATACCAGTTGGTAAAATTAGTGTCGTTCAGTTTATCTTTATCAAGAATGGTTCTCAACGCAAAACCGGATATCTGAGAGTGACTGCTACTTGGTGCCATGATCTACAACAGAAAATATGCAAAACACTTAAGACATGTATTCATAAAAGAGCAAGCATATTAAACATTTTAATATTTTATGCTCCCACTAGAACCAACACCCCTCCGATGGTTACTTAGTGATTTAGGATCCTAAATAAGAAAGTCGGCTAGTGAGCTTTAGCATCACCGCTAGCCGCCAAGTGATCTAGGTAGACAACTCCTTGTCAATCGCATCTCATGCGACTCCTGTTGGACGGGTGGCATCACATGCCCCGGCTCCCATCCGACCTTTCCCCGAGTCCCACAACCGTTGTGATAGACCCGTCTAGCTTACCGAGTGTTTCTGCAGTAAGAGTCCGACTCGAACCCACCTAGTCGGAAAGAATTGGCAGCACCTCAATTTTATGATCCCACTACCAAAAATGTCCGACTTGTGATGGTGCAAACACTGGCGGGAAAACCGACTAGACCTTCTTTGAGGGATTAAATTTTACCGACTATCTAATAGAGGTAAAACTGAGACATAACAATAACACAAAATAAAGCAATTATAATGTGAAATGGTATGGCTCTCTTCATGGCGATCTCCATCTCCACAAAGCCTGTAATCCGACTCGTGCCAACTCTTGTCACTTGCCGTCTTACTCCATGTCGCCGACATGTATAACGCCTTGCATGCCTTCCGGGTTCTCAAACAGCTACACTAGCTTAGTAAAGTAAATTACATAGAGAATCCGACACGCAGGTCGTTATACAATAAAGTGACAGCACCTAGGCTCCAGCCGGCTGACAAAAACCGTGATTCGCAGATCACGTATGGATTACACACATACATCACATGCACATGAACCATACCATTCACAAATTCCTGCAAAAACAAGTTATGCATAGATACAATATCTACCGGCGTTGTGAAACTCGCAACGACATCTAAGGCGCTACGACAGGGCGAAGCCGGCGGTCCCGAAAACATAGATCTCATCTACGATCCGAACATGGATTCCGACCATCGTTCCGATTCGATCAAACTTTTTGATCTTCGATCACCGCTTCTGGATTTACGTGTCACAGTCTACCCCGATGGCGGAAGCCGACCGGTAGGGGTATGTCGTTCCACGACCTCAGCAGTATGATCACGGAAATCAGATCTACCATTCCCCGAGTACAGTTGATCCAATCAACTTCATACAAAACCGATCTATCTCATAGATCGACCACCAAAACAGCACATAGATCTCATCTATAGCCTACCGCATATCTCATATGCGAGATCTCGAGCCTAAAACCAGAAGCTATCGCTCTGATACCACTGTTGGGCCACGCGGAGATAAAATAAAATTTTCCTCTAACGTGGTGATCCCAAGAACTAGCTGAGGTAGAAGGCCACGAGGTTTACCACTAGACGCGCGGTTGCGGATTACTGATGAAGCGCGTCAGTTGATGCAGTGCAGTCCTCACGATCCGATCGTCTTGGTGCTGATCGCACAGCACCTCTGCTGGTATCCACACGTACAAGGAGGAGCACCGGCGGCGAACTGCTAGGTTCGTTACGGCGGCTGGACTGCTGTGGAGCTAGGGTTTCCAACACATGGAATGACCTAACCGAACAACGATTAACCTTTCTGGGTTACTGTGCTCCACTATATATAGGGAGTGAACGTGGGCTCTGCTCGCGCGACCCATTCACTAAAGCCCATATAACATTAGTCACCGTGAGTCCAACTCACTAACTCAGTCCTAATCCGGTTTAGGTCCAACCCAACCAGATTATATGTTCAGATCCAATCCGAACTTGCTCCCGCTCTTAAGTGTGTGACCCCGCAGGCTCATGGTTACTTGGACACGATTAGAGTCCGACTCATAATCGATCAATCGGCATCGGCTCCTAGCAGAACGTGCCAATTCCCAAGTACCAAAGAGTCATGACGACTTGCCTTTCCAATGCGACTAACGTCCGAGTCCCTTTTGCCTCACGATATACCTTGTCAGACTATAGGCGAAAATATGTCATCCCTTAAATAGTCCGACTCTCTTCTCGATCCGAGATAAGTGATTCACCCGACTAACTCTTAGCCGATCGCCTCGGTTAACACTTAACCGAGTCGTGCATGGCCATGCTTTCCGAATCATATCTCACGAGAGGGCCCAGAGAATATCTCTCCGAGTGGAGGGGCAAAATCCCATCTTGGTTATTCACATCACGCAGCTTGATTCTCAGTCGACCCGAACCCTGCCTTTATAACTGCCCAGTTACGGATCAGGGTTTGACAGAACCTAAGTCGGTGATCCTCAACTCGGACTATGCAACAACCTCAGGTCTAAGGATTACATTGATTGAGATATACAAATGACAGCTTAGTTCGTTGTACCTCAATATGGGTCAATCCGACTCGCTAAACTCTTTAGCCTAGTCTGTGTAAGTTGGAATAGCATCTCCATGCCCATGACAAGTGGAACCGAGTCATCAAGCCAACTTTCACATTGGTCTAAGTTGTGTGTCCAGCACAACCTCAATGACCAAGGATATTTAGTACAAACAACATGAATGCATAGTTCCACAACTGAATCACATATTCAATGATACACATCAGATGTTTATACAAGGACTACTTAATAACTTTATGAATACAATGGGAAAAATCATCATACATGATTGCCTCTAGGGCATATTCCCAACAGGACGCTCTATCGTTTTAAAGGTGATTTGGATCTTTGTATATTATATCTGTATTCTTGACTCATAGAGTCGCTGTTGTATATATATCTGTTCTGTGGGTCCCATCAAGGACTGTTGTGTAATGTTATTACTTCGTTTTCCACCCGCACGCAAGTGCCTGGTGGGCACCTTTGAATCGTTTCTATGCGGGTTTGGCGGGAAGCGCTGAAACTTGCATAGGTCCGATTCTGAGGGTGTTACAGAGTGGTATCAGAGCTCAGCAGTTACGATACCCCACAAGTCCAGCCTGTAGGATAACCTAGCTAACGGCCGAAGTAGAGTGTCAAAACTATTTTCAAAAAATCGGTTGGATAGATCTGGTTAGGTCTGATTTTACTCCTTACCCCTTTGCTATTCCTCTCTTACCTCTGCGTGTTTTGAATCCGCTCGCTTCTCTTGCATCGAGTCCAGGATTTCTCGTGGTTGGGTTCCGTCGTACCTTCAGGGTTTCGCTTCCTCCTCTGATAACGGTGTTCTACCATCCGGTGTTCATGTTGTTTGAGGAATCCGTCTACTGCGGTACCATCCTTTGTTCCTTGTTTGTGCCTTCCGGTGTTTTCCGACGCGACGAAATCATCTACGCCAGATCCGATGCAGAGTCTGCATCGCTCCTTTGTCCCGAACCTCGATTGTCGAGATCTTCAGTCTGATTCCGAGAATGGTTGCACGCTTTTCCACTGATTGTGCAGAGTAATAGTTTGGGTGCGTGATGGATTGACCCCCATGCCGACTACCCACTCTATTCGCTTGTGTACATTGAAGTGGATGAGAATGCATCGGTTCCCTCTTTCCATCGAAGCTAGAGGTGGCTTTGTTTGTTGATACCTCTACCTTCGACCTTTTGTTTCCGGAGTGTTCCCTCGACGATCACGGACAACGACCTCTTGTTAGTGGTGTCGCGAGGATCTACACGAAGCGAGAAGACGCAGATCACCGACCTTCTTTCCGGTACCATGAGGCGGATCTCGAGGGCGAGATCCATTGTTAGTGGTGTCGAATTGTGGCATCCCGCAAAACCACTACTAGAAAATCGCGCTGATTTTGTGCATTGCATCGTCATGATCGCATGCTCATGTCATCATGCCACATTGCATTTGAGCATCGTCATCATCTTGCATTTGCTGGCATAAAACTATTTGCGGAAAAACCTATTTTGTGTTTCTAAAACGCCCCGTCTTTGTTCGAACATAAAACCCGGGTCTCCGGATTTTTTTTTGTCTGCTATCGGATTGCAAAAGCCCTGTTTGAAATAAATAAAATATTTAATTATTTTTAGTGGGGCAGTCGAACGGCCGGATCGACCCGGACGACCACCCCCAGAATAAATCGGTCCATCAAAATCCTAAAACTACCCGGTCCTATTCTACCCACCCCTCCTACACCTCACCCGGACCAATCCCTGGCTGCCACCTCACCCTCTTCCTCCCCTCTAACCAATCCTCAACCGCCACATCACCCAACCCGCTGCCACCAGCCCCACCCTCTCTCCTTCTCTCACCCTAGCCCATCCTACCCACTCTCTCTCTCCCTCACCGACCCTCGGGCCCCACCCCCTGGTCAAACCCGCTTTCCCCCTGGCCCCACGCACCAACACACCCAGGAACCCCACCAACCGCACCCCCCCGCTTCCACCGACACCCCTGGGTCCCACCCACGCGCCCGCTCCACTCTCTCTCCCTGGCTCTCCCCGACGCACCCCCTCCCCCAACCTCCCGCTCCCTCCTCCTTCCCACCGGCGGACGGCGCCGTCGCCCTCCCTCGGCCCCGCTCACGCCACCGCCTCCGTCCCCCTCGCCTCCACCTCCCCGCCGTCCCCCTCGGGCTCTCTCTGCCCCGCCGCCTTCCTCTTCCGTCGTCGCGCGCCGCGTCCAGCCGCCTCGAACCACCCTCCCCTTCTCCACCCTCTGCCTCGAGCCACGCCGGCTCGAGCTCGCCCCCCCAGACGACCGCGCGCCGCCGGCCCCCCTTCCTTCCTCTGGCCGCCCGCCGCTCCGCCTACCCCGCACCGGCTCCCCGTGCGCCTCCCCGCGAGCCAGCCCTACCTCGCCGGCCCCTTCCTCCCCGGCCTCCACCGCTCCCTGCCGGCCCGTGTCCGCCCTGCTCCTCCGTGCCTCGGCCCGAGCCCGCCTCACCTTCCCCGCCGGCGACCGCCGCGGCATCTCCTCGCCCCGCCCGCCGGAGCTCGCCGGCCCCGCCTTGACCTGCCGTCCAGCGGCCCCGCCTCGCCCCGCCGCTGGCCTCGCCGTCGCTCTGCCTGTGTCCTCTGCCCTTTGTCGGCACCCCTTTTGTTTAAGCATGTTCTGAGATCGACGTCGTTAGCAGGGTTACCCTTCCGGCTTGGCCTGGGCAGGGTTATGGACGCCATTGGTTATTCTTCAGGGCTCTTAGCCCCATTTGTATCTTGTCCGTAGTCGGACGCTCTATCGTTTTAAAGGTGATTTGGATCTTTGTATATTATATCTGTATTCTTGACTCATAGAGTCGCTGTTGTATATATATCTGTTCTGTGGGTCCCATCGAGGACTGTTGTGTAATGTTATTACTTCGTTTTCCACCCGCACGCAAGTGCCTGGTGGGCACCTTTGAATCGTTTCTATGCAGGTTTGGCGGGAAGCGCTGAAACTTGCATAGGTCCGATTCTGATGGTGTTACATGAGAGCAGATAAAGCCCAGAGGAGCAGTTCATGTTGAAGCTGTGTTTTAGAGATGTGTACCAGTCTAGGGAGGCCTTGATAGACTGCACATTGTTTAGGTTAGTTATTTCCATTACTAGATAAACTGCAAGGGCACAATAATTGTGCACTACAAGGAAAGGGAAAATTTTGGTTGTCAATTCCATATATTAGCCTCCAAGATAAATAATGAGGAGACGTTTTGCATTAAGAAACTGGAGCTAGAACACATTTGCCCAACTGATCCTACAAGTACAATGGTGAATTCAAAGTGGTTCAGCAGCATTAATGTTGACAGTTTCAGGTTTGACCCCAATACCACCATCACAATCATGCAGGACAATGCAAAGAATGATTTTGGTGTTGAAGTTCCCAAGATGATGGCATATAGGGCAAAGTGCAAAGCAAAGGAGAAGGTTTAGGGTGATCACAAGAAGCAATATTATAGAATCAAAGATTATCTCCAAACTATGTTCGACAAGTACCCTGGCTCTAGATGTATTGTCACAACTGTTACTGGCCCAATAGAAGAAGAGACGGAAGCAATGAAGCAGGGCCAATTTACTGATATATGTTATGAACCAAGATTTCATGGATTGTTTTTATGTGTGAATGCTGTCAGGCTAGGGTTTCTTGAAGGTTGTGATACGTCCAAAACGTATCTACTTTCCAGAAAACTTTTGCTATTTTTTCTCCTCTAATTTATGTGATTTGGATACAACTAACATGGACTGACGCTGTTTTCAGCAGAATTGCTTTGGTGTCTCGTTTTTGTGCAGGAAATCAACTTTCAGGAAAAATCCCAGAAAATATGCCGAAAATCCTATTTTCCCGGAAGACTCATGGAGCCAGAAGACGGAGGGGAGAAGAGGCCAGAGGGGCCCACACCACCCCCTAGCGCAGGCCAGGCCTGACCGTGCTAGGGCATGGTGTGGCCGCATCGGACTCCGCCTCGACCTCTCCTTTCGCCTATAAATACCCTCTGACCTAAAAACACCAGGGGGTCGATGTTTTTCCAGATAGAGTTCCGCTGCACTGCCACCAACAGAAAGCACGATTCAGAACCAGAAACTCCGTTCTGGCACCCTGCTGGGACGGGGAATTAGAGGAGATTGATACGTCATAAACGTATCTATAATTTTTTATGTACCATTCTTGTTTAGTATCAACTTTGCTATGTTTTGTGTACACTTTGAGGTATTATTATACATTTTCTGGGACTAACCTATTAACAAGATGCCGCAGTGCCAGTTGCATGTTTTCTGCTGTTTTTCGTTTCAGAAAAGCTAGTAAGGAAATATTCTCGAAATTGAACGGGACAAAAGCCAAAGTCAATATTTTATCGGAGAGGACACATAGATCGAAGGGCAGCCGACGGGGGGCCACGAGGTGGCCACACCCTAGGACTGCACGGCCTAGGGGGGCATGCCGCCACCTAGTGTGGGCCCCTTGGGCGCCCTCCTGCCTCGCCTCTTTGCCTATAAATTCACCCCGATGCAGAAACTCTAAGGACCCGATCAGATCTCCACGAAACAGTCCGTAGCCACAGCCACCGTCCTCCCGAGATCGAGGGGGATCTGAAGCTCTTCCCGGCTGTCGGGGGGATAACCCCCGGTAGGGTCACGAGGGGAAACATAGCGCAGCTGGGTTGGATCCGAGTAACAACGGAACCAGGCTGGGTAAGAACGGCCGTGTAAGATAAGCATGAGAGCCGAGATACAAACTATCTCGGCCCGTATAGGACAAAGTTGTAACCCTTGCAGGTACCAACGAGCCGAGTCAACCGAGGAAGGGCCGAGTCAAGAAGGACACGAGGCACCTTTCTGAGTAAGGATCAGGAGGGACCATGGTAAAGCATGGTCAAAAGAGAAGGGCTACGCCGGGTGACACAAAAGGAGCCGAGTGACGCCCAAAGCATGCGCTTACGTACAAAGTAACAGCGTGACGCCAAAAAGAACAAGAAGCAGCGTACCAAAAGACCGTTAGCTGTCAAGCTTTATGGACCGGGCCTCTGGGCTTAGGGCAAGCCCATGACCCGGCCCATATTGTAGGTACCTAGATCCAAACAGTAAACCCTAGAATCCAAAGGGGTATTATCTAGCTAGCACTGCCTATATAAGGGAGGGCATAGCAGTAGTAGAAGGAGGTTGGACCAGGTAGGGAGCTAGTGTTGAGAACTCAAGCCTAAACATCTCGAGGAGCACTTGTAATCTTTGGGGTATCAATCAAATCACCAAGTCTGGAGAGTTCTGCTTGTTCTTCGTGCATGGCTCGACCGTGTACTCCCTCCCCGGTGGCCACAAGCACCCATTCGGCCCCCAACTTAAGCCTACCCATGACATCTGCCGTGCCACCACCACGACATTTGGCGCCCACCGTGGGGCAGAAGCAGGTGCTTGATGGAGTCTTCATCCGGACGGGCAACATCATCGCCAAGACCGGCGAGCGCGTCTACACCGGCCTCATCCAGAGGTTTGGAGCGCTCAACTTCGTCAGCGACAACGCGGGCTGCTTTGGGACCAGGCCGTTCCCTAGGGGCGGTCGCTTCATCAAGTTCGGCGAGCACCAGGTCTACGTCGCAGTGCGCGTGGAGCGCGCATACCCTGAACATGTCGTCCTGGCGCCGGATCCTCCAACGGTTCCTATCGCTAGGAAATCTCGTCAACTCGTCTTCATGGAGGTAATGATGACAGCCCCAAACCCCACAGCTCCTCCAGTAGTTCCAGTAGTGAATGAGAACACAGAGGGAGGAAACCATGAGGAAACGCCAAGGGCTGCGAGAACAGCAAAGGAGCCGCTGGAAAAACCAGAGAACATAGCTAGGAGCAAAAGGGCTAAGGAGCTGCAGGAAGCGATAGACAAGTTGGCAGAGCCAGTGGCACAAGCAGCCGACCCGGCGCGTGTGCAGGCCGAGTTGGAGGAAGCCAGGATAAAAGTTCTAGAGAAAGCCAAAGATCTGGCACAGTTACAGCAGGACGTGGATATCACTATCCGAGAGCTTAACTCGGCAAATCGAGTCAAGGGCGCAAAGACCCGGCTTGATGCAATGTGATTGAGAGGAAGAAACCTCAATGAAGAGCTGGCAGATGCGACATCGAAGATAACACCAAAGAACAACAATGAGACAGCCATGCGTCTAACGTACAACACTGCAGCAGCTAATCTGCGAGCAGCAGAGGCATCAAGGGCAAAATTACCCCACTTGGAGGGGGAATCAAAGAAAAGGCAGCAGGAATGAGTCAATGAGTTAGTGAAAGCAGCCAGCATGTTGCATGAGGCATATTATAGGGAAAAACCGGGTATAGCAGGAAGGTCACAGCTAGTTCAATCGGCGAATCCTGTCCCGGCAAGATCGGCTGGGCACACGACATCCTCACCCGGAGCGGCGCCCAGGCCAAGAAAAGAAAAAAGTGTGGATTCTGGAAGAAACAAGCAGATGGTCGCTTATGATCCGGCAGTGATTCGAGGAAACCCGACGCATGTGCAAGGGGCAAAAAGAAATAATCCTCGAGAAAATGAAAACCAGGAAAAAATTGGACAGAGAAATGACGACAGAGGGCAAAATTTCGCGCCTCATGCTAGGCACGGAACTCACTCAACAGGAGGAGGAAATCCAGCTCCGAATAATGCACCAGCTCAGCCGAAAAGAAGACAACAAAGCACGGGAAAAGCAGCTCAATAGCCTGCAGACCCGAACGCGAATAAGTATAATGATGGTTACTCGGCCATGGTAAATGACGGGTATGAACTGCCGGATCATGCATATCAAGCAATGGGAGCAAGATACAGAGGTAGGAACCTTCAGCCGGATGATGCAAGGCTGAAGCTTGACCGCATAAAAATGGCAGAGATAATCGAATCGCAAGGTCCGCATGGTCCACCGTGCTTTGGCCCAAGGATCATGAAGGAGCCACCGGTGCCAAATTTCCAGCTGGCCAGAGGGACAAAAACGTATGATGGGAGCACAAAGCCAGAGGACCGGCTCATAGATTATGGAACCGCTGTGAAGATCGCGCAGGGAAACTTGAGATGCGCAGTACGTTACGTGCCGCAGATGCTAGAAGGACCAGCTCGGGTATGGTTGAACAGTTTGCCACCCGGAAGCATCAACAATTGGATTGATTTTCATGACGCTTTCGTGAGAAATTTTACAAGAACTTACAAGAGGCCTAATCGCCCACAACAACTAGTAATGTGCAAGCAAAGACCGAATGAGACAGATAGGGAATTCCTCACAAGGTGGTGTACGATGCGTAACTCTTGTGAAGGGGTAATCGAGTCACAAGCAATCGCATGGTTTGCACAAGGATGTAGACATGGAAGCGTGCTATGGCAAAGGATACAAAGAGATATGCCGGCAAGCCTGGCAGAGACAATAAGAATCACCGACTCGTATGCATTAGGAGATCCGACTCAGCCGCTGCTCATGTCGGCAGACGAGATGACTGAGACTCTGATCTATGACGCTGCCGGGTCACAAAGGCACCAGGAAAGATCTGAATACAGAAGCAAGAGAAGAGACGAGAGGACGGATTATAGGTATGGTTCGACTCAGGTTGTGGCCGTGAGTCAGGATCATCCGGATGCTGGAAGCAGTCAGCATCAAAGGACGAATGGACAACATCAATGGGTGCCAAAGAATGACGGCAAAAGGCCATACGATCAGAGGAAGCAGTATCAGGACCGACAAAAATACACCTACGAGATGATGCTGGATCAGCCGTGTAAGTTTCACACACCTAGTCCGAGTAAGCCGATAAATCATACAACAAGGCAATGAACTTGGTTTCAGAAGGGAGACAGAGTGGACTCGGCGAATAAGCAACTTCCACCACCTCCCCCTCCACCACTTACAGGAGGAAATGCTCAAGCAGTCGGAGCAGATAATAGATATGAAAACAGGCATCCGAGGTATCAGAATCAAGAAAGAAGAGAAGCTGTGCACCAGGTGCACAATCCAAGAGGTGACGACGCTCATGTCGGCCATGGAACCAGAAATGAGTACAGAGAACACCACCAGAGCTATGTTGTCTTTGTCACATAGCCAAATGACAAGAAGAGCCAGCAGCGACGAATGATGGAAGTGAATGCCATGATGCCGGCAATTCCCAAGTACATGCATTGGTCTAAGCAAGAGATACCTTGGAGTATAAAAGATCACCCCAAGATTATGCCAACCCCTAGAGGATACACTCTAGTTTTGGATCCAACATTCATGGGCCCAGATATCAATGTGAAGTTTTCAAAAGTGTTGATTGATGGTGGCAGTAGCATCAACATCATGTATAAGGATACAATGCTCAAATTAGGCATTACCATGAACATGCTGGAGCCGACTAAGACCACTTTCCACGGTATTGTGCCGGGATTGTCCTGTGAGCCAATTGGCAAGATCTGGGTTGACGTCTTATTCGGCAACAGAGAAAATTGTTGCACTGAGGCTATAGAGTTCGAGGTGGTAGATCTGGTCAGCTCATATCACGCCTTACTCGGCAGGCCGGCTATGGCAAGATTCATGGATACTACCCATATGGCTTACTTAAAGATGAAGCTGCCAGGCCCATGTGGGGTGATCACAGTGGAAGGAGATTACAAAAGATCTATTGCTTGTGCCTTAGCCGGATCTTCACTGGCCGAGTCACTCGTCATAGCACAATAGAAAAGTCAGATGTTGGAAGTGGCAGCATTTGCCAAAGCAGCGCAAATGTCCATGCCGACACTCACCAACCCGCATGGCAGTGTGTCATTTAAAGCTACCAAGGAAACCAAGAAGGTGCAGGTGGATGAGACTTTCCCAGAGCACACAGTCACCATTGGGGCTGGCCTTACGGACAAATAGGAAAGCGAGCTCACCAGCTTCCTCTGTGAGAATCGAGATATCTTTGCATGGTCCACTCAAGATCTGCAAGGGGTTCCGAGGGAGCTGGCTGAGCACTCTCTTGATGTAAGGCCAGATGCAAAGCCGGTGAAGCAACCCCTCCGCCGCTTCGTCGAAGATAGGAGGAAAGTAATAGCTGCCGAGATAGCAAGACTCTTAGCTGGTGGATTCATCATGGAAGTACTGCACCCGGGCTGGTTATCAAATCCAGTCTTGGTCAAGAAGAAGAAAGATGACCCAAACGTGGCAGTGGTATGGCGCATGTGTATTGATTACACGAACCTTAATAAGGTGTGTCCAAAAGATCCATTTCCTTTGCCTCGGATCGATCAAGTCATAGATTCTACTACTGGGTGTGAGTTTTTGTCGTTTGTGGATGCGTATTCAGGATTCCATCAGATTCCACTGAATCCAACTGATCAAATAAAGACAGCTTTTATCACCCCATATGGGGCTTATTTCAATCGCACCATGCCATTCGGATTGAGAAATGCAGGCGCAACATATCAAAGATGCATGCAAAAATGCTTGCAAGATCAATTGGACAAAAATGTTCAAGTATACGTCGATGACGTGGTAATAAAAACCAAACAAAGTCATACTCTAATTGAGGACTTGCGTCAAACATTCGCAAACTTGAGAAGATTCCGGATGAAGCTTAACCCAGAAAAATGTACATTTGGTGTCCCGGCTGGCAAGTTACTCGGATTCCTTGTATCCAGCCGAGGAATCGAGGCTAACCCGACAAAGATCAGGGCCATCGAAAGAATGGAATTGCAAAAAAGCCTCAATGATGTCCAGAAGTTTACTGGATGCCTGGCCTCATTGAGCAGGTTTGTTAGTCTACTAGGAGAAAAAGCCCTACCACTATATCAGTTGATGAAGAAATCAGACAAATTCACATGGACACAGCAAGCTGATAGCGCTTTCCATGAATTAAAGAAAATGTTGGCAACAACACCAATATTAGCGTCACCACTATCCAAGGAGCTAATGTTGCTCTATGTCGCCGCAACCAACAGAGTTGTAAGTGCAGTGATAGTGGTTGAACGTGAAGAAGGGGGCAAATCAGTCCAAAGACCAGTGTATTATTTGAGCGAAGTGCTCTCTATCTCGAAACAGAATTACCCGCATTATCAGAAGATGACATATGGGGTATATATGGCAGCAAAGAAGCCGAAACATTATTTTCAAGAGCACCCAATCCGGGTAATATGCGAGGCACCTATCTCGGATATATTGGGCAGGAAAGATGCCAGCGGCCGAGTCGCCAAGTGGGCCATCGAATTGGCACCATACACTCTACAATATGATAGGCGAGATGCAATAAAATCTCAAGCCATTGCATATTTCTTTGTAGAATGGATGGAAATGCAGTACGAACCACCACTGCCAGATCCGAATTACTAGAAAATGCATTTTGACGGGTCCAAGACGAAAATGGGCCTGGGCGCCGGGATAGTGCTCACATCTCCAAAAGGGATCAACTGAGGTATGTGTTGCAGATTCATTTTGCTGCTTCCAACAACATTGCCGAGTATGAAATACTTGTTCATGGCATTAAAGTAGCCAAAGAAATTGGTATCAAAAGGATCATGTGTTTTGGCGATTCGGATTTGGTGATTCAGCAAGTGTCTGGACATTGGGATGCGCTGGATGAAAACATGGCACTATATCGCTTCCACGTGCAGCAGATTTCGGGATATTTTGACGGTTGTGAATTTCATCACATTCCTAGAGCAGAAAATGAGGCAGCAGATGTGTTATCCAAACTAGGATCATCTAGACAAGCAATACCACCAGGGGTAGCATTGGAGCATCTAAGGAAGCCATCGATCAAGCCTTCACCGGAGTCCGAATCAATCAGGGTCATCCCGGCAAGTCAGAATCAGAGGCAGTACCAATGGACATCGACTCAGGGGTAGGTTCGAGTCACTCTGGGACTAATCCGTTCAATTCAGGGGTCGCCGAATCACACTCGGGGACTCCTCAGGTTATGTCGGCAGAGCATATGTCGGTGGAACCAATAGACATCGATGTTGAAGCAGACCCGGAACCACTAATACCAACGTGGGCACAACCAATATTCAGTTATTTGAAAGATGGAACCTTGCCAAGTGATGAAACATTGGCAAGGCAAACAACACGAAGGGCAAAAGCATACAGCATAATCAACAAGTAACTCTACAAGCGAAGTGTGACAAGTGTACTGCAGCGTTGTATCAACTCAGAGAAAGGCCAGGAGATCTTGTTGGATATCCATCAAGGAGAGTGCGGGCATCATGCGTCATCAAGAGCATTGGTAGCCAAGGCATTCCGACATGGATTCTACTGGCCAAGCGCATTGGCACAGGCACAAGAGTTAGTTGGAAGATGCAGTGGTTCTCAACACTATGCATCCAAGTCGCATTTACCAGCGTCTGAATCGAAGACTATGCCAATCACTTGGCCTTTTGCAGTATGGTGCCTAGACATGGTAGGACCATTCAAACCAGCAAGGGGAGGCATGGCTCATATCTTGGTCATGATTGACAAGTTCACCAAGTGGATAGAAGTGAAGCCAATCAAGAAATTGGACGGTAAAACAGCTGTTACATTCTTGAGGGATATAATCCTCAGATACGGTTACCCACACAGTGTGATCACTGACAATGGCACAAACTTTTCCGAAGGAGATTTTGCTCGCTTTTGTGGGAAACACTGAATAAGACTTGATATAGAATCAGTCGCCCATCTAGAATCAAATGGACAAGTTGAACGGGCTAATGGTTAGTTCTGTCCGGGATAAAACCCCGCTTAATGGAACCACTCCAGAGATCACCTGGTTGTTGGATAGAGGAACTGCCCTCAGTACTGTGGAGCCTAAGAACAACTCCGAATCGCTCAACTGGTTATACGCCATTTTTTCTTGTGTATGGGGCTGAAGCAGTTTTGCCTGCCGACATAGAATATGACTCGCCAAGGATAAGGTAGTACTCGGAAGCCGAGGTAAAAGAGGCCCGAGAAGATGGAGTAGACTTACTCGAAGAAGCAAGGGAACTGGCATTCTCCAGATCCACGATATATCAACAAAATCTCCGACGCTATCATAGCCGGAAAGTGCAACCTCGTGTTTTTCGAGAAGGAGATATGGTGCTAAGGCTGGTGCAGCGCACAACAGGAATGCATAAATTATCACCTCCATGGGAAGGTCCATTCATTGTAAGCAAAGCATTGCACAACGATTCCTACTATCTCATAGACGCTCGAGAAGCGCAAAAGAACAAGGAGGACAGGTCGGGAGATGAAACCAAAAGGCCATGGAATGTGGCACTGCTTCGTCCCTTCTATACTTAGGAGAAGCAATGCATGTATCACTCGAACTCTCATATGTTGGACGTGTTTGCCGGCTATGTGCTAATAATAAAATGGTATGATTCGAAAACCGACTCGGGGACTACCCCTTAGGCTTTCCATTTCAATTATTTTATGTCGGATGGCGTGATACCCGAAGTTTATCTCGGAACAAGTAGTGTTTACTTGGAAGAAATCAACTTTTCGACTATGCTGTTGTCTGAAAACACGGCTTCATGGCAAGCAAGAGAAAAAGATCTAAGACGGGTAAACACGAACGCCGGATAAGTACAAGGGAGAATCGCGAGTCGGCTTTAGTTTTTTGCCTAACTCTCTACTATACTATGTGTCGAGTAATCTCGGCCAAGTTATCCAAGTTTCATACCCGCTAACTATATCCTTCGTACTTTGAGATCCTAATGTCGAACACCAAAAAAGGTAGATAAGGGCCAGAGGCAAGGAAAGGTGACACGCCAAAATGAAACTCGGGGACTTTCCCTTGAATGATTCACACTTAGAGCATAACGCAAACATATAAAGCCTATCAAAAGGCACTTAGTCAAACTTCAAGTGCAATGTATGTTACATCTGTACCCGGCATACCGGGGATCTAATAAAAGTTCAAGTATTTGTTGGCCTAAGGAGCAGAAGAACTCAGAGGAGCACTCTCGGAGCCAGGAGTAGTGCTTGGAGCATCGGCCGGGTGAGGGGCATCGGTGGCCGGGTCATCTTGATCATCTGACTCGGTTGCTTCGCTGTCGCCACCCTCTTCATCAGCAACTTCGACGAGCGGGTCGCCAAGGTCGAGGAAGCTAGGCCCTTCACACCAAGCATGCACCATGGTGTACTCGATCATGGCATAAGCTCGCTCCTGGCGCTTCTTGATCAGCTCTGGGTCATTCAGCCATTTGCCATCTCCCCTTATGCGAGCAAGAACATCAAGGTTGATGTCCTCGTACCATGAAAGCACGAAGGAGAGAGCTTTATCTGCTGCAGCTCGGCCGGCCGACTCACGCCATTGATCCAGCCGGTCTTCAGTAAGGAGCAGTCTCTCCGCCAGTGGCTCGATGAGTTCGGGTGGGTCTCATCCGGCTAGAGCATGCGAAACGCATGGATAGCTGACTTGAGCAAGTCCATACCGCAAGACCTGAGGGTCTTGACCCGTTCAGACACTGCTGCAAGGAGCTCCTCCATGGACACCTCGCCGTCAGCGAAAGCACCAGCTTCAGCTCTCACTTTCTTCATGGCTCAGATGGCAAACATGTTGGCCTCAGGAAAATTCTCTGCAAAAAGAGAAAGTTAGCAAATAACAAGGGTAGATGGAAGAAGTCCAGAAGGACTTGGACAATGCGTAAAGAGTAAGAACTCACTACCGATAAACAAGTTGATGGCTGCGAGTTTCTTATGCCAAGTCTTGGTCTTGGCTTCAAGGGCATCCAAGTTAAGGTTTGCCGAATCGACCGATGATTCAGCCTCGTCGAGCAGCTTCTTGGTCTTCTCGGTGTTGGCGGCCTGTTGCTCATTCTTCTCGGCAAGCTCCTCCCTCAGCCCCTTCACCTCAGCCAAGTGCTTCTGCTCCGTCTCGGCCATCAGTTTCTTCAGCCGAGTCACCTCATCGCGCTCCTTCTGGAGTTCAGATAGGTGCTTATCTGCTTATTTAGAACAAACATTTGTCAGTACCAACAGAAAATTTCTGGCTTAGGGAGGCAAGAAATTTACTCTCGACCTCGCTGATTTGCGAGTGAAGATCGTTGATGGTAGACTGAGCAGTGGCTGTGGCACAAGAGCGAGAGGAAAAATGAGAAGATGAACCAAGGAAAATTACACCAAAAACAAAAGAGGAAGATCAAAAGATATTACCTTGGCCGTAGGTGTCAGTCTATAGCTTCTCATACACAAGTTCGAGCTTGCGATGCGCCAGGACGAGGGCTTGATGCACCTTGGTGCGCTCGTTATGCGTGAGCTAATCAAAAGAAGACATACAATAACGAAGAGTCAAGTCAGGTGACCTGCCGAATAAAAAGGCTTAAGAGTTTACAGCCGAGTAAGTTCTTTACTCGGCAGTAACCTCGAGGGCTAGGGATTGAAGCTCTAACATAAGTTTGGCACAAAGTAATCAAAGAGCTTAAGATATTACAGCCGAGTAAGTTCCTTACTCGGCAGTAACCTCAAGGGCTAGGGATCGAACTTCTAACATACAGGCTTGGAGTAAAGGATTTAAAGGCTAAGTGCCTATTAAAGAGCTTACAGCCGAGTAAGTTTCTTACTTGACTGTAATCTCGGGGACTAGGTGGTATGTATAAAAGAAATACTCAATAACACAAAAGAGTAAGAAGTTAATTTACCTCGTTCACTTCGTCGGCGCGGGCCATCAGAGCAATGGCCTGCTGGGTCATGTCGGAGACGGCCTTGGGGCCCAGCTTCAGCTTCTTGCCGGCACGGGTGCTGACCTCCTGCTCGCCTGCTGCATTCCATGCCACGGCGTAAGGCTTAGCCGAACCAAGGCTCTTGCCACTAAGCGTCCGAGTAAGAACTCGACCCATTTTTAGGGCGGTTCCCACAGTGACACGGGTCGCAGCGGCAGAGGTATGGAGGGTAACATACCTGGAGTCATCACCTGACCCGGCAGCCGCAGATTCGTCCCCCTTACCCATTGAAGCGAGTTTTGTCGCCGACGTCGGAGGCCAGATCTAAGGAGCAGAACTCGGAGCGCAAACTAGAGTTGTTTGCTTGGAAGAGGTGGATTTGCCGGATGAGGGGCGAGTAGAGCCAGAAGCCTTAGGCTAGATCTGGCCCTTTGACAGAATTGGAGAGCGAGTAGAAGGATTTGGAGAAGAACGTGGAGCTTCCTGACTGGGCTTAGCAGTTTTGCTGGCTCTAAGATCAGGAAGTTGTTCATTCACATCAGCTTGAGGGCTGATGCCAGAGGAACTAGTGGCAGAGGGTTTCTCGGCGCCATACTTATGGGCACCAAGATCAGGAAGTTTTTCCTAGCCAGCGCCAGGGGCGCTAGCCGAATGACCCACCGGATCTGACTAACACTGAGAAACGTGAACCTCAACAGTGCGAGCCTCAACCCGGGCGGGACTCGGCGCCGCCGAGTCAGCTGGAGGAGGTGCAGGCCTAAGCGGCAAGGCAATGCTAGAAGCAACCTGATTCGCCGTCAAAGGTGCAACACTGAAAACAACAAGACATATATAAGAGAACAACAGTGATGAAAAAGAAAATAACAGAGAAGGCAAAGCGCAAAAACTTACCCGGTGACAACCGGGTCACGGGCGACTCGGCGTGTGACTCGGCGCCCGGCAGCTTGACGAGTCTGACCCAGGCTGGTAGCAGCAGGGGCAGCAAGAGCTGCCGGAGTGGGTTTGTTCTTCTTGGCCGGCTGGGTACTGGAAGAGGCACCACGTCGCTTCGGCTTGGCGACGGGGATCTTGCCGACACCACCCACGGCGAGAGGAGGAGTATCATGTACCTGGCCAGCTACATAAGTAAATAACGGGTTTACACGGATAAGCAAAGAGATTAAAGTCATAAGGCATGTACCTCCAAAAGCGTACAATCATCATCCTCATCATCGTCAGACCAATCTTGTAAGGGATTGCAAGATTGACTCTTACCCGAAGCTGAAGCAGCCGCAGTGTGCGGGATGGGCATGAAGCACTCTAGGTCATACTCGAACTCATCCGAGTCAGAGCGATCCCCGTTATAGCCGGCAGGAGGGACAATACTGTCAACAACCTGGTGAAGGAGATTCTGCGAAGGACAAACATAATGAGAAACTAAAAATTAAGCTATGATTGGAAAAAGAGCTAAAGACTACTCGACGAGAAAGTAATTCGGAAAACTTACCCAGGGGACAGGCCTGACCCGGCTGAACGGCGGGCAACTCCAAGCCCAATCATCCGCCAAGTTCAATTTAAAGATTGAGCTTACTCAGTGGGCAATGGAGTCATGGGTGAGCTCCTTAGTGGAATGCCGAGTGGGATCATGGGACCCGCTCATGAAGCACATCTTGTGGCTCCTGGCTTGGATTGGGCTTAGCCGGCGTGAGATGAAGGTGCACATGAGGTCAGAGTCGGCAAGGTGAAAGTTCTCATCCGGCGACAGCAACCTTTCCAGGATAGCGTTGGCTTCGTTCACCACGGCGTCTTGGTCGCGCGGGTCAAGCTGCCAGTGCTTCTTGTGGGGGACCTCATCCGAGAAAGGGGGAAGCCGGATGTTGTCAGTGGACCCGCTGTTTTTGACATAGAAAAAGGTTCTATGCCACTTCTTGCAAGAATCGATACCAACAACCCGAGAAAAGATGGAATCCCTCCTGGGCGTGATGCTGGCAGCACCGCACCGAGTAGGTTTCTTCTCGGCAGGGGAACTTCAGGCTGGGGAACAACCTGAACTTTGAAGCGAAAATACTTGGCCCACAGAAGAACTGTAGGCCAAATTCCAAGATAGGCCTCGCAGGCAGAGATGAAACAAGAGAGAGAGCCAATTGCGTTGGCAGGAAGATGGTGGGTCTTCAGACGGAAGGTAGAAAGAAACGAGGAAAATAAGGTGCTCACCGGAAGAGCAAAGCCGTGTTCAAAGTGGGAAAGAAAAACCACCCGCTCGCCAGCTTGAGGTTTGGGGGAGATCTCACCGGCGGGGAGACGACAATCCACTTGCAGTGGGATGCGCCTGGTGGACCGGAGCCACTCCACTTCTTCGGTGGAGACCTCCGAGCCATCCTAGCCACCGCGCTCGCCGGTGGGGATCTCCTGCTACTCGGCACCATCAGCATCGTCGCGAGCGTCCATGAGATTGTCGGAGTCTGTCTCCTCCTCGGTAAGGAGAGGCTTGGAACAGCGAGGACCCGTGCTGGAATGGAAAGAGGACAGGGGAAATCGCAGCACTAGAGCAAGAGGAAGAAGGAACCACAAAGGAGTCAGTTCGATCTTGCAGGCGCGAGGAAGAAGAAAGGCTAAGGAAACTGAACGGGCGTGGGGGAAGTGGAAACCCCCAACCCCTACTTAAGGGCAGTAAAAACCCCTGTAGTGGGATCTAACTGTGCCATGCGGCCAGCGTGTGGCCGTGTACCAGGCCGGGTGAGCCAGTCAGCGAGCGCCACGCGGTCAAAAATACACGAAAAATCCAGTGCCACGTCACGGCTGGAAGGACAAGAGGCGCAGACTAATGGGACTGCCACAGTGACGGGGAATAACTGCGCAGCCGTCACTGTGCCGCTTGGGCTTGGAACAAAAAATGAGGCAAGTAATCATGATTACTAGTTATCAGTGACTGAAGTGCGCCGAAAATGACTCGGAATTGGCCAAAGTAACTCGGCTCGAGACAAAAATGAGACAAGAAGTCAAAGAATTGATCCGAAATTGTCAGACTAACCCGGCAAGATGCGAAGTTGCAATGGATAAAGACAAAAACTAAGTTCCATTCACACAAAAGGAACCTGGAGACGCCTAACAGCTTGGACTGCTAGACCTCACCAGCTTCGGGGACTAATGTCGGGGGGATAACCCCAGGTAGGGTCACGAGAGGGGAAACATAGCGCAACTGGGTTGGCTCCGAGTAACAATGGAACCAGGCCGGGTAAGAACGGACGGGTAAGATAAGCATGAGAGCCAAGATACAAACTATCTCGGCCTGTATAGGACAAAGTTGTAACCCTTGCAGGTACCAACGAGCCGAGTCAACCGAGGAAGGGCCGAGTCAAGGACACGCGGAACCTTTCCGAGTAAGGATCAGGAGGGACCATGGTAAAGCATGGTCAAAAGATAAGGGCGACGCCGGGTGACACAAAAGGAGCCGGGTGACGCCCAAAGCATGCGCTGACGTACAAAGTAACAGCATGACGCCAAAAAGAACAAGAAGCGGCATACCAGAAGACCGTTAGCTGTCAAGCTTTATGGACCGGGCCTCTGGGCTTAGGGCAAGCCCATGACCCGACCCATATTGTAGGGACCTAGATCTAAACAGTAAACCCTAGAATCCAAAGGGGTATTAGCTAGCTAGCACTGCCTATATAAGGGAGGGCATAGCAGTAGTAGAAGGAGGTTGGACCAGGTAGGGAGCTAGTGTTGAGAACTCAAGCCTAAACAACTCTAGGAGCACTTGTAATCTTTGGGGTATCAATCAAATCACCAAGTCTGGAGATTTCTGCTTGTTCTTCGTGCATGGCTCGACCGTGTACTCCCTCCCCGGTGACCACAAGCACCCATTCGGCCCCCAACTTAAGCCTACCCATGGCATCTGTCGTGCCACCACCACGACACCGGCACCCTACCAGAGGGGAGAGATCATCTCGGAGGCCTTCTTCATCACCATGCCAACCTACAGTATGATGCGTGAGTAGTTCACCCTTAGACTATGGGTCCATACAATAGCTAGATGGTTGTTTCTCCTCCTTTGTGATATCATGTTTAGATCTTGTGAGCTCCGTTCATGATCAAGATCATCTTTTTGTAATCATACATGTTGTGTTTGCGAGGATCCGATGGATATTGAGATACTATGTCAAATTGATTATTGATTCTATCATGTCTGTGTTATTTGTGATCTTGCATGCTCTCTGTTGCTAGTAGCTATCTTTGCCAAGTAGATACTTGTGACTCCAAGAGGGAGTATTTATGCTCGATAGTAGGTTCATGCCTCTAGTAATTTGGGGAAGTGACAGAAATCTCTAAGGTTGTAGATGTGCTGTTGCTACTAGGGAGAAAACAACAATCTTTTGTTCATGGAACAATTGTATTGTTTACTTTACACACATTGCTTAATGCAATTATCCTTTGCTTGCAACTTAATACTGGAAGGGGTCCGGATGATAACCTGAAGGTGGATTATCATTCATAGATGTAGTTGGATTACGTATATGTATATTGTTGTAATGCCCAATCAAATCTTATAGGAGTCATGATGTCTAGTATATGCATTGTTATGCTTTCTCAACCTGTCAATTGCCCCGTTGTAATTTGTTCACCCAGCATGTTATCTATCTTAAGGAGAACGCCTCTAGTGAATTGTGGACCCCGGTCCAATCTTTATCATTGATGCATCATCTACTGTTACCGTTTACTTTCTACAAGCAACTATTACCTTCCACACTATACGTTTAATCCTTTGTTTTCAGCAAACCAGTGAGATTGACAACCTCACTGTAAGTTGGGGCAAAGTCTTGAATTTGTGTTGTGCAGGATTCCAAGTTGTTAGCAACACCTTGGAGTTGTTTCCTTCCTCCTACTAGTTCGATAACCTTGGTTTCATAACTGAGGGAAAATTTACTGTTGTGCTCATCATACCTTCCTCTTGGGGTTTCCAAACGAAGCTCTGTAGTTGACTGAGCTCATCAAGACATTTTCTGGCACCGTTTGAAAGAACATATGGGCCCCCGTGTGTGGTTTTGGTAATTAATGACAATCTTTATGGACTAATGTGCGTATTAAGTCATACTTGTAGGATTTGTCCATTGGCATCGCTTGGAGCATGTGTTGGCTTCAAGGTCGATGAAATGTGAAGAAGATGTTGTGCAAGCTCAAAATGCGCCATCTATAGAAGATCTCATGTTTGATGCTTGCCATTCTCGGTGATCATGGATCGATGATGAGGAATCAAGAAAGGCGTTCCTTCTTGAGAAGGTCAAGTTCGTCTACATCAAGATCAAGTGGAATGCTCAAGGCAAAGGTATAATCTTGATAGGTTTTCCCTTTTGCCGGTCTCATGTTGTTAGTGGGAGACCGGGTTTAGGATAGATAACCGTACTATCAAGAGGGGCTCTCGAATGAGTAAATAGGTCACATCGTTCGGAGAGAGCTCAAACCTGATGGGGGAATACCAATCGGGGTATACCTACGAAGCGGATTCACCGGCTGGATCGAGCCGACTGAAGCCTAGCCCTGAGCGTCGACTCGCCCAACTCGGCGACTGACGCGTGCTGGACCCATACGAGTGGCACCGACTGGAGGCCCAAGACGACGACTCCAATATAAAGCCCACCAAATACTTGTAAACCCAAATTGGCTGCATATATAAAGCCACCAGGGGCACCCCCACGGGGTATGTCATATTAGATCTAGTCTCCCAGTCTCTCCCTCCGCCTACGGCGGCTCCCTTGTAAACCAATCTATGATCATATACTGGATTGACAGCAGGACGTAGCGATCCTCCACCGAGGGGACGTGAACCTGGGTACATCGTGTGCCAATCTCGCTCCCGGATTCTCCTACGTCGCCTTGCTCCCTCTACGTAAGCTACCCCCAGTAGCATCTGACGTGCAATAACACGACAGTTGGCGTCCACCGTGGGGCAAGCGGTGCTTGAAGGGTGATAATCCGGGCGAGACCCTTCACCATCAACCATGGCTAGATTGCATCTGATAAAATCATCTGTGCGATTAAGCGGTGACGCATGGCGGCCAGACACACGTATCAGTCGTCGTATAGAAGTCACCGAAGCAAGTCCATTGTGTGTGTCTAGCTGACTCCAAACGCGACAAGATCTGATTGATCTGAAGCCGGCCACGTACGGCAAGATCTGATCAATCTGGAGCCGGGCCACGTATGGCGAGCAGCAGCAGCTTCGGTTCAAAGGAAGAGAAAAGCGAATTTCTCAATCCATGATCGGTGATGCCTTTCATCTACTCTTTTAATTATTATTATGTACTGTATGAAATACTGGTGCCTGCTAGAACGATTAGATTAATTGACAAAATAGTGCGCGCGCACCAGAGCATGGATAGATTGGTTATAAAGCACCTTTGCCTACTTTGTATCAGGCTTTATCCTCAATTAAGATCATATAATCGGTCACGTATACTAATTACTCGTTTTATTTGTCCTATGTACGAGGAACAAATTGATCGACACGGTACGTCCACATAAGACAAGCGAGCGCCTGGGCGGCAACACGCGCCTATGCAGCTTCAGTTAATGGAAGAGAAAAACGATTTGCTATTGGTGATCCCTTTCCTCTTCTCCTTTTTAATTGTTACAATATGTACGTACGAAGTACTAATACCGGCGGAGATCAATTGGCGAATAGATCTCACATAGCAAAGCATGTTTAGACCAGTTATAAAATTCCTAGTATTTGCCTACTTTGTATTCTCCCATTTGTACGATCAGGCTTTGCGCTAGCTTAAATCTAAATCATGTGAGATCATACAATTAGGCCATACGACTGATCTTTGGTTTTATTTGGTCTATAAACGAGGAACAAATCGATCGAGGTACTCACCGTCATCGTGAACTCGTCACGCTCATGGATCCTTCCGCCGCGGACTCATCACATCCGACGACTCGTCCGTCGCGGCTATACTCCGGACCTCGCCTAAACACGGACACGCTTAAACGCGGACTCGCTAGGCTCGAGGACTCTCCCATTGGGGACTCGCCTGCCGCAGGATCGCCATCGCAATTTCGCCCTTGCAGCCTCGCCGTCGTCGACGTCGCCATAGCGCGACCTCCGTCCGCGGCGTCGACCCCGTGTCCGCCGTGTCGACATCGTCGTAGCGCAACCTGCGTCCGCGGCGTCGACCCCGTGTCCGCCGCGTCGACTTCTCCATAGCGCGACCCCCGTCCGCCGCGTCGACTTCGCCATAGCGCGACGTCCGTCCGCCGCGTCGACCCCGTGTCCGCCGCGTCGACTTCGCCATAGCGCGACCCCTGTCCGCCGCGTCGACCCTGTGTCCGCCGTGTTGACTTCGCCATAGTGCGACCTCCGTCCGCCGCGTCGACCCCGTGTCCGTCGCGTCGACTTTTCCCGGCTAAACGCCGTGCGAACCCGTCCGCTACGTCAAATGCGTATGTCGCGCCTACTAAGGGACCTTCATCGTCCGAGTCGCCAGAGAGGGTCGCATGCCACGCTGCATGGACTCACCACTGGGTGTCTCTTCCCCCCGGGAAAAATCTATTCTCCTTTGTCAACCTTTGAAAGAGCGACTCGCAATGGCCAAGTAGTGCGGACGAGGACTCGCAAACCGAGCCTCGGATCGTCCACGAAAAACGCTAACCGAGAGCCATCATTGGAGTCGCCTTGCTCGACTGACCTTCCGGGCCAAGACAAATGGTAGTGCTAAACAAACAGCACCATGTCCTCCTCAACCTTAGACAGTGCGACTCGCACGGCTAAGTACTGCAGACGAGGACTCGCAAACCGAGCCTCGGATCGTCCAGGAAGAACGCCAAGCCGAGAGCCATCTTTGGAGTCGCCATGCGACTGGCCCCCCGGGCCAAGACGAGAGACTCGCTAACAGAAACAGCGCAATCAACATCATCGCGGACTCGCCACGCTCGGGGACTCTCCCCTCACGGACTCGCAATCATTGCGGACTCGCCACGCTCGGGGACTCTCCCCTCGCGGACTCGCAATCATCGCGGAATCGCAATCATCGCGGACTCTCCATGCTCGGGGACTCTCCCCTCGCGGACTCGCAATCATCGCGGACTCGCCACGCTCGGGGACTCTCCCCTCGCGGACTCGCAATCATCGCGGACTCGCAATCATCGCGGACTCGCCATGCTCGGGGACTCTCCCCTCGCGGACTCGCAATCATCGTGGACTCGCCACCTCGGGGACTCTCCCCTCGCGGACTCGCAATCATCATGGACTCGCCACGCTCGGGGACTCTCCCTCGCGGACTCGCAATCATCGCGGACTCGCCATGCTCGGGGACTCTCCCCTCGCGGACTCGCAATCATCGCGGACTCGCCACGCTCGGGGACTCTCCCCTCGCGGACTCGCAATCATCATCGAATCGCCACGCTCGGGGACTCTCCCCTCGCGGACTCACAATCATCGCGGACTCGCCACGCTCGGGGACTCGGCGCCCGCCGGTCGCTCGACCTCACCACTCGACACGCTCGGCAGCAACCACTACTATTTTCAAAATATGAGCCTCAAGTCGCCTCTATGAGCCAACTCGAGCCTCGGGGACTACTCCTAGGCATGCTGCGTGTACGCGTGGTTCCGCGACCGCGGCTCGCCCTCGTCGACTCGCCACCGCGGACTCGTCATGCTCGAGGACTCGCCACCACGGACTCGCCCTCGTCGACTTGCCACCGCGGACTCGGCATGCTCGAGGACTCTCCACCGCGGACTCGCCCTCGTGTACTCGACACGCTCGGGGACTCGCCACCGCAGACTCATCCTCGCGTACTCAACACACTCGGGGCCTCGCCACCGCGGACTCGCCCTCGCGCACTCGACATGCTCGGGGACTCTCCCTCACATACTCAACACGCTCGGGGACTCGGTGTGCTACAGAAAGCGCCACTCGCCGGTCGCCCAACCTCGCCACTTGGCACGCTCGGGAGCACGACACTCGCCGGTCGCCCAACCTCGCCACTCGGCATGCTCGGGAGCACGACACTCTCTGGTCGCTCGACCTCGCCACTCGCCACGCTCGGGACTCGGCACACGCCGACCGCCTCCCGCTTCACGGTTCTTTTCTCTGTTCAGGAGCTCGTCGCCGATTCGCTATGACCCATCGTCAAGACTCTCCGCGCCCTGCCTCAAGCCCGCGTCGAATCGACAACGCGCTCGGGGACTACTGATGGGGGAATACCAATCGGGGTATACCTACGAAGCGGATTCACCGGCTGGATCGAGCCGACTGAAGCCTAGCCCTGAGCGGGTCGACTCGCCCAACTCGGCGACTGACGCGTTCTGGACCCATACGAGTGGCACCGACTGGAGGCCCAAGACGACGACTCCAATATAAACCCCACCAAATACTTGTAAACCCTAACTGGCTGCATATATAAAGCCACCAGGGGCACCCCCACAGGGTATGTCATATTAGATCTAGTCTCCCAGTCTCTCCCTCTGCCTACGGCGGCTCCCTTGTAAACCAATCTATGATCATATACTGGATTGACAGCAGGACGTAGCGATCCTCCACCGAGGGGACGTGAACCTGGGTACATCGTGTGCCAATCTCGCTCCCGGATTCTCCTACGTCGCCTTGCTCCCTCTACGTAAGCTACCCCCAGTAGCATCTGACGTGCAATACCACGACAAAACCTTTGCATACTTGCATCATCATATTTTGTTGTTATTTGGTCTTATCCATGTGAATATATAGAGCTTGTGTTAATCTCTACAACAAGCTCTTGTTTATCAATGTCGGATCTTCCCTTTATATCTTGTTGCGAGTTTGTTCTTGGAGGTTTTTCGGATTCTCACCAAGTGAGGTATCACACTATAAAATACATGAAGTATTCACACTTGGTGGTATCCAATATTTTCTCCTAGCCAATCAGTATCACAAATACATAACAAGCTCTTGTCGTCCTCTTTCCAACACAATTGGAATCGGGTCAATCAGAGTCTCCTAGCCAAAGTTATGGACATGAACTTTGCTTTATTTGTGTTTAAAAAGGAAAAAGAAAAGGGTTCAGTTTTCTGGGCCGAGCGGTAGTACCGCCTAGGTGGGCCGGTACTACCACCTGCCCCTGTGCGTGCGCCTCTATCTGCTGCCTCGCCCGATTGCAGGGTCTGGTCCTACCGGACCGGCCCGGTAGTACCGCCCGGATGGGCCGGTACTACCGGCCGGCCCACCCCGTTTTGCCTTCTCGCCAGCCCAGCTGGTCGCTCTCGCTGGCCCGGCTTGCCTTGCTCTCGCACGCCTGCCCGCTCCGTGCCGCCTCGCGCCAGTTTGCTCGCGCGCGCCTGGCCCTCGCTCGCGCGCTGCCTCGCCGTGGCCCCACCTCTCTCGCCGTCGCCTCCTGCTCGCGCGCAGCTGCCGCTTGCCTACGCCCGCGTTGTTTGGCTACTGCTTCGCTCGCGTGCTGCTGGGCCTTGCGCGGGCGCGCGCTTGCTGTTGTTGTGGCGCACCCGCGCTGCATCGGCGTCGCTGTCCCATGTTGACCAATCTTTGCGTGCTCGCTTCGACTGGAACGGGTCCGTTACTACCGGTCTTTTCCGGTACTACCGGTCCAGGCTGTTTTTGTGTTCCAATGGCCATATTTTCTAGGGTCCTTATTTAAGCTGTTTGCCCGTTTTTAGTTTAGTTCGCTTCTTCCTCCTCTATTAGTCTAAGCTTTGTCCATACTTGCTCTCATTCTCTAGCTTGATCAATCTCTTCCTCTCCAATAATTCTTGCCCATATTTGAGTGGAAGAGAGAGGAGATCTAGACCGATGTTTTGACCTAACCGATTCATCTTTTTGTGAGTGTATCTTTGGGGATCTAGACTTTGGGGGATTTTGTGTTCCCTTTGTGTTCTTCCTATCTTGTTCCACCAATAGCTTTAGTAGCTTTGTTGGAACTTGAGAGTGAGGGATTGGAACACCTTTGTGGTGTTCTTTCCATTTGCATTCAGTGCATCGGTTTGAGTTCTCCTCGGAGGATTTGGTGAGTGAAAGTTGAGAAGCTTTTTACTCTTGGGTTCTTGGAACCCTAGACGGTTTGTTGTGTTGTAGGTTAAGGCCTTGGTGGCGTTTGTTGAGGCCTTGGTGGCATTTGTTGGGAGCCTCCAATTAAGTTGTGGAGAAGTGCCCTAACCTTGTGAGAGGTTCCGGTTGCCACCGACAAGTGCACCGATAGTGGAAGTGTGGATCGATCCCATTGGTGTGAGATTCACCGGAGAATAATGGAGGCCTTTTGTGGCGTAGGTGGTTAGATACCACCCCCTCTCCAAACGAGACGTACTCCATGTTGGTAGGAACTTGGTAAAATATCGTCGTCCCCGCGTGCCTCGGTTATCTCTATACCCGAGCTCTTTACTTATGCACTTTACATTGTGATAGCCTTCATGCTTGAAGTAATATATATCTTGCTATCACATTGTTGCTTGTATTGCTTAGCATAAGTTGTTGGTGCACATAGGTAAACCACAGTTGTTCTAGGTTGTGCTTGACAAAGTAAACACTAGTTTAATTCTGCCTTTGTCGAGCCACTCTCGGAAAAGTTTTAATCACCTATTCACCCCCCCTCTAGGCGACATCTGTATCCTTTCACCGTTGTCGGGGAGTTAAGGACAACTTTGCAAGGGAAGTCTTTCACAACCATTCTCTTTACTTTGTTTTTGTTTTTCTTAGTTTCTTTTGCTTACTTTTGCTTGTTTCTCTTTTTAAAAAATACAAAAAAATTAGTTTCATTTGGTTTGCTTTTTCTTATCAAAAACACAAAAAAAATTAGTTCCTACTTCAAGTTGCTACCATGTCTAGTGTTGCTCCAATCACTATGTCACCTGTGGAAATGATCTTTACTTTCAAACAAGAAAGTGAAGAGAGTTTCAAAGAAGACTGGTATATAATTTTTGATTCACATGAAAAAACTGAGCCTAAAATGACTTTAGGCTTGGTTCTTAGCAGTTTATACTATGGTCTTGCTCTTTGTTATAGATATGCTTTGGATGCTGTAGTAGGAGGAGATTTTCTCCAGTGTAATGAGGATGAAACTTTGAATGCTATAAAGAAATTGATTACAATATATAATTTTTCTAGCAAATATGACTTCCTTTATAAACATCTATGCTAGGTTAAACACTCTTGAGACCAATATAGCTAGTTTAAAATATTGCTATAACATGCTTAGAGAGCATCATGATTATGTTCCAATAAATTCTGAGCCTTCAAAATGGTTTCCTACAATAAAAGAAACTTTTGATGCTCGTTGTGATATCATGTCTGAATTTTGTGTTATGCCTAAAGATATTTATGAATCTTTGAATCTTTGGGGACTTTCTAAAGGATGAGAAGAAATATCTCTTACCAACAATGCAACTATATTACCCATTGGAATAGCTGAAGGAGTGTTTACAAAGATCTTAGGAAAACTGGTGTCTACTGATTATCTTGTTATTGAATGTGTAGGAAAAGGACAAATTACACTTGGAAGATCCCTACTGAAACTCCTTGGAGCAATAATAGATGTGGGCAAAGGCATTATGCATTTTGCTTCTCCAACAAGCAATCATACATTCCCTAAAGATAAGAGTAAAGGTAAGAAAGGTAGGAGCAAGAAATTTGATGTTAATGCTTCTTCATTTGAAAATACCTGCTTCTTATGCCTAACTTAAATGCGTTAAATAAAAGTACTTCTTAGGAGATAACCCAATAGTTTTAGTTGAGTCTTGGAATTTATTACTTCTGCAATAATCTCTCCTTATCGTTTTTGTGTGGTTTTTGTGCCAAGAATAACCTCTAATGAGAGAGAAGTAAGATTTGGGGAAGTTGCTGTCTCGAAACAGATTTTGTTCTTCATTGTAAAAGTTCGTGAAAAATCTCTGTATGTCCGATTGAGCTGCAATTTTATGAGCTTATGCCCAGGTTGTTATCTAACTTTCTTTAGTTCAACACTTGTAGATTTGAGCAACATAAGGTATTCTAAAAAATCGCATTTTACCTGCTGGTCAGTTTTGATAGATTTCTGCCATTATTTGCATTTGCCTCTTATCGGTTTCTTTTTGAGTTCATATTGATCACTTGAGATTTTTAAAGGAATTGCTATGGTAGCTTGTGTTTTGATGGAAGTTTTACTTGTGTTGAAACTAAACCCAAAGGCCTATTATTTTGAATACACTAATGTTGCTAATGAAGATTGTGTGAAGTTTTGTATGAAGAAAATTTTCAAGTGTAGGGGAAGAATGATGTGATGAGATGAAGAATGGAAAAAAGCTCAAGCCTAGGGATGCCACCCCATGTCACCCCAATAAATATTCAAGAGGTACAAACATCAAAGCTTGGGTATGCCCAAGGCATCCCCTTCTTCATCAATAAAAATCTCAGGTCTCTTTCTAGACACTTCGTTTTTATTGTTTCATGCACTGTTGTGTTGTTCTTGGAGCGTCTTAGTTTTTGTTTTTTGTTTTTTTTGTTTAGTTTGCTTGAATAAAGTAGTTGGACCCCCGCATTCACTTTTTTGTTTCAAATAAGTTGATTGGTGTTGGAAAAGAGTAGAGAGTTTCATGCTTATAGTGGTACAAAAGGGAGCTTGTTTTGACTGTGACTTAGACTTAATCATGTCATGCTAGATGTTCCTTTGACCTTATTCTTAGTGATTATTGCTATAGCATGACTTGTTCCAAACAAATTAGATTTCTTAATGTGCCTTGAAAGAATCATGCGTTGTTTTAGCATACAAAAGCATAATATTGTGGTATTCTACTTTGATGCTTTGTTTGGATTGACTTGGCACCTGCTCACACCATGTTATGACTATGAACCAGTCACCTTAGCCTCTATGATAATTTAGTTTTTGACTTGTGATACCACTTATGCTTTGACTGATAATGTTTTGCCGCTCTGCATGATTATGGCCATAATTGCTCTCTTAGTTGGTCGCTCCCACTCTTTTGCTAGCCTCCACTTGTACTAAGTAAGCTCTACTCATCTATCCAACTCCCAAGAAACCAAGTTATTCCAAATAGTCCACTATAAATTCCTATGGTGTGTGTCGTGGTGGTGGCACGGCAGATGCCATGGGTAGGCTAAAGTATGGGGCCAATGGATGCTAGTGGGATCTGGGGAGGGAAGATGCAGTTGATTCTACACACAGAAGGTAAAGGCAAAGATCTTTATTTCTCCTTCCTTGGGCTACAAGTGCTCCCTGAGCTGTGTACAAGAAGGAAGAACTTTACTAGCACAACGGTACTAAAAATGAGCCGATCCCCTCCTCAGGGTCCAAGCCACCCCTTATAAAGTAGAGCCTTGGGTTCCTTTAGGGCTGATGTGGCAAGCATATTCGAGGAATATGCTTGTCCCAATATAGTAGTTCGGCGCCCCCCTTTCCCTGTCGCTCCCCTAATGACGGCAAGGTTCCAGAGGGCCCCTCCTGTGCGCCTCGGGCTTCAGGACTGTCACCTCCGTGACCTCCTTCTGCCTCTCTGTCGCTCTGCGCCTTTGTCCCTAGTGCTTGGCTCCGCTCAGATTCTCCCTAGCCTGCGGCTAGAGTTTGACTTTAGGCTTCTCCTTCTCCTGCAAGCTTCGTATCATTCGGCCTTGTCTCACATAACTCGGCTTGTCCTTCACCTGCATCAAGACTACTCGGGCTAACCCGGCCGACTTACGCAGTATCTCGGCCGGGTAATGCCTCGCCTTCATTATAAGGGTCCTGCCCTTTCCTATCTCGGCCGACTTCTACAGGATTCGGCCGATTCATACTGTAACTCGGAAACTAGACGGGGGACATCCTTTCGTCTTTCCCCGTCTTTACCCTATCCGGGGTTACCTTCCCAACATTAGTCCCCGAAGCTGGTATGGCCCCGCCGATAACCTTGGCCGGGCCGTATCAGTTTCATGACACTCGTTCTGCATTGTTTCCGAGTTATTTCTTTCTCGTTCGAGGTATCATCGTATCTTCTCGCGTACGCCTTGTCCTACGTGTCATCCCCATCATTGTTTCTCTAGTTTTTTGTTCCTCTACAGTATTTACTGATAGGCTACAGTTACTACTGCGCCTGTCGCGCCGGCGCTGCGACGCCTCGTGTGCCGTTTCTTTTGGGGATCGTGACCTTCTTTGCTACCATGTGGCCCTTGGTGCGGTTCCGCTCAACGATGTGCGGTCATGCGGCGCACACAATCTACACGGCCAACCGCCACACCCACGATCCCACTACCTCACTTGCGGCTCGATTATAAAGAGGGGCGCGGCGCTGGGGAATTCACTTTCCCCTTTTCGCTCGCCCGCGCCCTTCTTCTTCCTCTCGCTTCTGCGCCCGTTCGTGGCTCCGCCGCCGCTCGTTCATCTGAACCTCCGACGGCGAGGACTCCGCCGCGTTGCTCCGTCTGCCTCGTCCTTGTTCGCTAGCTCCGGCGTCGTCGCCGGTGAGTTCTTTCCGGTCCCATCGCCTAGGCTTTCCTCTAGATTCCTCTGTTTCCCTTTCGTTTTCGCGCGGTGGTTCCTTTGCTGCTCCACCGCCGTTTCTGTGTAGAATCGCGACGGGGCCCTGTAGCTCTAAACTTTCCTCCGCCGCTAGTTCTTCCTCCGCTGATTTCTCCGGCGATCCCATGTCTAGCTCCTTCAGTGGTGCCCTAATAGAGGATGACAATGCTGGCTCTGGGCCCGAGCGAGGCTCGTGGCAGGGCTCCTCCGTTACTCGCCGCGAGATCGAGTGGCTTATCCAGACTCGGAGGATTCACGCCGAGGTCTCCTGTCGCTTAGGGAGGGCGAGTATGTAGTTTTCATGTCGCATTTCTCGCGTGGCTTTGGTCTCCCTCTTAGCGACTTTGCTAGAGAATTTCTCGACTACTTCGGCCTTCAGCCGCATCACCTTCCTGCAAACGCCATCGCCTCTCTCTCTGCTTTTATCTCTGCCTCGAAGGGATACTTTGGCCTATGGCCGTCCGTGCATGTCTGGTCGAAGTTCTTCCAGATTCGTTCCAACGTTGTCCCTGACAAGTCTCTGCACCCTTCCGAGAAACTGCTTACTCAATGTGGAGCAGCGTCTATTACACCTCGGAGGAAGTCCATATTTCCTCGTGTTACAGGGCTAGAGTCGTGCAAGAAGTGGCACAAGTCCTTCTTCTATGTCAAGAACACGGGAACGGAGGACAAGATTCGTCTCCCTGCATTCTCCATTGGTACGCCCTCCAAGGTGAATTGGACTTATAATCCGAGGAAAAGTCACGCCTTGGCCGAGGCTTTTGAGATTCGGCTTAAGGATCTGATCCGCGCCGGGTTACGCGACGAGGATTTGATGGCTACCTTTATCAGTAGCCGAATCTGCCCATTCCAGAAACGGACGCACAAACTTTGCTACATGAGCGGTCCTCTTGACCCCAACCGAGTCTCGACCGTGGAGCTGGACAACTATCTCATCTTTAAGCGTGTCCGAGCTATCTTCAAGACGGAGATGCCTAAGGACTGGGCTTGGGGATTGAAGCCGTTCACCCGTGAGCGTCCCCCTCCCGAAGTAAGCTTAACCACTAACGCTTTGTTTTCCAATTGTTTTCGCAACTGTTTTCGCTAATTTTCCTCTTTCTTGTCTTACAGAGGTTCGCAGAGCAGAAGGACGAGGATGCCGAGGTTTTGTCGCTGCCGTGGTCTGCGGACTGGAATACCCCGGACATTGGGGAGCCGGACTCGGAAGAGTTCGTCCCCAAGTCGGATCTCTCCCCGGCTCGTGCTCGTGGCAAGACCTTGGCCCACGAGGAGGAAGGTGATTCGGATGAGGTCCAAGTTCTAGAGGTAGTTGCCGCAATGCCCATTTCTTATGCATTTCCGGCTTCTACTTTCCCAGCTAATCCGGCCGGTCAGGTTCACGACGCCGAGCCTATTGCTTCCCGGCCCCCTGTTACCTCGGGGAAACGTGGGGCTCCTGCTGGTGCCTCAGAGGCGGCCCCCAAGAAACGAATGAAGAAATCCGCACCGAATCCTCCCAGGCGCAAGACCATGTCTGGAGTCGCAGGGTAAGTTCCTTTTGCTCGTATTTCTTGTTTCTCTCTTTCTGCTTTTCAACCTGACGCCCTTCTTTCTTTTTTATTTTCGCAGTGCTCCACTTTCTGTTAAGCCCGACGGTCCTAGCATGACTAGCCGTGTGACTCGGCAGCCATCTCCTCCGCCTGCCGAAGATACCAGGATTCCCAGTCCTGCTTGTGCTGCATCTCCTCCAGTTCCGAATCAATCGCCCCCTCGCCACGACGTGCCTGAGACTCCTCTTGTTGACGTTGATTCCACTCGGCCCTCCGAGATCTCCACCGAACCAGTTGCCTCCTCTGTGAATCCGAGCGTCTCTATCGAGCCTCTTTCTACCCCCGCGGTTTATATAGTAACTCCATCCCCGGCCAAGGACGTCAATATCTCGGCGCCCTCTGCGACCGTGACCCCTCCGGCTCCTAAAGACACCGTTCCCATTGCCGAGGTATCAGCTCCTGCCGATGCCTCTTCTAAAGCAAGAAAAGTTGTCGCCGCCAAGGCTCCCACTTCCTAGAAAGGTCTTGTCGGCTCTTCTTAGCCGAGTATCGCCGATGTGCTGCGCAAAGGAACTGCCTCCACCAAGACCTCCGTTACTCTGGCCACCGGTACCCAGCTTTCTCTTCATAAAAGCCCTGCGTACGGTGGTTACACAACATGTCCGGGGTAAAGTCCTAACTCGGACGGCAAGTGGGAACAACCTCGGCTCACTGGTGGAATATGCCAATAACTGGAATGCTGTCGATCAATTTGAGGGTAATCACATCAGTCAGCCGTTCCAGCTTTCCGACATTAGCATCCGTTTGGATCAAGCCGCCAAGATCGTCCTTGATAGTAACATGATGAATGAGGTAATTGTTGTTTTACGGAGTTTTGATTAATTCTGCAGATGCTACTATATATATACTCTAGTCCCCAAAACTTGCAAGTGAATAACTTGTTATTCTCTTGGAAGTTTTATGATGCTCTACTTAATTCGATTTAACTTTAGGGTTCGAACCTATATCCGATCAGATCTGCCTTAAACTTTGCTAGATTCTTGTCTAGCTGATCTTTGAATATCCAGCCACCTAGATCCGGGTTAAGTTTTGCTTGACTTGGATCTGTTTTGGCTTTGAATATCCAGCCACCTAGATCCGGGTTAATTTTTGCTTGACTCGGATCTGTTTTGGCTTTGAATATCCAACCACCTAGATCCGGGTTAAGTTTTGCTTGACTCGGATCTGTTTTGGCTTTCAATATCCAGCCACCTAGGTCCGGGTTAAGTTTTGCTTGACTCGGATCTGTTCTGGCTTTGAATATCCAGCCACCTAGATCCGGGTTAAGTTTTGCTTCACGCGGATCTGTTTTGGCTTTGAATATCCACTCAACGTTTGCTCTGTTGCTCAGGTTGCACATGACCGACGGACTGCTGAATTTCAAAGATTGCTTTTTTCGCACAGAAAATTGGAAGAAAAATATGAGAAAGTTATTCATGTGGTGAAAAAAGTTGGTAAGTCGACAATTCTTTTCGTCATCTCCGACATTCTTATTGTTTTGTATGCGAGATGTCGGCTCACTTTTTTGGTGAACAGGTAACATCAATAATCTCAACATCCGTCTTGAGAAAAAAGTCAAGAACTTGGAAGGTTAGTTTCCCTTTTACCTTATACCTTTCCCTCTTTAAGATGTGCGCTAAGTTTCTTTTATCTCGTTTGGCTTTGGTAAAGCCGAGTTACAAACCTTTGCAGCATCTCACCAAGATTGCACGCCCATGCCTGATGTGATGCTGCATTTTTTTAGAACAAAGCGCTACTCATTCGGCGCAGCTAAAGGAAAAGGACGATGAAATAGCTTGCCTGCGTGCCGAGGTGGAGGCACTTAAGCTCTCTCAGAAGTCCGAACTAGAAAAGGTCGACCTGGAGTTCTCCGAGGAGAAAAATCGGCTAGCTCTGCAACTGCAGAAAAATAAAGAGCTCCTCGAGGCTGCCGAACTGAAATCTCGGGGAATGAGCGAGGAGATCGCTCGCTTTGAAAAGAGCAAGATTGAATGGGCTAAAGACCTTCAGATAATGATGAGTTATATTCATCGTAATATTCTTTGCATGGCCGGATTATCTTTTTCTTTTTTCCTACTGCGCCCTGACGCATTCGTGTTTTGTGCAGATCATTTTCCAGAAGCTAAGCCTGTGAGATCTAAAGCGGTTCTTGCTGCTCGTGTGCGTCGAGGTGTCCCTGTTGACGCGGACTCGGAGTACTCGATGGAAGATTTCCTGGTTGCTGTCGGCGCTGCAGTTGGTCCGATGAAGATTATGGGCAGGGATTTGGTGCAGGCAGCTATCCGAGCGTACCATGTTCTCTGGCCGAATACTTCTGGGACTCCTGATATCAATGAGGTCCAATTGCTGGTGAAAAGATTAATGGCGTCCGAGAGGCAACTAAGTCTTTGGAGGGAATCAGCCGGACGAGCTGGCGCTGATATGGCTCTCACTGTTATCATGTCATGGTATGAAGATATTTCTCTTGATATCTTGAGAAATTTGCGCACTGGTTCCCGTTGGGTTGAGGACCCCACCTTCGTCGCTCTTAGGCAAGCTCGCGCCTTCCAGCTCGTTGAGTATGCCGACGTGCATACCTGGAATGAAGGTCCGAGTTTCCTTCCGAACCCGGACGACGAGGTCGTAGTCGAGGATGCATCGGATAACAAATCAGCTGAACAAGGGGAAGATGAGGATGACTCGGCTACTTCTGGTGATTCCAGTTCGAGGTCGGATAGCAACGGCGACATCCGATCCTCCTCCAAAGGTACTGGGCATTCAACTGCACAAACTGATGCTCCTCAGCAGCCTCGGGCTTCCGCCGAAGTCGCACCTGGGTCTGTGGAGGGCGAGGCAACCTCGGCCGAAGCTCCGCCTACCTCGGAGTATCCAACCCCTGACCAAGTTATTGCCTCTCCAGCTAAAAACCTTTAAGTCATTTCTTATCCCTGGTATGCCGGGCGTACGATGTACGTGGAGCATTTGTCCGTCTTCTGTATGGCATGAATTTATTTTGCCGTGTGCTGCTGAGACACATATGTTTGTAATTGTTATCACTTTGTTTAAGTGGTCTTGTTCGTCCGAATCCTTGCTTTGGTGGCCTGCGATTTCTTGATTTTGGGATATATCTTTGCCTTTGTATTCCCGTGGTTTAGCCAATTAATATGGGTGTGAGCTTCGAATATCATACGAGATTGAGCTGTTCTTACTTTGAGTGTCGAAGTTTGATACCTTCCTTGTATCAAGGGCTAACCACTACTTCGGAACAATATATGGCAGTCCCCGAGTCACTGCCTATAGCGCCGAAGTCTAGTGTGTAAACCAAATTTCAAAAATAATATAAGACGGTTGCCGAGTCGCTGCTCAAGGTGCCGAGGTTTAGTACATAACATAAAATTGGAACAACATATGGCAGTCCTCGAGTCACTGCTCTGGATGCCGAGGTTTAATACATAACCCAAAATTGAAATAACACATGGCAGTCCCCGAGCCACTGCTCTGGATGCCGAGGTTTAATACGTAACCCAAAATTGAAATAACTCATGGCAGTCCCCGAGCCACTGCTCTGGATGCCGAGGTTTAATACATAAGATAAAATTGAAATAACATATGGCAGTCCCCGAGTGCTCTGGATGCCGAGGTTTAATACATAACCCAAAATTGAAATAACACACGGCAGTCCCCGAGTCACTGCTCTAGATGCCGAGGTTTAATACATAAGATGAAATTGAAATAACATATGGCAGTCCCTGAGTCACTGCTCTGGATGCCGAGGTTTAATACATAACCCAAAATTGAAATAACACACGGCAGTCCCCGAGTCACTGCTCTGGATGCCGAGGTTTAATACATAATTGGTGCTTGATCTTGAGATACTATGCTACGAGTAAAATGGACGAAGTAAAGCTACATTCCATGGCCTTTTCGTTTCTTCGCCGGCTTTGTCTGCCTTGTTCTTTCCAGGGGATTGAGCATCGATTAGGTAATAGGCATCATTGTGCAATGCCTTGCTCACGACGAATGGTCCTTCCCATGGAGGTGATAGCTTGTGCATGCCGGCCGTGCGTTGCACCAGTCAGAGAACTAAATCCCCTTCTTTGAACACTCTTGGATTCACTTTCTTGTTGTGATATCGTCGCAAGTTCTGCTGATAAATAGCTGATCGTGATAGCGCCAGCTCTCTGGCTTCTTCTAGCAGATCAACAGTATCTTGCCGAGCTACTTCATTTACCTCTGAAGTTGTATATTGAGTAACTCTTGGCGAGTCATGTATTATGTCGGCTGGAAGCACGACCTCTGCCCCGTATACCAGAAAGAATGGTGTATAACCTGTTGATCTGTTCGGAGTAGTCCTGAGGCTCCATAATACTGCTGGTAATTCCTCAATCCAACATCCTGCCGACCTTTGCAATGGTTTGACGAGACGTGGTTTTATTCCGGACAATACTAGTCCATTAGACCTTTCCACTTGCCCATTAGATGCTGGGTGAGCCACAAAGGCAACATCTAATCTTATGTGTTTCTCTTGGCAAAACCTAGCGAAAGCTCCTTCTGCAAAGTTTGTGCCGTTATCTGTAATAACACTGTGCGGGTACCCATATCTTAAGATAATACCTTTGAGGGTTTTCACTGCTGTGGTCCCATCGCATTTTTTTATTGGTTTCAATTCAATCCATTTTGTGAACTTGTCCACCATAACCAATATGTGGGTCATCCCCCCTCGGGCCGGCTTAAATGGTCCCACCATATCTAAGCACCACACAGAAAACGGCCAAGTAATGGGTATCGTTTTTAACTCGGACGACGACATGTGTATCTTGGTTGCATATCTCTGACAACCATTGCATTTTTCAACCAGCTCTTTGGCTTCCTTCAACGCCGTTGGCCAATAAAACCCATGCCTGAATGCTTTGGCCACTAAGGCACGAGATGAGGCATGGTGTCCACATTCTCCTTGATGTATATCTAGGAGGATCTCCTGGCCTTCTATCGAACTTACGCATCTTTGCAATACACTTGTGACGCTTCTTTTATATAGCTCATTATTTATGATTGTATAAGCTTTAGCTCTCCTTGCTGTCTATCTTGCTAACACTTCATTATTCGGCAAAATAGCATCTTTAAGGAAAGAGAATATGGGTTGTGCCCATACCGGAGTGATTTTCTCTGGTGTGGTCTCACTGTCTATTTCCATGTTTTCCGCCGACATAACTACCTCGGCTTTCTCCATAGTTATTCTTACCTCTGCTGTCCTCCTCTTGGGAAGTTCCGGGTTATATTGCTGGTCTATTTCCATCGGCACATTATCTTCTGCTGAATTTGCCGGAATAAAGATGGATTTGGACCCTGGTGATGGAGTTATTGATGGTTTCCTGAGGTGCTCTAGGGAAATACCTGGGGGAATTGACTGCCTGGTTGATCTTAGCTTTGACAACGTGTCTGCGGCATCATTTTCTGCCCGAGGTATGTGGTGAAATTCACACCCTTCAAAGTATCCACTGATCTTTTGCACATGAAATCTATACAAAGCCATATTATCATCTAATGCGTCCCAATTGCCTAAGACTTGCTGTACTACTAGATCTGGGTCCCCATAGCATAAGATTCGGCGTATGCCAATTTCTTTTGCTACTTTCAATCCATGGACCAGTGCTTCATATTCGGCTACGTTGTTTGACGCGGCAAAATGTATTTGCAGCACGTATTTCAGCTGATCTCTTTTGGGCGAGGTTAACACTATTCCTTCCCCCAAACCATTTCTTAGTTTGGAACCGTCGAAATGCATCGTCCAATAATTTGGGTCTGGTAATGGTGGCTCATACTGCACCTCGGCCCAATCTACGAAGAAGTCGGCGACCGCCTGAGATTTGATTGCATCTCTCCTATCGAATTGTGGAGCATATGGTGACAACTCAATTGCCCATTTTGCTATTCGGCCACTTGCATCTTTGTTGCTCAATATGTCGGCTATGGGTGCTTCACAGGTCACTTTGATGGGGTGCTCTTCGAAGTAATGTTTAAGTTTCTTTGCCGACATGTACACTCCATAAGCCATCTTCTGATAATGTGGGTAGTTTTGCTTTGAAGCGGATAACACCTCGCTCAAATAATACACCGGCCTCTGTACCGACTTATCATCTTCGAGTCATTCCACGACGACTACATCACTCACTACTCTGTTGGTAGCCGCTATATAGAGTAACATAGGCTCTTTTGATAGTGGAGAAGCCAAAATGGGTGCTGTGACCAACGTCCTTTTGAAAACATGAAATGCACTGTCTGCTTGGGGAGTCCAAATGAACTTATCTGATTTCTTCATCAGTTGATAGAGTGGTAGTGCCTTCTCTCCCAGCCGACATACAAACCGGCTGAGCGAGGCTAAACATCCCGTGAACTTTTGTACGTCATTTAGACACCTTGGCAACTCCATTCTTTCTACTGCCTTTATCTTTGTTGGGTTGGCCTCTATACCTCGGCTAGATACAAGAAAACCGAGTAATTTTCCTGCTGGCACGCCAAATGTGCATTTTTCCGGGTTAAGCTTCATTCAGAACCTTCTCAGGTTCGCGAAAGTCTGCCGTATATCATCCAGTAGCGTTTTGATTTCCTTGGTTTTGATGACCACGTCATCTACATATACTTGTACATTTTTTCCTATCTGGTCGTGTAGACATTTTTGCATGCATCTCTGATATGTTGCTCCTGCGTTTCGCAGGCCGAATGGCATTGTGCGATAGCAATAAGCCCCGTACGGGGTAATAAACGCAGTCTTTATTTGATCGGCCGGATTTAATGGTATCTGGTGAAAACCAGAATACGCGTCTACAAATGACAATAACTCACAACCAGCGGTCGAATCAATGACTTGGTCTATTCTAGGTAATGGAAAAGGATCTTTTGGACACGCCTTGTTCAGGTTCGTGTAATCGATACACATTCGCCATACAATGGCTACATTCGGATCATCTTTCTTCTTTTCTACTAGCACCGGATTTGACAACCAATCCGGATACAGCACCTCCATGATGAACCCGGCCGCGAGGAGCCGAGCTATTTCATCCCCTATTATTTTTCTCCTGTCTTTGGAGAAGCGGCGGAGAGGTTGCTTCACCGGCCTTGCTCCTGGCCTTACATTCAGAGAGTGCTCAGCCAACACCCTTGGAACACCTTGCAGATCCTGAGCTGACCATACAAATATGTCCCGATTCTCACGGAGGAAGTTGGTGAGCTCGCTTTCCTATTTAGCATCTAGACCTGCACCAATAGTAACAGTGCGCTCTGGAAATTGCTCATCTATCTGAAACTTCTTCGTTTCTTTAGTTGGCTGAAAGGAGACACTTCCGTGTGGATTGGCTAGTGCCGGCATATTCAGCTGTGCTGACTGAGCGAGGGCTGCTACCTCCTGAATCCTTCTCTTTTCTCTTGCTATAACCAATGATTCGGCCAAATTTGATCCGGCTGAAGCACATTCCATTGACTTCTTGTAATCCCCTGCTACTGTTATCACTCCTTGTGGTCCGGGTAGCTTCATTTTCAGATAACTTACATGACAGCTACCAATGAATTTGGCCAACGCGGGCCGTCCGAGTAAAGCATGATAACAACTCTCTAGATCCACCACTTCAAACTCTAAGTTTTCTGCTCTGCAGTTATCTCTTGTGCCAAATAACACATCCACTCAGACCTTACCAATGGGTTCGCATGAAAGCCCTGGCACTATCCCATGGAAAGTGGTCCTCGTGGATTGCAGCATGTTCTGCGATATTCCGAGTTTATGCATGGTATCTTTGTACATGATGTTGATACTGCTTCCATTGTCGATGAGAACCTTTGAAAATTTCACATTAATGCTTGGTCCAACAAATGTCGGATCCAACACGAGTGCATACGACCCCGGATTCGGCATTATTGTGGGGTGATCCTTTATGCTCCAAGTTACTTCCTGATCTGACCAAGGCACATATCTTGGCACTGCCGGCATAACTGCATTTACTTCCATATGCCGGCGTTGCACACTCTGCTTGTCTTGATGTTCCGTTGTGAACACGCAATAAGACTGATGATGTTCTCTGTAATCGTTGCGTCCAGTATTTCCTGGATTTGTCCTTCCATCCTGGCCTTGGTTCATCACTTGATGTACCGCATCTCTCCGGTCCGAGTTATCGTATCTAGGGGGAGGAGGTGGTAACATCAGTTGCTGTGCATTTGCTCCAGTCAACTGTGCTTGATGATGTTGATGTACTTGAAGGGGATCTGCCTGGATGCCTGCGGGGTTTCCCATTGCATTTTTCATCCATGCACATTGGCGAGTCGTATGGTTGGCCGGCCTGGATGGGTTTGATGTGTGAAATTTACACGGCTGATCTAACATAGATTCGAACGTGTACTTCGGCCTCTCATGCCATTGCTTCTTTTGTTCTGGGGTTCACTGTCTTTTTCCTTCATTCCTTGGTGTCCACTGCTGAGGACCATTCTTTTGCCGTTGAGTCGTTCCGTGACTCGGCTGATCCTACGCTACCGCTGCCACTTGGGCCGAATTATATCTATAATCCGGCCTTTCTTCTCTTCTTCTTCCTCTAAAGTCATTGCGCCTGGATGACCCGGCCAAATCTCTTGCATACTGGTCTTGTTGCTCCCGATGATCTACCGACATTAATTCTGGTTGCGTTGGATCTCCTAATGCATAGGAGTCCGCTATTCTGATAGTTTCTGCCAATGTGGTTGGCATATCTCTTTGCAGTCGTTGCCACAATACACTGGCATAACGGCACCCTTGAGCGAACCAAGCTATTGCTTGTGACTCTATAACTCCTTCACACGAGTTTCTCAGGTTACGCCATCGAGTTAAAAACTCTCTATCTGTTTCATTCGGCCTCTGCTTGCACATGGCTAACTGTTGTGACCTGTTTGGCCTCTTGTATGTGCTGGTAAAGTTGCTGACGAACATATCTTCAAAATCTAACCAACAGTTGATACTGCCTGCTGGTAAATTATTCAGCCATACCCTAGCTGGTCCTTCCAACATTTGTGGGACATACCATACTGCCCATCGTAAGTTTCCACCCGCTATTTTTCACAGCAATGGCATAATCAATCAACCAGTCTTGTGGTTTGGTACTCCCATTATATGTTTTCGTGCCTCTCGCTAGCTGAAAGTTCGGCACAGGTGGTTCGCCCATGATCCGTGGTCCAAAGCACGTCGGACCTGGTGGACCCTGTTCTTCCAGCAACTCGGACCGGTGTAGCCGGTCTAGCTTTACTCTTGCATCATTTGATGGCAAATCTCTGTACAGAACTCTGTCTTGCATTCCATAGTGGTTATTTCCACCATGGATTGCATATTCCATCTCGGAATAACCATCATTGTACCTTTCATTCACTTGATTGTGGCGAGCTGGTCTCGCTTCTCTTTCCTTCCGAGGTTCATGTCTTGGCTGTGGGTTGAGCGGCGGTTCTCTCCTTACTTCAACCGGGGTATTGTTCTCATGATTGCCTCTTCCGAGTTCTCTTCTGCCGAGGTCTCCATTGCCTCGGCTTCCACCGTCTTTCTCAATACGGCCGGGATTCCTCTCACCACTGTTACCTCGGCTTCCATTGCCTCTGTTCTCGTTTGCTTTCCCGGCTATTGCTGGATCATATGGAACAATTTGCTTGTTTCTCTTTCCTGAAGTTACTGCTTTGTCCTTTCGTGCATTATTTCCAGGTGAGGATGCTGCTGGCACAGACAAGGCAGGTGCCGCTCCAGCCGAGTGAACCATTCGCGAGGCCCCCGGCCTCGCCGGGTCTGCCCTGAGCATTTCTTTGTTTTGCGGGCTTTGCCGGTCAACCCCTCTAACTCTAATGCTGCGGCATTTGCCGCTCTTAGGTTCTTTGCCGGGGTACTGTACCTCGGCAAGCCCAAATCGACTGATTCTGCCTTATGAGCATCATGCTCCTTGTTGATATCATCTATGAGGTTCTTCCCTCTCAATCTTAACTCGTCCACCCGTTCGGGAGCGACGTCAAGCTTATTAGCTTTGGCATATTCTCGCAGGGTCCTGTTTAGAGACTCCCGCAGGGCCGACACCTTTTTTGCCTCTACCAGCACCTTTTGCCTGGTTTCTTCTAACTCTGCTTGAGCATTAACCAGATCAAGTATCGATGCTACAGGTGTAGTCAAGTTTTCTATGGTTGCCTGAAGAATGTTTTCTGGCCTTTCCAGAGGTGGCCCTCTTACTCTTGGTGCTTTTGGGGTAGTGTCCTGTACTTCGGCCTGGTTGGTCACTGGAGGGATTACCTCGGTGGGTGGTGCCATCTGCTTGGGCGTGATCTGCACGCCTGCGACGGGGTCTCTAGTTGATCCGGCACCCGCTACTCCCGCCTGCACTCCGGCTGCGACCATCACCTCGACGCTGCTCACCGGATGCGCTCCGCACGGACGGCTCGCATCGCTAAGGGGTGGCTCTCCTGCAACAACAACTCGGTGAGGATAAATGCCGGAGATGTCGACGCCGACGTAGACCTTGGCTCGCCCAAACTGATGAAGACACCGTTCCATGGGGGAGTTTTTCCCCTGAAGCTGCCCGCGTTGTCGCTGACGTATTCACAGAGATCGAATCTCCGGACCAGGCCAGGAACCACGCGCTCGCCAGTGTTGATGAAGTTTCCCATCCGGATCATGACTCCAGCTAGCACCGCTGCTGGCCCCACGGTGGGCGCCAACTGTCGTGGTGGTGGCACGGTAGATGCCATGGGTAGGCTAAAGTATGGGGCCAATGGATGCTAGTGGGATCTGGGGAGGGAAGATGCAGTTGATTCTACACACAGAAGGTAAAGGCAAATATCTTTATTTCTCCTTCCTTGGGCTACAAGTGCTCCCTAAGCTGTGTACAAGAAGGAAGAACTTTACCAGCACAACGGTACTAAAAATGAGCCGATCCCCTCCTCAGGGTCCAAGCCTCCCCTTATAAAGGAGAGCCTTGGGTTCCTTTAGGGCTGATGTGGCAAGCATATTCGAGGAATATGCTTGTCCCAATATAGTAGTTCGGCGCCCCCCTTTCCCTGTCGCTCCCCTAATGACGACAAGGTTCCAGAGGGCCCCTCCTGTGCGCCTCGGGCTTCAGGACTGTCACCTCCGTGACCTCCTTCTGCCTCTCTGTCCCTCTGCGCCTTTGTCCCTAGTGCTTGGCTCCGCTCAGATTCTCCCTAGCCTGCGGCTAGAGTTTGACTTTAGGCTTCTCCTTCTCCTGCAAGCTTTGTATCATTTGGCCCTGTCTCGCGTAACTCGGCTTGTCCTTCACCTGCATCAAGACTACTCGGGCTAACCCGGCCGACTTACGCAGTATCTTGGCCAGGTAATGCCTCACCTTCATTATAAGGGTCCTGCCCTTTCCTATCTCGGCCGACTTCTATAGGATTCGGCCGATTCAGACTGTAACTCGGAAAGTAGACGGGGGACATCCTTTCGTCTTTCCCCGTCTTTACCCTATCCGGAGTTACCTCCCCAACAGTGTGTTACACCATTCCAAGTATATTCTTGTTTTATCAATCTTCCAAATTAAACTTGTTATGTGAAAATTAGTGATTAAAGCTCTCACAAACTTGGTGGCACACTTTATTTTTCTTGCCCCTAATAAATTTGAACCATTGTGCCATCTATGTTTTATATGCTTGCACTTATAAGTTGGGAATTAGCAGAACCATGCTGTCATGGGGAACACTTTCAACACCTGTACATATTACCCACTTGATATCATGATCTTTTGTTTATGGATGTAGGCGGTGTGAAATAAGAGGGGAGCTTGTAAGTCCATGGAGTATTATATATGTGTTAGAGAAATGCCTGGGCGGCTAGCCTAAGCCATGTCTAATCATGGTGGAAACTTGCAACATCACCATAGTGAGCAATCTATGAAGCATCCTCAGAAAAAAATATAAAAAAGAGAAGAGAAAAAAATATGCACCATATTCATGGCAAATAAAAGGAGCGCTGAGATGCTCACTGTTTGTTGCCTTGTCATTTTGATATGGTATAGCTCCTGTGTCACGGGGCAAGGGGTACCCCGTTGGTGGTTCTCTATGATACACATATACTTACAATGATAAGAACTTTCTTGTGACTAAAGTTGAGTAGCATGAGGAACGACCCTCATACTCAAGGGACATGAGATTGCCAACTTATGATTTGTCAAGCATATACTCCATATTTGTTTCACTTTAACCTTAATCACTTCAAGATGCTTATGATAGGGGCAATGAGAGCTAAAAGCTAATAAGTACCATACTTTTTGGAAGCTCTTTATGAAACTTGAAATACCTGCTTCCCTATGAAGGGCCTTTCTTATTAGTTTTATATTGAGTCTCCACCTTCTATCTTTATGCACAAATTAAGAGAGCATAGTTGTCATTCTTAGTTTTATGTGCATTCTCCCAAAACTTATTGATTGATTCATAATGGTGATATTGCTTGTTCTTGAACTATTTGGATCTAGTCACCCTTATGAACTTTGAAGGTGTCCTATGCATTTATATTTTGCTACTCCATGAGGGACAAGCCGAATACCACTATGTTATGTTTTCTATATGTGAAACAAACAAACATCTTTCAATGCACTGTTATTCATGATCTTTGTTTGTATCCTTTCATGTTGCAACATAGTTACTATGTCTTACTGTTGGAGCTACATCTTTCATGCTCATGTTTAGAGTACTTTGATCCTAGCTTTCAATGCTTTGAAAATGGTTTGATCAAGATTTTGATGGTGCATGTCACCTAAAAAATTATTCTTTTTATCACTTACCTACTCGAGGACGAGCATGAGTTAAGCTTGGGGATGCTTGATATGTCGTAAACGTATCTATAATTTTTGATGTTCCGTGCTTGTTTATAATCAACTTTGCTATGTTTTATCTACACTTTTAGGTATTCTTATACATTTTCTGGGGCTAAACTATTAACAAGATGCCATAGGGCTAGTTGCCTATTTTCTGCTTTTTTGGTTTCAGAAAAGCTAGTAAGGACATATTCTCGAAATTGGACGGGATAAAAGCCAAAGTCAATATTTCATCAGAGAGAACACAGAGACCGAAGGGCAGCCGAAGGGGGGCCACGAGGTGGCCACACCCTATGGTCGCGCGGCCCAGGGGGGGCGTGCCGCCACCTGGTGTGGGCCCCTCGAGCGCGCTCCTGCCTTGCCTCTTTGCCTATAAAGTCACCCCGATGCAGAAACCATAATCACCCGATCAGATCACGAAACAGTCCGTAGCCGCCGCCACCATTGTCCCTAGATCGGGGGATCTGAAGCTCTTCCCAGCACCCTGCCGGAGGTGAGAGATCATCCCGAAGGCCTTCTTCATCACCTAGCCAGCCTCTGGTATGATGCATGAGTAGTTCAACCTTGAACTATGGGTCCATATAGTAGCTAGATGGTTGTTTCTCCTCCTTTGTGCTATCGTGTTTATATCTTGTAAGCTCCGTTCATAATCAAGATCATCTATTTGTAATCATACATGTTGTGTTTGCAGGGATCCGATGGATATTGAGATACTATGTCAGATTGATTATTGATTCTATCATGTCTGTGTTATTTGTGATCTTGCATGCTCTACGTTTATAGTAGCTATCTTGGCCAAGTAGATGCTTGTGACTCCAAGAGGCAATATTTATGCTTGATAGTAGGTTCATGTAACATCCCAAAAATACTAAACTTGGATCATCAAACTCTAATCATCAAATTTAGGGTTAACAAAAACTTTTCTAATTAAAAATATGAAAGCATTGATATGTGTGTGTATTAAAATTTGGATTCTTTTGAATTGCCATGATTCTGTGTTTCTTTGCTTATAAAATGATTATTAGGTGAAATAAACATCACCTAAACAATCCCCAAACTTTTCCCAAAGACAAACAAATCAAAACAAACAAATTAAGTGAATGGTCACTTTGGCCAATTTAACTCCCATGCCTACTTTGGCTATCCCTAACTTTCAGAACTTAACAGAAACTTGTATGGATCTTTGCACCCCTTGATAGTACTCTAAACAAGGTACCAAGGCCCACTTTGTGATCATCCAAAAACATTCAAATGCTTAGTTTAAATAACAGTTTAAAATTGAATCTATTTCATATGGGAAGATCCCACTATTTCAAAAACCACTCAAACAAGCTCAATTTTCAAAACCCAAGCATCCACAGAATCCTCAACACATGCCTAGCACACCCACCAAAAAATATTTTCAAAATTCAAAACTAAAGTTCATGCGGCCATTTCATCAAACAGGTTGCAGATTCAAATCAACAAAATCACAAACACTATTTTGAGTAGTGTTTTGAGCCAACCTTGTTCCCTCTCTGGTTACACTAGCCTTAGTATATCATCTAGCAACCTTAACTAAGCTCTAGAACCACTGTAAGCTTGCCAATATCATCAATGGTGAACAGGCCGAGAGCACCCATGTCACCCCAGTGTGGACAACAAGCTAGGAGAAGAACTAGCCGTGCCAACCTTGTCTGGGAGGTACCCATGCCTCACCGCCCCCTCTTGACCATCCCTAGCTCAAAGACAACGCCCAGAACCGCCAGGAACGTCGCGCCCGTGCCACTGTCGACCATGCCGACGCGCGCCGCAGAGCACGCGCCATTCCCACGCAACCCGACCACCTCGAGCCCTCACTGCCCGCCAGCATGCACCCCACCTTCCTAGGAGACTACCAGACATGTTCATTTCACCGCCCGTACCTCACAGCCACCGCTCGCCGTCGAAGACGACGCCTCTGCCATGCAGAGCACCACACGTTCCCGACCGTTTGCCACCGCCCCTACACGCGCATTAAAGCTCTAGAGCATCGCCAGGAGACCACCCGTCGAATGCCAACCCCGGCCATGCCTCTAGCCGCCCGTAGCCGTGTCGCCACCGCCGCCTGCCCATACCTCTCGGTCTCGCCGTCGAGCCTATAAAAGGAGGCCACCCCCGCTCAATTTCATCACACCATCTCATTCCCCTCACCTCACTAATTGTTCCACCCCTTAGCCGGAGCAAGGCGAGCATCACATCGCCGGAATTTGGCCGGAGCTCGCCGCTGCATAGGAGAAGAGGAGCCGTTGATTTCGTCCACCCCAGGAGCTGCCGTGACCACCCCTGAGTTCGTCGTCGTTGACTTTGTCGTCTGCCCGCCTCGCCGTCGTCACTGGAGCCTCGGTATGCCCCCTATGCACCCCCACTAAGCCGCTAGGGTTCGAGCTCGCCGGTGACCTATTCATCATCGACGACGACCCTCAGCCGTCGATCTTCATTCTAATCCAACGCACCACATAGCCCCGTACCGCTTCGCGTTTAAAGAGTCACTGACCAGTAGACCCCCCTGTTAGTTGCGCCCCGCGCTGCAGAGTGACACTGGGCCGGCCCATTACCCCTTCCCGCGCAGCCCACTCGTTTGAATTTAGATTTTTCTATTTAGATTCAAACTTAGTTCTGTACCTAGTTTCAAAAATCAACCCAGCTCGATTCAGTGAACTAAATTGAAGAAACAAATTTTGTTAGAAAGGTATTGAAATGCTTAATCCAAGCCCGTTGGATTCCAATCATTTGGATCTGTAGATCAACCTTGGTAAAAATAACAAGACAGAACCTTTTATGCATTCAAACATTTTTCAAATTTAAACCATAATAGCTTTTGAGTTGATTCCAACTCTCAAAAATCACATTTGATCATACCTTTCAGAATATATAAAAACATATGGGTTTACTTACAGAAATAATGTCCAAGTAATAAAAGAATGCCACATAGGCATTTCTAGTCACTTTATTTATTTAAAATAAAAAGGTTAAACCTTATTAAATTGTGACACCACTTTAAATCACATTATCATGTACTGAAATATGTGGTGATGACATGTGTCAACATGATCCCATGTTTGGTTTGGAGAATATTAAATCTTAAGTAGTTTTTCAATGAGTAGAAATTACTTTTCTAAAAATAAATAAATAAGACAAATTCTTTAATCTTGTAATATTAGTGACGATGCTAAATCATCTATAGAACCCTTTTGTGTGATGATTGAAAGTAGTTAAGTATTGTTTGGTGATTGTGTACCTCGTATTTATTCATAGACGCTAGTACCGACCAAGGATACGAGGAGGAAGGAGGATACTACGAAGAAGTAGCCGAGGAGAACTTCAACCACTACTCTGCACAAGGCAAGCCAATACTTGCAAGCTAACACTTGCAAGATAATCTACTTTAGCAAGCCTTACTAATCAAGTTGACCTATGCAAGCAGATACTTGCTTGTTACTATGCCAACTATATGCCTTAAGCATATGTGATTATACTCACTTGAAAACTCAATCCTAGTTTTACTTGCAAGCTTTCTACTTTATTTCTTTATCAAAGCTATTTCTTAGAGTTTATTTAAGTGAATTGTAGATTCTAGGAAGATACTTGAAGGTTGCATAAAGAGCATTAAATTTGGCCTAAACTAGATAATCTTGATGTCATCCCAAGGCATGAGATTGAACTTAGTTAAAACTACACTTGTTTACCACCCTTCATTAGTACTCACTCCCACTTGTAGATGCTAGTGCTAAGCATAAAACTTGATCAACTTTAGATGGGAATACTTGGTGGAAAATGGTTATGAAAACCTTAGAATGATGAGTGATTCTACTGAGATGTTTTAACATGTGTTTCCGAACACCAGATGATTTTGGTGATGAAAATGTTGAGGCATGAGCTTTAGCCCTTTATAAAACTGATGGTTGTCTGGATGTGCTACCGTTCCAATTTTACCGTACAACCACAATACCCGAAAATTTGGGTAGGGCTTGACTGGAAACTTATTGTAACATCCTAGCATTTAGGAACCTAACGAAGGGTAGATTTAGGATTATGTATTGTTGCATGCATCTATTTGTGAAAAAGTGGGTAAAATTTTCGCCAAATAAAATCTTAAGTGATTAATGTTTCTTTCTTACTTTAAGATTAGGTTTAGACTTAAAGTGGGATTTGTTATAAACTTTGATGTGATCTTAAAAGAATTATGTGTGTTTTGAAAGGGGTTTGAATTTTAAAACTTAAGTGTTTGAATAATAATTTAAATGATTGAGATATAAGATTTGAATCTTAAATTAATTAAGATATAAACTTAAATCTCAAAACAATAGAAATTATGAAATTCATTTTCGTATTATAAAGACATAAACAAGTTAAAATAGAATAAAGAATAAGAATCTTCTTTATTAATAATAACATAATCTTTATTACAATTGAATAAAATAAAGATTACATGAACTATAAAAAAAATTACAAAGGATTAAGAAAATTACATCTACTAACTATCCTATATCTAAAACCTAAACTAATTCTTCATCTTTATCTTTGAACCTGCAAGACAAGGATTAAACAGAAATGAAACAAGATTAGTGTTAGTATGTATTTCTCTCAGATATGTCAGTGAGGTGCACTTGACAATCTCATCATTGAGAAATGTTAAAGAGGGGCAAGTTTCACCAATATGAAAGATTTCATCTTTCATAAATTCACAGCCAGAATGCAAAGGACAGCCAAAAAGGTATCAGTTCACCAGCCAAGGTAAAAGTAGATTGGTAACAGTAAGATCAAATCTTCTGAACCTATCCATATGTGCATAGCAGGCACACAGGCTGCACACACACAAGCATGCAAGGGTGTGCTATCGACTACACAAGCACAGCCAGATCAAACAAAACCAGAGCACAGCCGTGGGGAAGCACCCTAGTGCAACACCACACCACACCACACCACACCACACCACAACATATCCTGGGAGAACAACAAGTAAACCAAGAACAGCAGCTAAACCAACCACCAGATTAACCCCAAACATCACCAGAATGGTGACATAAGGAGGAGGAAGAATCAGGTGGACAGCAAGGCCAAGACAGGATCTAGGAGGAGTAGGCTAGCTCCAGATCAACCCCAGAAGTCCAGCAAAACCAGATCAAGATCATCACCAATTTACTCCACAAATATCAGCTTTTGTGGTGAGTTTAATAAAACCTTCACATGATCTAATCATCTTATTTAGAGAAAGGCATGTGTTGTTTTACAAAACAGACCCTCAGAAGACACCCAAGTGGGGTGAATCCATCATAGAGATTTCTGAAAATTTAAAAGCAAACAACAAGGTACCAGAATCCAACCAGAGCTCAGAGCAACATCCTTGCTCTGGTGGTTAAACCATATTCTATAATTCAATCATATATATACCTATGATCTATTTCTAGGCACATCTCTAAAGGAAGAGTAGCACCTTAGAAACAAATCTTTGGGATCCATAGATGGATCAAGCTCACTATCATTTTTCCAAGCCATGATTCAATAAAGAATAGCTGGTACTACTACCAGGACTATCTAGATGAACCAACTAGATAAGATTTGAATCCCTAAGCCTTAGAGCAACATCATTGGTCATAGGGAATTCAGATATGAGCATCTCTAGTTTTCAAAGCCAAGATTGTCTCAAGCATCAACTAACCAGATCCATGAGTTAAATTAAACTTGTGTGCCATACATGATGGTGTCACAAGAACAATTCAATATGAATCAGGAACAGCAGTAAATCATCCTAGATTCAGAAAATCAACTAACTAATCATTTTCCTGTTAAAAAAACAGGAATCATAACTAGAATATTCCTATAATACACTTCACTGTTTGAGATCATGAGGATCTCAATCCACATATAATTTCCAATCTTACAGCACTAGGACATTAGCTGTATCATAATCTTGACCATGAATCAAAAAAACAGTGGAAAGCTATCAGATCATTAGCTTTACCAAGCATGGTTCCCATACAACCACATCATCTGAATCAGATGCAATCCAAGCATCAAATCATCAAGTAAGCCACCAGAAACACCATACATCAGATGAACCAACAAGCCTCAGGCCAATAAGCATTCAGTATGGGTATAGACCATCTAAACATGAATCAATACCTCCAGTACATGAACAAGCACATCACAGAAACCCTAAAGGGATAATCATCCTAATCTGAATCAAACAGTAGCCAGAGAGGACACTGCTAACATCTAGCATCGAATCAACAAGCACAGAGAGCATCAAGAGAGGGGAATCAAACTCACCATAGATCCTCGCTGAAGGATGGAAGAGGAAGAAGAGGGGCCGATGGCCATGGCGGCACGGGGAGCACCTGTAGGGGTCCCAATCTTTAATAAGATAGAGCCCCCTGTGTTTACAATGCTAGTCCCTGGATCAATAGCTAGCATCCACAGTTGAGATGTAATATCAAGAAACAAAGGTCATAATATAAATTTATAACCAGGAATAACATAAGTTTATTACATCAAACATAGCTCATTTGGCTATTACATTACATTGAAGCGGAATAACTATAGTCATGGGTCCTTCATCTTCAAAGTGCCACAGGCATATGTTGGTTGTAGACTTTGTAATCCTAAACAATCAATCTTCACTAAAATCAATCAAACCTGCAACATACAAGTTACATCCACAAAGGGTCAATACATTTGAATTGTATTGGCAAGTGATACTATGGTATTTATAGTGGAGTCTATTATCTATATGCATTTGGCTAAGTGGAGTTGAGGCTTGCATTTCTCAAAATAGATTTTTCCTTAACATTTGAAAATACTAAGTTTTTGCTTTGACAAAATCATTTTTCTCAATCAAAGATTGAAGATCCTTTGCAAGTCATCTCTCAATCAAAGATTGAAGATTTCAGACAACCCTTGTTCAATCCACAAGTTTTAATTTAGAAATTTGAATGATGAGATTCTTGATTGCTTCCATGTCTTGATGCTCAAATTGTCCTTTACCAGGGACATGGCTAAGTACTTAGATTTTACACTCTGCCGAGGTGGTGCACTTTCCCCACAAGACTTGGTTTCCCAAGACAAGATCTTTCAGAAGCCTTCCCTTAGACCAAAATGTACGTGTTCCAACCTATCAAACACTACCACCCACTATCCATGTGGCTAAGTTCTTGCAACCTATATGATCATGGCAGAGCCCATATTGCCAAGTGGTTGCACTTGAAGCTTCTCAACATTTGACATCTCAAATCTCTTTGTTCCTGGGTGGCCATCCACAAGTGAGATACACAAGGTAAACCATAAACATGGGCCTTGTGAACCACTCAACCAAAATCCACCAAGCAAGACCCATTCCACCCAGGTGATTCATTAACTTAGTTGTTTTATTAAACAAAACATAAGTCCTCAGACTTAGAATATTTTTCCATAGTGTGAATATATATTCCACCCCTGTTTTCTATTAGCTAGGCTAAGCTTGATAGTAGTAGGAATCTTAACTTAGGAAGATTTCCACTATGTTTCATCTACTAGGTTTTACTATAGCAAGGTTTATACTTAGCAAAATCCATGCAAGTTTTACTTAGAGAAAATCACTAATGCATAGTGAAAGTAATGGGATAGAAAGTATGAAGCATCACTTGCCTTTTTGGTAGGGAATGGTGGTTCACTCCTTGATCTTGCTAGTCTCACACTTCACTACAAGTCAATCAAGAAAACACAAATTCAATTCACATTCCAAACCAAAGTCAAACAAACAATTTTTTACACACAAAGTAATGGGATTTAAGTCATGCATAAGCATGCAAAGGTTTGGTTCTATTGCAAGGATGGTCTCCACTAGGTTTCTAAACTTTGTAAGGTCCAAATTGGTCATTTACCAAAATGGCAAAGTCATTAGTTAGAGGGTTTTGCCCAAAAACTATTTTAAAATCCATTCAACATTTTATGTGATGGAAAATGGTTTTATCAAATCAAAATCTTTAAGTTTTTCACCAAAAGTTTCTAACTCTCAAGACTTGGTGTTTTGGGTCAGTAGATTTGAATCAAAATATTTTCTCAAAGTTTTTATTCCAAAATCCTTTTTCATACTAAATCCATTATCTTTACTTAGCTAGAAATAGACTAATTCAATTAATCCATTCTAAATTTTTCCAATTTCATTTTCAAAACCATGGGTTGGTTCCTAGGGTCAGTAAGGTCACAACAAACCATTTTGCAAAAGTTTTGACCCCAAAATCAATTTTAAACAATTTTTCTACTCTAAACAAGCTCACAAAAGAATCTAAAAAAACAAGCAAACTAACATATACTATTTTCTAAACCAAGGGCATGGTTGGCTAGCGTTTGTTCCACTGAATCCAACGACATAAAATTTGTAATTTTTGGACGTGTGGATCCAAAGTTACAAGGGTTTGAATTTTACAACTAAATCAGATTTCAAACCTGTTTTAAACAGAATAGGCGACACACGTCAAGTTCTGGTTGGACGGTACCGGTTCGGGCGGATCAGCAACGAGGTGCGTTGGATCAAGTCAAATCGCGCGGTCCAGAGAACGTACCTCTTCGCGACTAAGTGAACTAATCGTGAGCGCCAGATCTTGATCCTATGGTGCAGGTCTGTTTGACCATATGCGAGTGACGCTGACGGTATCTAGCGGCGGCGCACGACCAGGCGATGGTGCTACGGTGGTTCTAGGAAGCGAGGAAGACAGAGGGGGTGCTCACCGGGTTCGCGAGGACGAGGTGGTGCTCAAGGTACTCTCGAGGAAGCAAGGGGCGCACGGAGACGGAGGTAATCGCTCGCCGGAGTCGTCGTCGGCGTCAGATGGTCCTGCTCGCGGTCGGAGTCGACGCTACGGATCACGAGAAGAACAACCGAGGGTATGGTTAGACACAGGAGATCACGGAGATGCTGTGAGCGTGAACGAGAAGAAGAGGGGCGGTCTGGTTTACCGGGGAGACGTCGTCGGAGAAGAACCAGACGGCGGCGGTGCTGGAGGTTGTCGTTGCTGATGCTCAGGGGCGCGCGCGAGTGAGCTGCGACTGCAGAGAGGTCCGTTGGGGAATGCTGATCACCGCTGTGTGCTCGAGGAGGTAGGAGGGGGCGTGTGCTGGCCGGAATCGGCGAGGAGGGTCGTCGGAGACAGGGGGATGTCCGAGCAAAATCTGACAGCATGGGGGCGTGTCGAGGAGGGGCGACAGAGGGAAACCAGAGAGGAGAGGAAGACGATTTATCGTGCGTGATCACTGCAGGTTTTACTCGCGGCATTAAGGCGAATTCAATCGGGAATTGAATGACAGGGAACGGCAGCGCTGTCTGAGGAAGAACAGGTCGCAGTGAAGACGATGGCTAGCGAAGTGGAACCGTTGCGTCAGTGGGAAAAAGAGTGAGGGGGAGGTCCACTAGTCAGTGAGGGTGCGGGTTTCTTCTGCGGTGAAGAAAACATTTCGGGGGCGTGGGAACAGGTGGGCTAGGTGGGCTGTTCGGCTGGAGCTGGGCCAGATGGTGGGCTGCTCTATTTTTTTCTGTCTGAAACTTTTTCCTTTTCTATTTTCAATTTACTGATTTGAAATTCAAACAAATGATTCAATCAACCAAATCAATTCAAACAAACACCACACTTCACAACTTTGAACTTGGTTCTGTTCAGTAGCATAATCCAAAATTCCATAATAAAATAATATTTTTATTTATTTTAGGATCCATTCATTATTTAATAAAATGGTTCATTAGTTATTTAATAAAATAGGGTATGTTTTAATTAATATAATCTCCATTTGAAATCCAAATATTTTCAAAACCAAATCAGTAGGTTTTATTTGGAAATAAAGAATATTTGGAAAACTTGTTTAAAAATAAAATAACATTTTTATTTATGGTCCATTACCAATTAAATAAATGGACCTTAGTTAATAATTCAAATAGGATTTGTTTTATTAAAAACTTTATTTTGAAATCTAAAATAAAACCAAAACACTTCAGTAAGTTTTATTGAGAATATAAAATACTTTGAAAACTTATTTTAAATAATTTAATAAATTTTTGATGCTTCAATTAAAATGGTAAAACCTTTTATTTAAATAAAAATGGATATTAAATCCTTATTAATTTATTTAAATAAACCTTTGCTATTTTTATTCAAAACAAAATGTTTAATTCAAAGCTTGGCCAAGGTTTAATTTGGCTTTATAAAATAATCTTTATTTATAAATCCACCTTTTCTTTTGAAACAAAATCTTTTATTAAAAGATCCAAAATAGTAATTCCAAAACATTTTAATGTTTATCTTTATAAATCCTAAATCTCGTCCTGAGATTTGGGGAGGTTAGGGTTACAAGTTGGCTCAAAAGCATCTAGGGTACTACCACCCTTAAAAATTTTCAAACAAAAATTACATATTGGCCTTCTTGGGATCCTGGGAAACTTCTCATGGGCATCATTTGCATTGTGTCCTTGATTTTCACACTTGACTCATGGGCCAAGGTTGAGATCCTTCATAGACTTGTTTAACTTGTTCTTCATCTTTTTTGGACAGTTGCTTGCATAATGTCCTGGTTCCTTGCAATTGAAACAGTGGATGTCCTTGAGTTATTTACGTGGCTCTTGTGGACAAGTTGCTACATAATGGCCTAGCTCTCTGCAGTTGTTGCACCACACTTGGTCAATCTGTTTATTCTTCTTGTTCTCTGGGCACTCACTGGAGTAGTGTCCCATTTCCTTACATTTACGACATTGCACAAGGTTCATGTCTGGTCTTGGTTTCTTGGGTTTCTTTGATCCTTTGAATTGGGTTGTCTTGTTTGGAGGTATAAGTGGTCCTTTTCCTTTGCCATCAACATTCTTGGCATACTTGGATCCTTCTTGTTTCCTTTGTTCAACAATGGCATAGATGGGGCATTGGATAGGGGCATGGTCGTTTCCTTCACAAAGGTAACAAGTAGCTTGAGAGGTGGGACATTGTCCAACGGGATGATTTTCTTCACAGTTAGGGCATTGACCTTCATGCTCCTTGGAGGTATGATCCTTGTCTCCACAAATAATGCAAGCTGGTGCTCCATCTAGAACAATATTTCTGTCATCCTTGTTGTCAAAGACTCTTTTGGGATAGCTTTCTTCCATGTTGATCATTTGATTAGTCACCTTAAGCATCAGTTGGGATTGTTCCTCCAAAAACTTTTGCAGTGCTGGATCTTTATCACTAGTGCTGGCTATGAACTGAGCTGTTAGTTGGTTCAGCTGGTGTTGGGTTGCTATGAGCTCTTTCATGCTGTCAACTTGGTTGGTGTCGATGTCATCAACCTTGGAGTCTTTTGGGGTAGTCATCTGTTTGGGTTGAAGGGAGATTAGAATAGGCAAGATATTTCTAAGGATTCAATTATAATCACACACATCACAATTCACACAAGCAATGTGCATGCAATCACAAACCAAACATTTCACTCAAACAAGGTTCAAGCACATACTTAGGCAACAAAATATTTTTGTTACACCACATAAGTTGGTGTGTTTTGACTTAACTAAAATATGGAGGTCCATCTATATGGTTCACTTGTGGTCTTCCTTCTTTCTTGGTTTCTTCCTCTTACTTGGGATCATGGTTTCCTTGAGAAAAACTCTTGGTTACAATACTTCAAAGTTGTTGATGGTTCCTTCTTATTTTGCATTCCCTCAGTCTCTAAATCTTGAGCAAGGTTTCCTTGTCTCATTTGTAGTCCTTAGTAGTATCCAAGTTGGAAGTCTTTGGTGAACATGCTGAAGATGTTGAAGTCATTAGAGTTGAAGAAGTTGAAGAAGTCCTTTGCACATGGTGTAGTCTTTGGCCATGGGTAGGTTTTTCCATCAAGTTGATAATAGAAGAGATGTAGAGTTGAAACCAAAATGGTTGAGGAAAGAGTATTCAAGTGTTTTTGTAAATAAGTTTTGGAACAAAACAACTCCTATATTTCTAAGGTTTTTTTTTCCAATCCTAGGGTTTACAAATCCTACAGGCAACACAATGCTCTGATACCATCTGTAGGGGTCCCAATCTTTAATAAGATAGAGCCCCCTGTGTTTACAATGCTAGTCCCTGGATCAATAGCTAGCATCCACAGTTGAGATGTAATATCAAGAAACAAAGGTCATAATATAACTTTATAACCAGGAATAACATAAGTTTATTACATCAAACATAGCTCATTTGGCTATTACATTACATTGCAGCGGGATAACTATAGTCATGGGTCCTTCATCTTCAAAGTGCCACAGGCATATGTTGGTTGTAGACTTTGTAATCCTAAACAATCAATCTTCACTAAAATCAATTAAACCTGCAACATACAAGTTACAGCCACAAAGGGTCAATACATTTGAATTGTATTGGCAAGTGATACTATGGTATTTATAGTGGAGTCTATTATCTATATGCATTTGGCTAAGTGGAGTTGAGGCTTGCATTGCTCAAAATAGATTTTTCCTTAACATTTGAAAATACTAAGTTTTTGCTTTGACAAAATCATTTTTCTCAATCAAAGATTGAAGATCCTTTGCAAGGCATCTCTCAATCAAAGATTGAAGATTTCAGACAACCCTTGTTCAATCCACAAGTTTTAACTTAGAAATTTGAATGATGAGATTCTTGATTGCTTCCATGTCTTGATGCTCAAATTGTCCTTTACCAGGGACATGGCTAAGTACTTAGATTTTACACTCTGCCGAGGTGGTGCACTTTCCCCACAAGACTTGGTTTCCCAAGACAAGATCTTTCAGAAGCCTTCCCTTAGACCAAAATGGACGCGTTCCAACCTATCAAACACTACCACCCACTGTCCATGTGGCTAAGTTCTTGCAACCTATATGATCATGGCAGAGCCCATATTGCCAAGTGGTTGCACTTGAAGCTTCTCAACATTTGACATCTCAAATCTCTTTGTTCCTGGGTGGCCATCCACAAGTGAGATACACAAGGTAAACCATAAACATGGGCCTTGTGAACCACTCAACCAAAATCCACCAAGCAAGACCCATTCCACCCAGGTGATTCATTAACTTAGTTGTTTTATTAAACAAAACATTAGTCCTCAGACTTAGAATATTTTTCCATAGTGTGAATATATATTCCACCCCTGTTTTATATTAGCTAGGCTAAGCTTGATAATAGTAGGAATCTTAACTTAGGAAGATTTCCACTATGGTTTCATCTACTAGGTTTTACTATAGCAAGGTTTATACTTAGCAAAATCCATGCAAGTTTTACTTAGAGAAAATCACTAATGCATAGTGAAAGTAATGGGATAGAAAGTATGAAGCATCTATTGCCTTTTTGGTAGGGAATGGTGGTTCACTCCTTGATCTTGCTAGTCTCACACTTCACTACAAGTCAATCAAGCAAACACAAATTCAATTCACATTCCAAACCAAAGTCAAACAAACAATTTTTTACACACAAAGTAATGGGATTTAAGTCATGCATAAGCATGCAAAGGTTTGGTTCTATTGCAAGGATGGTCTCCACTAGGTTTCTAAACTTTGTAAGGTCCAAATTGGTCATTTACCAAAATGGCAAATTCATTAGTTAGAGGGTTTTGCCCAAAACTATTTTAAAATCCATTCAACATTTTATGTGATGGAAAATGGTTTTATCAAATCAAAATCTTTAAGTTTCTCACCAAAAGTTTCTAACTCTCAAGACTTGGTGTTTTGGGTCAGTAGCTTTGAATCAAAATATTTTCTCAAAGTTTTTATTCCAAAATCCTTTTTCATACTAAATCCATTATCTTTACTTAGCTAGAAATAGAATAATTCAATTAATCCATTCTAAATTTTTCCAATTTCATTTTCAAAACCATGGGTTGGTTACTAGGGTCAGTAAGGTCACAACAAACCATTTTGCAAAAGTTTTGACCCCAAAATCAATTTTAAACAATTTTTCTACTCTAAACAAGCTCACAAAATAATCTGCAAAAACAAGCAAACTAACTGATACTATTTTCTAAACCAAGGGCATGGTTGGCTAGGGTTTGTTCCACTGAATCCAACGACATAAAATTTGTAATTTTTGGACGTGTGGATCCAAAGTTACAAGGGTTTGAATTTTACAACTAAATCAGATTTCAAACCTGTTTTAAACAGAATAGGCGACACTCGTCAAGTTCTGGTTGGACGGTACCGGTTCGGGCGGATCAGCAACGAGGTGCGTTTGATCAAGTCAAATTGCGCGGTCCATAGAACGTACCTCTTCGCGACTAAGTGAACTAATCGTGAGCGCCAGATCTTGATCCTACGGTGCAGGTCTGTTTGACCATATGCGAGCGGCGCTGACGGTGGCTAGCGGCGGCGCACGGCCAGGCGATGGTGCTACGGTGGTTCTAGGAAGCGAGGAAGATAGAGGGGGTGCTCACCGGGTTCGCGAGGACGAGGTGGTGCTCAAGGTACTCTCGAGGAAGCAAGGGGCGTACCGAGACGGAGGTAATCGCTCGCCGGAGTCGTCGTCGGCGTCAGATGGTCCTGCTCGCGGTCGGAGTCGACGCTACGGATCACGAGAAGAAAAACCGAGGGTATGGTTAGACGCAGGAGATCACGGAGATGCTGTGAGCGTGAACGATAAGAAGAGGGGCGGTCTGGTTTACCGGGGAGACGTCGTCGGAGAAGAACCAGACGGCGGCGGTGCTGGAGGTTGTCGTTGGGGAATGCTGATCACCGCTGTGTGCTCGAGGAGGTAGGAGGGGGCGTGTGCTGGCCGGAATCGGCGAGGAGGGTCGTCGGAGACAGGGGGATGTCCGAGCAAAATCTGACAGCCTGGGGGCGTGTCGAGGAGGGGCGACAGAGGGAAACCAGAGAGGAGAGGAAGACGATTTATCGTGCGTGATCACTGCAGGTTTTACTCGCGGCATTAAGGCGAATTCAATCGTCAATTGACTGACAGGGAACGACAGCGCTGTGTGAGGAAGAACAGGTCACAGTGAAGACGATGGCTAGCGAAGTGGGACCGTTGCGTCAGTGGGAAAAAGAGTGAGGGGGAGGTCCACTAGTCAGTGAGGGTGCGGGTTTCTTCTGCGGTGAAGAAAACGTTTCGGGGGCGTGGGAACAGGTGGGCTAGGTGGGCTGTTGGGCTGGAGCTGGGCCAGATGGTGGGCTGCTCTATTTTTTTCTGTCTGAAACTTTTTCCTTTTCTATTTTCAATTTACTGATTTGAAATTCAAACAAATGATTCAATCAACCAAATCAATTCAAACAAACACCACACTTCACAACTTTGAACTTGGTTCTGTTCAGTAGCATAATCCAAAATTCCATAATAAAATAATATTTTTATTTATTTTAGGATCCATTCATTATTTAATAAAATGGTTCATTAGTTATTTAATAAAATAGGGTTTGTTTTAATTAATATAATCTCCATTTGAAATCCAAATATTTTCAAAACCAAATCAGTAGGTTTTATTTGGAAATAAAGACTATTTGGAAAACTTGTTTAAAAATAAAATAACATTTTTATTTATGGTCCATTACCAATTAAATAAATGGACCTTAGTTAATAATTCAAATAGGATTTGTTTTATTAAAAACTTTATTTTGAAATCTAAAATAAAACCAAAACACTTCAGTAAATTTTATTTGAGAATATAAAATACTTGGAAAACTTATTTTAAATAATTTAATAAATTTTTGATGCTTCAATTAAAATGGTAAAACCTTTTATTTAAATAAAAATGGATATTAAATCCTTATTAATTTATTTAAATAAACCTTTGCTATTTTTATTAAAAACAATATGTTTAATTCAAAGCTTGGCCAAGGTTTAATTTGGCTTTATAAAATAATCTTTATTTATAAATCCACCTTTTCTTTTGAAACAAAATCTTTTATTAAAAGATCCAAAATAGTAATTCCAAAACATTTTAATGTTTATCTTTATAAATCCCTTTAGGATTTATTTGACCCAAATTGGTTTGAAGTTTCCAATTAAATTCAAAACGTTTCTTCTGGCCCTGAAAATCAAACAAAGTTTTATTTTATTCATTTATTTTTCACATTACAAGATTTGGAATATCTTGGGATGTGACAGCACCCCAGAGGGGGCACTGCAACCCGCACGGTGCCACGACAACGACCCTGATCATGCCTGGAGGTGCAGAGCATCACCTCAACGCACGACGACCACAACTGCACTTGAATCCATGCCAATCCCCAAACCCTAGGGTTCAGGACAACATCGATCCATCGCAGGAGAGCCCTAGGCTCGAATCCAATCGGATAGAACGAACGGGCGTCGTCGACACCCCCCTACTACACCACGGCGGCGACCAGAATGGCCGACAGCGGCAGGAATCGCCGGTGGCGGCATCGCCGGTCATGAGGTCGGGTCAGAGGAGGAGAAGATGAACTCGAGAGAGAGAGAGAGAGAGAGAGAGAGAGAGAGAGAGAGAGAGAGAGAGAGAGGAATGGGCCGAGCTGGGCCAGACCCTTCGGGATGGCTCTTTTGTGTAGTACTAGTGGGCCAACAAGGCCCAATAAAAATAACCAGCCCGAAAACAATTTCATGCCTGTTTTAATAAAAAGAAAAAGACCAAAATACCCCTGGACTTAATAAAATCCTAGAAAATAAAATAATAATCCAAAAATTATAAATAAAATATTTTAGGAATCACAATAATCCCTTCTGTCCAAATAAAATAAAATATTAAATTTTGGACATTCAAATTTTTATAAGAATTTTGTAATTTAAATATTACTTATGGAATTTTACAAAATTATTGAAAGGTGATAAAAATAAATAAAAATCACTTTCATTATTTATTAATAGTATAGTATTTTTGAAAAATACTAAATAAATATTTAGTAATAAAATAAAGGAATTATTAAATCAATAAAAGTCAAATAAAGGGAAATAAAATAAAATAATTCAATATATGTTATGAAATATTAAAAAGTAATATTTATAAACCCTTTATTACTCAAAAATAAATTTTTTGGGGTAATGCATATAAATTTTAATAATGCATTACATTATCTGCATAATCATTTTGCTTCTTTAAATATTGTCCTTATCGGGCAATAATGATGTTTTTGTAGAACTAGAAGCTCAAGGTCCAGTGCAAGCATCAGAATTCACAACCTTGCCATCAAAAGGCAAGTTCATCACTTGCTCATATCCTTTGAAGAGTCTTTATCAAAGTATTTGCAAATTGTGTGTTATCATATATGCTATAAAAGAAAGAAAATATTATTTTCCCAAGTAAAGAAATTATAGATATCATCCTAAGTGGTGATATGATGGAGCAATAGAACTTAGAGTTCTAATTGCAACAATGATGATCAAGTAGGAACTTAATAACCCCTGACATCAGTGATTCTAGCGCCGTATATTACGCGTTAGCCATGAGATTTGGAATGGGACAGAGAAGTCAGCTGTATCTTCTTCCTCTCGCATGAAGCCGGATGTGCAGGTCGTGGCTATTATCCTCGTAGCGTGCATATTAATTGGTAATTCGTAGAGGATATGCAGTATTTTATTCCAAAAAAAGAAGGACATGATATGGGTAATAGTGGACAGACTCACTAAGAGTGCACATTTTATTCCAGTGAATCAAAAAGATAATGCCGAGAAGTTAGTTGAAGTATATGTCAAAGAGATAGTAAGTAAGCATGGAGTACCCAAGAAGATCGTAACTGATAGAGGATCAGTGTTTACTTCAGCATTTTGGAAGCAATTGCATGAGGCACTTGGTTCAAAGTTAGATTTCAGCACGACATATCATCGTGAGACAGGAGGTCAAACTGAAAGAACAAATCAAATACTAGAAGACATGTTGAGATCTTGTGCACTAGATTTTGGAGGAACATGGGAGGATCACCTACCATTGGCAGAATTTTATTATAACAACAGCTATCAGAGTAGCCTGAAGGCAGCTCCATATGAGGTTCTGTATGGAAGGAAGTGTAGATCACCAATATGTTGGTACGAACCTGGAAGCAACAAAGAATTTGCGCCCGATTATATCAAGGAGAGACAATACATTATTGATAAGATCAGGGATATACTGAAAATAGCCCAGAGCAGGCAGAAAAGTTATGCGGATCAAAGCCGAAGAGCATGGCATCCAGAAGTAGGATATATGTTCTATTTGAAAGTAAGTCCAATGAAAGGAGTAAAAAGGTTCGGAGTCAAAGGGAAATTAAGCCCAAGATATATCAGAACATTCAAGATACAGATCCAAAACAGAACTATAGCTTATGCTTTAGAGTTACCGTCAAGACTGGATCAAGTGCATAATGTTTTTCATGTATCACAACTTCGCAAATGTTTGAAAGTTCCAAAGGATGCAATAACACATTAAGAGATAGAACTACAAGCAGATCTGACTTATATTGAAAGGCCCTACAAGATTCTAGAAGAAAATTGGAAAAGATTGAGGAATAGGGCAATCAAGTGTTGCAAGGTACAATGGGAACATCACCCTGAAAGGGAAGCCACATGGGATAAAGAAGAGGATTTAAGATAAACTTATCCAGAACTATTCAGGTACATCTCCAACAAACTTCGGGACGAAGTTTAATTTAAGGGGGGAAGTCTGTAACATCCCAACATTTAGGAACCTAACAAAGGGTAGATTTAGGATTATGTATTGTTGCATGCATCTATTTGTGAAAAAGTGGGTAAAATTTTCGCCAAATAAAATCTTAAGTGATCAATGTTTCTTTCTTACTTTAAGATTAGGTTTAGACTTAAAGTGGGATTGTTATAAACTTTGATGTGATCTTAAAAGAATTATGTGTGTTTTGAAAGGGGTTTGAATTTTAAAACTTAAGTGTTTGAATAATAATTTAAATTATTGAGATATAAGATTTGAATCTTAAATTAATTAAGATATAGGTTGTATAACTTAAATCTCAAAACAATAGAAATTATGAAATTCATTTTCATATTATAAAGACATAAACAAGTTACAATAGAATAAAGAATAAGAATCTTCTTTATTAATAATAACATAATCTTTATTGCAATTGAATAAAATAAAGATTACATGAACTATAAAAAAAATTACAAAGGATTAAGAAAATTACATCTACTAACTATCCTATATCTAAAACCTAAACTAAATCTTCATCTTTATCTTTGAACCTGCAAGACAAGGATTAAACAGAAATAAAACAAGATTAGTGTTAGTATGTATTTCTCTTAGATATGTCAGTGAGGTGCACTTGATAATCTCATCATTGAGAAATGTTAAAGAGGGGCAAGTTTCACCAATATGAAAGATTTCATCTTTCATAAATTCACAGCCAGAATGCAAAGGAAAGCCAAAAATGGATCAGTTCACTAGCCAAGGTAAAAGTAGATTGGTAACAGTAAGATCAAATCTTCTGAACCTATCCATATGTGCATATCAGGCACACAGGCTGCACACATACAAGCATGCAAGGGTGTGCTGTCGACTGCACAAGCACAACCAGATCAAACAAAACCAGAGCACAGCCGTGGGGAAGCACCCCAGTGCAACACCACACCACAGCACAGCCTGGGAGAACAGCAAGTAAACCAAGAACATCAGCTAAACCAACCACCAGATTAACCCCAAACATCACCAGAATGGTGACATAAGGAGGAGGAAGAATCAGGTGGACAGCAAGGCCAAGCCAGAAGCTAGGAGGATCAGGATAGCTCCAAATCAAGCACAGAAGGCTAGCAAAACCAGATCAAGATCATTACCAATTTACTCCACAAATATCAGCTTTTGTGGTGAGTTTCATAAAACCTTCACATGATCTAATCATCTTATTTAGAGAAAGGCATGTGTTTTTTTACAAAACAGACCCTTAGAACACACCCAAGTGGGGTGAATCCATCATAGAGATTTCTGAAAATCTAAAAGCAAACAGCAAGGTACCAGAATCCAACCAGAGCTCAGAGCAACATCCTTGCTCTGGTGGTTAAACCATATTCTACAATTTAATCATATATATACCTATGATCTATTTCTAGGCACATCTCTAAAGGAAGAGTAGCACCTTAGAAACAAATCTTTGGGATCCATAGATGGATCAAGCTCACTATCATTTTTCCAAGCCATGATTCAATAAAGAATAGCTGGTACTACTACCAGGACTATCTAGATGAACCAACTAGATAAGATTTGAATCCCTAAGCCTCAGACCACCATCATTGGTCATAGGGAATTCAGATATGAGCATCTCTAGTTTTCAAAGCCAAGATTGTTTCAAGCATCAACTAACCAAATCCATGATTTAAATTAAACTTGTGTGCCATACATGATGGTATCACAAGAACAATTCAATATGAATCGGGAATAGCAGTAAATCATCCTAGATTCGGAAAATCAACTAACTAATCATTTTCCTGTTAAAAAAACAGGAATCATAACTAGAATATTCCTATAATACACTTCACTGTTTGAGATCATGAGGATCTCAATCCACGTATTAAATTCCAAGCTTACAGCACTAGTACATTAGCTGTATCATAATCTTGACCATGAATCAAAAAAACAGTGGAAAGCTATCAGATCATTAGCTTTACCAAGCATGGTTCCCATACAACCACATCATCTGAATCAGATGCAATCCAAGCATCAAATCATCAAGTAAGCCACCAGAAACACCATACATCAGATCAACCAACAAGCCTCAGGCCAATAAGCATTCAGTATGGGTATAGACCATCTAAACATGAATCAATACCTCAAGTACATGAACAAGCACATCACAGAAACCCTAAAGGGATAATCATCCTAATCTGAATCAAACAGTAGCCAGAGAGGACACTGCTAACATCTAGCATCAAATCAACAAGCACAGAGAGCATCAGGAGAGGGGAATCAACCTCACCATAGGTCCTCGCTGAAGGATGGAAGAGGAAACAGAGGGGTCGACGACCATGGCGGCACGGGGAGCACCCCAGAGGGGGCACTGCAACCCGCACGGCGCCACGACAACGACCCTGTTCATGCCTGGAGGTGCAGAGCATCACCTCAATGCACGACGACCACATCTGCACTTGAATCCATGCCAATCCCTAAACCCTAGGGTCCGGGACAGCATCGATCCATCGCAGGAGAGCCCTAGGCTCGAACCCAATCGGATAGAATGAACGGGCGTTGTCGACAACCCCCTACTACACCACGGCGGTGACCAGAATGGACGACGGCGGCACGAATCGCCGGTGGCGGCATCGCCGGTCATGAGGTTGGGTCAGAGGAGGAGAAGATGAACTCGTGCGCGAGAGAGTGAGATAGTGAGGAATGGGCCGAGCTGGGCTAGACCCTTCGAGGTGGCTCTTTTGTCTAGTACTAGTGGGCCAACAGAGCCCAATAAAAATAACCAGCCCAAAAACAATTTCAGGCCTGTTTTAATAAAAAGAAAAAGACCAAAATACCCCTAGACTTAATAAAATCCTAGAAAATAAAATAATAATCCAAAAATTATAAATAAAATATTTTTGGATTCAAAATAATCCCTTCTGTCCAAATAAAATAAAATATTAAATTTTGGACATTCAAATTTTTATAAGAATTTTGTAATTTAAATATTACTTATGGAATTTTACAAATTTTTTGAAAGGTGATAAAAATAAATAAAAATCACTTTCATTATGTATTAATAGTATAGTATTTTTGAAAAATACTAAATAAATATTTAGTAATAAAATAAAGGAATTATTAAATCAATAAAAGTCAAATAAAGGGAAATAAAATAAAATAATTCAATATATGTTATGAAATATTAAAAAGTAATATTTATAAACCCTTTATTACTCAAAAATAAATTTTTTGGGGTAATGCATATAAATTTTAATAATGCATTACATTATCTGCATAATCATTTTGCTTCTTTAAATATTGTCCTTATCGGGCAATAATGATGTTTTTGTAGAACTAGAAGCTCAAGGTCTAGTGCAAGCATCAGAATTCACAACCTTGCCATCACAAGGCAAGTTCATCACTTGCTCATATCCTTTGAAGAGTCTTTATCAAAGTATTTGCAAATTGTGTGTTATCATATATGCTATAAAAGAAAGAAAATATTATTTTCCCAAGTAAAGAAATTATAGATATCATCCTAAGTGGTGATATGATGGAGCAATAGAACTTAGAGTTCTAATTGCAACAATGATGATCAAGTAGGAACTTAATAACCCCTGACATCAGTGATTCTAGCGCCGTATATTACGCGTTAGCCATGAGATTTGGAATGGGACAGAGAAGTCAGCTGTATCTTCTTCCTCTCGCATGAAGCCGGATGTGCAGGTCGTGGCTGTTATCCTCGTAGCGTGCATATTAATTGGTAATTCGTAGAGGATATGCAGTATATGGGTGGGAACCCTCAACGTCCCACGATAGTTCTGGCATCTAACGGTTTGTACAAACCATTGCCGTAATTCATTATGTGGGAATGGTGTACACCAAGGAGGCATGCGGGGTCGCGAAGGGGGCAGTGATTGGCTTGGACCAACTACTGGGCCCCACATCATGGAATTGTGGACGGGAAAGTACGCCTGGTTGTGCAACAAGGAGTTGATCTCTCATGGGTAAAGTAAACGCACCTCTGCAGAGTGCAAGAACTGTAACTTGTTACTCCCTGTTCCAGGAAGGAGCTACGAACGCAGCAGGAAAAGAACTCCATGAAAGTTCTAGTCAACCTGTGAAGGCTGATTGTCATAGTTTTTCAGAATAAAATCAATCTTTGAAGAAAGATTTACAAAAACTGCATAGTGCCAAGGATTTATAATCCGAGGTGGTAGATAGAGCATCAAACTTCCCACCTTGCATATAATGAACTTGTTGGGTAACGCTGTTACTCATTCTTTGCTTTGATCCCTTGCTTAGACTCTGAGGATTTCGAAGACGTGCCAATGTATGCAGCTGAATGCCAAAAAGACGTGTTCTACGAAGAACCTGATCTATCCGGAGGAGTTGAAGGCGTCGACTACGAGATCCGTTACGGTGTCGATGAGAACGAGTCCACTTAAGAGTCTAGTTAGTAGTAACCAATGGAGCCGAACAACATGAACTCTATAAAATAAGCTGTTGAGCTCCACTCCTAGTCGGAGTTGTTACTTTTCAATTTCCGCTGAACATCTTATATTTTGGTTTGTAAGTTGGATCTTTTGGAAGTCTTGAACTTCCGGTATTGTAATAATAATAGTGTGTGTACCTTTATAATATGGACCCGCAATGTTTCTGTTGTACCACTCTGAGGGATGTCATATTTACGGAATGGTGTTCTGTGGATGTCATGTCAATGACTATAGTGTACTACACATGCAGTGGTATGCTGGGTCACCGCACTTATATACCTTAGTATGGGTTCCCTCACGGCCAAGGTCTAAGCTGAGGCTACCTTGTGAGGATTGTCCACCTGTGCAGTACCCAAGATGACAGTTGGTCATGGTTGGGAGGCCAAACTCACAGGAGAGGTGCTTATACTAGGGCGTGTAATTGAAAGGTTAGGATTGATTATCCGCATACTGAGTATGGTGAATTCAGGATTTGCTCCTGACGGATGTATCGAATGTTGTGGTGAAAGTGTACAATCTCTGCAGAGTGTAAAACTATTCGAATAGCCGTGTCCGCGGTTATGGACAGTTGGAGTGGCCATATTGTTTCCCCTGTCAGATGTTTTCGAAATGACTTGTGAAATGGATTGAGAATTTGACTTGACCACAACAGAGTTGTGATATGAAATACAAGTTCCCACTTAGGTGTTATAAATATTAAACTAGCTTTTCTTGCTTCTGAACTTAGTAGAGGTAAATCTAGCTTTTTGCAAAACAACCCTAGAGCTTAGTATCCTATCACAAAAAACCCCTTCACTTGTTAGTATTAGTTTGCGAGTACTTAAAGAGTACTCATGGCTTTGTCCCTGGCTATTCCCGTGGCCAGACTATGAAGAGGAGTATCAGGACGAAGGACCCCAAGAAGGTTACGACAACTAGGATCATCTCCCATCGTCAGCATTGCCTGTGACCCCGAAGATGGAGCTTCGCCTACGCTACCGTTATTATTACGTATTTCCGCTGCCTGAGTTGTATTAAGAACTGGATCATGAGATCCTTATTTGTGTAAGACCTTATATATGGTTTGTAATGGATGATGTACTGTGGTATCCAATTCTGTTATGTCTCGCAAAAATGTTAATCCTGGGATTGCGATGTATGGCATAACAGGCATCTGGGATTAAAAATCCGGGTGTTGGCAAGTTGGTATCAGAGCCATCCTAACCATAGGAGACCCTAGTTAGACTGGACGTTTGAATCAAAAACTTAGTTTCAAAACCAAAGGAAGCAAATATTTACAAAAAAATTTTCCCATTCTTATCACCTTGATTCTTTCATAAAAATTCATGTTCCTCAAAAACTCTTGCAAAATACATAAAATTTGACACACTGGATCACTGTACTAACTTACTCATCCTATATTCTTATAGATGGACGTGAAGTACAACAAGTTTTATCAGTTGGGTAATGGAGGAGACCTTATCTTTGAGCGGTATTTGGACCAGCTTTCGGAACTTCTGGAGCGTCCGCACCCCGAGTTCTTCGTAGCTCATCTCAATGATCAAGGAGGAGAAGATCTGCAGTGGCTAATTGTTGCAAGTCTCCGAGGGAAGATTGAACCTCCCACTGCCGAGGGAATTCAGTTCACCTTGCGAGAAAATAACTGGCTCGATGGACTTGCCAGGGCCATGCAGGAAGCTCTTGCCCGTCTGTGTGGGCATAGTATCAACCAGATCAAGGGTACCCTCTTTGAGTTTTGTCCAAGGCGTGATGCTATGGGACAACCACTAGAAGCCCCATACGACCACGAGCTGAAGACTCAGTTGGACCACCTTAGCTTCATGATATACGATCGTCAGCAGGAATTGGACAATTGCCGTGACTACTCCAACCACAAGTCCGCCATCATCAATACGAAGGATCAGACCATCGCCATTCTACCAAAGGATTGCAAGTCTCGCTGCCGTCAGCTCGACAAAAAGGAGCGCATCATTGCCCGTCTTCACCACCGTATCTCGGATTTGGAGGATACCATCCACGAGAGAGACATGCAGTTGGAGGAAAGGGAGAATGCCGGAGAAGATCTTCTGGAGACCCCTACTCCTATCTCAACGATGATGATGATTTTCTGGAGGATCAGGCTATGGACTTCTTCACCGAAGAGGATGATTTCGCCTTCATCGATGACGATGAGGATGACGACTACACCGACTCCGAGGAGTATTAGCACTTGAGCACTAGCGTAGTGAGTTGTATTCAGTCCCACCGTATCGTAGTTTCCAGAATGGTTCTTAAAACCATATGTTTACCTTTGTTGTGGTGTGTGTTTGTATCGTGTGCTATGAATGAATGAAAAGCAAGTTGCTAGAAAACCTGAGTCAAACTTTAAACACTTTTCAAAGTCCCGGAACCTTAGAAATTTCCATCTTTTCTCATGATCTATCTCAATCTTCATATGCCACGCGGAGGAAGTAGTTCATCCCCGGACCCGATGTTGCAGATCCTGCAAATGTTGGTTTCTGACCGCGAAGCTAAAAGAGTTGAACGTCAAGCCAACCTAGCCACCCTTTGGCAGATAGCTCAGCTGGCCCACAACAATCAAGGCCAAGGAAATCAGGACAACCATGGATCTAAGCTCATGAATTTCCAAAAACACCAACCCACCTGTCTTCACTAAGTCGAAAGAGCCCCTAGACGTTGATGATTGGCTGCAGACCATGGAAAACAACCTAGAAGTCGCCGGAGTGGAAGCTAACGAGAAAGTTCTGTTCGCCACCCACTATCTAGCCGGCGATGCAAGACATGGTGGAACAACGTTCGTGCAATGACCGGAGGACAGATGATGACCTGGGAGGAATTCAAGGTCAAGTTCACCAGAACCCATGTGCCACCAGGTTTGATCAAGAGAATGAGAGATTAGTTCAGAGAACTGAATCAAGGACGGATGACCGTAGTGGAATACCATGACAAATTCTTGTCATTATCTAGGTATGCCCCGGATGAGATCGACACTGAAGCCAAGAAGAAAGAATGATTCTTGAATGGTCTGCACGATGAGATGCAGACTGTGTTGGTCAATATCCCCTTTGCTGATATTGAAGCCCTTGTCGACTCTGCCATCCAGATGGAAGGAAAGATCAACCAAGCCAATGAGAACCGCAAGCGTCGCATGATGCATCAACTAGGAACCCATCAGACCCCAAAGTATCGCCCTAACCCATCTCCAGGATTTGCCCCAAGAACCAACAGACCCCCAATGAACCGTCCGACCTATCCCAACCGTGGAAACCCGAGGCCCGGAGGAAATCACAACAACCCCGGCAACTCTGGCAATTTCAACCGTGCACCACCCAAGTTCAACAACAACAATGCTGCCACCAACACCAACACTGCCCCGAGGACTGGAAGCAATTCTGTGCCTGTTGTAGCAAAGGACAAGTCGCAAGTGACTTGTTATGACTGTGGAAATAAGGGTCACTACTCCAACGAGTGTCCCAAGAAGAATGCCGCAGCCCCCAATGCAAATGCCCCAGCTCAGCAGTAGCATTGTATTCAGCCTCGAAGAAGGTTTTCCCCAGGGAATTCGCTCAACCGCAACGTCCGTCTTTTTCTCATTCATGCTGAAGAAGCCCAGGAAGCGCCCGATGTCGTGTTGGGTATGTTTTCTATTAATTCAGTACTTGCTCGAGTGTTGTTTGATTATGGTGCATCGCACTCATTTGTCACCAAAGAATTTGCATGCACTAGTAAGATTCAACCAACCAAACTGAAGCATGTTATGATTGTTCAAATCCCCGGTTCAACCACCAAAGCTAGGCAAATTTGCAAAGCCATCCCTATCTGAATCCATGGCATATATTTTTATGCTAATCTGATAGTACTCGGAACTAAAGGTTTGGAAGTATTACTAGGAATGGATTGGATGTACAAACATAAAGGATTAATTGACTGTGCCAAGAAATCCATAACCATGACCAGTACCGCTAGAAAATCAGTCGAGCATATATCTGAAATCTTACCTCGTCAATTCAAGTGCAACAAGAGTATAGCCCAACCTACCATTGACCAAGTCCGGATAGTCTGTGAATACCCCGATGTATTTCCAGATGTTTTGCCCGGTATGCCCCCGGATCGGGATATCGAGTTTATCATTGAACTAATCCCCGGAACCGGACCCATATCCCAGAGGCCATATAGTATGAACCCGTCTGAACTAGCAGAACTGAAGAAGCAACTGGATTCCATGTTGGAAATTGGATTAATTCAGCCAAGTGCGTCACCATGGAGATCACCTGTTTTGTTCGTGGACAAGAAAGATGGAGGTAACCGTTTGTGTACGGATTATCGGAAGATGAATGATGTCACTATCAAGAACAAATACCCATTGCCCAAGATATAAGATTTGTTTGATCAGTTGACCGGTGCCAAAGTGTTTTCTAAGATTGATCTTAGAACAGGCTATCATCAACTCAAGATTCGTGCAGAGGATATTCCCAAGACTGCCTTTACCACCAGATATGGATTATATGAGTATACCGTCATGTCTTTTGGATTAACCAATGCCCCCGCTTATTTCATGAATCTCATGAATAAGATTTTTATGGACTTCCTGGATAAGTTTGTCGTTGTTTTCATTGATGACATTCTGATTTATTCCAAATCAGAAGAAGAACATGAACTACACCTAAGGACCATTCTTGGAACCCTTAGAGAGCATCAGTTGTATGCCAAGTTTAGCAAATGTGAATTCTGGTTACAGGAGGTAGGATTCCTCGGCCACATTATATCAGCCGGAGGAATTGCCGTTGACCCTGCAAAAGTGAAAGATGTCGAAGATTGGCAAGCCCCAACCACTCAGACCCAAGTTCGGGCATTTCTTGGATTGGCGGGATATCACCGCAAGTTCGTAGAAGGATTCTCGAGTATCGCCAGACCCATGACCCAATTGCTGAAGAAGGACAAGAAGTTTAAATGGACCGACAAATGTGAAGCGAGTTTTCAGGAACTCAAGAGGAGATTGCTTTCAGCCCCAATCCTAATCATGCCAGATATCACGAAGCCCTTCGAAGTGTGTTGTGACACATCCAAGATTTGTCTCGGATGTGTGCTAATGCAAGAAGGCAAAGTCATATCTTATCTATCTCGACAACTGAAACAACATGAGCAAAATTACCCAACCCATGACCTCAAACTCACAGCCGTAGTTCTAGCCCTGAAGACATGGAGGCACTACCTAATGGGAAATCGTTGTGAGATTTATTCGGATCACAAGAGTCTGAAGTATATATTCACTCAGAAGGAGCTGAATATGAGACAGAGAAGATGGATTGAGTTAATCAAGGATTACGATCTGGACATTCACTATCCCCCTGGTAAAGCCAACGTGGTAGCCGATGCCCTTAGCAGATTGTCGTGCCGCTTGAACTCCATGATTTTGAAGGAGCAACCAAGCTTGCACAAAGAGATGGAAGATTTTCGAATGGAATTAGTGAGTGAAGGATTTTTGGCTAGCATAGAACTTCAAACCACTTTGATCAGCCAGATCAAAGAGGCGCAAAAAGTAAATGCTAGTATCGATGGAATCAAGCGTCGTATCGGTACAGGAAAAGTACCCGGATTCACCGAAGACGAAGAAGGAGTTCTGTGGTACAAAGGACACCTTTGTGTACCAGCAGATTCTGAGTTGAAAGAAGTGATTCTGAAGGAAGCTCATGATACTCTTTATTCTATCCACCCCGGAGGAACGAAGATGTATCAAGATTCGAAGGAGCAATTTTGGTGGCATAAGATGAAGAGAGAAATCGGGAGCTATATCGCTAAGTGTGATATATGTCAGCGAGTCAAGGCGGGACATCAAAGACCCGCTGGCTTGTTGCAACCATTGCAGATTCCGGAATGGAAATGGGATTCAGTTGGAATGGACTTTATCATCGGATTACCTACTTCTAGTAGGGGAAATGACTCTACCTGGTTCATAGTGGACAGATTGTCCAAAGTCGCCCATTTCTTACCCGTCAAGACCACATATCAGAGTTCGAAGCTAGCGGAGTTATACATCGCTAGAATCGTCAGTTTGCATGGAGTCCCCAAGAACATCGTATCGGATTGAGGAACTCAGTTTACCTCAAGATTCTGGAAGAAAGTCCAAGAAGGTTTAGGAACCCGACTCGATTTCAGCACCGCGTATCACTCTCAGACCGATGGACAAACGGAGCGAGTAAACCAAATACTCGAAGATATGCTAAGAGCATGTGTGTTAGAATATGGATCTAAGTGGGAAGACTGTCTGCCGTTTGCAGAATTTTCGTACAACAACAGTTATCAAGCGAGTTTGCAAATGGCCCCATTTGAATTCATGTATGGAAGAAAGTGTCGCAGCCCTTTGAATTGGTCAGAAGTATGAGAGAGTTAGATTTTCGGACCCAACATCCTACGAGAAGCAGAAGAGAAGGTTCACAAGATTCGTGAGCACCTCAAGAAAGCCTAGTCAAGGCAGAAGATTTACGCTGACAAGAGACATCGAGACCTCGCCTTCAACATAGGAGATTTTGTGTATCTGAAAGTGTCGCCATTGAAAGGAATGCAGCGTTTCCAGCTGAAAGGAAAGTTAGCCCCATATATATCGGACCCTTCAAGATTCTGAACCACCGAGGAGAAGTGCCATATCAATTGGAACTACCCGAGGAGATGTCAGCCGTGCACAATGTGTTCCATATCTCATTACTTCGCAAGTGTCTCGAAGTTCCAGAGAAGACCGAAGTGTTCAAGAATATTGATCACCGGACCATAGAAATCAATGATGGCCCGACCTATCCCGAAGTACCCATCCGTATTTTGGAAGAATCCTTCAGAACTACCAGAACGCGAAGCATCAAGTTTATCAAGATTTAGTGGAGCAACCACACAGAAGAGGAAGCTACCTGGGAGCACGAAGATCACATCAGGACGTAGTTTCCCGATCTCTTCAAATCCTAGGTAATCTTTTCGTCCTTTTTCAAATCTCGGGGCGAGATTTTGTTTAAGGGGGGAAGGTTTGTAACATCCCAAAAATAATAAACTTGGATCATAAAACTCTAATCATCAAATTTAGGGTTAACAAAAACTTTTCTAATTAAAAATATGAAAGCATTCATATGTGTGTGTATTAAAATTTGGATTCTTTTGAATTGCCATGATTCTGTGTTTCTTTGCTTATAAAATGATTATTAGGTGAAATAAACATCATCTAAACAATCCCCAAAATTTTCCCAAAGACAAACAAATTAAGTGAATGGTCACTTTGGCCAATTTAACTCCCATGCCTACTTTGGCTATCCCTAACTTTCAGAACTTAATAGAAACTTGTATGGATCTTTGCACCCCTTGATAGTACTCATAACAAGGTACCAAGGCCCACTTTGTGATCATCCAAAAACATTCAAATGCTTGGTTTAAATGACAGTTAAAAATTGAATCTATTTCATATGGGAAGATCCCACTATTTCAAAAACCACTCAAGCAAGCTCAATTTTCAAAACCCAAGCATCCACAGAATCCTCAACACATGCCTAGCACACCCACCAAAAAAAAAATTCAAAATTCAAAACTAAAGTTCATGCGGCCATTTCATCAAACAGGTTGCAGATTCAAATCAACAAAATCACAAACACTATTTTGAGCAGTGTTTTGAGCCAACCTTGTTCCCTCTCTGGTTACACTAGCCTTAGTAGATCATCTATCAACCTTAACTAAGCTCTAGCACCACTGTAAGCTTGCCAATATCATCAATGGTGAACAAGCCGAGAGCACCCATGTCACCCCAGTGTGGACAACAAGCTAGGAGAAGAACTAGCCGTGCCAACCTTGTCTGGGAGGTAGCCCATGCCTCACCGCCCCTCTTGACCAGCCCTAGCTCGAAGACAATGCCAAGAACCGCCAGGAATGCCGCGCCCGTGCCGCTGTCGACCATGCCAATGCGCGCCACAGAGCACGCACCGTTCCCACGCAACCCGACCACCTCGAGCCCTTGCCACCCGCCAGCATGCACCCCATTGTCCCAGGAGACCACCAGACATGTTCATTTCACCGCCTGTATCTCATAGACACCGCTCGTCGTTGAAGACGACGCCTCTGTCGCGAAGAGCACAGCACGTTCCCGACCGTTTGCCACCGCCCCTACACGCGCATTAAAGCTCTAGAGCATCGCCAGGAGACCACCCGTCGAATGCCAACCCTAGCCATGCCTCTAGCCGCCTATAGCCGTATCGCCACCGTCGCCTGCCCATCCCTCTCGGTCTCGCCGTCGAGCCTATAAAAGGAGGACACCCCCGCTCGATTTCATCACACCATCTCACTCCCTTCACCTCACTGATCGTTCCACCCCTTAGCCGGAGCAAGGCGAGCAGCGCATCACCGGAATTTGGCCGGAGCTCGCCGCTGCAGAGGAGAAGAGGAGCCGTTGATTTCGTCCACCCCAGGAGCTGCCGCGACCACCCTTGAGTTCGCCGTCGTCGACTTCGTCGTTTGCCCGCCTCGCTGTCTTCACTGGAGCCCCGGTATGCCCCCTATGCACCCCCACTGAGCCGCTAGGGTTCGAGCTCACCGGTGATCTGTTCATCGTCGACGACGACCCTCAGCCGTCGATCTTCATTCTAATCCAACGCACCACATCGCCCCATACCGCTTCGCGTTTAAAGAGTCACTGACCAGTAGACCCCCCTGTTAGTTGTGCCCCACGCCGCGGAGTGACACTGGGCCGGCCCATTACCCCTTCCCGCACATCCCACTCGTTTGAATTTAGATTTTTCTATTTAGATTCAAACTTAGTTCTGTACCTAGTTTCAAAAATCAACCCAACTCGATTCAGTGAACCAAATTGAATGAAACCAATTTTGTTAAAAAGGTATTGAAATGCTTAATCCAAGCCCGTTGGATTCCAATCATTTGGATCTGTAAATCAACCTTGGTAAAAATAACAAGACATAACCTTTTCTGCATTCAAACATTTTTCAAATTTAAACCATAATAGCTTTTGAGTTGATTCCAACTCTCAAAAATCACATTTGATCATACCTTTCAGAATATATAAAAACATATGGGTTTACTTACAGAAGTAATTTCCAAGTAATAAAAGAATGCCACATAGGCATTTCTAGTCACTTTATTTATTTAAAATAAAAAGGTTAAACCTTATTAAATTGTGACACCACTTTAAATCACATTCCCATGTACTGAAATATGTGGTGATGACATGTGTCAACATGATCCCATGTTTGGTTTGGAGAATATTAAATCTTAAGTAGTTTTTCAATGAGTAGAAATTACTTTTCTAAAAATAAATAAATAAGACAAATGTTGTAATCTTGTAATATTAGTGATGATGCTAAATCATCTATAGGACCCTTTTGTGTGATGATTGAAAGTAGTTAAGTATTGTTTGGTGATTGTGTACCTCGTATTTATTCATAGATGCTAGTACCGACCAAGGATATGAGGAGGAAGGAGGATACTACGAAGAAGAAGCCGAGGAGAACTTCAACCACTGCTCTGCACAAGGCAAGCCAATACTTGCAAGCTAACACTTGAAAGATACTCTACTTTAGCAAGCCTTACTAATCAAGTTGACCTATGCAAGCAGATACTTGCTTGTTACTATTCCAACTATATGCCTTAAGCATATGTGATTATACTCACTTGATAACCCAATCCTAGTTTTACTTGCAAGCTTTCTACTTTATTTCTTTATCAAAGCTATTTCTTAGAGTTTATTTAAGTGAATTATAGATACTAGAAAGATATCTGAAGGTTGAATACAGAGCATAAAATTTGGCCTAAGCTAGATAATCTTGATGTCATCTTAAGGCATGATACTGAACTTAGTTAAAACTCCACTAGTTTACCACCCCTCATTATTGCTTACACCCACCTGTAGATGCTAGTGCTAAGCATAAAACTTGATCCACTTTAGATGGGAATACTTGGTGGAAAAATGGTTATGAAAACCTTGGAATGATGGATCATTCTATTGAAATGTTTTGGACATGTTTTTCCGAACACCTGATGATTTTGGTGATGAAAATGTTGAGGCATGAGCCTTAGCCCTTTATAAAACTGATGGTTGTCTGGATGCGATACCATTTCACTTTTACCGTACAACCACAATACCTGAAAATTTGGGTAGGGCTTGACTGGATACTTATATACCTTAGTATGGGTTCCCTCATGGCCAAGGTCTAAGCTGAGGCTACCTTGTGAGGATTGTCCACCTATGCAGTACCCAAGATGACAGTTGGTCATGGTTGGGAGGACAAACTCACAGGAGAGGTGCTTATACTAGGGCGTGTAATTGAAAGGTTAGGATTGATTATCCGCATACTGAGTATGGTGAATTCAGGATTTGCTCCTGACGGATGTATCGAATGATGTGGTGAAAGTGTATAATCTCTGCAGAGTGTCAAACTATTCGAATAGCCGCGTCCATGGTTATGGACAGTTGGAGTGGCCATACTGTTTCCCCCGTCAGATGTTTTCAAACTGACTTGTGAAATGGATTGAGAATTTGACTTGACCACAACAGAGTTGTGATATGAAATACAAGTTCCCACTTAGGTGTTATAAAAATTCAACTAGCTTTTCTTGCTTCTGAACTTAGTAGAGGTAAATCTGGCTTTTTGCAAAACAACCCTAGAGCTTAGTATCCTATCACAAAAACCCCCTTCACTTGTTAGTATTAGTTTGCGAGTACTTAAATAGTACTCATGGCTTTGTCCCTTGCTATTCCCGTGGCCAGACTATGAAGAGGAGTATCAGGACGAAGGACCCCAAGAAGGTTACGACAACTAGGACCATCTCCCATCGTCAGCATTGCCTGTGACCCCGAAGATGGAGCTTCGCCTACGCTACCGTTATTATTACGTATTTTCGCTGCCTGAGTTGTATTAAGAACTGGATCATGAGTTCCTTATTTGTGTAAGACCTTATGTATGGTTTGTAATGGATGATGTACTGTGGTATCCAATTCTGTTATGTCTCGCAAAAATGGTAATCCTGGGATTGCGATGTATGGCATAACATGCATCTGGGATTAAAAATCCGGGTGTTGACAGTTCATGCCTCTAGTAATCTGGGGAAGTGACAAAAATCTCTAAGGTTGTAGATGTGCTGTTGCTACTAGGGAGAAAACAACAATATTTTGTTCATGGAACAATTGTATTGTTTACTTTACACACATTGCTTAATGCAATTATCCGTTGCTTGCAACTTAATACTAGAAGGGGTTCGGATGATAACCTGGAGGTGGATTATTAGTCGTAGATGCAGTTGGATTACGGTATATGTATATTTTTGTAATGCCCAATCAAATCTCATAGGAGTCGTGATGTCTAGTATATGCATTGTTATGATTTCTCAACCTGTCAATTGCCCGCTGTAATTTGTTCACCCAACATGTTATCTATCTTAAGGAGAACACCTCTAGTGAATTGTGGACCCCGGTCCAATCTTTATCACTGATACATCATCTACTGTTACCGTTTACTTTCTACAAGTAACTATTACCTTCCACACTATACGTTTAATCCTTTGTTTTCAGCAAACTAGTGAGATCGACAACCTCACTATAAGTTGGGGCAAACTCTTGAGTTTGTGTTGTGCAGGATTCCAAGTTGTTAGCAACATCTTGGAGTTGTTTCCTTCCTCCTACTGGTTCGATAACCTTGGTTTCATAACTGAGGGAAAACTTACCATTGTGCTCATCATACCTTCCTCTTGGGGTTTCACAACGAAGCTCTCCAGTTGACTGATCTCATCAGAGATCATCTCCATCATGATCACCAATGCCTCTCCATCAACCACCCATGATTGCACCATCCATGAGTGAGTAATCCCCTGTAGTAGGCTATGGGGATGATAGGGATTGGATAAGATCGTTCATGTAATTGCATAAGATTGTTAAGGCAAGGTGTCTTGTATCTTTTGTTAGTGCTTTTTGACATTGTTGAAACTTGTTATGCTTAATGCTTGTCACTAGGGCCTGAGTGTCATGATCTCATATCTGAACATGTTATTGATTCATGATAATATTATTGTTTATGATCTTACCTGCAAGTTGTATACACATATCATTGTCCGGAACCCAAGGCCCTGACGTGACAGAAATCGGGATAACCGGAGGGGATGGCTATGATGTGAGGATCACGTGTGTTCATAGAGTGTTAATGCTTTGCTCCGGTGCTCTATTAAAAGGATCACCTTAATTGCCAGTAGATTCCCTAGAGGCCCCGCTGCAATGGGTTGGCAGGACAAAAGATGTTATGCAAGTTCTCATTGCGAGCACGTATGACTATATATGGAACACACGCCTATGATTACTTAGTACTTGGATGCTTTATCTTATTTATCTGCAAATGCCCTTGGTCTTAATTATTACATGAATTGTCTTGTCCATGCAATGCCCGTCCATCCATCCCTATGCCTACCGCACTTTAATCGTGTTGTTTATTACAATTGTTACTACTGTCTTTATTTTACTACTATTGTTACTTTGCTATTGCTACTACAAAACTTTTGCTACTGATAAACTATTGCGAGCAAGACTCTTTCCAGGTGCACCTGAATTGACAACTCAATTGTTAAGGCTTATAAATATTCTTTGGCTCCCCTTGTGTCGAATCAATAAATTGGGGTTTACTTCCCTTGAAGACTATTGCGATCCCCTATACTTGTGGGTCATCAAGACTATTTTCTGGCGCCGTTGTCGGTGGCATAGATCTATTTATAAATTTCACTTGGAATTATTATTGTTCACTGCTATCCATTCATCATGGGTAAAAATCGTGATGGAAAAGTTCCTATATTACCATCCACTACAAGAAGAGGTACAGTTCTGAACACCTCTGTTGCTCTTGATTCACCATCTGTGATGAGTAATCTCCTTACACCACCACCACATACACATGTTACACATACTGCTACTTCTGCTAAATCTGAAATTGCTTCTGATACTCATGATGTTAATTCTACTATGCTTGATGAGGGTGGTTCATTAGGTCCTTTCCTAGATGCTACAATTGCTAGAACTATAATGGGAAACACTGAAACTAATAATGAAGATATTACTACACCTGTTAGCTCACCCGAGCCTAGAAAGAGTCCTAGCTATGATATTAATGACGGTTATATTGAACTGACTGATGAATTTATTGAGGAATGTCAAAACACTCATGGTGCAAGTGCTATTAAAAGTCTTGAGAGACATACTGTTAGACCTAAATTATCTCCTAATGCTAAGTTTGCCACATCTCCCATAAACATTAAATATAAGGATTATGATTTCTCTCTTGATTTATCTTATATAACCATTGTTGAGAAAGAACCTTTTTGTGAGACTGAAAATGAAAGTGTTGTGGCACATATGACTGATCTATCTACTATGAGTGGCTTATTTTCTGATTATATTAAGATGTGCACCTACTTTGTTGCTAAAATTTCCCTTTTTCATTGAAAGGAGAAGCTAAAGCTTGGTTTAATAATTTATCTCCTAGATCTATTGAAAGTCTTGATGAACTAATTAATACTTTCTTTCAAAAATATTTCCCACCTAGTGCTCAATGGGCCATTTTGCAGGAACTTTTTGATTTTAAATAGGGAAAAGAGGAGAAATTGGCTGAATCATGGGCAAGGTTTTGTGCTTTAATTCAAGCACATCCTAGATCATAAATACCTAAAAATGAGCATCTTGATATATACTATAATGGACTAACTGATGAATCTAAGACATACTTGGATAGTTTTGCTGATTGTGTTTTCAGGAAAAGAACTCTCGAAGAAGCTGAGGAATTAATGGCTAAAATAAGCAAGAATTATGATGATTGGACTGCACCTGAGCCAACTACACCTGAACCAATTATTCCTGAGCCAACCCAAACACCAACACCAAAGAAGAGGGAGTGATTGAATTAAATGATGAAGTGATGAAAGAAGCTAAGAAATGTCTTAAGGAGAAGGGTATTAAATCTAAAGATGTGAATAATTTACCTCCTATAGAAGAATTATGTAAGCCAATTTCCCACTCATCCACTATTGAGGTATAGTCTCTGCAACATTTTGATGAAGGTGATATTCCTTATTCTAAACCTCCTGATCAATGCTTAGAAGAATTTTACATTTATGTTGTTAAGCAAGATAATTTTAATAAGAGAGTGTAAAATCATTTAATAGAAAACTCTAGATCTATTAATGAGTTGAAAGATATTGTGGAAAGAACCTCTAATAATGTTAAAATGCTTGTTAAACATTTCCAAATAGTTCAAACTCAAATTGATCAGCTTACTAAAGTACAAAAGGATTTGCTAGTTAATGCTTCTAGAGAAAACCATGCTTATGAAAGTAGAACTAGGAGTGGTGCTTCCACTTAGGACCCCTTATATCCTAAGGGACATCCTAAAAGAATTGAGCAAGATTCTCAATAAGCTAAAAATAGTGGTACTTCTTCTAAAAGAAATAAAAAGAAACATAAAATAGTTGTGGAATCTCCTGAACCTGCTAAAGATCCTAATAGTATATCTGTCTCTGAAGTAGAAACTGAAAGTGGTAATGATAAAAATGATGATCCTGATAAGGAAGAAATTGAAGAAGAACTTGAATGGCACACTAAGAATACTAAGTACACTAAGGAATATTTTGTTGCTAACAAACATGGTAGGGAAAGAGAGCCTTGGGTTCAAAAACCAATGCCTTTTCCTGATAAGAAACACAAGTCAAAGGAAGAAGAACACTATAACAAGTTTTGTGAGTGGATGAAACCTTTATTTTTGCAAATTCCTTTGACTGATGCTATTAAATTGCCGCCTTATTCAAAGTATATGAAGGATATTGTCTCTAATAAAAGAAAGATTCCTAATGAGGAAATTTCCACTTTGCTTGCTAATTATTCCTTCAATGATAAGGTTCCAAAGAAACTTGGAGACCCAGGGATTCCAACTATTCCTTGTTCTATTAAAAATAATTATGTTGTAACTGCTTTGTGTGATTTGGGAGCAGGAGTTAGTGTTATGCCTTTTTCTCTCTACAAGAGACTTCATCTGGAAAAATTGATACCAACTGATATACCTTTGCAAATGGCTGATAAGTCTACTGCTATTCTTGTTGGTATATGTGAGGATGTTCCTGTTCAAGTGGCTCATAATTGTTTGATATTAACTGACTTTGTTGTGCTTGAAATGTCTGAAGATGATAATATGTCTATTATTCCTGGGAGACCTTTTCTTAGTACCGCAGGTGCTGTCATTAATTCTAATCAAGGAAAAGTAACTTTTAATGTTAATGACAAGGAGCATACTATCTATTTCCCCAAGAAGATTGATAAGAATTATTGTAACATCCCAATTTCAGCAACCCTGATTTGGTGTCCAAAAGGCAAAAATCAGGGGGAACAAAAACTTTTTCTTGCAATGTTTGCTTACTTGTTTGCTTGTGCTCATGCAACTGTTTGTGTATTAGGTGATGTACTCCTTAACCCAGCACTAGTTTACAAAGGCTATTTTACAAAAGAGATGTCTTGGCTCATCTTTCATATTCTCAAATGTTCTGGCATTTCAAAATCTGAGCCAAGATGACTTTGACACAACAAAATACTTTACTAGTTTCTATTAACAAAACTATGGAGACCTATATATAATCTCATTATGTTTTCAAGACAGAACTCCTAGCTACTCTTACCCCTAGGTTTTTCCAAAACCTTTAGTAAAACCTCTTCATTCCGATATTGGTAGAAATACCAAGATGGCCCTTATCTTACTTCAAAGCACACCCAACTCAAAGTACCCATCCTTACCCCAAGATAGGCTTGATAGTAACCCTAGTGGTAGTTGGATAAGTGATAAGACGAATTGCCTTGATATGATGTTTGATGAATTGCCTTGATCTGCCGATTGCCTTGTTTGCTTAGGAACTAGAGTGAGATAATCTAGTATCTCATCCCTTAGGACCCAATCTCTGTTCGTGATCATCAATCTCAAACTAAGAATCCAAATCTGGATCTATCCTAAGCCACTAAAGTAACCATCTCATCTCCTGATCAGATCAATCCAGGGATAATCCCTCTTGATGGTTTCCAACCTAGTGAAGAACCAATCCAAGTTTGGATCCCCTCTATTAAATATATACCTCAACATCAACCACTTTATGGGAATGATAAACCATTTCCACTCTCTCAAATTATTTCCTACTTGTAATATAGTCTAAAACCCTAAATCTGCCAAAATGGCTGTCTGGTTTTCTTATCTAGATTCAATCTTTGGATCTCTACCTTTTCCAACCTATGTGCATTCTTGAGAATGTACTTGAACCATATCGTAGAACATATCTAGTACTACCAAAGCCCACTCTTTCCCTTGGCTAATACATTCTGGTTCCCACTCTTCCATGATGGTTTTGTAGTCAAGATAGTAATATTTTATGCAAATCATATCATCTTGCCTATTTTGGCAGAAGCTCACATCTATATGCCACCTCCCCTTGACCAAATATTTGCATTATTATGATCTAATAATCATGGCCTATCAATCCCCACCTCACTTGTTTCCATTGCAGCCTTGTGCTTCTTGAACCCACATGGTTTAGGAGGCTTCATGATGTATCTGTTATGGCAGCCTTATTTTCAACAAACTTTGCCATCTCTTCTAGACCACCTCAAATGCAACCAAGCCCAACTCTTGCTTCCTTAATCATATATATAACTTGGTCTAGCTGCCCATCTATCCCTTGTACCAAGGTGAGCTCTGAGCTCCCTAATCTAACCATGTTTAGGTGGCATAAAATTATCAAAACCCTAGATTCTCCCAAATCTAGTTTCCATCCTTTTCACCACATTCTTAATAACCCAAGGTTGACCATGATGCATACATCAATTTTAAATCATATACCTTGAATATAATCAATTGCCAATAATTTCCATAATTATTTGGAGCCTAAAACTATTTAAATTCTTTATCCTACAAAATCCTCAAAACCCTCTCTATAAAGGCAAGTTTGTTTTTCTCCAAGTCACCTTGCCAACTCAAGGCACATTTGATGCCTATTTATCATATCACATATTTCCAACTCAAAATAAATAATTTGAGATACTTTATTATTTCTTTTTGCCCTTTTTCTTAAATGGCGGAAACAAGAAATAATTCCTTAAAAATACTTTTCCACCTCAATAAATTCCAATAAAATTCTCCAATGTGTAATATGGTATTTTTTTTAGGGTAATAACAGTAGGAAAGGCTCCTACTGCCTCATTTTCATTAATAATGGGTCAGAATCTATAAAGTTACATATTTACATAGAGACAGAGGAGGGGGGAAGTCTCTAAAAGTCAGAACAGATAAGTCTAGGATTACAAGAAGGTTACAAACTATGAATAATGCTCTTGATAAGTGGATGTAGCTCCTCTTTTTTCCTATGAATCAGCAATGACAGATCAGCAGCTAATCTTGACTTCCAAGCCTGAACTGAGGGTTGTATGTTATTAAACCAGAGATTGGTTCTCTCTTTCCAGATGTTCCAGGAGCCCAGCAAGGTGATTTCCATAAACATTTTTTTATTCCAGCTCTTTTTTCCTTGCTCAATGATCTGAAGTCTAGAGTTAGTCATAGACCAAGAGATGTTAATTGAACTCCAGCAATCTTGGATAAATGGGAAATGAAAAAGCAAGTGTTTAATTGTATCCTCAGTATTGTGATTACACATAAAGCAGTCATATCCAGTCCCCAGTGCATAATGTCTTCTTCTTAACATGTTTCTTGTATTCAATCTGTCAGACAGAATCAGCCACCCAAAGAATTTCACTTTTGTAGTGCACTTCGATTTCCACAGCCATTTAAAGGATATGTGTGGATTTATATTTCTGAAATTGTATTGGTAATATTTGCTGGAAGTGAAATCTTTGGCCCCCCAAACATAGCTCCAAGTGTCATGTGAATGTTCTCTTAGTTCAATTTCTCTACAGCTGTTCTGAATGTCTCTCAATTCAGCTAGTGCTTCAGGTGATAAAGGGAGATAGAAAAGTTGTGTCAAACTATCAGCTGTAAGAAACTCCTGTGTAGAGATATCTTCCTTCCTAGCATAGGAATAAATGGTTGGGTTACTCTCATCTAGGATAGTTGCAGACCATTGATCCTTCCAAAACAGTGTGGTAGCCCCATTACCAATAGAGCTTTTAGCTATTCCTCTGAATAAATGTGAAAGCCTAGAAACATCTCTCCACCAGAAAGAGCCACAAGGTCCAGAAGCATGAGGAACATTGTTGTTGTAATATGCATTCCATACTAGGGAGACCCAAGGTGTGCCATCTTTATTATAGAACTTATGCAGGAATTTAAGCAACAGGCCTTCATTCTGAATTCTAAGGTTGAGAATGCCAACACCTCCTCTACATTTTGGCCTACAAATCATATCCCAAGCAGCTAGAGAATTGCATTTTTCACCCTCTTCAGTTTTCTTGTTCCATAAACAGTGTCTCTGAATTTTTTCAATATGCCCCACTATCTTATCTGGAAGTTTGATTGCACACATTGTGAAAGTTGCAATTGAAGCCAGTAAAGAATTAATCACAGTAACTCTCCCACTATAAGACATCATCATGAATGAAGCAGAAACCTTTCTTTCAACTCTGTCAATCAGTGGCATAAGATCATAAACGGTGGGTTTAGTGGTGCCAAGAGGAAGCCCCAAATAAGTGAAAGGCATTTTGGCAATTGCACATCCCAATATATCTGCAATTTCCTGAGAGAAGTTATCAGCCAGATTTATTGGTATTAGGTGTGACTTATGAAAATTAATTTGTAAACCAGTAGAAACAGCATAATTCTGAAGAATCCCTTTCATTATCTGTATTTGATCTTTGTCTGCTTGCATTATAATCAAAGTGTCATCTGCATATTGTACCACTGGAAAATCCTGTCCAAAATCAGGGGAGAAAGGGGCCCTGAGTATGTCTTCTCTGAATGCCTTATTGATTGCAGATTGTAGTAAATTAGCAGCAAGCACAAAAATAAGGGGGGATAGAGGGTCTCCTTGTCTAACTCCTCTTTTACAATGAAATTGCCTCCCAGGTACTCCATTGAGCAAAACAGCAGACTTTCCAGTACCAAAAATACAACCACTTATCATCAAAACCCATCTGTTTCATAATTTTCATCATAGCCATATGATCAATGGTATCAAAAGCTTTGGCAAAGTCCAACTTGAGTAAAATAATCTCTTTCTTAGAAGCTTCACATTGATACAGAAATTCAAATGCCCAAGCAAGGCAATCCTGAATGTTTCTGCCTTTTAAAAAACCATATTGATTTCTATGAATAATCTTCAATATAACCTTCTGTAGCCTATTAGCCAAGATTTTTGTCATAAGCTTCAGAACATAATTAAGCAGGGTTATTGGCCTGAAATCATTGATAGATTCAGGTGAACCTATCTTTGGAATGAGTGTAATATGACCCATATTTATACTTTCTAGATTCAGATCTCCTTCATAGAATTGGAAACATAAAGAATAGATGTCCTCCTTGATGATGTGCCAACAACTTTTTAGGAAGAGACCATTAAAACCATCTGGGCCTGGGGCTTTATCACTTGGCATCTCTTTCACCACCTTGTCAATTTCCTCTCTAGTAAATGGTAAGGATAGAACCTCAAGGCCCTCAGTTGGAGTAATTAGATGTTGAAGATTAAAAAGCATCTCAGGCTGTGTAGATGTGCCCAATCTTTCTTTATAGGCTTGATAAGTAGCATTTTCTTTATCAGCATGCTCAATAACAAAAGAACCATCTCAGAGTTTGAGTGAGGCAATATTATTCTTTCTATATCTTTCAGTAGCAAAATTATGAAAGAATTTTGTGTTTTCATCTCCAAACTTTGTCCATCTAACTGTGCATCTTTTCTTCCAATAAGCATTTTGGTATTGTAAAAGTCTTACTAGGTGAGCTTTTAGAATTATCCTGAAATTTGCTTCTTGGCAGAATAAAGGCCTTTTGTCCTCCAGATTATCAAGTTCAGAGAGAACTTTATTGGTATTTCCACTTCCAGAAATCCAGGATGGGCAACCCAAAAATTTTCAAATCTAAAAATCCTACTACCAGGGATCTTAGTCTGAATAGATACAACACATGGAGTGTGATCAGAGGTTGGTTTGCCTTGTGTGGAAACAACTGTGTTAGGAAAACTAGTTGTCCAGTGAATGGAGGTGAAAAACCAATCAAGTTGCTCCAACAGAGGATCTTGTTGCATGTTACTCCAAGTAAATTTTCTTCCTTTAATTGGCAATTCAGTGAGATGTTGTTCTCTAATGAAATCATTAAAGATGAGCATGTCATTAACATTCCCCCCAAGTTTATTCCTATTTGCAGGGGACCTAATAAAATTAAAGTCCCCCATTAGGATCCAGTCTTCATCATCAGGAATATGCACCTCAAACATCCATTCAATAAATTTCTCCCTCAATTCACCATTACAAGGGCCATAAATGTTAATTAAGGTCCAAGACTGCCCAGAATGTGTTGAAGTGAAATGAGCAGAGAGAGCAAACTTTTCATAATGCATGACCATTCTAGAAAAAATTGAACTATTCCATATAATAATGAGGCCACCAGAAGCCCCCACAGAAGGCACAAAGACAAACTCATCAAAATTTGCTGGGCAACAGGATTTAATAAACTGCAGATCAAAATCCTCCTTTGTTTCTTGAAGGCAAATAACTGAACATCCACTAACTTTAATAACATTCATTAAGGCTAATTGTTTTTCTCTAGCATTAATCCCTCTGATATTCCAGCACAAAATAACCCAATGTTTAAGTAGTGACATTATTACAACTCAAAAGTAAAGAAACCAAAGTAGAAATAGACAGGCACTAGGCACTGTCAGCATTTTCCTTCTCCTGCCAGCCTTCCATAAGCATCAGAGGAGTGAGATCTTCCTGAGGCACCCCACAAAGAGATATTCCAATAGACTGGAGTACTGGGATTGGTGTTGCAAGGAGAGTCCTATCAGAAATCATGCCAACCTGACCAGGATTTATCTGAGCAAGTTCTTCTGTGACTTCAACAGCCTTAACCTCTGGAATCTTCCTTTGCTTCACTTTAGATTTAGTGGTCTTGGAGTCACAAATGATTTTAGGCCTAAAGCCCCTGTATCTAGTAGACCTTGAGCTTCTTCTGACTTGATTAGTAGAGATAGGTGTCCCAAAGGAAACCACATCAGTATCATCAAACTCTGGAATCTTCCTTTTGGTGCCAGCTTGAGTAAAATCAGGATGCCCCAAAGTTCTGTTATAGTTCATTTCCTGTTTCTTCCTTGAATGGAGCAATAACTCCCATTCATCCACCAACTCAAACTGCATAAACTTTCGCATAGGAAGAGTGCAAGAAAGGAGCTTGGCATTATACAGAGCAAAGTTAGGGAAGCAAAACTCCATAAAAGAAGATTTAGCAAAGTTCCTTGTCATCCAGATTTCAGAACTGACATCCAAGAGATGGTCATCAACCAGAGCAAAGTTGATGGATAAAGTGGTATCAACATGCATCAAATCTGAACCAGAGGAATTTCCATCAGAAACATCAGAAATACTCTCATGCCAAGCTTGCATAGGACTGTCCTGGACATTGGTGGTAGGGGGTGGCACAGCATCCTGAAAAGAAACCCCCTGTGCAGCTAGGATCTGCTGAAAGTTGATCAATGGAGGGTTGGGAACAACTACAGCATCCTCCACAACAGGTGCAACAATAATTTCATCTTGTGCAACATTATTATCAAAAACTGCAGCAATGACCTGAGCAGGGACAAAATGTCCAGGTTGATGAAACAGAGCAGCATTGTTCATTCCTCCAACATTTCCTCCTTGAGCATGTCCCCCTCCAGGCATCTGATTCTGCTGATTCCAATTGTTAAGCTGCTGTTGATATAGTTGTTCAGCAGAAAAACCTTCACCATGCATGGGATGGGGATTGCCATCATCAGGTTCAGGATCTTCAGGAGGTGGCAGAATTTCAGGCAGATGAGCATTCCAGTCAGCACACCTGAGTAAGATAACAGGGACAGTCCAGGAGTGCCTAGCCCCACCAAGCTGATGAATAACCAAACTCTTGGGCACAAACTTAGCATGAACAATCCACACCTTGACCAAAATAGTTTTATCATCCCCTCTTGGGTTATGCCACATGGATAATAGACCAAACTCTTGAACAGCACTATGAATATAATGGCTAGTCTGATAGTCAAGGGGAAAAGCTAAAAATTGTATCCAAGTTTCCCTGCCAAAAGCAGTAAGACGCATGTTTCTGGCTTCATTGTGTTTCATAAATGTAACAGTGGTAATCTCATCAATCTCAAAGGTAGTTCCAACTGTAGCATCCGCAATTAGGGTTTCAGTCATAGTAAAAATGCCAAGTCCTAAAGGATGATCATCAAAGCAACTGACAAACAACTGTGACTCATTGAGAAGATTCATCACCTGAATCCTATAGTCTTCTCTAAGCTGAATCGAAATAAATCTGTTGGTCTCAGCAATTACCTTTCGGTCATCCTGCAGAGGAGCCTCAGCAGGAACCACCATGTGTGACCTCACCAAGCGATCAACTGGCCTTGGATCAATAGTCAAGCCATTGGGGAGAAAAGCTAAAGGATTCACAGGAAAGTTGGCCATTGTCGAGGTGGAGAGAGAAACTTTGGCGGTCGGCGGAGAAGGAGATGAAGCGGCAGGAGAGGGAGGGGGTGAAACTCCAGGTGAAAAAACTGGCTGCTTCTTAACTACCCAGATATTCCGACCAGAAATATCGGCTTGCTTGTTTAATGCAGTTTTCTTTTTTTGCCAAACTCTTCGTATCCTCTTTGGGCAACTCCTGGCCCAATGGCCCAATAAATGACAACTCCGACAACGCCAGCCCAAGACACATTTACTCGCCAGTTGACCAGAAATTAAACATTTAACACACCATTGGCTGTGCATAGAAAGGCATTTCAAACATTTATGACCCAGAGAAAAAATACATTCACAACTTTTCTGGCAAGAATCCACGAGATGATCATGATCTCCACAATTTGAGCAGCGTCCCAGAATTTCAAAAACCATAGCTTTGGTAGGAACAAATTTTAAGTCCAATGCATGCATGATGTCCTGATCAGAGTATAGAGCATGTCTCATATCTTCAATCTTCTCTAACGTGACAGAAGGCAGTTGCATGCAATAATGACGTACAAACGTTGAACCAGTAAAAACTTCCTTATGATCACGTTCATGATCCACCAAAATAGGATCAGAGAAACTTCCAAAAAACAGATTTCTAGCCAGATCAGATCCATCCGAAGAAAACCCAGGAGATCCTTGTTGATGAAAACCAAATTTTGCCAATTCATGTGATGAATCCGAATGAAGATCTTGTGCAACACTTTTCTTTAGGAAGTCCAAATTTGGCTTAAAACGAACAGGATTAGTTGGAGAACTCTTCACAGAATTATCAAAGGGCAAACCAGAGCACAAGTGATCATGTGTGAAGCCAGATATATGAGGATGGTAACCTCGATACAAACCGAAATGGCACACAAAATCAGGCCAGACTCTATCTCTCAAACTATAGATGAAGTGCCCCACTTTATTTGAAGCAACAGAGAAGCGAAATCTTCGATCACTTAATTGAAAAACCCTGAATCTAGCCGCAATTCCACCAATGCAACATTGAAGAGCAAGACCCATAGATTCAACATTTAGAGAAAAAGAGGCCGAGGAGAAGGACACCACCAAGAAGAACTCATTGGCAGTCGAGGAAGGGAGAAAATGCACCGTAGATCCAAAGCGTCGACGCACCTGATTAGCCAATGCCTGTCCAGGAGAGAAATCCCAATGGAGGAGAGTTTCCATTGTCCTGGAGAGGGATAGAAAACCCTAGATCGCCAAGGAGTCGCCATGGGTGGGTGGGTGGGTGGGAGAGTCGCCATTCCCTATAGTAGATGGCGGATCTTTGGCATGCCAAAACGCGCTCCTCCTCCATTGGGATTTAGGACCATATCACATCAAAAACCAACCTTGTCCAATGTAAAAATATCAATTGAGCTTCTAGAATCTATTTCTGCCCTTTCTAAATAAATGGTATAAAGTGGTTTAAAAATCTTTAGAAAAATCCCAAATAATTCCTAGGGTTATGCAATGACCCTATACACACACCAGAACCATTTTCTCACCTTGCCTAATGCAACTTTTTCAACTTCCTTAAAAAACTACCATTTGATCAAGTTTGAAAAATAAACCAAACCTTGATGCCAACCAAATAAAAATCCCTCCAAACCTGCTAGACAAACTTCCATAACACAGAACCACCCCTTTCTGGTCGTGCACTAAAGTACAAGTACTATAGCACCCCTCCCTCCTTTTCCCATGTGCTAGAGTGAGAGAGAGGGCACATGTCTAGTGCAAATCTTAAAAATATCTAGCCCCATCGGCCACTGATACGTCCAAAACGTATTTACTTTCCCGGACACTTTTGCTATTGTTTCTCCTCTAAACTTGTGAGATATGGATACAACTAACACGGACCGATGCTGTTTTCAGTAGAATTACCTTGGTGTATAGTTTTTGTGCAAAAAATCAACTATCAGGAAAAATCCCGGAAAATATGCCAAAACTCCTATTTCACCAGAAGGTCCACGGAGATAGAGTACAAGACGGAGTGGAGGACTGTGGGGCCCACACCCCCTGCCGCTTGGGGGGCGCCTCAGGGACCCCCTCGGCCTCCCTCTTCGCCTATAAGACGCCTCTTGACCTAAAAACCGAGGGGGGTTCGACGTTTTTCCAGAAGGAGTTACGTTGTGCCGCCACCACCATAAACCGCGATTTGGAACCAGAAACTCTGCTCTGGCACCCTGCCGGGACAGGGAATTTGGCGAGGATCATCGCCATCGTCATCACCAACGCCTCTCCATCAACCATCAATGTTTCCCTCATCCATGCTTGAGTAATCCCCCGCTGTAGGCTATGGGGATGGTAGGGATTAGATGAGTTCTATCATGTAATCGAATAAGATTGTTAGGGCATGGTGCCTAGTATCTCTATTAGTGCTATTTGACTTTGTTGCAACTTGTTGTGCTTAATGCTTGTCACTAGGGCCTGAGTGCCATGATCTTAGATCTGAACTTATTATTGAATCATTATGATAGTATTGTTTGTGATCTTATCTGCAAGTTGTGTACACATATCATTGTCCGGATCCAAAGGCCCCGAAGTGACAGAAATTGGGACAACCAGAGGTGATGGCTATGTGAGGATCACATGTGTTCACAGAGTGTTAATGCTTTGCTCCGGTGCTCTATTAAAAGGAGAACATTAATTGCCAGTAGTTCCCTTGAGGACCCGCTGCAACGGGCTGGCAGGACAAAAGATGTTGTGCTAGTTCTCATTGCGAGCACGCATGACTATATATGGAGCACATGCCTATGATTGTTTAGTACTTGGATGCTTATTCTTATTTATCTGCAATTTCCCTAGATCTTGAAGTTACATGTTTATACTCGTCCATGCAACGCCCGTCCATCCATACCTATGCCTACCGCGCTCATATCCTACTGTTTGCTACTACTGTTACTATTTCTCTTGTTCTGCTGCTGTTGTTACTTTGCTTTTGCTACTACAAAACTATTGCTACTGATAAACTTCCGTGAGCAAGAACTATTTCCAGGTGCAGCTGAATTGACAACTCAGTTGTTAAGGCTTGCAAGTATTCTTTGGCTCTCCTTATGTCGAATCAATAAATTGGATAATACTACCCTCGAAGACTGTTGCGATCCCCTATAGTTGTGGGTCATCAAGACTATTTTCTGGCGCCGTTGTCGGGGAGCATAGATTTATTTGTAAGTTCACTTGGATCTACTATTTTTCACTGCTACTCCTTTCATCATGGGGAAGTCTCGTGATGGAAAGTTTCCTATTTTACCATCCAATACAAGAAGAGGTACTATCCTAAACACCTCTACTGCTCTTGATTCACCGTCTGTTATAAGTAAGCTTGTTACACCACCACCACATACTCATGCTACACATACTGCTGCTACTGCTGAATCTGAATCTGCTTTTGATACTCATGATGTTACTTCTACTGTGCTTGATGCGAGTGGTTCATTAGGTCCTTTCCTAGATGCTACTATGGCTAGTCTAGGAAATACTGAAACTCCTAGTGAAGACACTATTACACCTGTTATCTCACCTAAGTCTAGAGAGAGATATGATATTAATGATGGTTACATTTAGTTTACTGATGAATTTATAGAAGAGTGCCGAAACACACATGGTGCTAGTGCTATTAAGAGTCTCCTTGAGAGACGTACCATTATTCCTAAATTGTCCTCTGATCCTAAGTTTGCCACCTCTCCCATAGATATTAAAGATAAAGACTATGATTTCTCTCTTGATTTATCCTATTTAGACATTGTTGAGAAAGAACCTTTCTGTGGGACTGAAAATGAGAGTGTTGTGGCACATATGAATGAGCTTTCCACTATGATTTGATACGTCGGAAACGTATCTATAATTTTTGATAATCCATGCTTGTTTACTATCTACTTTGCTCTGCTTTGTCTACACTTTGAGGTGTTCTTATATATTTTATGGAACTAACCTATTAACAAGTTGCCATAGTGCCAGTTGCATGTTTTCTTCTGTTTTTGGTTTCAGAAAGGCAGAAAATCAATATTCTCGGAATTGGACTGGATAAAAGACAAAGTCAATATTTTAACGTGGGGGACATGAAGCTAGAAGACGAGAAGGAGAGGCGAACCAGGGCGGCTGTACCCTGCCTAGGCGTGGGGGGGCAATCCCGCGCCTGGGTAGGGTGTGGGCCCCCTGGCAGCCTCCCAGCCTCGCCTCTTCGCCTATAAGAAGCACCCGATGCAGAAACCCTAGACCCCCGATCAAAACTCCACGAAACCTTCTATAGCCGCTGCCACCGTCGTCCCTAGATCGGGGGGATCTGAAGTTCTTCCCGGCACCCTGCCGGAGGGGAAATCATCCCGGAGGCCTTCTCTCCTGTATGAAGCGTGAGTAGTTCCACCTTGGACTATGGGTCCATGTAGTAGCTAGATGGTTGTATCTCCTCCTTGCGCTTTCATGTATAGATCTTGCGAGCTCCATTCATGATCAAGATCTAATCTATTTGTAATCATGCATGTTGTGTTTGCGGGGATCCGATGGATAATGAGATTACTATGTCAGATTGATTAATGGTTTTGTCTTTATGATTCTATCATGTCTGTGTTGTTTGTGATCTTGCATGCTCTCCGTTGTTAGTACCTATCTTGGCCAAGTATTTGCTAGTGACTCCAAGAGGGGGTATTTATGCTCGATAGTGGGTTCATGCCTCTAGTTTCCAAGGGAAGTGATAGAAATCTCTTCGGTTGTAGATGTGCTATTGCCACTAGGAAGAAAACAACGGTCTCTTGTTCATAGAACAAGTGGATTATTTACCTTAAACACTTTGCTTAAAACAGTTGTCTGTTGCTTGCAACTTAATACTGGAGGGGGTTCGGATGATAACCTGAAGGTGGACTTCTAGTCATAGATGCAGTCGGATGGCGGTCTATATATATTGTTGTATTGCCCAATCGAATCTCATAGGATCTTTTTGTCTGGTATTGCATTATTATGCCTTGCTCAGTTCCTGTCAATTGCCCTGCTGTAATTTGTTTACCCTTCATGCCATGTTGTTTATCTAAGGAGAGCACATCTAGTGAACTATGGACCCCGGTCCAATCTTTACCATTGATACATCTTCCACTGTTACTTGTTTACTTGCTGCAAACCATTACCTTCCACACCATACGTTTAATCCTTTGTTACAGCAACCGATGAGATTGACAACCTTACTGTTAGTTGGGGAAAAGTCTTGAGTTTATGTTGTGCAGGTCTCCATGTTGCTTGCAGCACCTTTGGGGAGTTTCCTTCCTCCTACTGGTTCGATAACCTTGGTTTCTTACTGAGGGAAACTTGCCTGCTGAACTGCATCATACCTTCCGCTTGGGGTCTGCCAACGAAGTGCTGCTGCACTCATCAAGCCTTTTTCTAGCGCCGTTGCCGGGGAGGCTAAGGACGTCTTCACAAGGGGAGTCCTCTACTTCCTTTCTCTTTACTTTGTTTTTAGTTTGCTTAGTTTATTTTGCTTGGTTTTGTTTGCCTCTTTTCAAAAAATCCAAAAAAAATAGTCTAGTTTGGTTTGCTTTCTTTATTCAAAAACCACACAAAAATTAGTTCCTACTCTAGTTGCCACCGTGTTCTAGCTCACCATGTTGCTCCCCAAGTTCACCCTGAAGGACCTCTCTATAGGTAGTGGCTCCATAATTGGGAAAGACAATATTGAATAATTCTTTAATCATGTTAGCAAGCATGAGGATATTAAGGATAAATCTATATCAGAGCTTGCTCCTAAATATGAGATTTCTTTAGCTTCTTTAGTTCATATGCCGGAGGCTAGGTTTGTTAGCCTTAACCCGATGATGCAAATTTTGTTCCTAAAACTAAAAGAAGAAAAGAATGTTGAAAAGAGAGAGTTTATTCTTGAAACTTTACTCAAAGAGTTCCATGATGTTGCTAAGGAAGCCAAAAAAGTCTTTGAGCATTTTAATATGCTAGGCTCATGTGTACATGTTGTGGGTACTTCAGATAAAACCAAGCCTAGAGATGATTTAAGATACCCATACCCTTTAAGCTTGTTGGGATGCATGAGGCCTTTGAAAAGAATTTTGATTGGATTGTTCCTGAAAATCCTTTTGATGAAAGTAGTAAACCAAAGAGAAATGAGAAGGGATACTCCAAGACTCGTTTGGATGAGATACCTCTCATAGTTGAAGACTTTGCAAGTATTGATCTCAATTCTTCATTCGAAAATACTTGATTCTTCTTGCTTCTTGTGCCTAACTTAAAGGCATTAAAGAAAAGTACTTGTTGGGAGATAACCCAAGAGTTTCCTTGAGTCTTAGAAGTTATTACTTCGGTAATGACCTCTCCTTATCCTTTTTGTTTGCTTTTTGTGCCAAGAATGACCTCTAATGATAGGGAGGTATGATTTGGGGAGTTCTTGTCCCGAAACAGATTTCTGTCCTCCACCAAAAAATATTCGTGAGGAATCTCTATAACTCGGATTGAGCTGAAAATTTACGAATAAATCCCCCCAGTATGTTAGCTAACTTTTGTTAGTTCAACACTTTTTGATTTGAGCAACAGAAGATGTTCAAAAAAATCGGTTTCTACGTGCTGGTCTGTTTTGACAGATTTCTGCCATTATTTGCATTTGCTTCTTATTGATACCTTTTTGAGTTCACTTTAGGGGAATTGAGATTTTTGAAGGAGTTTCTACAGTAGCATGTGTTGTTGCCACTAGGGAGAAAACAACGGTCTCTTGTTCATAGAACAAGTGGATTGTTTACCTTAAACACTTTGCTTAAAGCAGTTGTCTGTTGCTTGCAACTTAATACTGGAGGGGGTTCGGATGATAACCTGAAGGTGGAATTCTAGTCATAGATGCAGTTGGATGGCGGTCTATGTATATTATTGTATTGCCCAATCGAATCTAATAGGATCTTTTGGTCTGATATTGCATTGTTATGCCTTGCTCAGTTCCTGTTAATTGCCCTGCTGTAATTTGTTTACCCTTCATGCCATGTTGTTTATCTAAGGAGAGAACCTCTAGTGAACTATGTACCCTGGTCCAATCTTTACCATTGATACATCTTCCACTGTTACTTGTTTACTTGCTACAAACCATTACCTTCCACACCATACGTTTAATCCTTTGTTACAGCAACTGGTGAGATTGACAACCTCACTGTTAGTTGGGGCAAAGTCTTGAGTTTGTGTTGTGCAGGTCTCCACGTTGCTTGCAGCACCTTTGGGGCGTTTCCTTCCTCCTACTGGTTCGATAACCTTGGTTTATTACTGATGGAAACTTGCCTGCTGAACTGCATCATACCTTCCGCTTGGGGTCTCCCAACAAAGTGGTGCTGCACTCATCACGAGTTCCTTATTCTCTGATGATTTTAAGATGCGCAAATACTTTGTTACAAAGATCTTCCCTTTTTCACTGAAAGGATAAGCTAAAGCTTGGTTTAATATATTACCTCCTAGTTCCATTGATAGCCCTGATTGCTTGATTGCTTCTTTCTTCCAGAAATATTTTCCTCCTAGTGCTAGACATGCTGCTCTGCAGAGAATTTTTGATTTTAAACAGGGAGAAGAAGAGAAATTGCCTGAGTCGTGGACAAGGTTCTGTGCCTTGATTCATGCACATCCTGGATGTCCATTTCCTAACAATGAGCTTCTTTATATTTATTATAATGGACTAACTGATGATTCTAGGACATACCTAGATAGCTTTGCTGGTTACGTTTTTAGGAAAAGAACTCCTACAGATGCTGAAGAATTAATGGCTAAAATAAGCAAGAATTATGGTGATTGGACTTCAACTGAGCTAAATACACCTGAGCCTATTACTCCTGAACCAGTTGTGCCTGAACCAATTCCAACACTCATCTAGAGTTGAAGATGTGAAGAATCTACCTCCTATATAAGAATTATGTAAGACAATTCCCCACTCATCTACTATTGAGGTACACTCTCTCCACTTTGATGAAGGTGATATTCCTTATGGTAAGCCTCCTGATCAATGCTTAGAGGAACTTTACACATTTATTGTTAAACAAGGAAATTTTAATAAACAAGTTCAAAATCATTTATTGGAAAACTCTAGAGCTATTAATGAGTTGAAAGATATTGTGGAAAGAACTGCTAATGATATTAAAATTCTTTGTAAACACTTTCAAATGGTTCAAACTCAAATTGATCAACTTGCTAAGGTACAAAAAGATATGCTAGTTAATGCCTCAGGAGATAAACATGCTTATGGAATTAGAACTTGGAGTGGTATAGCTACTCAAGATCCTTTATATCCTGAAGGAAACCCTAAAAGAATTGAGCAGGATTCTCAACAAGGTGAAAGTAGTGGTAGTCCTCATAAGAGAGAAAAATAAACATAAAATAGTTGAGGAACCACTTGAACTTGCTGTAGATCCTAATAGTATATCTGTCTCTGATGCTGAAACTGAGAGTGGTAATGATAAAAATGATGCTCGTGATAAGAAGGAAGTTGAGGAAGAACCTGAGAAGCACACCAAGAACACTAGGTACACTAAGAAAGATTTTATTGCTAATAAACATGGTAAAGAGAGAGAACCTTGGGTGCAGAAACCTATGCCTTTTCCCAATAAGAAACACAAGTCAAAGTAGGAAGAACACTACAACAAGTTTTGTGAATGGATGAAACCTTTATTTTTGCAAATTCCTTTGACTAATGCTATTAAGTTGCCTCCTTATTCAAAGTATATGAAGGATATTGTCTCTAATAAAAGGAAGATTCCAAATGAGGCGATTTCTACTTTGCTTGCTAATTATTCCTTCAATGGTAAGGTTCCAAAGAAACTTGGTGATCCAGGTATACCAACTATTCCTTGCTCTATTAAGAACAATTATGTTAGAATTGCTTTATGTGATTTGGGAGCTAGAGTTAGTAATCCCTAATAAGGTAGAGATCCCTATGTTTACAATGCTAGTCCCTGGATCAATAGCTAGCATCCACAGTTTAAGATGTAATATCAAGAAGCAAAGGTCATAATACAACTTTTAACCAGGAATAAAATAATTCATTACATGTTACATAGCTCATTTGGCTATCTCATTACAATGCAACAGAAATAACTATATAGCATGGAGTCCTTCATCTTCAAAGCGCCACAGGCAATCATGTTGGTTATAGGCTTGTAATCCTATTCAACACACTTCACTAACATCAAACAAACCTGCAACATAATAAGTTACAGCCACAAGGGTCAATACATTTGAATTGTATTGGCAAGTGATACTATGGAAGAATAGTGGTATCTAACATCTATATGCATTTGGCTAAGTGTAGCTGAGGCTTGCTTTGCTCAAAATAGATTTTCCTTATCGTTTGGAAACATTGAGTTTTTTTTGTCAAAATCACCCAAGGCATCTACCAATAGAAATTGGTGATCCTTTACCCTTGTTCAACCACAAGTTTTTAACTTAGAAATTGGGATGAGGAGATTCTTGATAGCTTCCATGTCTTGATGCTCAAATTGTCCATAGTCGGGGACACGGCTAAGTACTTATATTTTACTCTCTCGAGAGGTGGTACACTTTCCCCACAAGACTCGACATGCATCAAGACAAGATCTTTTAGAAGCCTTCCCTTAGACCAAATGGACGCGCTCCATCCTATCACCCCTACCACCAACTGTCCATCTGGCTAAGTTATTGCAACCTATATGATCCAGGCAGAGCCCATAATGCCATGTGGCTGCACTTGAAGCTTCTCAACATTTGACATCTCAAATCTCTTTTTTCCTGGGTGGCTTTCCACAAGTGTGATACATAAGTTTTCACCAGTTTACTGGCCCTGTGTAACCACTCAACATAAATCCATTCTCACCATTCCACCCAGGTGATTCATTCACATAGTTGTTTTATTAAACAAAACTCAAGTCATAGACTTAGGAATTTTTCATAGCATGAATATAATCCACCCTTGTTTTCTACTAGCTAAGCAAAGCATAATAGTAGTAAGAATATTAACTTAGGGAAATTCTACTAAGGCATCATCTACTAGGATTTCCCAAGGCATAGCATACTTAGTAAAAATTCCATGCAAGTCCTACTCAAATATCACTAATGCATAGTGAAAATAATAGGACAAAATGTATGAAGCACCACTTGACTTTTTAGTAGAGAATATAGATTCACTCATTGATCTTGCAATAGTCACACTCTTCAAATTTCACTACAATTCAATCAAGGCATAAATTCAATCTAGCATTCAAACAACTCATCACATAAATAATAAAAACAAAGCAATGCATGCAAGCATGCAAAAGATTATTTTATTTGGAAACGTGGCTTCTAATAGACTATAAACATTTTAAAACACTTGTTGGTCATTTATAAAAGTGGCAAAACCATTTTAAACCAAGTTAGTGAAAATGGACCATTTAAATCATTTTTGTTTTGCTAGAATTATTTCAATCAAAGTAATATTTTATAGAGTTAGCCAAATATGATTTTTTAAACACAATGTTAGTGTTTAGGATCAAAGTGTTTAAAGCAAATCCATTTATAAGAGGTTTCACCCAAAAATCATTTTTAAATCAAGCACCATTTTTATTTTACTAGAAAAGTTCACATTTTTGTGAATCCATTGATATAAAATTTGCAAAATTTGGCCAAGCAGAACAAAAGTTATGGATTTTACAAGTTTAAACAATCAAAATCATTTCTGGAATTTTAAACAAACGGGACAACCACATGTCTAAATTTTATTGGATGATACCGGTTCGTCTGGATCGACTGATGCGGTGCGTTGGATCTAAAGGAAATCGTATGGCACAGATCAAACATACCGCTTTGGTTAAGTTGTCTATTCCTCACCCTAAGATCTAGATTTGATGGCTGACAGAATGGTGACCTAAGATGGGAGGCGCTAGCAATGGTGGACGGCGGCGACGCATTCAGGCAGAGGTATTCCAGCGAAACTAGGAAGAGCGGGAGAGGGAGGAGAGGCTCACCAGGTTCGCCGTGGAGTGCTGATTCTTGAGGTGGTCGCAGTAGGGAAGGGGGTGCACAAAGGCGATGTTGAATGCTCGCCGGAGTCGTCGTCAGCATCGGGCACGCTCTGGTGTCGTCGGTGGCGAGGCTATGTTGCACGCCAAAGCAAAACGAGGGGTTCATTAGACACACGAAGAAACGGAGAGGGCAGGGGTATCATCTAGAGAGAGAGAGGGGGGAGGGCGGGGCTTACGAGGAGAGGTCGTTGGAGTTGAGCTTGTCGTCGGTGGTGCTCGGACGAAGACGAAGGCGAGGCTGTGGGGCATGCGCGGGCGAACGGGGACCATGACCAGGTGCGCAATGGGGATCAGACGCGTGTGAGCTAGGGGCAGTGGGGAGGTCGGGTGTCACCGGAATCGTTGTTGCAGATCGTCGGAGACAGAGGGGTTGCAGCAAGCAATTAGCGCAGCCTGGTGGCCGAGGGGGAGGGGCGAGTGAGGGGACGGTGAGAAGAGAGGTGGGCGATTTAACAGGCGTAGTCGCAGCGAGGGATTACTGGCGCATTCATGCGAGTTACGAGGATTAACCACGGCAGTAACGACAGTGAGGTGAGGGAAAGAATGGTTCTCGCAGGGACGATGATGATGAGGCACTGGTAGGGTCTCACGATCGGTGATAGGGGTGAGGGGGTACGCGGGGAGAAATTTTTCTGCGGGGGAGAGAGCTGGGTTCCCCGGGTGGGCTGGTAATGGGTTCCTTGGGCCAGGGAGCTGGGTAGGATTAGATAGGCTGCTTTGTTTTCATTTTTTCTAAACTGTTTTCTTTTTCCTTTTTCATTTCTGATTTCTGTTTTGAATTTATTCAAAGGGTTTCAAAACTCAATTTGAATTCAAGTTTTGAATTCCATTTTTTACCAAACCTTTTTCATTAGGTCTTTATTTATTCATTAGTGTGTTAAATAATTCACTAAAATATTTTAATATTCATTTAAATTGAGCATTTGTCTTTATGCAAATAGAATCAAATATGGTTTTAAACCCATATAAATTTTATTCAAATAATTCTTTTATTCTTTTATTTTATTTGTATTATCTTTATTCCATTTGCTTATGGATTTAATTCAAGTTTTAAATTGTCTTCTAAATAATTTTCTTGGGATTTATTATTTAGTTTAGGCAATTTGTCTTTATTTAAAATAAAATTTGATATTGTTCAATCCTTATGATTTTATTTCTTTTTTTATCTTATAAAATCCATATCTTTTTATTTATAGATCCAAAACTGGTGATTCCAATTTGTAGAATTTTATTTAATATTTGTTTATCTTTTAAAATCCTTTTAAGATTAATTTGCTCACAATTTGGGATGGAGTTTAGTTTGGAGCTTTATTTGCCTTGGAAATTACTTCCCTTTTATCTTATTAAATGCATAAGTTTTTATCCTTGGCTCCAAATTAAGTGAAACCAATTTCTATGGTTTTATAATATTTTTGTTTATAATTTCTTGATCATTTATAAAGGTTTGTTGCTGAATTTTATATGGGTCAAATCCATAGTCTTAGGGAGATCTTGAAAATGATTTTCTTCTATTAGGGTTTTAGGGTTTTGGTTTAACTTTTCCAAGTAATTAAATTTCAAGATACATTCATTGATGAATGCATTTCACTTGATTGAAATTTTGTTGGATTTCCTTTTCATTCAAATTTTATTCAAGAGGGGTTTTGATGTTTCCATTTAGAGACAAAAAGTTTCTTTTCACCCTAAATTGCAACAATTATTTCTTTTGTTTATTTATTTTTCACATTTCAAAATTTGGAAAATTTTGGGATCACACTCTTCAAATTTCACTACAATTCAATCAAGGCACAAATTCAATCTAGCATTCAAACAACTCATCACATAAAATAATAAAAACAAAGCAACGCATGCAAGCATGCAAAAGATTGTTTTATTTGGAAAGGTGGTTTCTAATAGACTATAAACATTTTAAAACACTTGTTGTTCATTTATAAAAGTGGCAAAACCATTTGAAACCAAGTTAGTGAAAATGGGCCATTTAATCATTTTTATTTTGCTAGAATGATTTAAATCAAAGTAATATTTTATATAGTTAGCCAAATATGTTTTTTTAACACAATGTGAGTGTTTGGGATCAAAGTGTTTAAATCAAATCCATTTATAAGAGGTTTCACCCAGAAATCATTTTTAAATCAAGCACCATTTTTATTTTACTAGAAAAGCTTTTTATTCAAAGGAATAATTCCTTAATGTCACAAAATATACTTATAAATCCAAAAGTTGGATTCTATGGTCAGTAGGTTCAAAACAAACCATTATCAAATGATTTTACCCTAAAATCATTTTTAGAATAATTTTTATAACCAAAATAGGCCTAGAAATTTTTCTGCAAAAACAACCAATTTTCCAGAAACAAAATACTAGACTAAGGGCAGGGTTGCAAAGTTCACATTTTTGTGAATCCATTGATATAAAATTTTCAAAATTTGGCCAAGCATAACAAAAGTTGTGGATTTTACAAGTTTAAACAATCAAAATCATTTCTGGAATTTTAAACAGACGGGACAACCACGTGTCTAAATTTTATTGGATGATACCAGTTCGTCTGGATCGACTGATGCGGTGCATTGGATCTAAAGAAATCATATGGCACAGATCAAACATACTACTTCGGTTAAGTCGTCTATTCCTCACCCTACGATCTAACTCTGATGGCTGACAGAACGGTGACCTAAGATGGGCGGCGCTAGCAACGGTGGACGGCAGGGACGCGCTCGGGCAGAGGTATTCCGGCGAAACTAGGAAGCACGGGAGAGGAGCAGAGGCTCACCAGGTTCGCTGTGGAGTGCTGATTCTCGAGGTGGTCGCAGTAGGGCAGAAGGTGCACGGAGGCGACGTTGATTGCTCGCTGGAGTCGTCGGCGGCGTTGGGCACACTCTGGTGTCGTCGGTGGCGAGGCTATAGTGCACGCCAAAGCAAACGAGGGGTTCGTTAGACGCGCGAAGAAATGGAGAGGGAAGGAGTATCATCCAGAGAGAGGGGAGGACGGGGCTTACGGGGAGAGGTTGCCGGAGTTGAGCTTGCCGTCGGTGACACTCGGACAAATACGAAGGCAAGGTTGTGGGGCATGCGCAGGCGAACATAGACCACGGGCAGGTGCGCAAGGAGTTGGGGATCAGACGCGTGTGAGCTAGGGGCAGTGGGGAGGTCGGGTGTTGCCGGAATCATTGTTGCAGCTCGTCGGAGACAGAGGGGTTGCAGCGAGCAATTAGCGTAGCCTGGTGGCGGAGGGGGAGGGGCGAGTGAGGGGACAGTGAGAGGAGAGGTGGGCGATTTAACGGGCGTAGTCGCAGCGAGGGATTACTGGCGCATTCACGTGAATTACGAGGATTAACCACGGCAGTAACGGCAGCGAGGTGAGGGGAAGAATGGTTCTCGTGGGGACGGTGATGACGAGGCACTGGTGGGGTCTCGCGGTCAGTGATAGGGGTGAGGGGGTACGAGGTTAGAAATGTTTTTGTGGGGGAGAGAGTTGGGTTCCTCGGGTGGGCTGGTAATGGGCTCGTTGGGCCAGGGAGCTGGGTAGAATTAGATGGGTTGCTTTGTTTTCATTTTTTCTTCTCTGTTTTCTTTTTCCTTTTTCATTTCTGATTTCTGTTTTGAATTTATTCAAAGGATTTCAAACCTCAATTTGAATTCAAGTTATGACCAAACCTTTTCTAAACTTTCAGTAGGTTTTAATATTGTTTATTATTGTATTTAAATAATCCATTTTAGAATATTTTCTTATATTCTCTTAGGGTTTATTATTAACTTAGACATTTGTCTTTATTTAAATAAGATTTTAAATATGGTTTTCAAACTTCTATTTGAATTCCAATTTTTACCAAACCTTTTTCATTAGGTTTTATTTATTCATTAGTGTGTTAAATAATTCACTTTGAATTATTTAAAATATTTTAATATGATTTAATATTCATTTAAATTGAGCATTTGTCTTTATTCAAATAGAATCAAATATGGTTTTAAACCCATATAAATTTTATTCAAACAATTCTTTTATTCTTTTATTTTATTTGTATTATCTTTATTCCATTTGCTTATGGATTTAATTCATGTTTTAAATTGTCTTCTAAATAATTTTCTTGCGATTTATTATTTAGTTTAGGCAATTTGTCTTTATATAAAATAAAATTGGATATAGTTCAATCCTTATGATTTTCTTTCTTTCTTTATCTTATAAAATCCATATCTTTTTATTTATAGATCCAAAATTGGTGATTCCAATTTGTAGAATTTTATTTAATATTTGTTTGTATTTTTAAATCCTTTTAGGATTAATTTGCACACAATTTGGTATGGATTTAGTTAGGAGCTTTATTTGCCTTGGAAATTACTTCCCTTTTATCTTATTAAATAGATAAGTTTTTATCCTTGGCTCCAAAATAAGTGAAACCAATTTTTATGGTTTTATAATATTTTTGTTTATAATTCCTTGATCATTTAGAAATGTTTGTTGCTGAATTTTATATGGATCAAATCCATAGTCTTAGGGAGATCTTGAAAATGATTTTCTTCCATTAGGGTTTTAGGGTTTTGGTTTAACTTTTCCAAGTGTTTAAATTTCAAGATACATTCATTGATGAATGCATTTCACTTGATTGAAATTTTGTTGTATTCCCTTTTCATTCAAATTTTATTCAAGAGGGGTTTTGATGTTTCCATTTTGATATAAAAAGTTCCTTTTCACCCTAAATTTCAACAATTATTTCTTGTGTTTATTTATTTTTCACATTTCAAAATTTGGAAAATTTTGGGATGTGACAGATTTGGGAGCTAGAGTTAGTGTTATTCTTTTTTCTCTCTACAAGAGACTATAGCTAGAAAGTTGATACCAACTAATATATCTTTGCAAATGGCTGACGAGTCAACTACTATTCCTGTTGGTATATGTGAGGATGTTCCTGTTCAAGTGGCTCATAATTGCTTGGTTTTGACTGATTTTGTTGTGCTTGAAATGCCTGAAGATGATAATATGTTTATTATTCTTGGGAGACCTTTTCTTAATACTGCAGGTGCTGTCATCAATTGTAATCAAGGAAAAGTAACATTTAATATTAATAAAAAAGAGCATACTATCTATTTCCCCAAGAAGGTTGCTAAGAGCTATTGCCTGAATTCCATTGAAAATATTGAGAGCATCAAGGTTGGAGAAATATATTGACCCATTCCACAAGAAAATTATGAAACTATTATGATTGGGACCATTGCTATCAAGTTTGAGGTAACATAATCACTTAGTGGAATGCAAAGTTTTGTTTCATATGAAATTGTTTTGGTAAAAAGACTTGATCAACCTTCTTAACAAAGGGATTATAGTGAACAAAACAATGCTTTCACTGTGGTTATGCTTGCTCACTTTTATTTTTTTATCCTTCCTAGTCTTTCATTTTTCTCTTGCTAGTTTTCATTTTGCTATTTGTTTTCTTGTTAGAGTGTCTTAGAACTTATGTAGTTTTGGTTTTGGTTTGCTTTTGCTTCTTCTAAAAAAATCTTTTCTCCGAGAAAATCAATTTTCATACCCTGAAAATTGGACAAAAATAAACTTTCCCGAAAAATCCCAGAAAATTCGTATTAAATTTTTCCTCGAAAAAAGGGGCAGAGGGACACCTGGAGTGGCCCAGGGGGACCCACCAGGCCAGCACACCCCTGGGTGGCGCGGCCAGCCCCCAGGTGGCGCCTGGCCAGGGTGTGGCCCACCTATGGCCCTCCAAGATGCCTCCTCCCAGCCATCTTCTTTATCTCTCCTGAAAAACATCGGAAAACTTTCTCAAGCTCGAGTTCCTATTGTTCTTTCTCCCGATTTTTTATCTCCTTGCTCATCCCATCTTTGCTGCTAATTTTTGGAGAGTTTGCACCTTGGTATGTGCCTCCTCCTCTTGTACAATTAGATTTGTGATTGGTAGATTGTATCTTGAGTATTTTACTGTTATAGGTGTCAGGTTGTGTGAGCTTGCATGCTTGTTCTATGCTTAGAGATTTCATTTTGATGCATGTGTATCCCTCTAGCAAGTTCCTATAGTAGTTTCTCATCATTTATCAACTTGGAAATCACTTGGTTTGATGATTATCTAAAAATTTCAGAAAAAGGGTCATGGACAACCACACCTTTGGTGAAATATTTGAGAGTGATGCACCTAGAAGGAAAAGGCCTTCAAGATCATCCTCCCTAGCTAGGCCCTCATACAGTGAGGATCTCATTACACCACGATTTGGCGATGAGGGAGATGAGGGGGATGCACACCCTTCTACCTTTCCTTGTCCTACCTTTTTGCGGGCTGCTGGGATTCTTAATGATTTCCTAACCTTGGTTCGGAGGGTTGGACTAACGAGTTATATGCAAGATGAGAGTGTGCAGTATGCTACGCTCACTAAAAAATTTGTGGAGAGTTTCTTTTTTTCTAACAGCCTGTTCAAACCAGATGTGTCTTTCAAAATTTATGGCAGGCCTTACACCATGACATTGAAGAAATTTTGTGAGATCCTGGGTATTGGTACAACTGGGGTGGTGAAGAAGATTCCAGCTCAACCCACTTATTTGTTGGAGCTCTACCGCGGGATAACCAATGATGATGGCCGTAGAGCCCAGCGAGGAAAGATAAGAAATATTCAACTCCCAGCTATCAGGTACTTTGCTTATTATCTTGCCACTAGTATTCTTGGTAGGGAGAACACTAGCAATATTTCCAACTATCATTTGGCCTTCCTAGCTGCTGCACTCAACAATGAAACCAGGTACAATCTTGGTTCTCTTATTGCTCGTCGCTTAGCTGCTAAGGGACCCATTTATGGGGGAATTATTGTTGCATGTGTTGTTGCTGCTTTAGACATTCCTATTGATCCAAATGATACAGTTTTTGGCTCCTCAGAGGCTTGATCTTGCTGCCATGAAAGCGCATCACTTTGCCACTGATGGATCTACTCTTGAGAGACTGGTTTATAGAATGTTGTTTACTGGCGGGGAAGAGAGAGAGATTCCTCTGCCCCAAACCACTTTATTCAGTATTTCCCAGGGACCTTTGTCACGCTCCAAGGAGGAGATGGACGAGAAGCTACGCATTCTTGGCTTCCATGGACACTATCAGGGGGGCGCCCTCATACGACCCCTCTGTGCACTACACATCGGAGTCCTCGAGCTCATACCAGGACGAAGGGGCCTCCTCGTCGTACTACGGAGGTGCACCGTATTGGTCACCATGGAGTTGAGCCCCACTTAGGCCAAAATCCTAAGCTTGGGGGGAGGTATACGGACATCGCACTCGTCTTTATATCATGTTTCGTCGGTTCTTTGTATATCCATTGTTTCGCTTTCTTTTTGTTTTTTGTTTCCGCTTTCTCAAAACACAAAAATACCAAAAATATTTTCGTTGTTTCTCTTGGTTTGTTTCTTTGCTTTTTAGTTTTGGTTTGACTTAAAGAAAAATCCAAAAAGATTTTACTTTGTTTGTTTTTGCTTTGTTTTCTTGTTTTGAAAAAAATCAAAAACAACAAAAATATTTGTTCTTCTTCTTTGGTTTTGTGAGTTCTTTGCAGTGAGCCGTCCTCAATGGAGTTTGGTTTTATGTTATTATTCAAGTCACACAAGAGAAGGGCAATAATGAAGATTAAGACAACTTGAGGTGTGGTAAGAGGCTGGTAACAATCTCTATTTGTTTTCATTTTTATACATATACTCCACATTGTGAGCACGCTTAGTCTGTTCATGTAAGATGTATGTTATTTATGGATGCCTAGTATTTCTTGCTTTCTTGTGATTAGCTCCAGCTTGCTAATAGTTTGTAGCATGTCATATGAATGTTTGATTGCATTGTTTTATTCATAACTTGGTATGATATTATGGTATCCTCCTCTGAATGTTTCATGTGAATCGACTTGGCACCTGCTCACGCATGCATATGACTAAACAATAGTCAGTAAGCCTCGATGATTTATTTTGCCTCAGAGTTCTTGTATCACTTTCATGCCATAATTAGTCTTGTTTTGCTGCAAGCATGATTATGAAAGTTATTGCTCTCTCGTTTGTTGCTCCCTCTCTATTGCTAGCCTTCACTTGCACTGAGTATGAGCTCTACTTGTGCATCCAACTCCCCAAAACCAATATTGCCAACAGTGTCCACCATACCTACCTACTAGCATCATTTGCTATTCAGTGCATATTCCTTATGCCTTGTTTTATTCCAAATAAAATGTTTGACTGTTTTGAGAAAGTTAGCTAGTAAAGCTCTCACAAACTTGATAGCACAGTTTATTCCTTGCACTTAATAAACCTGAACCGTTGTGACTGTCCATGAAAGTTATATGCTTGCAAATTATAGGCCGGGAGTTAGCAGAATTGTGCTGTCATGGGGAACGCTTTCAACACTTATGGATACATATCCAGTTGATATCATGCTCTGTTGTTTGCGGATGTCGTCGGTGTGAAATAAAAGGGGAGCTTGTGAGTTCATGGAGTTATATATATATGTGTTAGAGAAACACCTGGGCTGCTAGCCTAAGCCATGCCTAATCATGGTGGAAACTTGTAGCATAACCATAATGAGCAATCTGTGAAGCATCCTCAATAAAAACCTATGCAAATAGAAAATAAAAAGATCACTGAGATGCTCATTGTTTGCTTGCCTTGTCATTTTTATTATGGGATAGCTGCTGTATCATGTGCAAGGGGTACCCCATTGGCGGTTATCTATGCTACGCATGTATTTACAATGACAAGAACTTATAGGTAACTAAAGTTGAGTAGCATGAGCAGCGGCCCTCATACTCAAGGGACGTGGGATTTCCAGTTTATGGTCTATCAAGCATATAACTCATATTGGACCTCACTTTCACATCAACCATTTAAAGATGCCTATGATAGGAGCAATGAGAGCTCAAACATAATGAGTACCTTCCTTTCAGCATTTGGAAGCATTTCAAAAATTTCAAAACTTTTTCACTTCCTTGTTGAGTCACCACTTACTCTATGAGCACCTTCTTGAGAGCATAGTTGTCATTCTTGTGTTTGTCTCAAAACTTGGTTAATTATGTCATGACTTTGATGCTTATACCTCTGATATCTTTACTTCTAGTCTTCACTTGAACTTTATAGGTTCCTTGGCATTTACATTGTGCTCTGCAAACAAAGGCAAGCGAGATACCACTCTATCATACCTTCTTATGAGCATTGCAATGTTGCTTATGTTTATGTTTCATGCTACTTATTATTATTGAGTTGGTTTCTCTTCATAGCTTGCAATGACTATTGAGTAGACTTAGTTGCATACTTCTTATTATGAATGGTTTAAGTATCTACTCCTATGCTGAGAATATATACATCATATGAAGCAAATGTGTTCATGAAAGTTCTTTTATCGCACTCAGTTTTCAACTGAATTTCTTGAGGACAAGCAATAAGCTAATCTTGGGGGGAGTTGATACGTCCAAAACGTATCTACTTTCCCGAACACTTTTGCTATTGTTTCTCCTCTAAACTTGTGTGATTTGGATACAACTAACACCGACTGACGTTGTTTTCAGCAGAATTACCTTGGTGTCTAGTTTTTGTGCAGAAAATCAACTATCAGGAAAAATCCCGGAAAATATGCAAAAAATCCTATTTCACTAGAAGGTCCACGGAGCCAGAGTACGAGACGGAGTGGAGGCCTGAGGGCCCACACCCCCTATCGTGCGGGTGGGCCCACCCCGTGCCCGGGGGGTGCGGCCGCCTTAGGCACCCCCTCGGCCTCCCTCTTCGCCTATAAGACGCCTCTTGACCTAAAAACTGAGGGGGGTTCAACGTTTTTCTAGAAGGAGTTCCGCTACGCCGCAACCACCAGAAACCGCGATTCGGAACCAGAAAATCCGCTCTGGCACCCTGCCGGGATAGGGAATTTGGGGAGGATCATCGCCATCGTCATCACCAACGCCTCTCCATCAACCATCAATGTTTCCCTCATCCATGAGTGAGTAATCCCCCGCTGTAGGCTATGGGGATGGTAGGGATTGGATGAGTTCTATCATGTAATCGAATAAGATTGTTAGGGCATGGTGCCTAGTATCTCTATTAGTGCTATTTGACTTTGTTGCAACTTGTTGTGCTTAATGCTTGTCACTAGGGCACGAGTGCCATGATCTTAGATCTGAACTTATTATTGAATCATCATGATAGTATTGTTTGTGATATTATCTGCAAGTTGTGTACACATATCATTGTCCGGATCCAAAGGCCCCGAAGTGACAGAAACTGGGACAACCGGAGGGGGTGGCTGTGATGTGAGGATCACATGTGTTCACAGAGTGTTAATGCTTTGCTCTGGTGCTCTATTAAAAGGAGCACCTTAATTGCCAATAGTTCCCTTGAGGCCCCGCTGCAACGGGATGGCAGGACAAAATATGTTGTGCAAGTTCTCATTGCGAGCACGCATGACTATATATGGAGCACATGCCTATGATTGTTTAGTACTTGGATGCTTATTATTATTTATCTGCAATTGCCCTAGATCTTGAAGTTACATGTTTAGACTCGTCCATGCAATGCCCGCCCATCCATCCCTATGCCTACCGCGCTCATATCCTACTATTTGCTGCTACTGTTACTATTGCTCTTGTTTTGCTGCTGCTATTACTTTGATTTTGCTACTACAAAAATTTTGCTACTGATAAACTTTCGTGAGCAAGAACTATTTCCAGGTACAGCTGAATTGACAACTCAGTTGTTAAGGCTTGCAAGTATTCTTTGGCTCCCCTTGTGTCGAATCAATAAATTGGGTAATACTACCCTCGAATACCGTTGTGATCCCCTATACTTATGGGTCATCACCACCACCCCTCCTCTCCACTCAGTGGGTCAAGCACATGGCCCAAATACCCCCTAGCACCTCCCCTCTTGCCCAATGGCAGGCCACCTCCCTCCCCAAAGGTTTCTATGGGTTAAAATCCCCCAAGCCACCCCAGCTCTCCCCTTCGCCCCCATTTGCCCCCAACTGCCCTCACTCACCTCCCCAGAGCTACCTCTCCCTCCCACTTGCTCTACTCTACTCGAGGGAGAAGAAGAAAAGAGCTTCAGCCTCCTCCCTCCTCACAAGCACCACTCTCTCCTCCCTCTGTTTTTCCCTCTGCATGCTACCTAGCAACGCTCCCCTTATCCTTCTAGTGCTAACGGTGCTCCTGGTTTTGACATGCAGCCACTGTGGGCACCGCTCCAGCGAGCAAAGTCGGCGGCCGATGTCGACGCACGCACGTGAGGCACCCCATGGCGACGAACCAGGCCGTGCTGCCGATCCCCGGAGTCGCCGCCTCCTGACGCATCTCCTCCACCTGCTCCCCGACACCGGTGAGTCCCTGGTAAGCCCCATCGTTCCTCTCTGGCCCTCCCTAGGGTTTCCTCCCTGCGCTCATGGTCGAAGGAGGAATATGTCCCTCTGGGCGTCAATCCTCCTCTAATCCAACGACCCCGGTGCTCCTTATGCAGGGTTCGCAGCATAGAAAACAAAAAAATTCCTACGATGGGAACAACTATGTACCATGATCTATCTACTAGTTGCATGTCAAGCGTGGAACAGGTCTCATGTGCGAGGACATGTAAAGTTTGTCCGGACCGCTTCATCCCACTATGCCACCAATATCCAAAGTACAACTATGAAGCAATAAAATGATCATCATCGCCCACATACTCATATGTGTACTACCCGTGCAAAGTATCTACGCATAGATCCGGCTCTGATACCACTGTAGGGTTCGCAGCATAGAAAACAAAAATTTTCCTACGATGGGAACAACTATGTACCAAGATCTATCTACTAGATACAAACAACGGGCGGATATATAGACGTAGAGAACATACCCTTGAAGACCGACAAAGCTTAATGAGTCCAAACTCGTGGTTGATGTAGACGATCTCTTGCCGATCTCAAGATTGAGAGGAAGTCCTAGCGCCGCAAAACAGCAGCGCATCCGTGCTTGCACACACGTTCGAGGTACCGAGCAACCTCCGCCTCCTCGCTCTAGCGATGCAGCGGAAGCACAAATCTTTCTTTCCGAATAGCCACCGGGAACATGTATCTCGCTAGTCCGAGACCATGGGGGATAAATTCTAGAGGGGGAGAGAGATCCTTCACGAGGAGGTGTGAGTGAGAGAGAGGGAGGGGGCTCCTTTTATAGGGAGAGGGGGGCACCCAAGGGGCCATGCGCCCAGCCATGGGGCTGCCCCCACCTCTTCCACATTCATGTGGGTGGACACTCCACTCACTCAAATGCCTTTCAATTCCCTCCACTCAAAAACCCACTCAAATTCCAATTAAATTTCCACCAAATTTAATGCAAACTCTCATTAAATAAAACTCCTTTTATTTATTCAGAATTTTGTCAATAACTTTAATGACAAACATTCACTTATAACCCCTTGCTAGTATTTCATTTCACATGCAGAAACACTTTCTGCAATTTCACCCGAAAACCCGTTTCAGTATCTAGTGAAATAAATTCATGCGCTTGTTATTCTTTTCGGCATGAAAATTTTGCTCCAAATAGATGTCGGTGTCTCTTAAGTGTGTCACCCTATGGTTCGCGAATAATGCGGACATGATCGAGACCCCTCTCGGATCAATAATCAGAAGCGGGATCTGGAGACCCATACTGACTCCCACACATTCAACGATGACTTTCTTGTGATCGTCGGAACCTTTTACACCAGTATCTTAATCCCTTTTTTTCGTGATATATTACATGTCCGAGATTCGATCATCGGTATCTCCATACCTAGTTTGATCTCGTTACTGACATGCACTCTTTTCTCGTTCCCGTGATATAACATTCTAGTGATCAAATCACTTGCTTGCAAGCTAATCAATGTGATATCACCGAGAGGGCCCAGAGCATATCTATCCGTCATCGGGATGAACAAATTTCACTCTTTATCCATGGGCCTCAACATAACACTTTAGTAGTTCTGAACCCATCTTTATAATCACCCTGTTACGGTGTGACGTTTGATGTTATCAAGAAACTCTTCCGGTGTTAGTGATTGACATGATCTCGTGGTCTAAGGATTAGGATCACTTCGTAAGTTGTTATAGCAATATAAACTCAATGACTTTGATCGTAATGCTATACTTCGGATGAATGTTCATCACACCATTACACTAATGTTGTGATCTCGTTATTAACAACATCCAATGTCCATGATCAGGAAACCTTTGATCATCTTGTTAATCAACGAGCTATTTTATAAGAGAGGCATAACTAGGAACTGCCTTTTTGTTTATTAAACACACATGTATTAACGTTTCCGTATTAATACAATTATAGCATGTAAAATAAACATTTATCATAAATAAGGAATACGATAATAACCACTTTATTATTGCCTCTCGGGCATATTCCCTTCAGTATCCCACTTGCACTAGAGACAATAATCTAGTTTGAAAACTTTGCGTATTGAACACTTATGGCTTTCCGGTGTTCCATATACGCAATTGCAAGTGGTTAACATAATCTACGGATCTGACGCTTCAGGTCCGTGTGTATTTGCATGTCTTTGCGTCTTCACGCATCACTCATTCTCCAATGAGATGGAATTGTATAAATTTGGTCTTTCGGTGAGACCTTTAGTTCCTTGGGGTTAAAACATGTCGATACTATTGTCATACAATATATCTTTAGTGTTAGCCCGTTGTGAACCACACCTTAGTTTGATAACAAACTACTTGACACAAATTCCCTCCTTTGCTGCTACTATAGCAGTCATATACTTAACCTTTTGTTGTAGTATTCGTCATAATGTCTTAACTTTGGAATACATCCAAATCCATCATGAAAACTCCTTTCAATTTCATTGTGCCACTCATAGTTTAAATTAAGATAAACTTAATTTGTATCTTGTGACAAAACAAGTATCAATGTTACGCTTTACAATGAACTATTTGTAATTGTTTGTCACCTCTACACAAATATATTCTTAGTCCTTCCAAAAGATCATAAGAATATCCTTACTATCGTCCAATGATCATTTTATGATTCATTTTGGTATATGCTCATAACACTTAGAGCATAGGACATATCTGGATGTGTACATATCATGGTATGACTGATCAAAACATTCTCGCGATTTCACTCATCAAGTGTCAAAGCACTTGAATCTTGTTTCACTTATCAAGTGTCGATACATTTGAATCTTGATTCAATTCCTTTCCATGCAACAAGAACTGTTTCTTGTCGTTTCTATATTGAACTCCTTCAATATCTCATATATGTATGTTTGGCACAACCATATTGGCGTCACAGTCTATCCACTATAGACATTCACGCTAAATATTCGGGTTTTGCCTAAGTATTTCATCGAAATGAAATTCTTAACCTTTGTCAATAAAAGATACATCATTTATAATCAACAATATGTCATCCACATAATGTATTAGAAATATGTCTCAGCGCTCCCACTTAATTTCTTGCAAATGCAAGCATCTTCATCGTCTCCTGATGAAAACTCCTTTTCATTAAGGTGAAGATTCCAACTCCGCGATGCTTACTTCAACCATTGAAGTTTGCATGCCCTTTTAGTATCCTTTGAATTTTAACAAAACCCTTTGGATCGTGTCATGTACACGTCCTAGGTAACCATTCTATTAGAAGAATTTTGTTTTGTTTATTCATCTACCATATACCAAATTATATGTAGTGGTTACTACTTTAATCCGTCCAGACTAAATATCGCTATGAAAGATCAAATCTTGTCATATTTAACTCCTTGAACATTGTCATAAAATACTTTACGACATGTCGACTATTTCATAGATGTGAAACATCCATTTCTGTTTCTTTATAGATCCAAATACGACCGATAGGTTTTTACACCTTTCCGGAGGGTCTTCCAAGTTCAAAACTTGATTTCTCGTGTATGGAACTATCACGGATTTTATGGCATCAAGCCATTTGACGGAGTTAGGGCCCATCATCGCTTCTTTCCATGTAGTCGGTTCATCATTGTCAAACAATAATGATTTACTCTCAAATCTCAGTATTTGATTGTTTATCTGACTGACTTGGTTCAATAAGAACTTAGACCTCCATGACCACAACCTTTGAGGCACATAAGCTATGAGCATTATGGCAGCCTCCAGAACGATTTCCGGCGCTGCGCAACTCAGCACATTTAGCTAAGGTTCGTTAACCTTATCAAAGTTCTATTGTCCTCCCACTTAACTTTTATGAAAAATTCCTTCTTCAAGAAACTTCACATTTCAAGCGACAAACCCTTTTGTCCTCGGTGTTATGGAGGAATAACCAATTGTTATTCGAAATAACCTACAAAGACATGCTCATCCGACTTTGGTTGTAAACATCTTACTTATGTTTAGCATACCAAAATTTAAGAAATCACAACTTGGGTTTTCACCTAAACCATAACTCATATGGTGTCATTTCAACGGATCAAGATGGAGCTCTTTTTAGTGTAAAAGCGTTAGTCTCTAAAGCTTTAATCTTTTAAAACATAATGGCAGTTTTATAAATAACACCTTTGATCAAACCATGTCACACAAGGTTTCATTACAAATCTCAAACACTCCATATTCCTATGGTGTTTCGGGATATGTAAATCTAGGTGTTTTGCTAAACTTGCAACTCAAATAAATCCCTTTATGATAAAATCATAATTCATTTATTTTCTTGTTACACTTGTAACTCAAACAAATCCCTTATGATAAAATCATAAACCATTTATTTTCTTGTTACAATGATTTTCCACTTCATCTTGAAAGTCCTTGAAACATTTTCAAATATTTCATACTTCATTATCATTAAGTGAACATTCACTCAAATTTCCAGAGAAAGTATACGAAGTTGAAACCCATCGCTTACGACTATACATAATGGACTACATACATCGATATGTATAAATTCCAATATTTTAGTCGTTCGTTCTTCTTTGGCCTTTGAACGAAGTTTTTAATTATCCCGAGGAAAGTCTAACAAGCGTCACTTTATCAAATCAAAGACTCCAAAAATCCATGAATATGGATATTCTTCATGTTTTCTTTCCAATATAATTTAAACAGCGATGTCACTTTGTAAGTGAACTTTCAATCATTTGTCTTGTGACATTCTAGCATTAGGTTTTATGGATGTGATTCCTCCAACTAGATTTGTAAATCATCCATCTTATATGGAATACGGTAATTATTTGAACAACCTTTGTTCTTATAATACCTGATTTAAATAACAATTATTAAAACAAATCTTGAAGTCAAGCTTTGATGTCAACGAGAAATACAAACAACGGTTTGTTTGTTTTCGATTAACATCATCACATATTCTCTTGCTAGTTACTTAGGCCATTGTGGTTCATGAATTGCGTTGTTCCGTATGAAATTTCATACCAACCAATTCGGTATCCAATACCCAAGAACCACATTGTTTAACAAGCAAAGAATACAACCATAACATGTATATCATGTATATACCTAAACTGGATATTTCCAGTCTTTTCTTTTCTGCCAAATATATTTTATAGATTCTCTTTCAGCATTTCCTTTTCCTTTTTAAAAGAATCTACCAACATCAAAAGTGGCGCCATATACATGACACATAGTCCAAAGCGTGTATATTCAAATAATAATACCTTTGGACTTGCACTTTGAAGTAGATCACCATCATCAAAATGATCGGTATTCTTTCAAAATCCATTCTTTAGTAATATTTTAGTGTAGTAAACACTTTACATACATCTTCTATTCATCCTTATCATGACGACTTTCATGATCAAGCTACTGTAGCTTATAAAGGTGAATCATGAGTATAATATTACTTTCCAAAACACTTTTGGATGATTAGGATGTCTAGAATCTCCAACCTTCGTAAATTCTCATCCAATATGAGAACATATATTATACTCTATCATATTGCAACCAAAACATTGTTTCAGATATCGTTATATCTGCCACACATGATAGTTTCTGAAACAATTCTTTCAGCTCCTAGATAAACTTGATATTAAAACAATCAAGAATCATGGAGGCAAACATGATACTTAAGATACTAACACTGGAATTGTTACTCTCGATTTAATACTAACTATTAAATTTCATGGAGTAAATAGAGTTTGCTGAAAGTTTGCAATAGGACTTTAAACTTTAGATTGACACTCAACACAATACGATACCAGTTCGTAAAGTATATATGCAGAATTCTATAGTTCTATTATCTCAATTACAACTATGCATAAGGTGGTGAACGAATGCCAATGACTACAACAAATTATGCAAATTCACTTTGATTTAATTTATGATAAACTGAGTTCTACTAATCCAAATTATAAATGAACTCCCACTCAAAAACGACGTCCCTCGTGTCTTTTTGGTGATTACATGAACCAAATCCACTACACCAAGTACGATCATCACGTGAGTCGGTATAGCTTCAAAGGCGAGCATCAAATGGGCATCATATCTACTATATGACTCATGCTTAACCTTTCGGTCCGTGTTTCGAGGCCATGTCTGTACATGCTAGGCTCGCCAAGTAAGAACCTTAGTATTTGCATGTGTAACTGTCTTACACCCGAAATATGGTCGTGGATCCAAAAAACACCCGATCATCACGTGATGTCTTGGAGCAACGAGAACATAATCGGTGCATACTAAAGTAAGAACACATTCTTATCTTGATATTTAAATGAGTGATCATCTTATTATGCTAATAAAATGCCAAACAAGCAATATAAGATGCTATCGAACATCACATGTTTATTAGTGTAATGATATGGTTCCCGCATATGATCTCTATCATGTGCACCATGGTATGATCACTATCATACCTATATGTGTAAGTCCAAGGTCTATGGAGATTACACGTTATGTGTGTTGTAAGAGTATCATCTCATACTTCTACTTACAACATCACCATATCATAACACTATCCCAGCAACAATCTAAACTAGACGCCTCTAATTTATCCATTACAAATTTTACGTGGCTTAGGGCTTTCGAAGATAGAACCGTTCTTACCTACGAACATGAACCACAACGAGGATAACCAAATTGTTGACAACTCGTTGCAAATTAGATATTGACTATAGTAGGAGAGACAGACACCCGCTAGCCACTTATGCAAAACTAGTTGCATGTCAAGCGTGGAACAGGTCTCATGTGCGAGGACATGTAAAGTTTGTCCGGGCCGCTTCATCCCACTATGCCACCAATATCCAAAGTACAACTAAGAAGCAATAAAATGATCATCATCGCCCACATACTCATATGTGTACTACCCGTGCACAGTATCTACGCATAGATCCGGCTCTGATGCCACTGTAGGGTTCGCAGCATAGAAAACAAAAAAATTCCTACGATGGGAACAACTATGTACCAAGATCTATCTACTAGATACAAACAACGGGCGGATATATAGACGTAGAGAACATACCCTTGAAGACCGACAAAGCTTAACGAGTCCAAACTCGTGGTTGATGTAGACGATCTCTTGCCGATCTCAAGATCGAGAGGAAGTCCTAGCGCCGCAAAACAGCAGCGCATCCGTGCTTGCACACACGTTCGAGGCACCGAGCAACCTCCGCCTCCTCGCTCCAGCGATGCAGCGGAAGCACAACTCTTTCTTTCCGAATAGCCACCGGGAACATGTATCTCGCTAGTCCGAGACCATGGGGGATAAATTCTAGAGGGGGAGAGAGATCCTTCACGAGGAGGTGTGAGTGAGAGAGAGGGAGGGGGCTCCTTTTATAGGGAGAGGGGGGCACCCAAGGGGCCATGCTCCCAGCCATGGGGCTGCCCCACCTCTTCCACATTCATGTGGGTGGACACTCCACTCACTCAAATGCCTTTCAATTCCCTCCACTCAAAAACCCACTCAAATTCCCATTAAATTTCCACCAAATTTAATGCAAACTCTCATTAAATAAAACTCCTTTTATTTATTCAGAATTTTGTCAATTACTTTAATGACAAACATTCACATATAACCCCTTGCTAGTATTTCATTTCACATGCAGAAACACTTTCTGCAATTTCACCCGAAAACCCGTTTCGGTATCTAGTGAAATAAATTCCTGCGCTTGTTATTCTTTTCGGCATGAAACTTTTGCTCCAAATGGATGTCGGTGTCTCTTAAGTGTGTCACCCTACGGTTCGCGAATAATGCGGACATGATCGAGACCCCTCTCGTATCAATAATCAGAAGCGGGATCTGGAGACCCATACTGACTCCCACACATTCAACGATGACTTTCTTGTGATCGTCGGAACCTTTTACGCCAGTATCTTAATCCCTTTGTTTCGTGATATATTACATGTCCGAGATTCGATCATCGGTATCTCCGTACCTAGTTTGATCTCGTTACTGACATGCACTCTTTTCTCGTTCCTGTGATATAACATTCTAGTGATCAAATCACTTGCTTGCAAGCTAATCAATGTGATATCACCGAGAGGGCCCAGAGCATATCTATCCGTCATCGGGATGAACAAATTTCACTCTTGATCCATGGGCCTCAACATAACACTTTAGTAGTTCTGAACCCATCTTTATAATCACCCTGTTACGCTGTGACGTTTGATGTTATCAAGAAACTCTTCCGGTGTTAGTGATTGACATGATTTCATGGTCTAAGGATTAGGATCACTTCGTAAGTTGTTATAGCAATATAAACTCAATGACTTTGATCGTAATGCTATACTTCGGATGAATGTTCATCACACCATTACACTAATGTTGTGATCTCGTTATAAACAACATCCAATGTCCATGATCAGGAAACCTTTGATCATCTTGTTAATCAACGAGCTAGTTTATAAGAGAGGCATAACTAGGAACTTACTTTTTGTTTATTAAACACACATGTATTAACATTTCCGTATTAATACAATTATAGCATGTAAAATAAACATTTATCATAAATAAGGAATACGATAATAACCACTTTATTATTGCCTCTCGGGCATATTCCCTTCACCTTACCCTTTCACCTCTCTATATTGCTGACGATTGGGCCCCGTCGTGGCCCATTTTAATCCGGCTCCCGCGCAGAGAGATCCCCGGGTGGGTCGTTTCTCCGAAGTGTGGCCCAGTGCCTAGCAGATCCGTCCCGTTGACACCCTCTGCCCTCCTCCTTTTCAATTAGAAATTTAGATCTGCAGGGTACTGGTTTGGATTAATTCGAAATGAAAATGTAAATGACCTAAATAAATTTAGTTAACATTTTTCACAAGTACCTAAGTCCACACTCTAACATACGGATTTGGTTTTGGACCAAAATATTGATTATACAAATCATAGAAAATAAAATAGAAAATTGTATTCCTTTCACTAACAAATGCTTTCAGAGAGTTTGGTAAATCCAAATGGAGTAAATACAATTGGAAATGCAAGGTATTGGCCATGCCTTGCATGTCAACTTGGACCCACTCAAATGGATTCCTATTTTGCAGCTAATAAAAATAACAAAATCAGGCCTTTTCTGCCTTTAGAAAATTCTCTAGGTCAAACCAAATGAAGTTTTGACCTAATTCCAACTCCATGTACACATATATACCAACATATTTCAAAGACCAGTAGCCCATAATTTTATGAACCCCTTTTGAATTTTGGTAATTTAAACTGTTCTGTGTATTATTTATTCACCAATAAAAATCCTTAACAGTACCTTTGTAGCTCCAAATTGAGTGATTCCAATTTATACAGAAAGTTATTCCCAGTACCTAACATGTGTCCTTGTAATCACATCAAAAGCTTCTGTAGATTCAATATGATGAAAAAGGCAAATCTCAGCCAGTACTGTCTTTGGGAATTTCTCAAGGGCATTCTGGTAATTGTTTTGAGGTGATTCCAACACCTTTTGTTTCTGTCCACTAAATACTACCTAATCACCCAAGTAAATAATTTTTGGAGCTCCAGAATTTGTCTGGTGAATTATTTCCTAAAACTAGAGTTTTATCCACTATAAAAATCATTATAAATCAATGGTAATTGATAAAATAGTGAAACCACTTTTGTTGGATTCATTTTATCAATACCTATCTGATGGTATCATTTTTATACAATGGTATCATACAGATTACGCCCTTGTTCAAGAACCCTCTCTTAGGTAGTTCCTAGAATTTAAATCCAAAAGGATCCCTTATTCCAATGCCTCCAAATCTTCTCCCAATCCAATCAAATCAAATCTCCAACACCTTATTGCTGTGTATCATGTAATTATCCTTTTCTTGCTGTATTGATTGATTGTTGTATGCCTTGTACTGAATGTGGTATTGCTCGTTTGCATGTATGCTCGATAACGGCGATAGTTGCGCTTGTGAGACGCTCAGAAGAAGGAAGCATTGGGTTATCCTCATTATTATTGGTACTAGCGTTATTGGTTTTCTGGTATTCTAAAGAAGTCAAGGGACATCTCGCTGGTCACAGGCAAGCCACCATTCCCGAACTCCTATATTAACCTCATTTTTATCAATTGTTTTATATCTCGTTCATGAATTGCATGATTTAATGCATGGTTTGTTTCAAATAAAAGGCATGAGTAACTTGGCTCCTCCAAGTTATGGATGAGTGTCCACTAGGACACCTACACTATTGACACCCATCTTTATCCTTTAGATCGAGGCTAAGATGCTTAGCATCCACCCTCTTGGAAATTACGGTTTTTCAATGATAAAACTATTTTGGGCTTTACCCTACTACAAAGTTTTCAAAATAAAACCCTTGGAAAGAGGCATCATTTTCGAGTGGATGTTTTACCAAAGAAGATATGAGGAGGATGAAGAGAAAGTCAAGCAAGAAAAAGAGAAGGGATGTTCTCCGCCAATATCCAGAACAATTTATCCATGCAACCACACTACCCCAGTCGTTGGGAATTAGCTCGTAGTTGTTGTCCTTAGCCGGGGCTGCTTGTACTTGCTTAACGGGAGAAATCCATGGAATCCCGAGTGGACTCTACCATAGATCTACGGATCTGGGGGCCATCGCCCGCTACGGCGGAAGTGTCGGCGCAACAATTGGGTCTCCCACGTACGGTATGCTTTAGGAGTGGGGAAAGAAGTGGAGTCACTAATTGTATATTGCCAAGCTACGGGTTTGGGTATACGGAAGTGCAGAAGGGAGGACTATGGTGCTGGGCCACATACTCGTGCCAGGGAGAACAAACCCAAAAGGAAAATCTTCCTTTGCTAGGGATGGACAAATGAAAAGCTAGGTTTGATTATCCAAACCCCTGTCTACCATGTGTAGCAGGCCATGGTTGTATCCCGGTGGATGTATTGATTCTTGTGGGTAAAGTGCACAAACTCTGCAGAGTCTAATCTATCTGAATAGCCGTATCCACGGTCAAGGATGGTTGGAATGGTAAGTGCTAGGAGTACCCTCCGGATATGTTGAGATGAATAAAAAGGATGTGACTTGGTCACGAGGAAAGATAAGAATGAGTTTGGTTTTGACCAGAGATGGTCGAAGATGTTTTAAAGGGTTTTACTATAAAACTATTTTCAAAGTTTTTAACAAGGATATGGGGATATCCGGACTTTCTAAAAGGAGGCATATTTCCAAAAACTCTTTTTCAACAAATAGAGATGGCAATGTTAGGCTTTTCAGTAAAAACTATAGTGTAGAGCTATCTCGCCACAGCCCAATATGCATTCGCATGTTACCTTACCTTGGTGGTTTGCAAATACATTCAAAGTACTCACCGTCATTGTCCCTAGCTATTTACTTGGCCAGATTGCATATGATAAGAAGTGACGAAGGTGTTGACGTCTATGCGAGCTAGGTCGTCTTCCCAGTCGTTCGCCTATAGGTTAAGGCATGACATGGGCTTTGCGCTTGAAGACTTCCGCTACTTGTGTTGTAATTTCCATAATGGCCAATCTGTAAGTTTTGTAATCGTTACTTTCTGGATGTTGTAATGATACTGGTCGGTTATGCTCACGCCTCACAGATCATGGTAACGTGAATTGTATGCATAACGGGTATTCTCGGACCGTAAATCCGGGGTGCCACAATTATGGCCTAAATTCAATTGAAAATATTGAAGGCATCAAAGTTGGAGAAATATATTGTCCCATAGCACAAGAAAATTATGAAACTATTATGATTGGGACTATTGCTATCAAGGTTGTGGTAACATAATCATTTAGTGAAATGCAAAGTTTTGTTTCATATAAAATTGTTTTGGTAACAAAACCTGATCAACCTTGTTAACAAAGGGATTTTTAATGAAAAAAAAACAATGTTTTCACCATGATTATCCTTGCTCACTTTTATCTTCTTTATTTTAATTTTTGCTTTCACCTTGTTTATCTTTGTATTGCTAGTTGCTTGCATATTAGAGTGTCTTAGAACTTCTAAAGTTTTACTTTTGATTTGTTTTGCATCATTCCAAAATCATTTTTCTATGAGAAAATCATTTATCAATACCTGAAAATTGCTCAAAAATAAAGTTTCTCGAAAAATTCCAAAAAATCCATATTAAATTTTTACGTCAAAAAGGGGCAGAGGGGCACCTGGAGTGACCCCGGGGGCCACCAGGCAGGCACACCACCTGGTGGCGCAGCCACACCAGGGGCTCGCCTGGCCTGTGGGCCACCCCTGGCCATCCACTTATTCTCCCTCCTGCAATTTCTTTCTCTCTCCCGAGGAAACACCATTTCATTGCTCAAACCCGTGTTCTTGCTCGTGATTTTCGATCTCTTTGCTCAGCCCACCTTTGCTGCTGAGATTTGGAGCATTTGTTCTCCGGTATGTGACTCCTCCGCTTGTCCAAGTAGATTTTTGATTAGTGGATTATATCTTAAGTATTTTGCTACTGTAGGTGACAGGTTATGTGATCTTGCATGCTTGTTCTTTGCTTAGAGAAATTATTTTGATGCATGTTTAGCCCTCTTGCATGTCCATATATGTAGTTCCTTTCATTATGTAATCACTTTGCAATTATTTTTTGTGATGTTTGTCTAAAAATTTCAGAAAAAGAGGGATGGACAACCATACTTTTGGAGAAGTATTTGAGAGAGACACACCTAGGAGGGCAAGGCCTTTGAGATCATCTTCTGGATTTAGGCCATCATATACTGAAGATATTATTGCTCTGCGCTTTGGCAATAAGGGAGATGTGCAACCATCTACCTTCCCTTGTTTTGCCTTTTTGTAAGCTGTAGGGATCCTTGATGATTTCTTACTTCTTGTTCAGAGGTTTGGTCTAACCAATTACATGTAGGATGAGAGTGAGCAATATGCTTTGCTCACCAAAAAATTTGTTGGAAGTTTCACTTTCACTAACACCCCTTATAGGTCAACTGTTTCATTCAAAATCTATGATATGCCTATTACCATGCGACTGGAAAGATTTTGCAACATTATAGGCATTGGTATGACTGGGACAGTAAAGAAGATCCAAGGTCGACCCGCTGATTTGCTGGAGCTCTACCGAGGTGTAACAAACGATGATGACCGCGCAGCTCAGCGTGGGAAGATAAGAAACATTCAACTCCCAGCTCTTAGATATTTTGCTTACTATCTTGCCACTAGCATTCTTGGTAGGGAGAATACTAGTAATATTTCTAATTATCATTTAGCCTTTCTTGCCGCTGCGCTTAATAATGAAACCAAGTATAATCTTGGTTCTCTCATTATGGGGGCATTATTGCTAGAGGATCCATTTATGGGGGCATTATTGCTGCACGCATGGTTGTTGCCTTGGAACTTTCTGTTGATCCTAATGACACAGTGCTAGCCCCACAGAGGCTTGATCTAGCTGCTATGAAAGCACGTCACTTTGTTACTACTAACTCTAGTATAGAGAGTTTAGTTTACAAGATGTTGTTTACTAATGGAGATGAGAGGGAAATTCCGTTGCCACAGTCTACTTTGTTTAGTATTTGCAGGAGGCCATGGTCGCGCTCTAAAGAGGAGATGGACGAGAAGCTCTGCTTGCTTGGTTTCCACGGGAAGCACCATGGGATGCGCCCTCTTATGACTACTCTGCGCACTACGCCAGGGCGTCCTCGAGTTCGTATCAAGACGTAGGCACTTCATCGTCATATTATGGAGGAGCCCCTTCTTGGCTAGCTTGGGGTTGATTCCCACTTAGGCCAAAATTCTAAGCTTGGGGGGTATACCGACACCACACTCATCTATATATCATGTTTTGTCGGTACTTTGCATATCCATGTTTCGCTTTCTTTTTAGTTTTTGTTCTTGATTTGTTTATGCTTTCCAACACACAAAAATACCAAAAATATTTTTGTTATTTCCCTTTGTCGCTTCTTTATCTTTTAGCTTTGGTTTACTTCACCCTTTTTATCTTTGGTTTGTTATAAGAAAAACCCAAAAACATTTTGCTTTGTTTGCTTTTGCCTTCGGTTCTTGTTTAAAAAACAAAAACCCAAAAACATTTGTTACTCTTCTCTAGTTTTGTAATGTTTGCTGCAGGGTTCAGCAGTCCTCAGTGACTCCTTTGGAATTTGGTTTTCATATTATTATTCAAGCCACATAAGTGAAAGGTAATAATGATGATTTATGACAACTCGAGGTGTGGTAAGAGGCTGGTATAAACTCTATTTGTTTTCATTTTTGTACATATGCTCATCATTGTGGGGATGCTTAGTCTGTTCATGTAAGGTGTATGTTATTTAATGGACGCTTAGTAGTTCTTGCTCTCTTATGATCAGTTCCAATCTACTAATAGTTTGTAGCATATCATATAAATGTTTGCTTGCATTGTTCTATTCATAACTTGGTATGACATTATGGTATCCTCCTCTGAATGTTTTATCTGAATTGACTTGGCACATGCTCACGCATGCATATGACTAAACAAAAAGTCAGTTAAGCCTCGATGATTTATTTTGCCTCAGAGTTCTTGTGTCACTTTTATGCCACTATTAATTTTGTTTTGTCTCAAGCATGATTATGATAGTTACTTCTCTCTCGATTGTCGCTCCCTTTCTATTGCTAACCTTCACTTGCACTCAGTATGAGCTCTACTCATGCATCCAACTCCACAAAACCAAAATTGTCAAAAAGTGTCCACCATATCTACCTATTAGCATCATTTCTATTCCGTGCATATGTATTATGCCTTATTTTATTCCAAATAAAATGTTTGCTTGTTATGAGAAAATTAGTTAGTAAAGCTCTCACGAACTTGATGACACACTTTATTTTCCTGCACTTAATAAACCTAAACTATTGTGACTATTTATGTAGTTATATGCTTGCAAATTATAAGTTGGGAGTTAGCAGAACCATGTTGTCATGGGGAACGCTTTCAACAGTTTTCCTATTTTCCCGGAAGACTCACGGAGCCAGAAGACGGAGTGAAGAAGAGGCCAGAGGGGCCCACACCACCCCCTGGCGCGGGCTAGGCCTGGCCGCTCCAAGGCATGGTGTGGCCGCCTCGGACTCCGCCTTGACCTCTCCTAAAAACTCCGCAAGTTCTATACACATATCATTGTCCGGAACCCGAGGCCCTGAGTGACAGAAATTGGGATAACCGGAGGGGGTGGCTATGATGTGAGGATCAAGTGTGTTCACGAAGTGTTAATGCTTTGCTCCGGTGCTCTATTAAAAGGAGCACCTTCATTTCCAGTAGATTTCGTAGAGGCCCTGCTGCAACAGGCTGGCAGGACAAAAGATGTTGTGCAAGTTCTCATTATGAGCACGTATGACTATATATGGAACACACGCCTATGATTAATTAGTACTTGGATGCTTTATCTTATTTATCTAAAATGCCCTTGGTCTTAATTATTACATGAATTGTATTGTCGATGCAATGCCCGTCCATCCATCCCTATGCCTACCGCACTTTAATTGTGCTGTTTATTACAATTGTTACTACTATCTTTATTTTACTACTGCTGTTACTTTGCTATTGCTACTACAAAAAAAGTTGCTACTGATAAACTATTGCGAGCAAGACTGTTTCCAGGTGTAGCTGAATTGACAACTCAGTTGTTAAGGCTTATAAATATTCTTTGGATCTCCTTGTGTCGAATCAATAAATTGGGTTTTACTTCCCTCGAAGACTGTTGCGATACCCTATACTTGTGGGTCATCAGGTTGCAGGCCCTTCATAGGGTTAGATGGTTGCTTCATTAAGATAACTACTGGAGCTCAAATTCTTGCTGCAACAGGTAAAGATGAAAACAACAAAATGTATCCTATTGCATGGGGTTGTTATTTCTAAAGAGCACTATGAAAATTTTGTGTGGTCTTTGGAGCAGCTGAAAGAAGCACTTGCTGGAGATGAGGGCTAGTTTGGGAAGTACACAATCATGTCAAACAGGCAGAAGGGGATGCTCAAGTCTATGACTAATGGTTTCCCCAATTCTCCTCAGAGGTACTACTTGAGGCATATCTAGCCAATTTCAAAACAGTCGGCTTTAAAGGAGAAGACCAGAAAAAAATGCATGGACAATGCAACATATTCTTACACAAGGCCAAGGTTTGATCTTGCAATGGAAGAATTGAAAAAGCGGTATGAGCTAGCATTTCTGTGGTTGTCCAAAATTCTAGTACACACATGGGCATGGTGGGCCATGGACACAAATTGTAAGACAAATTTGATTGTCAACAATATTAGTGAGGTGTTTAATAGGTACATTCTAGATATTAGGAACAAACCAATTGCCATCATGCTTGTTGGAGTCTATGACAAGAAAATGATCACACATGACTACAAGATAGATGGTGGAAGAAAAGCAATATGGGAAATTACACCTCACTACATAGAGAAACTAGAGCTAATGAAAAAGTACTCAAGGTATTGTATCCTCAAGAGTCCAGATATTGGATTGTGGCAGGTAAAAGGTGGTAATCATACTGAAGAGGTAAACATATACAAGGGGACAGGGATGGATCCACCATAGGTCAAGGGTGTACAAATGTACACCCAAACTTTTCTACAACAAAATTTATATATAGTATACGGTGGATGTATGTATCAATTATGGAATTTTCTAGCCTATATACGCTGCATTTTCTCATCCAAAATCAAGCTAAAATCTCAAATTAGCAAATAGTAGGGCCAAACAAAGAACCCATTTTCACCCTTTTCCCTTTACGGTTATGTGTTAGTTGAAATTTGTACGCACGAAATTAAGTTTCTGGATCCGTCCATGCAAGGTTAGTGCTTCTTGCAGGAAATGGGATCTCACAGGCTTGCCTTGCAATCATGCAGTTAGTGCCATTTACAAATCTAGTGTATCCCATGTATGTGAAGACCTACAAGATAATAAGTATGTGAAGACCTACAAGATAATAGTGTATCCCATGTCAGCACAACATGGTTGGAAAAAGACTGATACTGCAGACATCATGGCACCCAAATTTAAAGATCACCTTAGAGGGAGAAGGCAGGAAAAAGGAGGAAAGGCAATTTTGAGGTGCCCAAACCAAAAGATACATCTAGAATGGGTACCGTTTCATGTAGCAACTGAAAATTGCAAGGTAATAAGTATACTAATTGTTTGAAGCCTTTGAGGCCTGACCTAGCCATTAGAAAGAATAATCATAAGGTAATCTAACAATACATTAACTATACTGCTTATTTTAGAGTTGGTTTTAATTAAACCTTTCTTGCTATGTTCTGTTGTAGGTAGGTCAATGCCTGTCGATCCACCTGCTCCAAGAACTTCAGAAGAAATAGGCCATCCACCTTCTCCGAGAACTTCAGAATTCAAAGCACCAAGACCATCTCCAAGGAATGAAGAAAACAATGCAGAATGCATAGCACCAAGACCTAGTGGCAGGGGTGGCTTTATGTCTTACTTAACTGCTGGGGCAAATGCTAGCGTTGGTAGAGATCATGATGAAATCCCCTTGGAAAATGCAATATCAGGTCCAAGTTTCTCATCTGATGTTTTGTGAGCTTGCCAAAACTTGTTTTCTGTGAACCTATTATGTAGTTGTGGTGCGAAAACATCCCCTTTTGTGGTCTGTGAACCTAAGTTGCTACATTTGTGTTAACCTGAATTTATGTGCTTTGTGAACCTTAATTTGATGAGTTATGTGGATTCCTAGTTTATGTTGTCAATTTACACTAGGCTCTTCTCAATTTATCTTGTAAGTTCAAACAAAGCTCTACCCAATTTATTACAATCAACTAAGAATTCAAAGAGACAAAAAATAATTCATTATAATCAACTAAGAATTTAAGAAGTAATACAAATATTACATTCCACTAATAGTTCAATTCACAAATAGCACATAGTTCAACACTTCATCCAACAGATATTACAACATCGGTTCAATCTAGAATCTCATCACATAACTCCTTGATCTTCCTGACCTTGTACTTGTGTCCCTCCTTCAGGTTTAGCAAATCAAGAAGCATGTACTCCACCTTTTTCTTCTCTTCCTTGAACCTATCCTTGTCCTTCTCTCCCTTCACCCTCAAACATGTGTGCATGTTTGTGGTGGATGCATCAAGTGCCTTCTTCTTCTCTAGGCCATCCCTAGCTTCAATCAAGCCTTGTTCAGCTTTGGACTTTAGTGCTATGGTGAGGTGCTTCTCCTCCACAGCCAGCTTAAGCTCATCTTGGCATTCCTAAGATCAGTATGGATCTTTGTAATCTCATCTTGAAAATTAAACTTCACTTCAAGATGTGTTAGCGCATCCCTAACTCTACCATCTTTCACTTCAGTATACATATCCCAAAGCTTTGAAAGGGATTTGTTAAGTGCATCTGGCTAGACATCATCAACCTAGTGCACAAAGTCACATGTTTCTCCAAACTACAAGAGAAATGACAAAAAATAAATTAACAAACAATTTTCTAAATTAATCTGGCTATAAATTAAGCTAGTTAATTCCACAGACTTTCCTTGCGCATGCCAGAAACCTCCTGCCAGTCCAGCATCCTTCAAAAGCAATAGATTTGACAGCAATGGCATTGCATTTGCGACGAATGGGGTTAACTCCATCATCTAATCCATTGTAATTTGAGTCGTACATGGTAGTTGGACCCTAACAAATCAAATTTACATTGTAACTAAAGGGAGATCGTGCTAAAATCTAAAATTCCCAAGTCGGTATGAACCCTAATCCTACACAGAGGAGATTGGAAGAGGAGTATGCAGCACTCACCTCATTGACAAAGGAGGTTGCTGTGTCCAAAGATTCTTCGCCGTCGCCCCAAGAAACCATCCCGCCGATGAGCGGCAATGGGAGATCTACGACAAAGGGAGGGGATGAGCACTAATGGCGAGGGGATGGGATGAGCAGCGGGGCGGTAGACTGAGGATGGGCACGAGGCAAACGGCTATTTAATTCGCCAGCCCTAATGGCTCTCTTCTCCGTCCGTGACCGGGGTGCCATGTGGACCTAGCATGTGGGACAACATCGTCAGAAATCGATTTAACCCTCATCAAACGAGCGATTAGTGCTCCTTGTCACCCACCTGCCCCAAAGTGTGGTGCTCTGTGTCAAAAAGATTTGAGTTGGTGGTTATGTGTCACCTCTGCCCCAATTGTGGTGGTTTTCCATGGACTCGGCCCTCACGGATGTTGTGGTATTGCCGACGAGTACGCCATGGAGGGGTCCTCATAGTGCGTGTTTAGAGACGTGGGGGAAGGCGGACGGTTGACGGGTACGAGGTAACACAACTTACCTAGGTTCAGATCCCACAACAGTGGCGGAATCCTACTCCTGCTATAAATCACTATAATGGCAATACACCGAGTTACAGAGATAGGTTCGTTGTGTGAGGTGTGTGTTAATCGATGCCCTAAAGGCTCCCATAGGCCCGACTTATATAGTCGCCAGGTCCTAGGGTTACAGGGAAAAGTCCTAGCTGGACAGGTTACAGAGTCCTACACCATCTATTACTAGTCTAGCGTGTCGTGTACTCCAAGGCTCCGGGTACGCTGGTGACTCCACCGTAGCCTTCCTTTATCCGGCATGGGCCTCCCTTCTGGATCCATCTAACTGGGCCGCGCAGCAGGCCATAGGCCATGGTACTAACTATGGGCCACCCGGGTTATCCGGATAGGAGACATGATATGAGGATACCCATAAAGCATATCCCCAACAGTAGACCCCGGAGGACTCCGAGATCTTGCGTCGTCTTGCATCTTCACGTTGAATGCTCCGTCTAGATGGATGTTGGCAAATCGTCAAGCAACATCTTGTAGTCCACCCCAAAGAACTCTGCAAGGTTTTCTCCGTCTTCAATTCGCAAGTCGGAGAATTTGCTGAATCTTCCATCGTACTCTTCCGTAGCCAGACTGGATCCATGCCAGAATCTTCTGATGTGATGGTTCATCTGCCTATGACAGCTAGGGCAACATAGACATAGGTTAGCAACGCCTCGTAACTCACATATGCAGAAAACACAATCATGTCCACTTTTCCCACGCGAGCAATACGAACCGTTGGCGGTGACGGTTGGTACGTGGCGAATTTTCCGCGCACGTCTCCACACACATCGTCTACGTGGCAACCATTCGATCAAGATGCACGAATCTTGATGCCGGAGACCATAAATAGTAACTACGGTGGAAAATTTACTTTTTCACCTCATTCTCCCTTGCATCATCTTCTTCCTCCAGCGAGCGCCTCCTCGAGCTCCTCCAATCTTTCCCAGTCACCGTCGAACGCAGCAAATGGCCAGCAGCTGCTCCTCCCCTTCGATGGTGGCATCGAGCGAAGCCGTGGCAAAGCCGTGGCGAAGCCGACGAGCTCCATCGTCATGCCTCCAGAGGTCCTGGTCATCCCCAAGTCCGCGGTGGTCGAAACCACCGGCGGCGACCATAATCCAGCGGCATTGGAGCTGCTGGAGGAGGAGTACGACACGCACAAGGGCGACTGGCGCGGTTCGGACATCACGGACTGCAACATCAAAGATCTGATCAATAAGGGCTACCTCCCCGCGACGGAGGGGCTCGCCCGGCGGGAGGCGTCGGCCGGCGAGGTCACACCTTCTCCCCAAGTCGGAGAAAAGGTGTACCTCAAAGCACAGATGGTACGCGGCGTCTCCCTGCCCATCTCCAACTTCTTCCTTGCTGTCCTGAATCATTACCGAGTACAGCCTCAAAACCTCTCTCCCAATAGTATCCTAGCGCTTAGCAATTACGTGGCGCTTTGCGAGGGTTACTTAGGAATCAATCCTAGGCTAGACCTCTTCATATACTTCTTTATCGTCAAGCGTGAAGCCGAATCCGGCAAGGACGAGCTTAGGAATTGTGGAACAATTAGTTTTAAGATCCGGCCTGGCCGGCGCTTCCCCGACATCGTCGGCCATGAATCTTGCAAGAATTGGCAGGGAACGTACTTCTACGGCCCAGATATCCCTCTGGCTGGCCGAGAAGTCACGTACCCGGACTTTGTCGATGGAGCAGCCGCCGAAGCCTCGACATGGAGATCCCAGGCCTCCCTTCCCTCCGACATCGACGCCTCCCACGCTATAAGGCGGATAGAGTGGTTCGTAGACGGGTTTGACCGAAATGGACCAAGCCATGTGCTGGTTCGTCAGGCGGATCCAGCCTCTGTAGCACCGCTTGAAGCTGATGCACGAGTATTCCAACGATACAAGGGATAGCCTCCGCATCTCCAAGGACAACTTCTCGAGCGACTCCGTCAATCTTCGCCTCAAGGACATCGTCAAGGTGAAGGACAAGAAGCGTGGCTTCGCCATCACCTACGACATGTTCGTAGAGAGCAAGTGCCCAAAGGTAACTGTTTATTTTCCGTGTATGACATATACTCCAGTTCTTCCGTCTAGCCATTTCCATCTCATCTAACATGGTGGTTCTTCACTTAATAGCTTAGCGACATAGATGAGGATAGCATGAATCCTTAAATCTATGATCCAAAGATGAAGGAAGTCACCGTCGTGTCCGACGACGATGCTTCGGTGGCGCGAAAGCGGAAGAGCTCCACCTCTGACGCTGTCTACGGAGGCAAGAAGAAAGACGGAGGTTGGAGCCTCCAAAAAGACTATCGTTGCCCTGGAGGCGGAGAAAAGAAAGGTTACTGGGATCCCCTTTGCTAAAGCACCCCCTCTTGTGTAAGCTTCTTTCTCTCCGACATTGTCCATTTGTCTGTCTTATTCCTGTACTTATGCATTTTGCACGTTTCAGAAAGAAAGCCACGACCAGCTTGAAGAAGACCTCCAAAACTTCGGGGGATTCTAGAACCGTCAAGGATATGCTGCATCACGACGCATCTCCCGCCATCGCCCCTGTAACTCCCATCGTCAAGCCTTCGTCCGCTCCGACAAGCTCTCAAGCCAAGGAAGCAGCTGACCCTTCCGCCATGGAAGTGGACTCAGGTGCCTCTATAGAGCTCGATGTTGTCGGCGAACAGGCGACGCAGGAGAGTGCCGCACACAAAATGGCTGAAGCTCTGGCTAATGATGCCATCGGTAGCGGTAAGGCGGTGGTGGAAGGTGGTACCTCTGCCGAAGGCGGCGTCCTCGCCCCCCATAAATCCATAGAGTTCCCAAAGATAGTCTATCCGGCACTTACGCCTGGTAGCACTTCTCTGGTTCCTGGTGCGGCGCCGACATCTCCAACGTGCGGTCTCGAGGAGCTCCTCCGACAAGCAGATATCTTGCAAGGAAATAGTGTATCATTTGGAAAGATGCTGGCTGAGAGTGCTACCAACCTCAAGATCATTGCACTTGTAAGTTTTATTTACCTTTTGCATTTCATATGAGTATCCCACTGTAGCCCCCGAGGATTTAGACGGAAAACCCTAAGTCTTTGCGTCTAAATGCTCTAAGAGTGACTAAGCTAGAAAACTTGTCATTGTAGCCCCCAAGCATGTAGTTTGAATGGATTATTCCGACTAGATGCTTTAAGAGTAGCATACGCAGTGTTTTATAAATTTCGATACTGTAGCCCCCAGCTTCTAGTTGTAACTGAATTAGTTCCGACTAGATGCTTAAAGAGAAACTAAGCATACATCTGAGTTAAAACTTTATACTGTAGCCCCCAAGCTTCTAATCGAAAACTGAATTAGTTCCGACTAGATGCTTAAAGAAAGACTAAGCATATTGCTAAGTTAAAAACTCTCGCTGTAGCCCCCGAGCGTCTAGGTGGAAAATTTCTGGCTAGATGCTCCAAGTAGACCAAACAACGATTAACTTTCTTCTTTCCATAGAATGAGAATGCTCGGAGGGGCATGGCCAACGACAAGTACCAGAAGATGCGCACGAACTTGCAAGCTGAAAAGGGTAAAACTGCCTTCTTGAAGGAACAGATCACCAAGAGCAAGCGTTTGTTTTCCTTTCTTTTCGCACTCCGACTTGGTTTTGCGTCCACATTATCCGAGTACTCACTGTGTACTGTTATTTCTCCGACTTGCAGAAACCATTGCCAAGGCTAAGGATATTATCGAGCAATCCAAGCACATTCATCAGCTGGATAGCGAGAACAAGATCCTCAAGCAGGAGAGGAAGGACATGCTGAAGATGCATGAAGAATCAATGAAAGCCTTGCAGGACTCCGCCACCGAGGAGATGAACCGCTTGAAGGAGGAAATCGCTATCTTGAAAGAGCAGAAGAAAGCTGCTGATGAGCAAAATCAACGCCATCATGAAGCGTACAAGTTCCTCCAACAAGAACGGGACTCCATGGCGGATACCCTTTAGCAAGCTGAGGCCAGCATCTTCAGTAAGTGATTCTCCGTCTTAGATTTCTGTAGTCTGAATACTCTGAATTTTTAAACTCATGCACTCCTTTGTCGTGAATTCGCAGCTCCTATGGGTTTAACCCGGTCACCTCCTCAGTCAAAAGAATGCATCGTACTTGCCGACAACTTCATCAACACCGCCATCGCGCAGGCCAAATAGATTGCCAAGCCCCTCCAGATCAATATCAAGGCATCGGACTCTGTGACGAAGTTCTCGGAGATCCTGCGCCGAGCCCCCGAGGTTATTACAAGCTAGAAAGCTTCATGTGCATGGGTCGGTGCAAGGATGGCGCTATCCATGGTCAAGGCACACTACGAGGATGCCGACATCGACACGATAACCTCTGGTATCCCTGACGTAGATGACGAAGGCCAAAATATAGACCACGAATCTATCTTGTCGTCACTCTCGGGTTATGACACCAGAGTCGCCGAGTTGGTCGACATTAACATCTTCGTGCCAATGAAAACCATCGATGGCGGCGACCAAAGCTCCTCTGAGTCCCTCAACACTGCTGACTTCGAGGGTGACTCTCCTGCTGCTGGTGATGTTGGTTCCAAGTCGCCTGCGCCAGAGGAATAAAAACAATTTGTAATATTTGTTTCCTCTGTAACATGTTATGCGGAAAAACTATGTGTTAACTTAAGACGGAAAACAATGTTGTATGTCCTTCTACTTAAGAACTATTTCCATCATGTATATATTTTTTAAGCAAGTGTTGGCTTATCCATTACTTTGGTTTTTATGCTTGACTTTTCGTGAGTCGGAGGACTCGTTGTCGGAACCATGCGCTCAGGTGATGATGCCCAATGGCACCTTCAATAACCTAAGCACAAAATGGCCGACAATAAGTGCCGAAAGTCACTACTCCAGAATCCACATAAAAACGACAAAGAACGTGTAGACCAGAAAACTTAAGCTAACGCCCGTAGGCGGAATTTTCACAAGTGCAATTGCAAAACTTGTGCATAAATGTTTTATATGATCCAAAAATGAACACTAAAGGAGGTAAAAGACTCAGAAACATGAGTGAACCGGAGAGCTTTATTTCATTGATCATATAAGAGATACACAATAGATAAAAATGTTGTGTAAAAAGGACGTAGCTGTGCTATGTTACATGGCCGATCAAGCTCTGGGTAGTCATCATTCGGGTCACGTCGCTTACGCTTATGATCCTCGTTGGGTCTATCCTTCAGTTCACGATTGTCAACAAGGTAGTAAGACCCATTGAGTAGCGCCTTGCTTATAATGAACGGTCCTTCCCATGGTAGGGATAATTTGTGTGACTTCTTCTGTTTAAGTCGGAGCACCAAATCCCCCTCTTTAAACAAGCGATGCCGAACGCGGCGACTATGGTAGCTGCGTAGCTTCTGCTGGTAGATGGTGGATCTTTGGCAATGCCAAAATGCACTCCTCCTCGAGAAGGTCCACATCTAGGCGTCTGGATTCTTCAGTGTCATCTTCGTCGTAGGCGGCAACCCTTGGTGCATCGTGAAGTATGTCAGAAGGTAGGATGGCTTCTGCTCCATATACCATGAAGTAAGGGGTGTAGCCGGTAGATCTGTTGGGTGTAGTTCTTAAACTCCACAACACAGATGGTAATTCTTCCGCCCAGGCTCCAGCTGCTCTATGTAGCGGTGCCTCGAGACCTGGCTTTATTCCCTGCAGAATTAATCCATTGGCTCGCTCGACTTGACCATTGGATTGTGGATGTGTCACAGATGCAAGGTCAATTCGGATGCCCTTCTCCCAACAATAAGCCTTCACTTCTCCGAGTGACAGGTTGCTACCGTTGTCGGTGATAATGCTATGTGGGAGACCAAATCTCACCACTAGATCCCGGACAAACCTGAGGGCAGTTGCCCCATCAAGCTTTCTAATGGGTTTAGCTTCTATCCATTTTTTGAATTTGTCAACTGCTACTAGCAGATGCGTAAACCGACATGGTTCCGTCTGTAACGGTCCCACCATGTCTAGCCCCCATACTGCAAACGGCCAAGTTATTGGTATTGTTCGCAATTCTTCAGCAGGAACATGTGGCTGTCGGGCATAATACTGGCATCCCATGCATGTCTCAACCAGCTTGTCGGCGTCCACCTTCGCGGTCAGCCAGTAGAATCCTTGCCGGAAGGCTTTCGCGACCAATGATCGAGGAGCGGCGTGATGCCCGCAATCTCCGAGATGGATTTCGCGTAGGATTTCAATACCTTCTAGCTGGGAAACACACTTAAGGTATACACCAGTAGTGCTCCTTTTGTAGAGCTGTCCATTGATTATGGTATAGCCCTTTGCTCGATGTACTATTTGCCGTCTTTCGACCTTGTCGTCGGGCAAAGTTCCGTGTTCGAGATATTCCATGAACAGTTTTGTCCAAGCCGGAGGGACCTTTGTCACCATGTGGACGAAAGAGTCAACTCTATCCGGGTTGTCGATGTCTGCTCCCTTCACGGATGGTGTCCGTAGTTGCTCTAGGAAAACTCCTGGAAGAATTCGCTTGCGCCCTGATCCAAGCTTAGACAGCAGATCAGTCGCCTCGTTTTGCTCCCTAGGTACATACTTGACCTCGTAGCCCAAGAAGCACTTGGCTATCTCATCCACTTCGTCTCGATATGCCGCCATCATAGGGTTCTGTGCATTACAGGTGCCAGCCACCTGCTGGGAAACCAAGTCGGAATCTCCACAGCAAACTATGCGCTTGATGCCAATATCCTTGGCTACACGTAATCCATGCATGAGTGCTTCATACTCCGCCATGTTGTAAGTAGCCTCGAAGTGGATCTGCAGAAAATAGTATAGCTTGTCCCCAGTTGGTGACTATAGCAGTACACCAGCCCCCGAGCCATTGAGCAGCTTTGATCCGTCAAAGTGCATCACCCAGTATTCTGGTTCCGGCAACGGAGTAGCATCTGGCATCTCCGTCCAATCTGCAATAAAATCCGCCAAGGCTTGTGACTTGATAGCGTCGCGTCTCTTGTAGGTGATCTCAAAGGCGGCAAGTTCAATGCCCCACTTCGTGACCCTTCCCGTAGCGTCGCTGTTGTTGATAATGTCGGACAGTGGAGTCTTGCTCACCACTGTGATTGGGTGCTCCTGAAAGTAATGCCTCAGCTTCTAAGAAGCAAGGAATACTCCATAAGCTATCTTTTGGTAGTGCGTGTAACGTTGCTTGGACTCCGTCAAGACCTCGCTTACATAGTAAACTTGACATGGTTATACCCCGTGGGTACACGATCTCAGCATACCTGGTCTAGCCCAAGGAAGGCCCACGACAAATATACACCGGCCCGTGAAGACTTTCGGGTGGCCAAGGCCCATGACGCCTTCGGATCCTTGGAGAGCAAGACTAGAGTAGATAGGAAATTCAAAGGGGTAAACCCTAAAACCTGTAACCGACTCGATCTGTGCCTGGGACATGCCTATCTCTATATAAAGGCCAGGAGGGCACGACGAGGAGGTCTCTTACGATCTCTCGCACACCACCGCATACACACCTCCATGCCAGATTGCATCTGCGCACCCCTGTAACTTTCGGTTCCGCCGTAATCAAGAGCAGACAAGCAGGAGTAGGGTTTTCCCTCCGGGGGCCTGAACCTGGGTAAACCTCGTGTCCCCGTGTTGCCTGTTTGCTAACCGTTCCACGATCTCCAACATCCCCATCTTCTCCAAAACCCAAGCTCATAACAATGGGCATTGACGAGATTAAACCTCGTCAATTGGCGCCGTCGGTGGGAACTAGGGACGCTGATTGTGTGATCGTGACGGTTCCAACCCGAGCGATCTACAACTACGCGGCAACAGAGAGTCATCTCCTCTTCGGCGCCTTTGACTTCACCGCCCACTCACTGGCCACCATGAAGGACTTCGAGCCCGTTGGCGACGGACTCGAGATCCTGTTCGGGAGCTTCTGCTTCCAGGTGGGGCAGACTGGCACCCTCCGCCTTCCAGAGTGGGTGCCCCTACCATCGATCAGGCCCGCCTCGTGGGATCCACACCCTGTGCTACGCACATCACCATCGACAGACGAGTCCTATGACAACAGTAGCTGCAACTCCGATCTGTGCGATCCACCATCGGACGAAGGGACCTACGGTTCTGGATCCGAAAGCTGCAGCAGCAGCAGCAAGCCGATCTACAAGCACTACCAGTGTGCCACGGTCATCCAGGATCAGGAACACAATCTGCCACCCAACCCGCAGGGCGGAAACGGTGGAAACAGAAGAAGACAGTCCCCCACCCAACGGGGACAACAATAATCGGGTCATCCACCTCAACGAGGAGGGATGGGATCAAGCACGTGAGGCCGTGGCAGGCAACAAGATCCTGCCCGCTGACGCCTCACGAGATCTGCTGATGGCATACCACATGCTCCTCGTCGAGGAGCACAAGAAGCAGATCTGGCACATCCCAAGATTTTCCAAATCTTGTAATGTGAAAAATAAATAAACAAAATAAATAATTGTTGAAAATTAGAGTGAAAAGAAACTTTTGTTTCTGAATGGAAACTTAAAATCCCATCTTTAACTAACTTTGCTTAATGTTTGAATCCAACAAAGTATTCAAATCAAGTGAAATGCATTCTTCATAAATGCATCTGGAAATTTAAACACTTAGAGATTAAACCAAAACCCTAAAACTCTAATGGAAGAAAATCATTTCCAAATTATCTCCAAGCCTATGGATCTAGTACATATAAAAATTGGCCAAACAAACATTTCAAATTGATCAAGAATGACTATTAGAAATATTATAAAACCATATGAATTGGATTCACTTAATTTGGATAAAATCTTATGAAATTAATAAGATAAGGAAATTGAATTTCCAAAGCTAATAAAGCCCTTATCTAAAATCCCTACCAAATGGTGAGCTAATAATCCTAAAAGGATTTTAAAAAATAAACAAATAATGAATAAAATTATAATAGTTGCAATCACTATATTGGATCTTTAAATAAAAAGATATGGTTTTTATAAAGCAAAGGTAGAAATATAAATAAGGATTATTTTATAAAGCCAAAATAAATCTTGGCCAAGCTTTTGAAATAAAATATTTCTATTTGATAAAAAGAGTAAAGGTTTATTTAAATAAAATAATGAGGATTTATTAATATCCATTTTTATTAAAGTAAAGGCTTTTCCATTTTAAATAAACACTAAAACTTGTTAATTTGTTTTAAATAAAGATTTCCAAGTGTTTTAGTTTTTCAAATGAAACCTACTGAAAAGATTTTGATATTATTTAGATTTCAAAAAGAGTTTTAAAATAAATTAAAACCTATTTGAATTAAGGACATGGTTTATTTATTTAATTATTAATAGATCCTAAATGAATAAAAGAATTATCTTATTTTGAACTTTGAAATATGTTGATAAACAGAATTAAATTTTACCCAAAGTTTGGTGGTGATTTGGATTCAAATAGAGATTGAAAAATATTAATAAACCTTATTTAATTAATACTAGAGCCTATTTTAAATAATTAAAAGACCCTAAAAAGAATAAAAGATTTATTCAAAAAGTGAATTCAGAATGTTTTATTAATCAGTGTTTGAAGCCACACAAAATTTGACAAAGGTTTGAATTCCAATGGATGCTTAAATTGATTAAATAAAATCAAAACAGAATTAAAGAAATGAAAAAGGAAAAACATTCAGAACAAAAAAATGAAACGGAGCAGCCCAGCCCAGCTAGCCCACTAAGGCCCAGCAGCCCACCTCACCCCTCTCTCCCCTAAACGTTTTCTCACCGCAGGAAAAACCCACAGCGTCGCTGACTGCATGGATCCACCTTCCTTTTCTCTCTTAAGCTGACAAGCGGACCCCACCTGCCTCGTCAGTGTCTTCAACACGCGGACCCATTCTTTCCCCTCACGTCGCCGGCTGTTTCTGGCTATAATCTCTCGCATAAATTCGCGTCAATGCCTCAACAATTCAACCCCGCGATCACGCGTACTAAGTCGCCTCGTCCCCTCTCTCATTCCCCTCACTCGCCAGATCCTCTACGCCCCCAGGCCGTCCTAATTTCTCTTCAAAACTCCGCTGCCCCGACGAGTTCCGGCGTCGATTCCGGCGAGCCCCGACCCTCTCCTACCTCCTAGCTCACACCAGATTGATCCCCATCATCTCGCGCACCTGCCCATGGTCTTCGTTCGCCCACGCATACCCCACAACCTCACCTCCGTCTTCGTCTGAGCGCCACCGATGACCCCCGCAACTTCGGCGAGTCCTCCTAGTAAGAATAGACCGCCCCTTTCCCCCTCTTGGATGCTCACATGATCGCGACTTCCATACGAACCTAACGGTGCCCTTTATTTGCCTTAGCATGCCGTATATTGTCGCCCCCGTCGACGAACAGACGAGCCCGAGGTGCAGCTCAACTCCGGCGAGGAATCCACGCCACCACCATGCACCCCTTGCCTTCTCGCGAGCACGACGAGCATCAGCGACACCACGCGAACCTGTTGAGCTTCTCCCACCCTCTCTCGCTTCCTGCATCACCAGCACCGCCACCGTCTGGCCGCGCGCCGCCACACGCCGCCGCCAGCGTCGCTGCTTCATGGTCAAAGCAGTGAGGTCCGTAGGATCTTGATCTGACGACTAAGATTAGAACTAACCTGAAGGGGTAAGTAGTGCCTCTGAGCTGCACGATTAAACTTAGATCCAGCGCTCCACAGCGATCGATCCGAGCGAAGCGGTACCGACGAATAAAAACACGCCACGTGGCCCTGCCTGTTTATAAAAACCAGAAACTTGTCTATTTGATGTTCCAGTCTGAAAAATTCATAACTTTCAAACCACACGTCCAAATTTTGCAAATTTTATATCAATGGAATCAGAAAGACAAGTACTTTCTAACCATGCACTTTGTTTAATAAAATGTTGCTGTTAAATTGATTGTTTTTGCAGAAACTTGTGTATGCATGTTTAGAATATAAAAATTGTTCTAAAATGACTTTTGAGATAAAACCTTTGGCAAATGGTTTGTTTTGAACCTACTGACCATAGAAATCAATTGGTGGTTTCAAAACATATTTGGTGAAGCAAAAGAATAAAACCTTGAATTAAAGCATTTCTAGTCAAATAAAAATATGGTTTAATTGTTAAAAATGATTTTGGAGGAAAACCTTTGGGAAATGTTTTGATTTAAACTCACTGACCCCAAGCACCAAGTTTTATGATTTGAAAATGTATTTGGTGAACTCCATAAAGATTATTACTTTGCTAAAAGCATTTTCAACCACATAAAATAATGATTTGGTTTAAAATTGATTTATAAGTAAAATATTTTGCAAATGGTTTTGCCACTTTATAAAATGACCAAAAAGTGTTTTAGAATGTTTATAACCTATTATAAACCACTTTTGTAAAAAAACAAAGTTTGGCATAATTGCATGCATTGTTTTGTTTCCATTATTTTATGTGATGTTGCTTGAATGGTAGATTGAAATTGTGCCCTTGCTTGATTGAATTGTAGTGATTTGAAGAGTGTGATCATTGCAAAGACAAGGAGTGAACTTATATTCTCTACCAAAAAGGCAAGTGATGCTTCATACTTTTGTCCCATTATTTTCACTATGCATTAGTGATATTTCTAAGTAGGACTTGCATGGAATTTTTGCTAAGTATAAACTATACCATGGGAAATCCTAGTAGATGAAACCTTAGTAGAAATTTCCTAAGTTAAGATTCCTACTACTATCATGCTTAGCTTAGCTAGTAGAAAACAAGGGTGGAATATATATTCATACTATGGAATATTTCTAAGTCAAGGACTTGTGTTTTGTTTAATAAAACAACTAAGTGAATGAATCACCTGGGGGGAATGGAAGGAATGGTTTGTGTTGAGTGGTTCACAAGGCCCATTTATATGGTTTACCTTGTGTATCTCACTTGTGGATGGCCACCCAGGAACAAAGAGATTTGAGATGTCAAATGTTGAGAAGCTTCAAGTGCAGCCACTTGGCATTATGGGCTCTGCCTGGACCATATAGGTTGCAATAACTTAGCCATTTGGACAGTTGGTGGTAGTGGGATTGATACGTTGGAGCACGTCCATTTGGTCTAAGGGAAGGCTTCTGAAAGATCTTGTCTTGGTGAAACCAAGTCTTGTGGGAAAAGTGCACCACCTCTGCAGAGTGTAAAATCTAAGTACTTAGCCATGTCCTTGGTATTGGACAATTTGAGCATCAAGACATGGAAGCTATCAAGAATCTCCTCATACCAATTTCTAAGTAAAACTTGTGGTTGAACAAGGGTGAAGGACCCCAATGTCTATTGGTGGTTCCTTGGGAAAAGTTTTTGACAAAGAAAAACTTAGTATTTTCAACTAATAGGCAAAACCTATTTTGAGCAAAGCAAGCCTAAGCTCCACTTAGCCAAATGCATATAGATGATAGACTCCACTATACTACCATAGTATCACTTGCCAATACAATTCAAATGTATTGACCATTGTGGCTGTAACTTATTATGTTGCAGGTTTGATTGATGTTAGTGAAGTTTATTGATTAGGATTACAAGTCTACACCAACATGTCTGCCTGTGGAACTTTGAAGATGAAGGACCCCATGATATTGTTATATTCTGCTGCATTGTAATGAGATAGCCAAATGAGCTATGTAAGATGTAATAAATTATTTTATTCCTGGTTATAAAGTTGTATTATGACCTTTGTTTCTTGATATTACATCTTAACTCTGGATGCTAGCTATTGATCCAGGGACTAGCATTGTAAACACAGGGATCTCTACCTTATTAAAGGTTGGGAACCTTACAAGATCAAGATGCAGGAAGTGCTTGACAAACGCAAGCAAGCAACTTCGGAGTCCAATGCGCGACGAGCTGCGCTCTCCGCCATGGGCATTGGCTCCAGCTTGCACGGCAACAAGCACCGTTCTCGGATGGAGAACATGGACCCTAAAGAGCGTCGCGAGGTGACCCGAGCCCTCAACGCATCCTTCATGGAGATGGACGCTGACGGTAACGTCATCCCGAAGATGCCGCAAGCTGCGATCATGGAAGCCACCATGTACCTCGTGTACCACCCACCTTTGGAGGGGGACCCGAAGAGGGCCATGCACAAGTCCGCGCTTACCGGACTCAGACTCGTTGGAGCTGCGCTCCACGGAGAAGCTCCTACAGAGCCAAAAAAGAAGGATGCGGTCAGATTCAACCGCAGCCCCACACCCTCATCCGAGGATGAAGAGCATGACCTTCCTCGAAGGCATAAGAGCTCACGCCATCGCAGCCACGACTACGACGCTCGAAACGAGCTAACGCAGCGCAAGATCGACAAAGCGCGCGCCAAGCGCGTATGCTCGTCTGAATCCAAGATGGATGAAGACGAAGGAGAACTCTGCGGAGCTCGATGCTTCAGCAGATATGTTCGACGGACAAGGATGCTTAGCGCACCCTATGAATTCTTCGACTGCGATCCTACGGATCAACATGCAAAACTTTTTCGGAAACTCTACCCCAATTAACGCTAAGTGAACAACAATCTCCTTGGCCACCCGAAACACCTCCGCGGTGATAAACATTCGGATGCTATGTCTGCGACGCAAAGATAAGACCTACAGATATCACCTGATGGCCTGGCAACGCACATGACTGCGCTCTGCTAGTATGAATCCGTGCCAATAGGTGCGATGAAAAATCCCGATGGACGCGTTGGGTACATCATTTAAATTCACTGGAATTCCGCTCCTGTAAGTCCTCCACGGCCTGAGTCGAATTACGCCAGCATATGTTCCGAGTTCGAGTCGAGGGACTCGAACCTGAAGAAGATCATGTCGTTTTGTCCTAAGACAGTTAACTGACCCTGATCCGTCGGGAGAGTCAGGCACACGCATCAACAATCCCTACACATTCTCTTGAAAGACAGAGTTGCACCCGAAGGATTGAAGAGTCCTCAGCCGAATCTACGATTCGACTGAACACTCGGGGGCTACTGACATGGTTATACCCCGCGGGTACACGATCTCAGCATACCTGGTCCAGCCCAAGTAAGGCCCACGGCAAATATATGCCGGCCCATGAAGACTTTCGGGTGGCCAAGGCCCATGACGCCTTCGGATCCTTGGAGAGCAAGACTAGAGTAGATAGGAAATTCAAAGGGGTAAACCCTAAAACCTGTAACCGACTCGATCTGTGCCTGGGACCTGCCTATCTCTATATAAAGGCCAGGAGGGCACAACGAGGAGGTCTCTTACGATCTCTCGCACACCACCGCATACACACCTACACGCCAGATTGCATCTGCGCACCCCTGTAACTTTCGGTTCCACCGTAATCAAGAGCAGACAAGCAGGAGTAGGGTTTTCCCTCCGGGGGCCTAAACCTGGGTAAACCTCGTGTCCCCGTGTTGCTTGTTTGCTAATTGTTCTGCGATCTCCAGCATCCCCATCTTCTCCAAAACCCAAGCTCATAACAATGGGCATTGACGAGATTAAACCTCGTCAAAACTGGTCGTTGAACTCCGTGCTCTTAGCCTAGTTCCTTCCGCTCTACCACGACGACGATGCTGATTACCCGGTTGGTTGCCGCCATGTAAATTAACATGGGCTCTCGAGGCTCGGGTGCTGCAAGGATGGGCGCTGAGGAAAGAATCTCCTTGAGCTGCTTCAATGTTGCATCTGCTTTGTCCGTCCACGTGAATTTGTCCGCCTTCTTTAGCAACATGTATAGTGGCAGAGCCTTCTCTCCAAGTCGGCTGACGAACCGACTAACTGCTGCAACACAACCTGTTAGTCATTGAATGTACTTTAGGCATGTCGGACGGTTTATGTTTAAGATGTCCTTGATTTTATCCGGGTTGACCTCGATTCCACGCTGGGAAACGATGAAGCCCAACAATTTTCCGTCTGGAACCCCGAAGACGCACTTCTTAGGGTTAAGCATCATGTTGTATTTCCGGAGATTATCAAAGGTTTCTTTTAAGTCGGAGATTAAGTCATTTGACTTTTTAGACATCACCGCTATATCGTCCACGTAGGCGTGAATGTTCCGACCAATTTGATCGTGTAGGCAACGTTGCATTGTCCGCTGGTACGTAGCACCTGCGTTTTTCAGCCCAAAGGGCATCGTAACATAGCAAAACGTGCCGTATGGAGTAGTGAACTAAGTGGCCAATTGGTCCAACTTCCTCATCTTGATCTGGTGGTATCCTAAGTATGCATCGAGAAAACACAAATGTTCCAAGCCAGTCGTCGAGTCAATGACTTGGTCAATGCGAGGCAAAGCAAATGGATCTTTGGGACATGCTTTGTTCAAGCCGGTGTAATCAACGCACATTCTTAATACTTTGGTTCCCTTTTTGGGGACAAGTACAGGATTGGCCACCCATTGGGTGTGAAGGAATTCTCGGATAAAACTATCCTTAAGTAACCTAGCTATCTCTTTGCCTATGGCGCGTCTCTTCTCATCTCCAAAGAGTCGTAGAGGTTGCTTCACTGGTTTGCATTTTGGATCAATATTAAAGCTGTGCTCGGCAAGTTCCCTAGGTACACCTTTCATGTCGGCAGGTTGCCAGGCAAAGATGTCCCTATTCTCACGGAGGAACTCGACGAGCGCACTTTCCTATGTGGGATCCAGGTTCGTCCCAATGGCGGTGGTCTTGGAGGCATCGCCTACCACAAGTTCCACCGACTTGGTTTCGATGGCGGCCTTGAATGCTAGGGCGGAGTCAGAAATCGGTTTCTTTGACGCGGGCATCTCTGAGGCATCGACCTTGCTCTGGATCTCCTTGAATTCTTCGCTGTAGAGGACAGCTTCCACATAGGCTGCTTCTCCAATCTTGCAGTCCCTAGCCTTTGCAAAGCTTTCGGATACGGTGATGACACCATTCGATCCGGGTATCTTGAGTTTATTGTAGACGAAGCATGGTTTGGCCATGAAGGTGTGGAATATGTCGCGGCCAAATATGATGTGGTACACGCTCTTGAAGGGGACCACCTCAAAGGTCATGCGCTCTTGGCGGTAATTATTAACATCGCCAAAGGCAACCTGAAGTGATATGCATCCAAGGGACCGAGCCTCCCGACCAGGAACTACGCCGTGGAAGATGGTGTTGGTCCGCCTTAGATTTGCCTCCGTCAAGTTCATCTTCTACAGTGTATCCAGGTACATGATGTTGATGCTGCTTCCACTATCCACCATACACTTGGTGAACTCAATGCCGTCAATCAAGGGGTTGATGACCATGGCGTATTGGTTCTCCGTAGGGATAAGGTCTGGGTCGTCCTTCCTGTCCCAAGAATTGGAACCTCCGACCAGCGCGGGTACTGGGGAACTGGGGGTAGAGTAGCCATCAATATCCTCATGGAGGTATTTTGTTGTCGGACAGTGGGGGTGCCAAGGAAGGTGTGGTAAACTGCTGCCTTCTTCTCGAAGGGGTTCTTGCCTTTGTCGTAGCTCTTGGCGGCGTGCTTGGGGTCAACATCCTCGTCCATGTCACTTGAATCCTTGGACTCCTCCTCCTTCTTCTTCCCCTTTCCCTTGCCTCGCAGTCTGTTCTTCCGACTTTGCTTGTAGCCGGACTCCGGGTCCTCCTTGAGGTCGTTGATGAACTTGTAGTGTCGATTGGTGTGGGTGGCTTTGCCGTTGACATCGAGGTGTACAAGGCACGGCATATCGCGGTACTCTTCGTAGGTTTGGGGAACGCGGAGCGCTACCAAGGTAGTTTCACTTCCTCGCTGCTGCCCACGACCAGCTCCTCGTCCTCGGCCATGTTGTCCGCCATCACCTCGTCCTGCAAAGGTCATAGCGACCATGTCAGGAGTTTGCTTTTTCTTCTGGAGCGGTTTTCCGCTTTGTGTTGTTGTTCCTCCGAGCTTGAGTTGGAACGGTCGTTGCCGGCAGAGAGCCGCGAGCATCATCGTCGGCAGCTACGGACTCACTAGCCAACTGAATCATCTGGTTCAAGTCAAGCTGGTGATTGTCCTGCAAGCATTTCAGTTTATGTTGGAGCAACGTGCCCCTTTCCAACCCATCAATGAAGACGGACATGGCGGTATGAGCGTGCACTCCTGCGCAAGAATTTTTCATATCCAGACAACGAGAGAGGTAGGCACGAGATGTCTCGTCTTTCTCTTGCACGCACAACTGTAGATCGCCAACAGTGCAGGGACGCTTATACATACCCTCGAAGTTTTTGGTGAATGCTTCTTGCATGTCCAACCAATTGCAGATGGATTTCTCCGGCAATTCATTAATCCATTGACGGGCTGTGCCCGCCAACATCAATGGGAGGTACTTGACGGCAACGTTGGGGTTACCCCCGGCAATCTCTACCGCGTTGCCATAGTCCTGCAACCATGTAGTTGGCTTAGCGGTGCCGTCATAGGGCTTGATGGTCTTGTCAATCCAAAAACCTTTGGGGTAAGTTGCGGACCGTATCGCAGGTCCAAAGAAACGTGGTCCCAGGTATGGTCCTTCCTGGGCCTCATGGATCTTGTCTATCCGTGAACGTGCGTCGTATGGCTCCGGGCTTCTTTTCTTCTTGTCAACAAGGGATGGGCTGCGTGAACGACGCGGACATCCTTCGCCATGGTGACTGCTAGGTGGCGACGGAGGCGGAGGTGGCGGTGGGTTAGCTTTCTTGCTAATACCCTCCTACGATGCCTCACGCCTATCGCGATTGCTTGTTGGACGCGGAGGGTCATGGCGCGACCTGCTCTTGTGTCCCTGGTTGCGCTCTCGGTCATGTCGGGTCTGCTCCATGTTGTCGCGGATGACGATACCGCTCTGCCTTGTCGGGGGCATATCCTTACGACGATGAGCCTTGGGGTCTTCGCGATGTCGGGGGGAGCGGGGCGGTGGCGATGGGCGACGAGGTTGGGCCTTTTCTCCGCGGTCGGAGGATATGGGGATAGCATCCTTCCTGTTGCGCGCATCCCTCCGTCTTCGTTCTGATGATCCCGTCTGGGACCCGACATCAAGAGGAGATATATCCCTTGGCGGCTTGCGCGGGCTAGACCGGCAAAACGCTGGGTCGGACTCAAGCCTCGGAGAGTGGCCTTTTCCTGCTGCTTTACCGCCTTGGCCACAAGGTCATAGACCTGTTCCACCGCCTCAAGCGATCGATCCTGCTCCACAAGGGTCTTGGCAACGGCGAGGTTGAGGAGAGGAGTGGGCATCACCTGCCTGCCGTCATTGTCAATGTATGGCTTGGCCTGTGCCGGCTTCGGGGGAGCCCATCCTAGGTTTTGCCGTACACCAGGATCGTTGATGACGCGAGCTGGAGCTTTCTTGGCCTTCTGCTGCTGCAGCAGAGTCTTGTACTCGGCCTCCATTGCTCTAGCTTTCTCTATGGATTTCTGCGCGTTGACCAGATCTCTATCTAGCTTAGCGCCTTGCTCCGCTATGGCCTGCGCTTCCTCCAGCAGCTGCTGGCGCTTCCGTCAAGCTGGGTCATGTTCCGGATATGAGCCACGGTTAGTGGCTTGATGAGGATATTGACGTACATCACTCTATCAGCTAGAGTAACTTGGGCAGCAGCAGACGTAGATGCTGGAGGCGGAAAGTTTGCGGTGTTGTTGTTGCTCAGACCGGTGCCGAGTTCCTGCGGCTGTTACACTGGGTTAGGCGGAGGGGGCATGACTTTTGCACGATCATCGTCGGCAGCAACAAGTGGTCCCTTCCCTTTGTCCAGGGCTGTAGGCAGAGCTCGTCCGGGTTGGTCTTCATCCATTGCCGTCCCAATGGTGACGAACACCTCTCAAGACGTGACGGTGTTGGCGGCTTGCTCGTCGCGTGTTTACTCCTTTTCCATATCCTGCATGACAGAGTCTAGTTCCTCTGGACTGAAATCTATCTCCTCTGAATCTGCACTGAAGTCGGAGGGTGCCAGGACTTCCTCGATGATGGGGGGTGGAGGTGCGACAGCAGCGATGATGACTGGAGGTGGTGGCGCAACTGCAGCGATGGCAGCCGGAGGCGGTCGTGGCGGTGGCTGAATCGGAGGGGCTCCGTAAATGAGCGCAAGCGCTGTTTGAGCTGCCACTTCGGCCTCCGCGTAGTTGTTGACGATGTTTACCATGCTTTCGAAGGTAAGACGTCCCGATGCATGCTGCCATCTTAGAGAATGCCGGAGAAGCGTGCCATGGTCCAGTCCTTCCACAAAGTGATACATGGCATCACCATTGGGGTAATGTTCCAGGTCGGTTCGTATACGGAGCCACCTAGCAAGGTAATCTCGGGGGTTTTCGCCCTCTCTCTGAACGCAACGCGCTAGATCGAAGATGGTAACCACGCCGACGAACTTGGATCTCTGCTGTCCAGACGCACGGACAAAGCCGGCGGACTTGCAGTGATCTTCCACCTTTATATCCTGCACAGGGGCGGTTTGGGTGGGCCTTGAATTTTTCCGATCTTTGTCGGCAAACTCCGGAGAGAGATCCGACATTGATCCTTCCGCGAACGTATCCTGCTCGTAGGCGGTCCGTGCGGGTCTTGAATTTTTCCGATCTTTGTCGGCAAACTCCGAAGAGAGATCCGACATCGATCCTTCCGCGAACATATCCTGCCCTTAGGCGGTCCGTGCGGGTCTTGATGCTCCTCCGACTCCCAGGGAACTAGTGCCCGAGTCGGTTTCGCCTATGAAGAGGTGGATATCTCCGATAGGAACGATCGAACATCGCGTAGGGTTTGTTTTCACCGGGATCCAAAACTCGTTGGGAGGGACGATCAGAATGTTGTCGGAGAAGAGAACGCGACCGATGGCTACGGTTTCACCGATTCCCCCGAAGATCTTGGTCCTCGCCCGCTGAAGAGCCTGAAGCGCCTCTTGTCCCATGGTGGGCGCCAACTGTCGTGGTATTTCCAACGAGTATGCCATGGAGGGGTCCTCAGAGTGCGTGTTTAGAGACGTGGGGGAAGGCAGACGGTTGACGGGTGCGAGGTAACACAGCTTACCCAGGTTCAGATCCCACAACGGTGGCGGAATCCTACTCCTGCTATAAATCACTATAATGGCAATACGCCGAGTTACAGAGATAGATTCTCTGTGCGAGGTGTGTGTTAATCGATGCCCTAAAGGCTCCCATAGGCCCAACTTATATAGTCTCCAGGTCCTAGGGTTACAGGGAAAAGTCCTAGCCGGACAGGTTACAGAGTCCTACACTGTCTATTACTAGTCTAGCGTGTCTTGTACTCCAAGGCTCCGGGTACGCTGGTGAATCCACCGTAGCCTTCCTTTATCCGGCATGGGCCTCCCTTCTGGATCCATCTAACTGGGCCGCCCAGTAGGCCATAGGCCATGCTAGCGACTATGGGCCACCCGGGTTATCCGTATAGGAGACATGCTATGAGGATACCCATATAGCATATCCCCAACAACAAACAAAGACTATGCTCCAGACTTCATCAAAGACTCCTCGTTCTGCAGTGTAGAAGTAGACTAACCGCACGTCTTCCACACCCATAGCTTGGTCCTCTATTGTGCGTTGCATTTGAAGGTAACAACACTGACCACATGTTCTACCTCTATATTGTGTAGTATGTAAGTACAACTCGCAAGCTTGACCTAAATCTTCTTGTTTCACAGTCACTAGCCCATCCACTACATATGTACACGACATTTTAATATGCAGGAGGCAAGGAACTGTGGGTTCATGGCATGGCTGGATAAAGAATGGCCACATGTTCTACCACTGTCCTATGCAGGATGTAAGTACAACTCGCAAGCTTGACCTGGATCTTCTTGTTTCACGGTCACTAGCCCATCCACTACATATGTGTAACATCCCTAAAATCATGTTTTCAAAGATTGCATATCATCCATGCATGCATAATCATTTGGGGATCAATTTCAAAGTCATTTCAAGAAACAGAAGCATTAAGTGCTTATTATTTTATGTAGACAAGCACTGATCAAAGTGCCACTCTCAAGTGAGAGTATATTTGTTTCAAACCAAGTTTTGTTTGCTCATAAGTTGGTTAAGTTGAGTTCAAAGCTTGGACAAAATTTTCTAAAACAAACATGGTTTTAAAACCATATTCCTATCTTTATCAAATCTTGTGCTAAGACACTATTTATTTTAAGTTTTCAAAGAAACAAAGCAAGTCTAATGAGACAGCAGGGTTTTACACTTAGAAATGTGCAGGTTTCATTTTACAAAAATCCAGAACAATTTTGAAATCAAATACATTTGATTTCATTTGAATTTGTTTCTTGAAAATCAATTTAGAAAAAAGAAAAAGAGTAAGGAATTAGAACCGGGCCAGGCGCTACCTTTTCGGCCCATCAACCAAAACAGCCCACCCGGGTTTCCCCTTCTCCCTCTGTTTCTCACCGCAGCCGCGTGCACCCACCCGCTGACAGCCTGACCCCACTGTGCCCCGTCAGCTTCGTCCCCAATCAACGTGTGGCCGAGCCGCTCCGCCGTTACCTCGTCGCAGTCACTGCCCCGCTTAATTCCCATTGATCCAGGGAGTAATCGCCGCCCCGCTCCTGGCTATTTAATCTCCTCTTCGCCACGACCATTTCCCCTCACCCCACTTGCTCACTTCGCCACCAGGCTGCTCGGATTTCACCAAGCCTCGCCGCTGTCCCGACGAACTCCGACGTCTAATTCCGGTGAGTACCGAGCGCCCCTCTTCTTCTACTTGACGCTATCAAGTTCGCCGTGTCTCTATGCTTCTTCTGATACTTTTGTTTTGCCCGCGCATGACCCAGGTCGCCATCCCCGACCACCTCAGCGAACGACAGAACCACTGCCTCAACTCCGACGAGCAATAGCGGCATAAATCGAACGCCCCTTGACCTCGCGTGCATACTGTCAGATTCGCCTTGTCTTTGCGCAGCTACTAACACCACTGACTCGTGCTAGGGCGACCCAGAACCTCGACAACTATCACGTCTGCAAACTCCCGACGCCGTCAGCAACTCCGACGAGCCCCAGTGACCTCCACAGCACGCCCCCGTCCACGCCAGCAAGAGGTTGAGCATCAGCGCGACCTTGCGAGTTCGGTAAGCCTCTCTGTTGACCCCAGCCCCCTCTGTAGCCGCCAGAGCATCGCTGACAGAGCGCCGCCGCTGCGCCATCGTTGCCAGCGCCGCTAGACTTTAGTTATTTGATTGTTAGCCGTTAGATCTAGATCTAACACAAACGATAGATCCATTTAGCGAAGGGGTACGAGTTAGATCTGTCCGTGCGATTTCATTTAGATCGTGCGGTCCACACTGGTCGATCCGTGCGAAGCGGTACCGACGAATCAGAGAGCGCCGCGTGGCCTGAGTTTAGAATTAAAACAGAAATTTGATCTATTAGTTAATCAAACTTGTAAAATTCATAACTTTTGATCCACACGTTCAAATTTTACAAATTTTATATCAATGGAATCAGGAGAGAAAATCCTATCTGTTTATGCAATGTGTTTAATGTTTTTCCTCTGTAAAAAGGGTTATTTTTTGCAGGGACATTTATAGGCATAATTTGAGTATAGTTATTATTTGAAAAATGATTTAAAGATCAAATAAAGTTTATTTGGTGTGTTTTGGACTTGTTTAGTTTTCAGTACTGTTTACTTGTCTTGTTTGGTGTAGAAAATCATCACATGGCATTTTGCATGCATTCATATATTTTTGTTTGTATATTTTGTCATGTGATTTTGGTGCCCTTATTTTATGTGTAGATTTTGGTGCTAATAGTGATTGTGGTTGTGAAGATTGTTGCTACTCCCCAAACTACCAAGGCAAGTGGTGCTTCATGCTTTTATCCCTATATTTTCACCTATGCATTAGAAATATTTTGTTTAGGACTTGCATGAATATTTTGCTAAGTATCTATATGCTATGCTTGGGAAATCCTAGTAGTTGTAGTAATATTAGAATTCCCTCTAAGTTATGATACTTGCCTTTGCCATTCTTAGCCTAGCTAGTAGCAACCATGGGTGGTTTATATATTCATGCTATGTGAAATATTTCCAAGTCATTGACTTGTGTTTTTGCTTAATAAAACAACTAAGTGAATAAAACACCTGGGTGGAATGGAAAGAATGGTTTGTGTTGAGTGGTTACACAAGGCCCATATCTATGGTTTACCTTGTGTATCTCACCTGTGGAAAGCCACCCAGGAACAAACGGATTTGACATGCCAAATGTTAAGAAGCTTCTAGTGCAGCCACATGGCAATATGGGCTCTGCCTGGATCATATAGGTTGCAATAACTTAGCCATTTGGACAGTTGGTGGTAGTGGGATGTTAGGTTGGAACGCGTCATTTGGTCTACGGGAACGCTTCTGAAAGGTCTTGTCTTGGTGAAAGTCAAGTCTTGTGGGAAAGTGCCCAACCTCTACAGATGGAAGAATCTAAGTACTTAGCCATGTCCCTGGTATTGGACAACTTGAGCATCAAGACATGGAAGCTACCAAGAATCTCCTCATCCCAATTTTCTAAGTTAAAACTTGTGGTTGAACAAGGGTGAAGGTTCACCAATTTCTATTGGTGATTCCTTGGGAAGGTTTTGTCAAAGAAAAACTTAGTGTTTTCAACTAATAAGTAAAACCTATTTTGAGCAAAGCAAGCCTAAACTACGCTTAGCCAAATTCATATAGTATTTAGATGTTAATATTCCACTAAGGTATCACTTGCCAATACTATTCCAATGTATTGACCCACTATGGCTATAACTTGTGATGTTGCAGGTTATTCTGATGATGATTATGGGTTATGAGTCTACACTCAACATGCTTGCCTGTGGCACATGAAGATGAAGACTTATTTATCTTATTCTATATTTGAACTCTTGTATTAGGCCTATGGCCATGGAGTTTGTAAAAGACTATGTTTGTCTCTGGAATGATATGTAATAATGACCTTTGTTTCTGTGTACTTCATCTTAAACTGTGGATGCTAGCATTGATCCAGGGACTAGCATTGCAATCATAGGGATCCTTACCTTTACAAAGGGAGGGATCTTACAGATGGTATCAGAGCACTGTGTTGCCTGTAGGATTATGACCCTAGGATTGGATTAGAAACCACTAAGGAAAAAAATTCAATAACTTCCACACTTGTCTTATTCTTCTCGTAAACTTTTCTAATCTTCCTTCTCATCTCTATTTGATAGAATGATACTTTGATAACCTTTAGACTAGAAAGTGAGTGATGTATTGTGCCTTGTTAGTTGGACCACCACACTTATCATTATATTTCCAAAAAAATTGTCTAAGTTTGTATTGAACCTTAGATTCTTGTAAAGAAATTATGTATGCCATGACTTGTGTGTTTGTTTGCCAATGATATGCTTGTGTCACTTTGTCTTGTGTATTTCTATTGATGTTGTTTCTAACTTTTCTCTATCTTATAAAATAGATGCCTAATGTTACTATCAGCACGGCTGAAGAGTTCAAGGGAACTCGTTTTGGCACTCGACTTATTGAGCTCACTAGCATGCTCAATCTTGCTCTTCCTAGCATCATGGTGCTTCCCCTTACCAAGTTTGAGAGGAAGGACCTTTGGGGCTTCAAGGTTAATCAGCCAGGACGCCAGACTGAGCCTACTACGGAGGCAATCATCTTCAAGTTTATGCATGACTACAGGGAGAGAGGCCTAGAGGTAGTCATGCAAGATTTACTTGCGCGTCTGTTAGGGAGACACTCACGGGATATTAGAGGTACTCACTTCCACGCCTTCGGAAGACGCGGCGAGGATGGTGAAGCTATTGAGTTCGAGGATGCTGCTAGAGCGACGGCAGAGCCAATTCGACTATACCTCCAGTACCTAGAGGTTCTTCTTAGGCACCTAGATACTGATAGGACCAACATCATGCTTAGCAATGACGAGATCTAGGTGCAGCTTCATGAGAAAGACAAGCTCTTCGCGGAGCAAGATGAGATAGTCAAGGAAATGGAGGCCAAGTTTGAGAGTCAAGATAGAAAGTTCAAGAGTCAAGAGAAAAGAGTCCAAGATAGGAACAAGAGGATTCGAGAGATGACTGCAGAACTAGAGGCCAAGGACTTCGAGCTCGAGCATCAGCAGGGTGTGATTGAGAGACTTCGTTCACAGAAGAGGGCTCTCAAAGCCAAGGTAGAGGCCTTGACTACCAATGTCGAGGAGTACAAGACCGCTATGGAGAATGCAGGTCTTACACTTGTCAAGGAGGAGGTTGATGCAGAGGAGTAGTGATGACTGCTCGTTTATTTGTCATTTACCATGCTTTTGATTATTGAGTCGCAATGACCATCCAACATGTGGATGGCTTGCTATTGGTGTGTTTGCTTTTTCAAACTTGTTTTTTATGTCATTGAACCTTATGTTATTTTTATGCTTGTTTGGTGATTGTCTATGTGTTGTATTGTGCATAATAAGCATCTATTGGTATCTCATTCTTATACTTATTGAAAACCACAGATGCCTCCTCGACGTGCCAACCCCAACCCGAACAACAACAATGTCACCCCAGAGATGAAGCAGCTGATGACAGCACAAGCACAGCTGATGCAAATGATGACAACTTTCATGCAGAATCATAACAACAATAATAACAACAACAACAACAACAACAACAACAACAACAACAACAACAACAACAACAACAACAACAACAACAACAACAACAACAACAACAACAACAACAACAACAACAACAACAACAACAACAACAACAACAACAACAACAACAACAACAACAACAACAACAACAACAACAACAACAACAACAATCCACCAGGTTTTGACATGCTCACCAGATTCCTAAGACTGAGGCCAGCAAAGTTCTCAGGAACTACTAATCCCATGGTGTCCAATGATTGGCTACGTTCAGTGAACAAGGATTTGGTAACTATCGGTTGTACCGACGAGGAGAAAGTCAGGTTTGCAGCACACTTGTTGGAAGGACCAGCAGCTACTTGGTGGGATAACTTCCAGATCACCACTCCCATTGAGGATGTGACATGGGATATCTTTGAAGATGGGTTCCGTACAACTCACATCTCATCCTGAATGATGAGCTTGAAGAAGAAGGAATTCCATAATCTGAAGCAATGCCACCGCAGTGTGGCTGAGTATATTGAGGAGTTCAACAATCTGGCGCGTTATGCATCGGATGAAGTTGACACTAATGCCAAGAGGAAGGATAAGTTTCTCGAGGGACTGAACGATGAACTGAATCTGCAATTAGCTGTGGCCTATGTCCCCACTTACCAATCTCTTTGTGACAAGGCTGCCATCTTGGAGAGCAAGATGAAACAGGTTGAAAGCAGGAAGAGGAAACACTTTGACAAGCACAGCTCGGGATCGTCTCACAAGCGTTCCCATTATGATGATAGTGGGAGTTCTGGATCCCACAAACATGGAAAGTACAACAGCCACCACAACCGTCATCGTACAAGAATCACAAGAGTGGGTACAAGAACCACCACAATGGAAGTGGAAGTGGTAGTGGAAGCCAGCCTGTCAAGAAGGATCTTAGTCAGGTTGAATGCTTCAAGTGAAAGAATATGGGGCATTATGCAAATGAATGCCCAGAAAAGAAAGTTGAGGGACCAAACAAGCCCAACCCTTTCCAGAAGGGACAGGTGAACCACATCAATGTGGAAGAAATCTATGAGGAACCTGATGCTGTTGCTGGTAAGTTTAAACTCAATTCTGTTCCAGCATTTGTTCTCTTTGATACTGGTGCATCTCATTCATTCATATCAAGAGCATTTGTTGAAAGAAATGAACTTCCAGTAGAAAATATTGGGTGTCCTATAAAAGTAAGTTCTCCTGGCGGAGAAATGATAGTGAACTCAGGATGTCATGATCTAGTCATAGAGTTTGGGAAGTATAAGTTTCCTGTTAATCTGTTAATCCTAAATTCCCAAGGATTAGATGTCATTTTGGGGATGGACTGGATGACTAAGCACAAGGGAGTGCTAGATTGTGCCAACCATACAGTCACACTCACAACTCCAGAAAACAAAAGGATTAGATTCAAGACTAACTTTGAACCGAAAGGGAGTAAGCTAAATTCTCTTAAGGGGGTTAGCATAGACAGTGTGCCTATTGTGAGTGAATATCCGGATGTGTTTTCGAAAGAATTGCCGGGAATGCCACCAGATAGAGATGTGGAATTTTTGATTGATTTGCTACCAGGATCATGACCAATAGCAAAGAGACCAATACAAGATGTCAGTTGATGAGTTGAAAGAACTCAAGAAACAACTTGGAGAACAGCTGCAGAAAGGATTTATTCAACCAAGTTCTTCATCCTGGGGAGCACCAGTTTTGTTTGTGGAAAAGAAAGATAGAAGTCAAAGGTTATGCATAGATTACCATTCACTCAATGAGGTGACTATCAAGAACAAATACCCTTTGCCAAGAATCAATGAATTGTTTGATCAGCTAGAAGGAGCCTGTGTGTTCTCAAAGATTGATCTCCGGTCAGGTTATTTCCAACTCAAGATAAGATAACAAGACATACCTAAGACAGCTTTCACCACTAGGTATGGATTGTATGAGTACACTGTGATGCCATTTGGTTTGACCAATGCACCAGCTTATTTCATGAATATGATGAGCAAAGTGTTCATGGAGTTCCTTGACAAGTTTGTTATCGTATTCATCGATGACATTTTGATCTACTCCAAGAGCAAAGAAGAGCATGAAGGACATTTGCGTTTGATACTTGAGAAGCTTAGAGAGCATAAGTTGTATGCCAAATTCAGCAAGTGTGAATTTTGGTTAAATGAAGTTGGATTTCTTGGACACGTTGTGTCAGGAGATGGTGTAGCAGTTGATCCCGCTAAAGTGTCAGCTGTAACTGAATGGGAATCTCCAAAGTCAGCAAAAGAGGTTCGTAGTTTCCTTGGCTTGGCAGGATACTACAGAAGGTTCATTGAAAATTTCTCCAAAATAGCTAAGCCTATGACTGAGTTACTAAAGAAAGACAAGAAATTTGCTTGGTCTGAAGGATGTGAACTCAGTTTCCAAGAATTGAAGAAGAGACTAGTGACAGCACCAGTCTTATGTCTGCCAGATTTGGAGAAAGACTTCCAAGTGTATTGTGATGCAGGTGCAGTTCTAATGCAAGAAGGGAAAGTTGTGGCTTATGCCTCGAGACAACTCAAAACTCATGAGGTAAATTACCCTACTCATGATTTAGAGTTAGCCTCTGTTGTCCATGCACTCAAAACATGGAGACATTATCTTTTGGGAAAGCGATGTGAAGTGTTCACGGATTACAAAAGTTTGAAGTATATCTTCACCCAGAAAGAAATCAACACGAGACAAAGAAGATGTCTAGAACTCATCAAGGACTATGACTTGAGTTTGCAATACCATCCGGGTAAAGCCAACGTTGTAGCAGATGCTCTAAGCCGTAAGGTATTTGTGAATGGCCTTACTAAGGGAGAGTTGCCAGATGATCTGTGTGCCCAATTTAGAGATATCAGATTGGAGATTGTACCTGAGGGACATCTCATGTCATTGGATGTTCAACCCACTTTGTTGGAAAAAATTAAAGAAGCCCAAAAGACAGACAAGGAAATTGAAGAGATTAAGGAAAAGATTGGCAAAGGAAAAGCCAAGGGATTCCATGAAGACGAACAGGGTACTTTATGGTATGAAAAACGTATCTGTGTTCCACAAGATCCAGAACTTCGAAAACTGATTTTACAAGAAGCACACAACTCACCATATTCCATTCATCCGGGTAACACCAAAATGTACATGGATATGAAGGAAAAAATTTGGTGGAATAATCTCAAGAAGGACATCGCCGAACATATTGCTTTGTGTGATGTATGTAGTAGAGTGAAAGCGGAACATCAGAAACCAGCAGGATTGCTACAACCACTACCTATTCCTGATTGGAAGTGGGACAAGATTGGCATGGATTTCATCACTAGATTGCCAAGGACCAGGTCAGGATATGATTCTATTTGGATAGTAATGGATCGCCTAACTAAAGTGGCTCATTTCATACCCGTGAAGACAACCTACACAAGTGCTAAGTTGGCCAAGATCTATATGAATAGGATTGTGTGTCTGCATGGAGTACCCAAGAGTATTGTGTCCGATAGGGGGACTCAGTTCACTTCTCATTTTTGGAAGCAACTACATGAGTCATTGGGAACGAGATTGGAATTTAGCACTGCTTTTCATCCTCAGACTGATGGACAGACAGAAAGGACCAACCAGATTCTCGAAGATATGTTGAGAGCATGTGCTCTAGACTATGGAGCTAGTTGGGATGAGAGTCTGCCATACACAAAATTCTCTTACAATAATAGCTATCAAGCCAGTATTGAGATGGCACCGTTTGAGTTTCTCTATGGGAGAAAGTGTACTACCCCATTGCTATGGAATGGTGTAGGAGAAAGGAACTTGTTCGGGCCAGAACTAATCAAAGAAGCTGAAGAGAAAGTCAAGCTTGTAAAGGACAGATTGAAGATAGCACAGTCCCGACAGAAAATCTACGCAGATTCTAAGCGTAGAGAGGTCACCTATGAAGTGGGTGATAGAGCTTATCTTAGAGTATCACCACTTCGTGGAGTGAAGAGATTTGGAGTCAAAGGAAAATTGGCCCCAAGATATGTTGGACCATTCAAGATTCTGAGTCGTAAAGGAGAAGTAGCTTATGAGATTGAATTGCCAAAATCTTTATCTGCAGTTCACAATGTGTTTCATGTGAGTCAGCTAAAGAAATGCCATCCAGAAATGGAAGAGACTTCTTTGAAAGATACTATACCTTTGGAGGAGGTCCAGTTGGAAAGTGATCTCACGTATGAGGAAAAACCCATCAGGATTCTTGAGACTGCAGAAAGAGTTACTCGGACTAAGACTATCAAATTCTGCAAAGTTCAATGGAACCATCATTCCAAGAAGAAGCAACATGGGAAAGAGAAGATGATCTTCGGAAAGACCATCCTCACCTATTTGCTAGCCAATACGAATCTCGAGGGCGAGATTCACCTTAAGGGGGTTAGATTTGTAACATCCCTAAAATCATGTTTTCAAAGATTGCATGTCATCCATGCATGCATAATCATTTGGGGATCAATTTCAAAGTCATTTCAAGAAACATAAGCATTGAGTGCTTATTATTTTATGTAGACAAGCACTGATCAAAGTGCCACTCTCAAGTGAGAGTATATTTGTTTCAAACCAAGTTTTGTTTGCTCATAAGTTGGTTAAGTTGAGTTCAAAGCTTGGACAAAAATTTTCTAAAACAAACATGGTTTTAAAACCATATTCCTATCTTTATCAAATCTTGTGCTAAGGCACTATTTATTTTAAGTTTTCAAAGAAACCAAGCAAGTCTAATGAGACAGCAGGGTTTTACACTCAGAAATGTGCAGGTTTCATTTTACAAAAATCCAGAACAAGTTTGAAATCAAATACATTTGATTTCATTTGAATTTGTTTCCTGAAAATCAATTTAGAAATAAGAAAAAGAGTAAGGAATTAGAACTGGGCCAGGCGCTACCTTTTCGGCCCATCAACCAAAACAGCCCACCCGGGTTTCCCCTTCTCCCTCTGTTTCTCACCGCAGCCGCATGCACCCACCCGCTGACAGCCCGACCCCACCGTGCCCCGTCAGCTTCGTCTCCAATCAACGCGCGGTCGAGCCGCTCCGCCGTTACCTCGCCGCAGTCACTGCCCCGCTTAATTCCCATTGATCCAGGGAGTAATCGCCGCCTCGCTCCTGGCTATTTAATCTCCTCTTCGCCACGACCATTTCCCCTCACCCCACTCGCTCACTCCGCCACCAGGCTGCTCGGATTCACCAAGCCTCGCCGTTGTCCCGACGAACTCCGACGTCTGATTCCGGTGAGTATCGAGCGCCCCTCATCTTCTACTTGACGCTATCAAGTTCGTCGTGTCTCTATGCTTCTTCTGATACTTTTGTTTTGCCCGCGCATGACCCAGTTCGCCATCCCCGACCACCTCAGCGAACGACAGAACCACCACATCAACTCCGACGAGCAATAGCGGTATAAATCGAACGCCCCTTGACCTCGCGTGCATACTGTCAGATTCGCCTTGTCTTTGTGCAACTACTAACACCACTGACTCGTGCTAGGGCTACCCAGAACCTCGGCAACGATCACGTCTGCAAACTCCCGACGCCTCCAGCAACTCCGACGAGCCCCAATGACCTCCACAGCACGCCCCTGTCCACGCCAGCAAGAGGTTGAGCATCAGCGCGACCTTGCGAGTTCGGTAAGCCTCTCCGTTGACCCCAGCCGCTACATAGCTGCCGGAGCATCGCTGACAGAGCGCCGCCGCCGCGCCATCGTCGCCAGCGCCGCCAGACTTTGGTTGTTTGATCGGTAGCCGTTAGATCTAGATCTAACGCATACGATAGATCCACTTAGCAAAGGGGTACGAGTTAGATCTGGCCGTGCGATTTCATTTAGATCATGCGGTCCACACTGGTCGATCCGTGCGAAGCGGTACCGACGAATCAGAGAGCGCCGTGTGGCCTGATTTTAGAACTAAAACAGAAATTTGATCTATTAGTTAATCAAACTTGTAAAATTCATAACTTTTGATCCACACGTTCAAATTTTACAAATTTTATATCATTGGAATAAGGAGAGAAAATCCTATCTGTTTATGCAATGTGTTTAATGTTTTGCCTCTGTAAAAAGGTTTTTTTTGTAGGGACATTTATAAGCATAATTTGAGTATAGTAATTATTTGAAAAATGATTTAAAGATCAAATAAAGTTTATTTGGTGTGTTTTGGACTTGTTTAGTTTTCAGTACTGTTTACTTGTCTTGTTTGGTGTAGAAAATCATCACATGGCATTTTGCATGCATTCATATAATTTTGTTTGTATATTTTGTCATGTGATTTTGGTGCCCTTGTTTTATGTGTAGATTTTGGTGCTAATAGTGATTGTGGCTGTGAAGATTGTTGCTACTCCCCAAACTACCAAGGCAAGTGGTGCTTCATGAAATTATCCCTATATTTTCACCTATGCATTAGAAATATTTTGTATAGGACTTACATGAATATTTTGCTAAGTATCTATATGCTATGTTTGGAAAATCCTAATAGTTGTCGTAATATTAGAATTCCCTCTAAGTTATGATACTTGCCTTTGCCATGCTTATCCTAGCTAGTAGCAACCATGGGTGGTTTATATATTCATGCTATGTAAAATATTTCCAAGTCATTGACTTGTGTTTTTGCTTAACAAAACAACTAAGTGAATAAAACACCTGGGTGGAATGGAAAGAATGGTTTGTGTTGAGTGGTTACACAAGTCCCATATCTATGGTTTACCTTGTGTATCTCACTTGTGGAAAGCCACCCAGAAACAAAGGGATTTGAGATGCCAAATGTTAAGAAGCTTCTAGTGCAGCCACATGGCAATATGGGCTCTGCCTGGATCATATAGGTTGCAATAACTTAGCCATTTGGACAGTTGGTGGTAGTGGGATGTTAGGTTGGAACGCGTCCATTTGGTCTAAGGGAAGGCTTCTGAAAGGTCCCGTCTTGGTGAAAATCAAGTCTTGTGGGGAAAGTGCACAACCTCTGCAGATGGAAGAATCTAAGTACTTAGCCATGTCCCTGGTATTGGACAACCTGAGCATCAAGACATGGAAGCTATCAAGAATCTCCTCATCCCAATTTTCTAAGTTAAAACTTGTGGTTGAACAAGGGTGAAGGTTTACCAATTTCTATTGGTGATTCCTTGGGAAGGTTTTGTCAAAGAAAAACTTAGTGTTTTCAACTAATAGGTAAAACCTATTTTGAGCAAATCAAGCCTAAACTACGCTTAGCCAAATTCATATAGTATTTAGATGTTAATATTCCACTAAGGTATTACTTGCTAATACTATTCCAATGTATTGACCCACTGTGGCTGTAACTTGTGATGTTGCAGGTTATTCTGATGATGATTAGGGGTTATGAGTCTACACTCAACATGCTTGCCTGTGGCACATGAAGATGAAGACTTATTTATCTTATTCTATATTTGAACTCTTGTATTAGGCCTATGGCCATGGAGTCTGTAAAAGACTATGTTTGTCTCTGGAATGATATGTAATAATGACCTTTGTTTCTGTGTACTTCATTTTAAACTGTGGATGCTAGCATTGATCCAGGGACTAGCATTGCAATCACAGGGATCCTTACCTTTACAAAGGGAGGGATATTACAATATGTCCATGACATTTTGATATGCAGGAGGCAAGGAAATGTGGGTTCGTGGCATGGCTGGATAAAGAATGGCCACATACCGCCAAAAATGCTCTAGGAAGACCGTGGGGAATGTATGAAGATAGCACCAGTGCAAGAATCGAAGAGAGGATTCAGAATGCTAAGCTGGTGACGGAGCTAGCTGATGAGAAGAACAAGGTTGACAAGAAGTATTCAAGTCTCATTGATTGATGTGAATAAATTCAAAGATAAAACTAAGAGAAGGTTGTGGATAACAACTTGTCAAGGATTGATGACAAGGCTACTCAAGAACTGCAGAATGAAGTTGATATGCTTAAGCAAGTATAACTAACATAATGAAGGCCAGACAGAAGAACTGGAATGGGAAAAGGAGGGGATGAAAGAAAAAAAAAAAGAAGGTTGAGCATATGCTCATTGATGTGCTCAATGCTTACAAGGCTAACAAAAATAAGCTAAAAAGGATCAGGGAAATATGTGATGAGTGATATCTAGCGGTAGCCTAATTTCTGTTCTAGCGGTAGGGTAAGGATGAACTTGTAGTTCTCTTTTTCTAATGGCAGAGTAAGTAAAAATGTAACGGTAAGCTCACCATAACATGAACGAGATTACCAAATCAGACTCATGTATGTAACAAAACACATTATACTTCTAGCACCCTAGCGAAAAGTCGAGTGAATTGCAGAAAACCACCACAATTAGGGCAAAGTCACCAAACACTCACCAAAATGCGTGTTTTCTAGTGTTCTTTTGTGAAGGGTTGATAACCTTTTCCCAATTATAGTGCATTCATACTTGCAATGCACCAAACAAAGGGGTAAAAATTGCTCAAGAAATGCAAGAAATTTTCACGTGGGCCATCAAACTAAATTCACAATGTACCTGGCCCGGGAGCTCAAAAATCAACCCAACCTACCAATCCCACCCAACACGATGCTTAGAAATGTTGGTGATTTGATAGAAATGTTACTGTAGGCTCACCACAATATGAACGAGATAACCAAATCAGACTTATGTATATAACCAAACACATTATACTTGCAACACCCTAGCAAAAAGTCAAGTGAATTGCAAAAAACCACCATGATTGGGGCAAAGTGACCAAACACCCACCAAAATGCATGTTTTCCGTTGTTTTTTTGTGTGAAGGGTTGATAATCTTTTCCAAATTATGGTGGGTTTTTGCAATTTACTCCGAAAGATCATACGTGCAATGCACCAAACAAAGGGGTAAAAATTGCTCAAGAAATGCAAGAAATTTTCACTTGGGCGATCAAACTAAATTCACAATGTGGCTGTACCTTCGTTTCTATGTGACCATATGCTCCTCCCAGTCCCAGTACGGCAATACCTGCACCGGGAGCTCAAAAATCAGCCCAGCCTACCGATCCCACCCATGCATAATGCTATACCTGCGATCTTGGTCGGGAGGTGACATATCCTTTGTGCAAAACAAAAAGCAACAGCGGAGGTCCTGTTGACGACGACTCCGAAACCCAAATTAACGGTTCCCAGCAACAACCGGGCTGCTGCCGGAGCCGGACCACCACCTAGTAGCGGCGGTACCACCACCACCACCAGTCAGTCCACTGCACCTGCAAAGCACAACGGTGCGAGACAGCGAGCTTGACGGCTGCTGCTGCCTCGACCTCAACCCGGGCGGGCGGGCCCAACGTGGGCGCGCGGCGTACATGCAACATGTGGCTCCAAATTGACCAGTGCCGGACGGACGGGACAGAGTGAACCCAGCGACGCGGGCGGACCGTCCTATCCACGTGAACCAAAAGCTGCCCTCGCCCCTCGCTGCCAGCTCGTCCAGGCCAAGGCCAGCCTGCCATCCCCCCTCCGTCGTCTCGTCTCCTCCCTTTCTTCGCCCAGCACCACACCCACGCCCACGCCCCCGCCGCTCCTCCCCTGGTCCCACGCCCCCCTCTCTCCCCCCTCCCCTCAAATCCCCAACCCGCGCCCCTCGCCCGCCCTCGCGCGTGCCCAAATTCGCCGTCAATCCGCGCCTCTCCTTCCTTCTCCTCTCCCCCTCTCCCGCTCCGCCTCTCCGCGCGGCCTCCCGGCGATGGCGCTGTCCGCGTCGGCGGCGTCGGCGGGGAGGGGCGCGCGGGCGGAGAAGGTGCGCAGGATCTTCGACCGCTTCGACACCAACGGCGACGGGGGCCTCGACCGCGCCGAGATGGCCAAGCTCGTCGTCGCCGTCAACCCGAGGGTCAAGTTCAGCGACGACCAGATCTCCGCCATCCTCGACGAGGTCTTCCGCACCTACGCTGAGTTCATACTCCCCGGAGGACGGGGCCTCTCCCTCACAGGCCTGCTCCGCACCTACGACGACGGCGCCGGGGACGTCGACCGCGACTTCCTCGCGCTCTCCCTGCCCTCCGTCGACTCCGACGCCTCATCCCCCGAGATCGCCGCCGCCGACAACTCCTCGTCTTCCCCGTCCACGGGCGCCGCCGCCGTCGCCGCCTCGCTGCTCGACGACCACCTCAAGCCGCTAGGCATCGCCGGCACGCCCCCCTCCTCCGGCTCCCGCGCCGCGGCCGCCGCGCCGGCCTGGGCCACCTCGCCCAACCACGGGATTGCGTTCGACTCCTCCTGGTCCCTCCTCGACGACCTCGAGATACTCGTCAAGCGCCTGCGCTCCAAGCAGCTGCGGAAGGCCGGCTCGCTCGACACCAGTGGCGGCGGCGGCAGCAACCTCGACTCCTTCTCCGAGGCAGGGTGGTCCAGAGAGATCTCCGGTTCCGCTGACTCCGGTTTGCCGCTTGCGCAGTGGGACGAGACGAGCCGCGACTACCTCACCTTCGTCAAGGAGCTCGCCGTTCTCCGCACGCGCGCCGACGCTTCCCGCTCACGCGAGGAGGCCTTCGACAACCACATGGTCATTGGCCGGGCGCTCTCCGAGCACCGCCTCTTCCGGGACGCCCTTGCCAGCTTCCGCCGTGGCTGCGAGCTGCAGCCCACCGACGTCCGCCCGCACTTCCGCGCTGGGAACTGCCTCTACGCCCTGGGCCGCCACGCCGAGGCCAAGGAGGAGTTCCTCCTCGCCCTTGAGGCTGCAGAGGCAGGCAACTCCCAGTGCGCGGACATCCTCCCACAGATCCATGTCAACCTCGGCATTGCGATGGAGGCCGAGGGGATGGTGCTCGGTGCCTGCGAGCACTATCGAGAGGCCGCCATACTGTGTCCGTCCCATGCCCGCGCCCTCAAGCTCCTAGGGAGTGCGCTCTTTGGTGTTGGGGAATACCGTGCAGCCGAGAAGGCGCTGGAGGAGGCCATCTTCCTCAAGCCAGATTATGCCGATGCGCACTGTGATCTTGGGTCAGCCTTGCATGCCGTGGGGGATGATGACCGTGCGGTTCAGGAGTTCCAGAAAGCGATTGATCTTAAACCTGGGCATGTTGATGCCTTGTACAATCTTGGTGGATTGAACATGGATGCAGGCCGCTTTGTGCGAGCCGCCGAGATGTATACTCGTGTGCTCAGCATTCGGCCAAACCATTGGCGTGCTCAGCTAAACAAGGCGGTCGCTTTGCTCGGGCAGGGGGAGTCCGAGGAGGCCAAGAAGGCACTCAAGGAGGCATTTAAGATGACACAAAGGGTCGAGGTGTACGACGCCATCTCACATCTCAAGACACTGCAGAAAAAGAAGCCAAAGCCTCCAAAAGGAAAACATGATGCTCAAGGAGAGGAAGCCTTTGTTATTGTAGAACCATCCAAGTTTAAGAGGGTTGGAAAGAATACTACATTGCGGCAGGATTTGGCCAATGCCCTTGATATAAGGGCCTTCGAGAGGACGACAAAGCTTGGCCACTGTGATACAGAGCTTCTGAGGAAAGAGATGAATGAGACTGATGTCCCTGTATCCTATTCAGGCAGTGGCATCCCAGAGAAGTCGATCAGGAAAGCAGCTCTTGAGGTTATCTTGCGCAGGCTCCTATCTTTCCTCAAGCCAGATACCTTCCAGGGCGCTGTCAAGGCTATGAACGAAAGAATTCTCTCCGTCCTTGATGCATCTGGCTCTGGCCGTGTTGATCTCGGGATGTTCTTTGCTATCATTGCTCCAATCTGTTCTGGTCCTGTGGATAGACGCAAGCGTGTCGTCTTTGATGCGCTCCTTTGGCGTCCCGCAAGCGAAGGCAGCAGGGGCCAGGTTAGGAGGAGTGATGCGCTAAGCTACATCAAACTTCTTCGTGCCGTTTACATACCTATCCACGGGGCTAGTGACATGCTTGAAATGCACGGGGAGTCTGACCCTACCATGGTATCCTACACGGAGTTCCTTGAAATGTTCAATGATCCTGACTGGGGATTCGGAATCCTCAGCACATTAGTGAAGCTTGAAGAGAGCGATCATGTCCGTCACGGCAGCCACACCTGCTCCGTATGCCGATATCCTATCATCGGCTCACGGTTCAAGGAGACAAAGCACTCGTTTAGCTTGTGTAACCGATGCTACAGCGAAGGGAAGGTTCCGTCAGCGTTCAAGTTGGACGAGTACAGGTTCATAGAATACAGCAACGAGTCCGAGGCTCTTATTGACAAGTGTATGTGCTTTAATCTAAATTCTAAGACGCTGGAAGCAGATGCTTGATCGTTGGAACATTTGGTCGAGTTCTTGAGCACGAACCTGTGTATGCCCTTTGTAGTTGTGAAGATGTCCTAGTTAGCCCTCCTGCCCTCTTGTAAACTAAGGAGCTGTGTTTCTGGAGTTGTCTAAACATGTTCCGATCCTGAACTAAGAGCATGTTAATTCCAAATACATCCTCTTACTATCTCGGTTCCAATGCCACCAAGGCTTGGAAGTGTTTGTGTTCTGATCTAATCTAGTCACAGTTTTTTTGACCGATCTGAGGAAATCTTCTGTCCTAATCTACCTGTGGTTCATATGTTGAACAAACTGAGGCAGGCTAATTCCAGGTATGAAGATGTGTACACCTCATGCTCCACGTTCTGGCCTTCGAAGTTGTTTTCCTGATTGCTTCCACTAAAGTGTGGTTGCTTCTTCTGACTGTAGGCTGAATAATGGATGTGTGCTTCATTCAATGTTTCCTCCAGCTTGTCTCTGTATCCAAGCTGCTGAACTGAATAGCTTCACATGTATTTGCTTTCTTTCGTGGTACCACCTCTCTTTTCAGAACGTGGAGTTAGAGATTCTTCCTCTCGATATTTTTCTTCTCATCGGAATGTACCTGGTGTCTAGCTGTGCAGTGGCACGATAATATTGGAACCAAAATCCAACTGAGAAATAACTATTTCTCAGGCGCCCGAGAAATAGCAAAACCGAATAACTATACTTATTGGGAGATCTAATAGATTTTAGTTTATCTTTGTTAATAGAGGCCAACGTGGCTACTCATTTATGTGCGGCAACAATATCTATGATTGAACGGCGACAGCAGACTCCCTTGTTAGTTCGCTAATGCATGATTGTAATCCTGCTTAATGATTAGTTAAAAGCTTCTGATTGGAAGAAAAAAATTGCTTCTCTAATTATATGAAGTTTTTTGTTTGTTTGTTTGAGAATTTCTATTTCAATGCCATAATAACCATAGAAACGTCTAGTGGATTTACAGCGTTGTTGTTGGGCGCAACTTCTCCCTGGGCCTTCGTGGCAGTGCTTAACTGAGGCAATTTGTAAACTTGGCATGAGTAGTACTATTCGTGGACACATACACGGTGCCTAGCCGGTCCCGCGGACCAATCAGCGGAAAGTTCTTTACCCTAGTCACCCTAGGGTTTCTTTGCTCCGCCGGCAACTTTTCGCCGGCGAGAGATCACCACAGATAATCCTATATTATCCCGGTTCTGATCCCTGGGCCTGCTTGCGTGCTCGGATTGATCAAGGGGGTAGCTGGTCTGCTCGCCCGGTCTTGGCGCTGCACCTAGGGTTTGGGTTTTGGGACGTGGGTTTCGGTTGTGATCGGGAAGGAAGAGATCAGATGGCTTCCACTGGAGAGGGATCAGGAGGAAGGAAGAAGGAAGAGGGAGATGAGTCATTGGCGAGGGCCCTGAAGAACCTGGAGCCGAGGGAGGGCAAACTTGACGATGTTTACATCGGCGAGAACGATCTGGTGGCGATGAGGAAGAAGGCGAGGTGGTTGGCGGTGGCAAGAGTCCATATGAAGAAACCGTTTAGTTCGGAAGCTTTAATTCAGACGCTGAAGTATGCATGGGGTTTGGCTCACGGACCTGAAATTCACGAGGTCATGACAATCTCTTCACATGCAAGTTTTTCTGCCTTGGGGACTGGAACAAGGTGATGTATCAAGGACCTTGGTTGTTTCGTAAGCTGATAGTAGTGATGGATGAGTATGATGGCCTGGTAGCCCCAACAGAAGTGGAGCTGGATCATGTTGCAGTATGGACACAAATTCATGCGATCCCGGAATTATATCGGTTGCAAGAAGTGGTGGATCAGCTTGCAAGGAGGATTGGGAGGGTGAAAAGTGTGGAGATGAATCCACAAAGATGGTTTGAGGGGGACTATGTCAGAGTTAGGGCGAATATCGAGGTAGATAAGCCTCTGATCAAGTTCACGTCACTAAATGTTGCAGGCCTAGGGAGGAAGATGCTTCAAGTAAAATACAAGAAGATTGGCTAGTTCTATGAGGACTGTGGTGTGATGTGCCATGATAAGGAGGAATGCGGGGATGGTGTCCACACTCAGGAAGAAATTCAGTATGGCATGTGGATGGTGGCGAAGAGGCGTGCGCAAGCGGGTCCTTTTGGGCCTTGAGCACCTATGGCGGGAAGGTTTGGAGGCAGAGGTAGGGGAGGCCGGGGGATCTGTTTTCGAGAAAGCGTCTATCAAATGATGCCTTTGAGGAGGATGATCTGAGTGACACGGCATCAAGCCCGTTGAAGGATAGTACAAAGGACACTATGGAAGAGGATGTCGTTGTGGGGAATTGTCAACACTCGGATTTTTAATCCCAGATGCCTGTTATGCCATACATCGCAATCCCATGATTACCATTTTTGCGAGACATAACAAATTGGTACCATAGTTCATCATCCATTACAAACCATAATATGTAGGGGTTCGTAGCATGGAAAACAAAATTTTTCTATCGCATACAAACAAACAAGCCAAGATCTATCTACTAGATTGTAGCAACGAGTTGATGGAATAACTTACCCTCGAAGATTCCAAAGCGGTTAACGAGAGCAGATTCTCGTGGGTGATGTAGTCGTACTCTTTTCGATCTCAAGATCGCGTAGACGATCCTTCCGGCGCCACGTTCCGGCAGCGCTCCCGCAGTCGGTCACACGTTCGGTACTCGACGAAGACCTTCCTCTCCCTTGTTCCAGCAGGCAGCGGAGGTTGTAGCACTCTCCTCGCGATTCCGGCAGCACGACGGCGTGGTACCGGAAGTAGAGGGGAGATCTCGCAGGGCTTCGCCTTAAGCCTGAGCGAGTATGGTGGAGTATGAGAGAGGCTTTAGTGGTCTAGGGATTAGACACACCAATTAGAAGGCTCTAAACCGAAGGCTAGGGAAATTAGAAGCTCTAAACCAAAACGGCTCTAAACCGGAGGCTGTGGCTAGGGTTTAGATTTAGAGGATAGGAACTTGTGTGTCTAGCAGGGGAGCCCTGCCCCTCCTTTTATAGGTGGAGGGAGGCGCGCCTGGGGAGGGGAGTCCCTCCCCAACTCGGACTCAAGGAGGGCCGGCGGTGGGAGGAGGAACTCCTCCCCCAAGTCGGCTTCAAACTTCCTTCTCCTCTTTCCCACTTTCCCAAAATAGCCGTTTGACTTTCAAACTAGCCGTTTGACTTTTCAAACTAGGATTTGATTAAATCCTCTATTTGGTATAGCAATGACACTTAGTACATGATGCAATCATACCAACTTGATATAACACATTCATGTACCCCCTTCCCCCCCCCCCCCCCCCCGGAGTGCCGGACATTCCGGAACCTTCTAGAATGTTCCCGATGAAAACACCGGAATCATTCCCGAACTCCGAAACGGGACTTTCCTTATATGAATCTTATTCTCCGGACCATTCCGGATCTCCTCGTGATATCCCGGATTCCATCCGAGACTCCGAACAACATTCGGTCTCTTACTCATCATTCCATAACTACTCAACAACATCGAATCCTTAAGTGTGTCTCCCTACGGTTCGTGAATTATGCGGACATGATCGAGACACTTCTCCGAACAATAACCAATAGAGGAATCTGGAAATTTATATGGCTCCCACATATTTCTACGATTACTTTGCGAACGAATGAACCACTTACATACGATACCAATTTCCCTTTGTCTCACGATAGTTTACTTATCCGAGGTTTTGATCGTCGGTATCTCTGCATACCTAGTTCAACCTCGTTACCGATAAGTACTCTTTTCTCGTTCCCGTGATATGTGATCCCTTGTGAGCCAGTCACATGCTTGCAAGCTAATTGGATGACATTACACCGAGAGGGCCCAGAGTATATCTATCCGTCATATGGATGGACAAATCCCACTCTTGATCCATGTGTTTTAACCAATACTTTCCGAACACTCAATGCCACCTTTATAGCCACCCAGTTACGGTGTGGTGTTTGATGTCATCAAAGCATCCATCCGGTAAAGGTGATATGCATGATCTCATGGTCGAAGGAATTAGGTTACTATGTATCAAAAAGCATATAGCAATTGAAATATTTAAAATGACTTGATCTTTATGCTACGCTTATCTATAGGAGTATGTCCATCACATCATTCTCCTAATGATATGACCCTGTTGTTAATAACATCTCTATGTTCATGATCAGGAAACCATGATCATATATTAACCAACAAGCTAGTTTAACAAGAGGCTTTACTAGGGACTCTTTTATGTTTACAAATCACACAAGTATTAATGTTTCCTGTTAATACATTATAGCATGGTATGTAAACATTTATCATAAGTATGAAGATATGATAATAACCCACTTTATTATTGCCTCTTGGGCATATCTCCAACATAATAAAGGTCTTACAAATAAAGTATCTCACGATCCAGTCTTAATACAATCAACGCAACGGAATAATAATAAGGATAGCGTGGTCGAGGCTCCATCTTCAGGGTCACAGGCAATGCTAACGATGGGAGATGATCATAGTTGTCATAGACTTCCTGTTGTCCATCATCCTGGTAGTCCTCCTCATAGTCTGGCCATAGGAATAGCCAGGGACAAAGCCATGAATGACAAAACAACCTAGAACTTAGTACTCATGGCTTTGTCCCTGGCTATTCCTATGGCCAGACTATGAGGAGGACTACTAGGATGATGGACAACAGGAAGTCTACGACAACTAGGATCATCTCCCATCATCAACATTGCCTGTGACCATGCAAATGGAGCTTCGCCCATGCTACTGTTGTTACTATTATTCCATTGCGTTGATTGTATTAAGACTGGATCATGAGATCCTTCATTTGTAAGACCTTTATTATGGTTTGTAATGGATGATGAACTTTGGTACCAATCTGTTATGTCTCGTAAAAATGGTAATCCTGGGATTGCGATGTATGGCATAACATGCATCTGGGATTAAAAATCCGGGTGTTGACAAGTTGGTATCATATCCATCCTGACCATAGGAGACCCTAGTTAGAATAGACGCTTGAATCAAAAACTTAGTTTCAAAACAAAAGAAGTGAGTATTTATGAAAACCTATTCTCATTCTTACCACTTAGAGTCTTTCATGAAAATTCATGTTCCTCAAAAATTCTTGCAAAATCTTACATAAAATTTAACACACTTGATCACTCTACTAACTTACTCATCATATATTCTTATAGATGGACGTGAAGTATATCAAGTTCTATCAGTTGGGCAATGGAGGAGAGCTCATCTTTGAGCGTGATTGGACCAACTCTCGGAACTTCTGGAGTGCCCGCACCCCGAGTTCTTCGGAGCCCAGCTCAACGATCAGCAAGGAGGAGAATTGCAATGGATAATTGTAGCAAGTCTCAAAGGGAAGATTGAAGCCCCCACCTCAGAGGGAATCCAGTTCACCTTAAGAGATAACAACTGGCTAGATGGACTCGCCAGGGCCATGCAGGAAGCTCTTGCCCATCTATGTGGGCAAAGCATCAATCAAATCAAGGGCATGCACTTTGAGTATTACCCAAGGTGTGATGCTATGGGATAGCCATTGGAGGTACCAAGTCACCCGCAGTTGAAGCATCAAGTGGACCATCTCAGCTTCATGATGTATGACAGGCAGAAGGAGTTGGACAATGCCCACACCTACGCCAATCACAACTATGCCATCGCAGTCAAGAAGGACCAGACCATCGTCATGCTTGTGAAGGATCGCCAGTCACGTTGCCGTCATCTTGACAAGAAGGAGAGCATCATTGCTCGCCTTCATCACAGGATAACAGATTTGGAGGAGACCATCCATGAGCGGGACATGCAACTGGAGGAGAGGGAGAATGCAGGGGAAGATATTCGTGGAGACCCTTACTCCTATCTTAGTGATGATGATGACTTCCTGGATCACCAAGCCATGGACTTCCACACTGATGATGATGATTCCTCCTTCATTGATGATGATGATGAAGCCACCGATTCCGAGGAGTAGTAGCACTTGAGCACTAGTGTTAGTGAGTTGTATCCGATCCCACTGTATCGTAATATCACCGAATGGTTCTTAAAACCATGTGTTTCCTTATTGTGGTGTGTGTTTGTATTGTGTGCTATGAATGAATGAATGAGAAGCAAGTTGCTAGTTAGCAAAACCTGAGTCAAACTCAAAGTTTAAAAACTTCTCGAAAACAAATAGCTGAACCTTAGAAATTTCCCTCTTTTCTCATGATCTATCTCAATCTTTAGATGCCTCGCGGAGGAAGCAGTTCATCTCAGGACCCAATGCTGCAAATCTTGCAAATGTTGGTTTCAGACCGCGAAGCTGAAAGAGCCGAACGTCAAGCCAACTTAGCCACCCTTCAACACACATCTCAGATGAACCAGAACAATCAAGGCCATGGAAACCAGGACAACCATGGATCCAAGCTCAAGAACTTTCAGAACACCAATCCACCATCTTTAGTAAGTCTGAAGAGCCATTAGATGCTGATGACTGGCTGCAGACTATGGAGAACAACTTAGAAGTTGCAGGAGTGGAGGCCAATGAGAAAGTACTATTTGCCACCCACTATCTGGCAGGAGATGCAAGATCTTGGTGGAACAACGTTCGCGTCATGAATGGAGGACAAATTATGACTAGGGATGAATTCAAACTCAAGTTCAGCAGAACCCATGTGCCACCGGGTTTAATCAAGAGGATGAGAGATGAATTCAGAGAATTGAAGCAAGGGAGGATGACCGTAGTTGAGTACCATAACAAATTTTTGTCATTAGCTAGGTATGCACCAGATGAGATTGACACTGAAGCCAAGAAGAAGAAGAGATTCTTGAATGGACTGCATGATGAGATGCATACAGTGTTAGTCAATATCCCATTTGCTGACATTGAAGCCTTAGTGGATTCTGCCATTCAGATGGAAGGCAAGACCAACTAAGCCAATGAGAACCGCAAGCGTCGAATGATGCATCAACTAGGAACCCACCATACCCCAAAGTATCGCCCCAACTCGTCTACATGATTACCCCAAGGAACAATAAACCCCCAATGAACCGTCCAAACTATCCCAACCGTGGAGGAGGAAACCCAAGACCAGGTGGAAACCACAACAATAACCCCGACAACTCCAACAACTTCAATCGTGCACCGCCCAAATTCAAAAACAACAATGTCGCCAACAACACCAATACTGCCCCAAGGACTGGAAGCAATGATGTGCATGTTGCAGGAAAGAACAAGTCTCAGGTGACTTGTTATGAATGCGGAACCAAGGGTCACTATTCCAATGAGTGTCCCAAGAAGCTTGCAACAACCCCCAATGTGAATGCCCTAGCTCAGCAGCAGCGTCGTGTTCATCCTGGAAGGAGATTTGCCCCAGCGTCTGTTTCATATAAATGCTGAAGAAGCCCAAGAAGCGTCAGATGTTGTGCTGGGTATGTTTACTGTTAACTTGGTACTTGCAAGAGTGTTGTTTGATTCTGGAGCATCGCACTCGTTTGTTAAAGAAGAATTTGCATGCACTAGTAAGATTCAACCAACAAAATTGAAGCATGTTATGATAGTTCAAATACCTGGTTCAACCACCAAAGCTAGACAAATTTGCAAGGCCGTACCTATCAGAATCCATGGCATAGATTTTTATGCTAACCTAATAGTACTCAGAACCAAGGTTTGGAAGTAGTACTAGGAACGGATTGGATGTCGAAACATAAAGGATTAATCGACTGTGCCAAGAAAGCCATAACCATGACTAGTACAGCCGGAATATCAGTAGAGCATGTATCTAAAACCTTGCCCCATCAATTCAAGTGCAACAAGAGTCTAGCCCAACCAATCATTGACCAAGTCAGAGTAGTCTGTGAATACCCTGACGTATTTCCAGATGTTTTACCCGGTATGCCCCCAGATCGGGATATCGAGTTTATCATTGAACTAATCCCTGGAACCGGACCCATAGCTCAGAGACCTTATAGTATGAACCCATCTGAATTGGTGGAGCTGAAGAAGCAACTGGATGCTATGCTGGAGATAGGACTGATTCAACCAAGTGCGTCACCATGGAGATCACCTATCTTGTTCGTGGACAAGAAAGATGGAGGTAACCGTTTGTGTATGGAATATCGGAAGCTGAATGATGTCACCATCAAGAACAAGTACCCACTGCCGAAGATAGAAGATCTGTTTGACCAGTTGACCGGTGCCAAAGTGTTTTCTAAGATTGATCTTAGAACTGGTTATCATCAACTCTAGATTCGCGCAGAGGATATTCCAAAGACTGTCTTCACCACTAGATATGGACTGTATGAGTACACTATCATGTCTTTTGGATTAACCAATGCCCCCGCTTATTTCATGAACCTCATGAATAAGATTTTTATGGACTTCCTGGATAAGTTTGTCGTTGTTTTCATCAATGACATTCTGATATATTCCAAATCAGAAGAAGACCATGAGCTACACCCGAGGACCATCCTTGGAACCCTTAGAGAGCATCATTTGTATGCCAAGTTTAGCAAATGTGAATTCTGGTTATAGGAAGTAGGATTCCTCGGACATATCATGTCGGCCGGAGGAATTGTTGTTGACCCCGCCAAGGTTAAGGATGTTGAAGAATGGCAAGCCCCAACCACTCAAACCCAAGTTCGTGCATTTCTCGGATTAGCGGGATATTACCGCAAGTTCGTAGAAGGATTCTCGAGCATCGCAAGACCCATGACCCAATTGTTGAAGAAATATAGGAAATTTGAATGGACGGACAAATGTGAGGCAAGTTTCCAAGAGCTTAAGAAGAGATTGATCTCATCTCCAATCTTGATTATGCCGGATATTACGAAGCCTTTTGATGTGTTTCGTGACGCATCCAAGATCGGTCTCGGATGTGTGTTGATGCAAGAAGGCAAAGTCATATCATATCTATCCTGAAAACTGAAGCAACATGAGCAGAATTATCCTACCCATGACCTTGAACTAGCAACCGTAGTTCTAGCCTTGAAGACATGGCGGCATTACCTCATGGGAAACCGTTGTGAAATTTATTCGGATCACAAGAGCCTGAAATATATTTTCACCCAGAAGGAGATGAATATGAGGCAAAGGAGATGGATAGAGTTAATCAAGGACTATGATCTGGACATTCACTATCACCCCGGTAAAGCCAATGTGGTAGCAGATGCCCTTACCAGATTGCCGTGTCGATTGAACACCATGATTCTGAAGGAGCAACCAAGTTTGCACAAGGAGTTGGAACATTTCCGAATGGAGCTAGTAAGTGAAGGATTTTTGGCTAGCATAGAACTTCAACCCACTTTGATTAGTCAGATCAAGGAGGCGCATAAAGGAAATGGTAGTATCGACAGAATCAAACGTCATATCGGTACAGGGAAAGTACCCGGATTCACCGAAGATGAAGAAGGAGTTTTGTGGTACAAAGCACGTATCTATGTACCAGCAGATTCAGAATTGAAGAAAGCTATTTTGAAAGAAGCCCATGACACTCTTTATTCTATCCACCCCGGAGGAACCAAGATGTATCAGGATTTGAAGGAGCAATTTTGGTGGCATAAGATGAAGAGAGAAATTGGAAGCTACATAGCCAAGTGTGATATCTGTCAAAGAGTAAAGGCGGGACATCAGAGGCCCGCAGGACTGTTGCAACCATTGCAGATTCTGGAATGGAAATGGGATTTAGTTGGAATGAATTTTATCACTTGTTTGCCTACATCTAGTAGGGGAAATGACTCTATTTGGGTCATAGTGGATAGACTGTCCAAAGTCGCTCATTTCTTACCCGTCAAGACCACTTACCAGAGTTCGAAGCCAGCAGAGTTGTACATTACTAGAATAGTAAGTTTGCATGGAGTCCCCAAGAACATCATGCCAGATCGAGGAACTCAGTTTACCTCGAGATTTTGGCATAAAGTCCAAGAAGGATTAGGAACAAGACTAGATTTCAGCACAACTTATTACCCTCAAACTGATGGACAAACGGAGCAAGTAAATCAGATACTTGAAGATATGTTGAGAGCTTGTGTGTTGGAATATGAATCTAAATGGGAATACTGTCTGCCTTTCGCAGAATTTTCATACAACAATAGTTACCAAGCCAGTTTGCAATTGGCCCATTTGAGTTCATGTATGGAAGGAAGTGTCGTACCCCTTTGAATTGGTCGGAAGTAGGAGAGAGTCAGATTTTTGGACCCGACATCCTACGAGAAGCAGAAGAGAAAGTTCACAAGATCCGTGAGCACCTCAAGACAGCCCAATCTAGACAAAAGAGTTACATCGACAAAAGACGTCGAGACCTAGCCTTCAATACCAGAGATTTTGTGTACCTCAAAGTATCACCCTTGAAAGGAATGCAACGTTTCCAACTCAAAGAAAATTTAGCCCCCAGATATATCGGACCCTTCAAGATTTTGAATCGCCGAGGAGAAGTATCATATCAACTGGAATTGCTAGAAGAGATGTCAGCCATGCACAATGTATTTCATATCTCGTTACTTTGCAAATGCTTAGAAGTCCTAGAGAAGACTGAAGTTTTCAAGAATATTGATCACATAACCATAGAGATCAACGATGACCTGACATATCCCGAAGTACCCATTCGTATTTTGGAAGAAGCTTTTAGAACCACCAGGACCCGGAATATCAAGTTTCTCAAGATCCAGTGGAGTAACCACACTGGAGAAGAAGCTACCTGGGAGAGAGAAGACTACATTAGGACGGAGTTTCTAGATCTCTTTAAATCCTAGTTTTCTATTTCTCTCAAATCTCGGGACGAGATTTTGTTTAAGGAGGGAAGGTTTGTAACATCCCAAAAATAGTAATCAAGGTTATCAAGTTCCAATCACCCTAATTTAGGGTTAACAAAAACTTTTGTTAATTAAAATCCATATGAATGCATGTGTGTATGTGATGAATGCATGAATTCTTGTATGGACTTGTGTGATTGTTATGAATGGAAAGGATTGGTTTAAAATGAAAACAACATCATCTAAATGATTTCCAAGCAGAATCAAATCAATAGAAATTCAAAAACAAATCATATGAGCTACTGGTAATTTTTGCCAATCTTGTTCACTAGAACACTTTGAGTGTTTCTAGTCCAAGATTTCTAACAGAAACAGATCCAATTCTTTTCACCCCTTGTTAGACCAAGTAAAAGTGAACCCAAACCCACCCTGCAAACCCACAGAAACATTTGGTAACCCTATTCAAAGGACAATTCAAAATCTAGTTCATATGGCAAGATCACCATTTCTCAAAACCCAACCAAACCAGTGCACTGCGGTGACCCAGCATACCACTACATGATGTAGTACACTATAGTCGTTGACATAACACCAATGAAACACTGTTCACTAGTACTACATCCCTCAGGGTGGTACAACAGAAACACAGCAGGTCCAAGACATGACTATAGGTTATAAATCAACTCTTTACACAAGATCCATAGAACACTCTAGGTTAAAGAGAGAGAAAGAAACTTCTTACAAAGAAGAATCAGAAATAAACAACTAAAAAACTATCATACTAATAAGACTAGTATCTGAACTATTGGTCTGGCATTGCTGCATTGCAATACACTATAGAAATAGGTTCTATGGCTAGAGATTATATTTCTATCTAATCAGTAACTTCGTCTTCACTTGAGTTGATGTATATGTTGACTTTCTTGACTTCATTGAAGAACTTTAGCTTCTGATGATGATTGCTGGAGCATAACTTGATGTAGACATCGTCTGTACTGGCTTTAGAATCTAGCAAGGGTTAAGAAGATACGTTGAGTATGAGGGTACTCATCAAGTTCACTAGAAAGGAGTGTTTGATGCACTATATCTATAGCCATAGATCATAGGTCGTAGGCAATGCAGGTTTTCGTAAACATTTCTTCAAAGGTTGCTTTTATTCTGAAAAGCTATGTCCGTCAGCCTTCACGGGTTTACCAGAACTTTCATGGAGTTCCTTTCCCGCCGTGTTCGCAGCTCCTGTCCGGAACAGGGAGTAACAAGTTACAGTTCTTACACTCTGCAAAGGTGTATCACTTTACCCATGAGAGATCTTAAGCTTTGTTGCATGGCCGGGAGTATGTCCCCGTTCAAACTTCCTTGGTTTGAGGCCCAACCTAAGATCCAAGCCAATCACTATCCTTCTCTGCGACTCCGCATACACCGAAATTGTTGTATACCCAAACTCAGGGTAGAATTTTCCCCGTATAAAACGGCTATACCTTAGTTGGATACACACAACAACCATTAACACTAGAAATCTGTATTTTGTAAGCACAGATCCACAGTAGACTTTCCCCCGTATAAAACGGCTATACCCACGATCTACAACTTACAAAACGCCCAGAACAGTGTCCAATGCATGCGAAAGGGAGCCGATCCAGCTAACTTGTCCGTCCCATTCCAAATCTCATGGTTAACACGTAATATACAGTGCAAGAATCACTGGCGACATTGGTTTTTAAGTCCTAGATAATATGTTCCTTTACCATCAGAACTTTCATAGTAGATTATTACCTCATGGTAAATAACCTATAATCATGTTATTATGAAAATAGTGTTTTCTGACCTTTTTCAAATGCATGTGATGACAACACTGGATTTGTAAAATACTTTACAGAAAATAATCAAAGGACATGAGCAAGTGTGAACTTGCCTTTTGTGATTGAAAGATTATGCACTCACGGTCTTCGAGACAATATAAGATCCAATATCTGAAATCAACATCATTGGTAAGTAATGCTATGCATTTTGTAAAACTCCCAAAGTGAATTACCAATACTTTGATTGAATTAAATTTAGATGATTCTTTTAAGAGTTGGTTTATCTTTAAATTTTACTCTATAAGTAATGACCTGTATAAGGAGATTAAGTGTTAACAACCAAAATATACAAGTAAAGTATAAAATAATGTGGTTATAATTAATTGCCATTTGTAGACTATGATAAAAGTCTTCGGGTTGAGTTATTAAGAGTTGAAGAACTTATTATGATATTATTGTTTGAAGTGGCAAAAAGAATAACATTTGAATAAAATATTTCCTTTCTAAAGTTTAAACTATCTTTATTGTAAATAGAACGTGACCAATGCCTTTTGGTGTTTGATTGGTTAGTCTGGACTTGAGATGCTTTATGTCTTAATTGAAATAGACCAAAGTTAACTATAAAAAACATAAGTAGTTTATTGGACATGATGTTTATAAGCTTTGAGACTAAATTTAACTTTAAAAGGATAAGCAAACTTAAGGTGTAATATGTTTTAATTATTCCCAAGTTTTAGATTTATAGTAGGTATAACTAAGGTGTGGAATTATTTACTTTATATTTAAGTGAAGGGTTGGATTTAATTTGGTTTTGCTATTATGAACATGATATGTAACTATTCAATGGAAGTATAATTTGGATGATCTTAATAAGGTGTTAGATTTATATATTATTTAAATATTAAGATCACTCCCTCTTAGTATCAGTGAGGGATGTATAAAATTTTCTTTAAGGTTGTGGTTTTGAATTTTTATTTTAAGTTTCTAAAAGACTATTATTAAGTTAATAATTTACATTCAAGTTTTATTCAATTAGAACTACATATGCAACTCGTATTTTAAAAAATTAAAAATTTCTAGTTACATGTCAACATGCAAGTAAGTCATATTTTAACAACTCATAATATTAAAAAAAATAAAAAAATTAAATAAAGCTTCACTTAAGTATAAAGTAAATAATTTACATTCAAGTTTTATTATAAAACTTAGTTATGGTTTAGAATTTTTGCTAATTAGATTTTTTTAAGTTTTATTATGTCTAAAAAATTATAATTATTATTTCTACTTAAAATAATGTATCTAAAGAATTTTTAAAATAGGTGGGATTTATTATTAAAAACTTTTCTAATAATATATTTAATATTTTTCTAGTGTAATATATTTACTTAGGGCTTTAAAAATGTTTATTTATTTATTTTTAAGTATTATTTTTATGTTTATAAAATTCCATAAAGGATTAAATGTATTTTAAATACTTCCTTTAAATTTTATTTTAAAAACATTAAGTTAGTATTTTTATAAAATAGCGGACTCATTTTTGTACATAAAAACTATTTTTTGTTATTTTTTTTTGGACTTTTCCTTTATTTTATGAAATTTCACTAAGGCTTTAGTAGTGTTATTATTTATTTGCCTTCTATTTAACTTGAATAAGTAAGATTATATTTTTCTTAGGTGGACATTATGTTTGTGATGATTTTTATATATCACATGTATTTTTTTTAGGATTTTTATATATTTTTCTAGAGATGAAACAAGTTTAGGGTAACATAATCATTTATTTATTCTTTTCCTTTTTATGTTAATTTTATTTACTTATTTTGGAACTGGGCTCAGCCCGTGAGCCAACCAGTATAACAGCCGAGTCGGCCCATTAGACATGGGTCAACCCAGACCCAGACATATCTCTCTCTCGCCCTCATCACGCACGCGACGCTCACCTCTCCTCTCTCATTCCTCTCTGGCTGGCGTCGCTGTTGTTACCCAACGATTCCGGCAGTACAAGCGGTTCTGGTTACCATCACCGGTCGCCGGAGCTCCGCCTCCTGCTAGCCGACCTGGTGTTGTGTATCGATTTGATTCTCACGCTTTATCCAGCTCGCCCCCTTCCATTTTGTTGGTTCTAGGTTTCCGGTGATGTGCCTCCGCCGCTCGCTGGGTTCACTCCGGTGCCTGCTTGTTTGGTGTGGTTGTCATTCTAGAGCAGGCGCAGGATGTTGTGCCCTTCGTGGGTGCTCCGTGTGCCGCCCGGTGACGTAACACGTCCCTAAGGAACGTGTGGTTGCAAGTACCGCTGCTGCCACGTCGACGCCGCCCCTTTGAGGTCACCATCGACCCCCTGGTACACCTTCCTCTACCTCTCTTCCTTCTATCTTCTTCTGCCAATCATTCTCACTAGTGGCACATTATCTGTACCCTAAGTATGTTGCTATCCTCTGTTGTTCTATCAAAACCTGGTAAGATTTTTCCAACCATAATTGGTTATATTTAGATTCAAATCACTGGTTACATCAGTTGCCTTAATAGACTATATTGAAACTTGGTTTGTGGCTTAACTGAGCTTTGCCTAGTGGTACTGTTATTTGATTCTGTATGCTGTAAGTAAGGTGGATATAAATTCAGTTTTCTGAATTTTTGGGATATTGGCTTCCTGTGGTACTACCAATGTATTGGCAATTTAAGATTGCAAAAAGGTTCTTTATATTGAAGCTATTTGCTAAAATAACTTAGGTTATCTTGATGTAATATTGTCACTAAATGGTACCGTCCACTTGATAGTTCATTGATCTTACTGGATGATCCTTAGATTGGTGGCTAGGTCATATTCCTATATGAGATATATTTGATGCCCTGAATCTGATTCATTGATGATCTTGGTTCCCCCTTAAATATATTTGCACCATTTCTTTAAATTATTCCTAGCAAAAGATAGCTAGTAAAATGATTTAGATTCTTGTTTAGGTTGCTTGTAGATGGTTTTGAATGAGTTGGTGTGGATCAGATCATGTATATGCATGATCTTGGGGTCAGACAAGAATTGGAATATGCAAAGTAGATCCTCTTTGGATACTTAATGTCTTGATATCTAGACAAATGATTCCTAGAAAGGATAATTTTGGGAAAATGATTTGAAACCATTTGAGATACATAGGTGGGTTTTATAAAATGTAAGGATGTTTGTATATGATGGTAATTGAATATCCAGTCTACTAGAAACTTGCTTTGAAATGATTCCTAGCTAGAGTAGCTAGGGAGATGATTTGAGTATCTTGGTAAAGATGGCTAGTCCATATAGCAGAAACAATATGCTTCTCTACTTCTGAGTTGGCATCAAACCAGAGTGGCTTTAGTTGTTGGAAACCTGCTACTTTGATGCCTCTTTGGAGTGTACACAGAAGTAGGTCACAGTAATGGTGATATGCTTCTAGATACACTGTTTTAGTGGCTTCTCTTGCTTTGATTATTTTTGTGGTGCCTCCATACAAGAGTGTGCACAATATAACCTCAAGTGGGATAATCTGCTGCTTATAAAGCTAATCAAAATTGCTTAAACCTGAATGCTTGTGATGCTGGTCTGAAGCATAGGTTAATACAAACATTTCCCTTCATTATTTAGCTCTGCCTAGGATTCAAAGGCCGAGGCTTTGATGATGTTTGTATACAAAAGCTACTGCTTGCTTATGTCTGTATACAAAAGATACTGCTTGCTGAATGTGGAATGGTATGGTCTTGCTAGCTGCAGCTGTGCTCTTTGTCTATTTGGTACCCTCCTATGGTGTTGACAACACATATGCCTGCATGCATGTGTAAGCTGCCTGCGTGTGTGCTGTTGGTCCAGGAAACCTCCCCCTGTCCAGGTTTCATCTGTGGGATATTTTTGCTAAGGATGTGCTTGGCTGGTTTGGTATTATCCGCTCTTGACCTTTATTTTGAGTTGCCAAGTGGAATATTGACTCTATGGTAATGATGCTCAAAGCTGAAGCTCAAATTTGATAAGAACAGATCATATTTGGCCCCTTCTAACCATACTCAATGATGGTCCTAGCATAGCAACTCTATGCCAGTCTGAGAGTAATATTAACCTAACAATTTCCTTTATTTTATTTTTCTATTTTGTTATCTTTTGTGTGGTTTTGTAGGAAATGAGAAGAATAATGGAAATTTCAGATGATGGAGTGAACAAAAGAACAGTAGCTTAGGAATTTTCTTTGTATTAAGTATTGTAATTTATTTTCTGTATAAATATTGTAAAAACATTGTATTTTTTATTTTATTCAATAAAGTTTACTAGTTTTCTTTCTCTTTTATAATGTATTTGCAAAGACAATGTAATATTTATATCTGCTTGTAATCAAGAATCCTTTTAGTTATTCATTTATGTAATTCATTTTTATATTATTTGTTTTATAGTAGTTTACTTTTATTGTAACAACAATAAAACATTGTATTCTATAATAAAGGGTTCCGCTATCCTTGGAACTAATTAAATATGTATATCTTACTTATAAATAATAATTCCATTCTTATTTATTATTATAAATCATTTCATTCAATTTTGTTTATTTCTTGAGACTTGTAATTATGGTATCTTTTCATAAATAAGAGTTCACCTCTTATTTCTTATTACAATTTAATTTCCAATTAATAATCTATCAATTAAATATTCAAATTTGAATGGTCTTCCCTTCAAACACAAGAATACAGTAGAGGTCATGTCGAAATCCATCGCACCTATCCTGATGTTTCTATCAGAACAAGAGAGATCTCGATCCCTCTATAGCTCTTTTAGTTTTGCGCGAAAGTTTCCCGGATTTTCTTATGCATGAATGCAATACACAACCCAGTGTCCTCTTTATTTCTAGGTGCTAATCGTGGGATGTTACATGCACCTTGACCTATCCAAGCAACCGGAGACTACCTAGTATGTGACCATTGCACCTACCAATTTTCATCCAAAAATTCAAATATGAATTTCTTGCGGCCATTTCATCAAACACCTGGAGACACAAACCAAATTCTGCCAAACTTCAATGTTTTGAGCAGTAATATTTCCAAACCTTGTCCCCCATTGATCATCCTTGTCTCCTCCAGCAACAACCAGTGCATTAAACTAGCTTAGACCCCTACCATTGCACCATGCCGTGCATGCCCGAGCCACCCCTTGCTAGCCGACCATGGCGAGTTAGAACGAGCCATCGCCACGCCTAGCCACCATGTCCAGGAGTCACGCCACCATCCACCGCCACCCCCTGTCCAGCCCTCGAGCATTGACAAGTCGTTGACCATCGAGAACACACGCGCCCAATTCGTCCCTGCCATGTCCAAAGCGCGCCAGCTCGCCGAAGCCGACCGCCTTGCAGAGACCGCGCCTCGCCTCTGCCGCCCGTCCACATGATCAGCACCGTCCTAGGAGACCACCAGACATGCCCATTCTCCGCCGCACGACCAGGAGCGCCTGTGCCTCGTCAAAAACACCGTCGGTGCCGCTCAGAGCACCCACGCATTCCGACCGAACCGCACCGCCCCTTGCCGCGCCATCAAGCCGTTGAGCATCGCCAGGAGACCGCGCACCGTCCCCTAGCCTCAGCCATGCCCGTATCTCACTGTAACACCAACCCCGACGAGCACTGCCCATGCCGCTTGGCCTCTCTCGCTCGCCTATAAAAGGTGGCCTTCCCCACTCGTTTTCTTCACACCATTTCACTCCCGACCTCTCACTGATCCTTCTCACCTCTTCCCAGAGCAAGGCGAGCTCTCCCTCGTCGGAATTTCGTGGAGCCTGCTGTTGCTGGAGGAGAAGGGCACCGTTGATTGCGGCTACCCCAGGAGGAGCCGCCAGTACCAGGAGAACCACCGTCATCAACTTCGTCATTTTCCCCCATCGCCGACCATCGCATGAGCCCCGGTGAGCCGCCCTAGACCCCCACTGGACACGCTATGGTTAGCCCCCGTCGTGTTCTGTTCCGACGAGGATGACAGCCGTGAGTCGTTGATCCTTAGTCTAATCCTACGATCGTAATCGCCCCGTACTCCTTCGCCACACTCTGTCTCACTGGTGAGTGCGGACACCACTTAACCCAGCCCGCGTGTGCTGTACGCAGTGGGCTGGCCCAGTTAGACTTCCCGCGCGACCCAGTAGTTTGAAATTTGATTTATCTATTTAGTTTCCAACCTAGTTCTGGCAGTAGATTCAAAAATCAATTCAGAGAGATATACTAAACCAAATTGCATGAAACTAATTTTGTTACAAATATATGGAAGTTCTTAATCCAAGCCCGTTTGATTCAAACCAATTGGATTTATAGATCACCTATAGTAAAAATACCAAGGCAGAGACTTTTCTGTATTCAAACATTTTTAAAATTCAACCATAAATGCTTTTGAGTTGATTCCAACTCTCAAAAATCACATTTGACCAGACCTTTCTGAATATATAAAATTATCTAGGTTTACTTGCAGTAATAATGGACAAGTAATAAAAGAATGCCCCATAGGCATTTCTAGTCACTTTAATTAATTAAAATAAAAAGGTTAAACCTTATTAAATTGTGACACCACTTTAAATCACATTCCCAAGTATTGAAATATGTGAGTGATGACATGTGTCAACATGATACCATATTTTAATTGGAGAATATTAAATCTTCAGTAGTTTTTTAATGAGTAGAAATTACTTTTCTAAAATAAAATAAATAAGACTATTGCTTTAATCCTTGTGATCATTGTGATGATGCTAGATCATCTAGTGTGAACCATTGTGTGCCAAATATAAGTAGTTAAGTATTGTTTGGTGATTGTGTACTTTGTATTTATTTATAGACGCTAGTACCGACCAAGGATACAAAGAGGAAGGAGGCTACTACGAGGAAGAAGCAGAGGAGAACTTCAACCACTGCACTGCACAAGGCAAGCTAACACTTGCAAATTTGCAAGCTAGATAACTTATGCAATGCATTAGAAATGCTTTGATTAGACCACCTTGAGTATACCAAATCCCAGTTTTACTTGCAAGCTTTATTTTTTTATTTCTTTATCAAATCTCCTTTTTAGTTTTAGTTTTAGTTAGTGTTTATGATAGTTTTGAAAACATATTATAGGTAGCATAAAGAGCATAAAACTTGGCCTAAGTTAGATAGAATTAGATGTAATACCTGATTATCACCCCTCATTAGTGGTTACCCCCAACTTTAGTGGCTAGTGCCAAGCATAAAATTTGATCACTTTATATGGGAATACTTGGTGAAAATGGTTATGAAAACCTTAGAATGATGAGTCATTCTAATGAAATGTTTTCACATGTGTTATGAACACCAGATGATTTTGATGATGAAAATGTTGAGGCATGAGCCTTACCCCTTTATAAAACCGATGGTTGTGTTCGAATGCGATACCATTCCAATGTTTACCGTACAACCACAATACGCGAATTTGGGTAGGGCTTGACTTGAAGTTTATATATCTTAGTATGGGTTCCCTCGTGGCCGATGTTTGAGCTGAGGCTACCTCGTGATGATTGTCCACCTGTGCAGTTCCCAAGATGACAGATGGTCATGGTTGGGAGGCCAAACTCATAGGAGAGGTGCCTATACTAGAGTGTGTAATTGAAAGGTTAGGATTGATTATCCGCATACTAAGTATGGTGATTCAGTATTGTTCCTGACGGATGTATCGAATATTATGGTGAAAGTGTACCACCTCTGCAGAGTGTCAAACTATTCGAGTAGACACATTCGTGGTTATGGACAGTTGGAGTGACCATACTGTTCCGTCGTTAGATGTTTTCAAAATGACTTGTCAAATGATTCATGAATTTGACTTGACCACAACAGGGTTGTAAAAGTGAAAGCTAAGTTTCCACTTAGGTGTTATAAAACCTTAAACTAGTTTTCTTTGCTTCCAACTTAGTTAGAGATAAATTTGGCTTTTTTTCAAAACAACCTAGAGCTTAGTATTCCTACTTGGAACCTATTTAATTGTTAGTGATAGTTTGCGAGTACTTAAAGAGTACACATGGCTTTGCCCCTGGATATTCCTATGGCCAGACTGTGAGGAGGACTACCAGGATGATGGACAACAGGAAGTCTACGACAACTAGGATCATCTCCCATCGTCAGCATTGCCTGTGACCATGCAGATGGAGCTTCGCCCATGCTACCGTTGTTACTATTATTCCGCTGCGTTGATTGTATTAAGACTAGATCATGAGATCCTTTATTTGTAAGACCTTTATTATGGTTTGTAATGGATGATGAACTATGGTACCAATCTGTTATGTCTCGCAAAAATGGTAATCCTGGGATTGCGATATATGGCATAACATGCATCTGGGTTAAAAATCCGGGTGTTGACATGCGCACTCTCGGCATGGCAGAGAGAAAATTGGCGCGGTTGTTCTCAGTGGTCTAGGGCCTGGCTGCGCTCGAGGGTTGGACAGGGGGTGGCGGTGGATGGTGGCCTGCCTTCTGGACATCATGGACGGGCGCGACGCTGCCTCCTGCGTGCTACCCACGGTCGGCCGGCAATGGTGGCTTCGGGTGGCATGGCACTGGTGCAGGCAGGGAAGAGGGGGCTGGTTCAATGCCGTGTTGGGTGTGGGGGGTGACAAGTGCTAGTAGTGGAGACAAGTAGTGGACAAGGCATTGAACAAGAATAGTGAAAGTTAGGCAGTTTGATTTGTGTCTGCCAAGTGTTTGATGAAATGGCCGCATGAGATTTGAATTTGAATTTTTGGCTGAATTTTGGTGAGTGCTCTGGTTACATGCTTGGTAGTCTGGGATTGTTTGGGTTTTTCAAGGTGAACTGGTTTGAGTGGTTTTTGAGAAATGGTGATCTTAGTATCCATTAAGGATTCAATTTTGAATTGTCCTTTAAATAGATTTGGAATTTGTTTCTGTTGGTTTGTAAAGTGGGCTTGGGTTCACTTTTACTTGGTCTAGCAAGGGGTGAAAAGAATTGGATTTGTATCTGTTAGAAATCTTGGACTAGGAACACTCAAAGTGGTCTAGTGGTTAACTTTGGTCAAAATGACCATTTTCTTATATATCTTATTTTTGAATTTCTCTTCCTTTGATTCTACTTGGAAATGATCTAGATGATATTGTTTTCATATTTAAACCAATCCTTAGCATTCATAGCAATCAAACATGGCATTGCAAGCATTCACCACACACACATGCATTCATATTCATTTTAATAACAAAAGTTTTTGTTAACCCTAAATTTGGGTGATTGGAACTTGATAATCTTGGTTAATATTTTTGGGATGTTACAGGAATGGTGGAGAGGGTACGGTTGCCAAGCGTCTGGAGTTTGGGGAGGGGATGGAGAATGCAGAGGCTAGTTTGGGAGTGGAAGAGAACGAGGCAGATGCTGCTGATTTAAGTGGGCAGAAGGTTCCTCCTCTACCGGCACAATACGTGCCTCCGAGGGAGAAGAAGAGGTCAAAGAAGGGGGTAAGTGGTAGCACCTCAGCGAATTCTACTGAAACAAATGTTGTGGCGACAGATGCGTCCTCCGCGAAGGACCGCCAAGCCCAATGAGTATCTGGGGCTGGAACTGTCGTGGGCTGGGCGACCCTGCGACAATTCATGAGCTCCGCGATCTAGCGCGGGAGAGTCAACCATTGGTACTTTATGTTGCCGAAACACAGATTGCAAAGTATCGAGTTGAGGGTTTAACCAATACGTTGGGTTTCGATCATTCTATTGGTGTGGGGAGCTCTGGTAGGAGTGGCGGCCTTTGCAGTTTTTGGAAAGATCCCTTGGTCCTAACTCTCAGGAACTTTTCCAAATATCATATTGACATGGTGGTGACAGAATCGGGCAAAGACCCATAGAGGTTGACTGTTTGGTATGGTAGGCTAACCGTAGCTTGCGTTCGAGAACCTGGGACATGATGAGATTCCTGCAGACAGGTTGCGATTTGCCATGGGTGAACATGGGTGATTTTAACGAAGTGCTTCGTAGAGAAGAGCAGATGGGACCAAACGAGCGTGAGATGGCCCAAATCAATCTTTTCCGGGAGGTGGTTGATACATGTCAACTGTGTGACCTTGGTTATTTTGGTCTCGATTGGACTTTTTAAAGGAAGCTTCCAAATAATGAATATGTTCAAGTCCGTTTGGACCGAGCACTTACGTCAGTAGAATGGTGTGCGATATTTCCCTATGCAACAGTCAAACATTTGCATGCGGTAAAGTCAAATCACTCTCCACTCCTTCTACAATTGGAGAGAGGAGGAAGTGACATCAGAGGACCAGTGGAGAAACTTTTCCGTTATGAGCTGATGTGGGAGAGTGTGTGGGGTGGATCCCATGTTACAAACGTGTCAGAGCTAAGGAATAAAATCGAGATGGTGACAGGGGTTTGTTCTACCTGGGGTGCGGCTACCTTTGGAGGTGTGAGGAAGGAGACAAGGGAACTTCGCAAGAAGCTGGTCATTCTGCGATCAGACCCAAACCGGGTCGGCCCGACCCACGAGGAGAGGAAGGTGGAGGAGATAATCGCTGATCTCGGATATAGAGAGGAGATTATGTGGCGCCAGCGGGCTCGAGTTCAGTGGCTCGCGGAGGGTGATAAAAGCACTAATTTTTTTCACCAAAAGGCGAATATGCGGCGGAAGAAGAACAAGATCGAGCGACTGACACGCCCTAATGGAACAATATGTGAAAATCTAGATGAGTTGGAGGCAATTACGAAGGAGTTTTATGAAGATCTTTATAAGTCAGAGGGAACTATTGGGATAGAGGTGTTATTACATGTACCTAGTAAAGTGACACCAGCTATGAATGCTGATCTGTTGGAGCCATACACGGAATCAGAAGTAAAGAATGCGCTTTTCCAAATGTTCCCTACCAAAGCTCCAAGTTCTGACGGTTTTCTGATGCAATTTTTTTCAGAAACACTGGAATTTGTGTGGCAGAGATATTACAAAGATTGTTATTCGATTACTAAATGGAGAAGATTCACCTGAGGAGTTAAATGAAACGTTCATCATCATTATTCCCAAGGTAAAGAATTCTTCGAATCTCTCTCAATTCAGACCTATTAGCTTGTGCAATGAGGTGTTCAAAATTGCATCAAAAGTACTAGCGAACCGTCTGAAGAAGATTCTCCTTGAAGTAGTGTCAGAAGAGCAGTCGGTGTTTTTTCCTGGCCGCCTAATTATAAATAACGTAGTCACTGCCTATGAGTGTTTCCACTATATGAAGAACAATAGGATCAAGAAGAATTCTCATTGTGCTCTTAAATTGGACATGAGGAAGTATTATGATCAGTTATAATGGGATTATCTGGAGGCGATCATGAAAAAGTTAGATTTTGTCCTAAGATTTGTTGATGCAGTTATGAGGGAAGTCCGTACTGTGTCTTTTTCGGTTCTCTTTAATGGAGCAAAGACAGAGAGTTTTAAACCTTCACGGGGGATTCGCCAGGGCGACCCATTATCACCATACCTATTTCTCTTGGCAGGGGAGGGCGACCCCTTGAAGGCCGCTATGAGAACATGTGAATTGGAGGGAATCAAGGTTGCGCGTACAACACCAGCTATTAATCATTTGTTATTCGCTGATGATTGCATCTTGTTATGCAAAGCTTCTATAGGGGATGCTGGGAAACTCAGAGCTGTCTTGGACTCATATTGCGGTGCTTCAGGTCAATGTATTAACAATGACAAGTCATGGATTTACTTTGGGAAGGGATGCTCGAAGGGGACTCGAAATGAGATGAAGCATATTCTTGAGGTCCCTAATGAGATCTTGAACGATAAATATCTTGGCCTACCAATGGATGTGGGCGGATCGAAGAATGGTGCCTTTGGTTATCTGAAAGATAGAATTTGGAAGCGAGTTCAAGGATGGATGGATAAAATTTTACCAGGAGGGGGGAATATATATTGATCAAATCGGTGTTGCAATCCATCCTGACATATTCCATGGCTTTGTTCAAGCTTCCACGAGGTTTATGTGATCATATCACTTCCATGATTCGCAAATTCTGGTGGGGCAACAAGAATGGTGAGAGAAAGGCTGCATGGGTCTCCTGGGACACCATGACCATGTGAAAGGATGCAGATGCCGCCTAGAGGGGGGGGTGAATAGGCGGTTAAAAACTTTTCTGAGAGTTGCTCAACAAAGGCGGAATTAAACTAGCGTTTACTTTGTCAAGCACAAAACCTAGAGCAACTAGGGTTCACCTATGTTCACCAACAACTTATGCTAAGAAATACACGCAATAATTTGATATCAAGATATAGATTACTTCAAACACGAAGGCTATCGCAATGTAAAGTGCATAAGTAAAGAGCTCGGGTATAGAGATAACCGAGGCACACGGGGACGACGATATTTTACCGAGTTCCTCCCAACATGGAGTACGTATCGTTTGCAGAGGGGGTGGTATCAAACCACCAACGCTACAAAAGGTCTCCCTTGTTCTCCTGTGAATCTCAACCCAACGGATCGATCCACGCTTCCATTATTGGTGCACTTGTCGGTGGCAATCTGGAACCTCTCACAAGGTTGGGGCACTTCTCCACAACTCAATTGGAGGCTCCCAACAAACAAGCTTGGGGAAAGATCCACAACTTAATTGGAGGCCCAAGTAATCCAAGAACCTGAAAAACCACCAAATCGTCTAGGATTCTAGAAACCCAAGAGTAAAAAGCTTCTCACCTTTCACTCAATCGAATCCTAACCGAGAACTCAAATCGATGCACCAAATGCAATGGCAAGAACACAAGTAGTGCTCAAATATTTCTCTCCCAAATTTCACCAAAGCTACCAAAGCTTATGGGGGAATAAGAGAAGAAGAACAATGGAGAAAATCCACAAAAAACTCCAAGATCTAGATCCCAAGATGTTCCCCTCACTTAGAGGAGAGATGGATTGGTGGTGGGATTGTAGATCTAGATCTCCTCTTTCAAATTCCTAAAGTATATGCAAGAATCAAGAGAGGGATTGAAGGGGGAGCAAGCTCAAGAGGGTCAAGAATGGAGGAGAAAGCATGTAAAACTCAAGCAGTCTTATTGGGGAAGAAGGGCCCCTTTTTATAGGCCCACAGATTTCTGACAGTTTTCTGCCTGTTGGGGAAAAGTCAGACTGAAGACTCCGGTGTGCAGACCGGAGACTCCGTTCTACACCGAAGATTCTAGACAACCTCCGGACCAGCCTCTGGACCACCTATCAGACTGTCCCATTGCCTCTGCGAACCAACTGGACCGGAGACTCCGGTCCAGCCACACCGGAGATTTCGGTCTGAGGCATGGACCGGAGACTCCGGTCAGTCTCCGGACCTTCCTCCGGACCACCCATCAGACTGTCCCAGGCTGAATTCTGGAGCGCCCTCCGGGGACTCCAGGGGAAACTCCGGACCACACCGGAGACTCCGGTCCATGCAGGCCGGAGACTCCGGTCTAGACCAAATAAGCGACAAACTTTAAATGTCAATATCTAGAGTTTGGAAACTTCGATTGACCTGAAACCAATTTTGTTAGAAAGAGGACAACAAGAGCTACCCAACCTAGGAGTTTGCATCAATTCGATGCCTAATATATAGCCAGGAAGAATGGATGGGCGCATAGATATGAAGCATGCAATGACTTCCTCCAGGCTCGGTGATGTCATCTAAGGACCAACGAATGCGTCGTTCATGTCAGTACATGGCGGCGATTGTCTAATTCTTGCACCTACTGTACAATCATCCCACCCTACATGAGGTATGGATCTCAGAATGTTAATAGAATCCCTTTAGGTGCAACCAATCAATTTGGTAGTGCTACTAAGATCCTAAATTATTATATGCCGATGATACTTCATCCTAACGTTGTATCAGGATATTATAAAATCTTTGTATATGTGTAAACAAAGAAAGAAATTTAATAGACCGCGGCAACGTATGGGCATTCAGCTAGTCAATACTCCCTTCGTTCCAGAGCTTAAGGCCTTTTTTTTTAAAAGTCGAGCTATGGTAAGTTTGACCAAATTTTTAGAAAAAATTATCCAGAACTATGATATTATATAAATACCATATAAAAATATGTTTCATGATGTATTGAAGAATATGAATTTTGTATTAATAATATTTAAAAAAACTTAATCAAACTTTACATAGTTTGACTTTTGAAAAAAAATAAGCCTTATACTCTGAAACAGAGGTATTAATTAATAAAACTTATGTCGTTCTCTAAAAATAGTACTATTCGTTGACCGTTATTAGTCCTAAATAATATGGTAGTCCGGTCTTGGTTCCTGAAAGAAAATGCGAGTCTGGCTGGATGTTGCCAAACACATCCGAGTAAGCTGCCACGCTTAGAGCATCTCCACTAGCATTTTCAGGACGTCGATTTTGACATTGAAATTAGGTCCTGACATCGAAATTCGGTCTAGTCGTGTTTTTAGGATTCTCTTTTCGTTCGGATTTGGACGCACTTTGGTCCGGACTTCCCAGTCCATTCCGAGGATCCCGGGAACGCCCTAAAACGCCGGACAAAATGAAAACGGGCGTGGGCCAGCTCTGTCGGCGAGACAACCCCATTTCCCCCCACTCCAATCGTCCAGACTGCGGTGAAGAGCTCACAGCGCCTCTGTCGCCATGCCTTCGCTGGCGGAAGTCCTCCATGCCGAAACATGCCCACGCCTCTAGATATGCTCGCCGTAGTCGCCACCCATTCCGCCGCCGCTTTCGCCGCCCGAACTTCGCCGTACCTCGGCTTCGCTGCGAGCTCCCAACACCACGCCGCCAAGTGTTCGGCATTTGGCCGGTTCGGCCATGGACTCCGACGACAAGGAGATACTCGTCATACTGCTGGAGGAGGAGAACGCCGAGATCGCCGAAGATGCAGAGCATATGGAGATCCTCGCCTCCCTCGCCCAGCTGTACCTGCAGATGGCGAAGCCGAAGCGCGGTGGTTCGGCTTCGGGTCGCCGAAAGTGCAAGGTGAGGCGAAGGATAGAGGGCTACTGCTTGTTGTACGATGACTACTTCGCCGACGAGCCGCTCCACGGAGAGGCCGTGTTTTGGCGCCATTTCAGGATGAGCCGAAAGTTCTTTCTTAAGATCGTGCATGCCATCCGGGAGTTTGACCCCTATTTTGTTTGCAAGAAGGACTGCGCCAGCATGGTTGGATTTTTCTCACTACAGAAGTGCACAGTGGCCATGAGGTTGCTTGCATATGGAGCGCCGAGTGACAGTGTTAATTACTATCTCCGTATGGCCGAGTCCATCGCCATCGATTGCTTGTACAGGTTCCGCAGTGCAGTGATTGCAGTGTTTGAGAAACAATATTTGAGATCACCTACTGCTAAAGACACTGCTCGGATCCTAGTAGTCAATGAAATTACAGGATTTTCTGGTATGCTTGGAAGCATAGACTGTATGCATTGGCAGTGGAAGAACTGTTCATTTGCATGGCAGGGAATATATAAAGGCCACAAAGGAGGTTGCATTGTGATACTCGAGGCAGTTGTTAGACATGATTTTTGAATCTGGCACTCCTTCTTTGGCATGACAGGATCGAACAACGACATCAACGTCCTCAACTACTCAAATGTCTTTGCCAAACTTGTTGAGGGTCATTGCTCCCCCTGTGAAATTTGAGATCAACGGGCACCACTAAAACAAGGGATACTATCTAGCAGATGACATTTATCCAAGATGACCAACATTTGTGCTCAAGCCCAATGCTTTCCAAGCATTCTCGGTTTGCCAAGGAGCATAGAGCTTGCAGAAAGGACGTGGAACGGGCATTTGGTGTGCTCCAGCAGAGGTTTGCAGTTGTCCAATTCCCTGCTATGACCTGGTCGAAAAATCAGATGTTAAAAGTGATGAATTGTTGTGTGGTTTTGCACAACATGATCATTGAGAATGAGAGGAAGGATCCAGTAATTTGCTCGAGCAGAACGAGCCATACTACAGACAGGGACCTCTTGCCGAGTCTGATCATCAGGTACCTCCAACTAGACTGCCATCATCGACATGCGTCAGGAGATCCGAGATCCGGCAGTACATCAACAGCTGCAGGATGATCTAGTTGAACACCTATGGATACGCAGGGGCAATACATAGATGTCGAGTATGAACTGGCCGAACTAAGCCGGAATATGTTGTATTTTCTCTGTAGGACAAACAATGTTTAAATTTACGTCGAACTATGTTTAAATTTGTGTCGAACTATGGTCGAATGTATGCCAAACAATGTTCTGTATTTATAACGAAATCTGAACGAATTTGAGTCAAATTTGGTGGAAAAAGGCGTCCCTGGAACTCGGCGGGAAACGCCGCCAAAGTTTGGTCCGGGGGAACGCCGGGATGCTCTTAGCTGGCCGACTATAAAGGTATACAGGTACGTACCTGCCTTGTTCATCGTCAAACACCAGCCGTGAAGCTAGCATAGAGCAATCAAGCCCCGCATTGTTAGACTCGATCATATCTCAAGCTGAGGTTAATTCAGTCGAGTCGATCGGGAAGCTAGCATATATACGTCAGTACATGGCATCTCGCGCTGTCGTCCTCGCAGTGCTTCTCCTGGTGCTACTGTTCGTCTTCCCGGCGATTGCCTTTGCCTTCGCGGGTACCACCACCGGCGGGGACACAGCGTCCGCGCACCACCGTCGGCTCGGAGAGAGAAGCAGGCCTTCCACGAGCGTCGTCAAGGCCGGCACGCCAAGCTACAGAGCAGTCCGCCGGCATCGCAAACTCGGCCAGGAGGAGACCCAGCCTCCCCAACCTCAAGAAGCCGAAGCCGAGTTCAACGTGGTGAGCTACGGAGCCGTCGGCGACGGCCAAGCCGACGACACGCCGGCGTTCCACAAGGCATGGGCGGCGGCCTGCTCATCTTCTAACCCAGCCACCATGCTCGTTCCGAAGGAGAAGAGCTTCCTCGTCACGCCGACCACCTTCTCGGGGCAGTGCAAGTCAGCGTCAGGTTCAAGATCGACGGAACACTCGTAGCTCCCGGCCGGTCAACCTGGCCCAAGGAGAGCATCAGTAAGTGGATCGCGTTCAGCAACGTCGATCAGCTGACCGTGACGGGCGACGGGACCATGGACGGGAAGGGCGAGCCATGGTGGAAGAACTCGTGCCGCGTGCACAAGAACCTCAAATGCTTGGAGGCCCCGACGGCGCTGCTGCTCAGCAAATGCAACCACCTGAAGGTGGAAGACATCAGGCTCCTCAACAGCCAGCAGATGCACATGTCGGTCGAGGACTGCAAGGACGTGATCCTGAAGCGTATCACCATCGTCGCGCCCGGCGACAGCCCGAACACCGACGGCATCCACATTGCCCACGCCAAGGATATACAGGTCATGGACTGCAACATTAAGACCGGAGACAACTGCATGTCGATCGAGACCGGAACGGAGAATCTGTATGCTTCAAAGATAACCCGCGGCCCTGGCCATGGGATCAGCGTGGGGAGCTTAGGCGACAAGAACTCGGAAGCTCGGGTCTCCAACATAACCGTCTGCAAATCACACCTCGTCGGCACGACGAACGGCCACGTTCGAGGACATAATCATGGACAAGGTCAAGAATCCGATTATCATTGACCAGAACTACTGCTTCATGGATGATCCGATGAAGCCTAAGGCGTGCAAGAAACAAGCTTCGGCCGTGGAGCTCAGCAATATTCAGTTCAAGAATATCAGAGGCACGAGCGGGACGAAAGAAGCGATCAAGCTGGAAAGCAGCGACACCATCCCATGCCATGATCTAGTGTTGCAAGACGTGAAGCTTACTTTCAGCGGGCATGGCAAAGGCACAAGAAGTACATGCAAGAACGCCAAGCTAAAGATATCAGACAATGACTTTCCAAAGACATGACGAACCAACGGAGACATGGCTGATGTAGAGGTTGTTTCTTGTGTATGATTTTCCTTCGTCGAGCGACCTGTTTGTTTCTTCGATCTTTGTTGTACTTGTAAAACCAGCTAGTCTCTTGTGCAGATAGAAGAGAGGGTCCATATTTATGTACTGTATTTTTTCTGAAACAATGAGATTTTTGTACTGTAGTTACTTCTTGTATATATATACTCCCTCCGGTTCATATTACTTGTCACAAAAATGGATATATCTAGACATGTTTTAGTGCTAGATATATCCATTTTAATGACAAGTAATATGGATCAGAGGGAGTACCATAAATGTCTCGTGCGATTTTTTACATTACAAGTTGTTATTTGCATGCTTCGGCCACAACCATCTGTCGACTCCCCAGGTTACTAAGGTCATTACTCAGTAACAGCTCCAACAATCTCCAGCAACAGTCAGAAGAATTTATAATTGAAATGATTAACGGAAAGCTTCTGACTGGAAGAACAAAGTTCTTCCCTAATTCAATGGAGGTGGCATTGCCATAACCATAAAATTGGCATATTTGTTATGCCAATGAAGCTTCACAAAATGAGAGCCAATATGTTCTTCAAAAAATAAGAGCAGTAGCTAAGAAAGCCAAAAGATAGGAACTTAAGCATATGCACATTGGGCACCAAATTTGAGATAATCCAATGCCGTACAAGATTATGTATATAGCTGCATGAAAGTCTTCGCATCAAATGAGGAGATTAAGACACATGTGAGATAAACTCCTGATAAAAAAACAATTTATTCCCAAGAATTAGAACTAAACCTACTCATAGTCAAAGTATACGAAACATGGTACAGAGGAGTTTCTAAGCTTTGGGTAAAAGCTATAGAAAACGACCTCTTAAGCCTTTTCTACTACTATAACAATAAAAAGAATGAACAGAAAATTATGAAGGAACCTTCAAGTAAGTTGCTAGCTATACCCGCTATGTATATAACCTCCTCAGTTTCTTGGTCTAGCAATCTTAGATATCACAGGACAATATACAGAGATAAAACTTTCTTAGCACAAGCTTGCCAAAGACCAACACATCTACGGTTGTGAGTAGGCAAGGAAGGTATCAGCAAAGAAATGCGCATCACATTGTCAAAGAAACAACCCCCATCAGTCGTCATCCTCCGAATCTGCATCATAATGAAATTCAGTAACTTAAATGATAGAACTAAAAAACCTGGGTTACTATAGTTTCTGGTCAAATGGAAATTTAAATCTCTATTTGATCATAATGGAATGGAATGAGTCTCCCAAACGATCTAGAAAAGGGTGAATGAAAATCAACCAACGAAGTGATTGCACTGAAGAAAAATATTCTTACCAGATCGAACATCCTCTCCAACTTTTCCTTTATTACTCAATTGTCTCATTATCATTAAAAAAATGAGTTTTCCCCAATACATATGAAACACAAATAATGTGAGAAGCATTGTGTTGAAAATGTAGTACAAGGTCGTTGGGAACCTTTCGAGCTTCCTCAAGGATATGATGGATTGATAGCTGGCATTGCAACAACAAGAACGGTAAGTTTAAACCTTCAAACGTGAAAGTAACACAGGAAATCATGTAGAGAAGGAACAACAAACCTTGAGGTTTTGATTATCCAAAATGGGAAGTAAATCAGACGCAATATGAGCCAGGAGAGGGCAAAAAGCCCAAAAAAAACGCTAGCCGCTAGTTCTTTTTCTGTGTACTTGCACAGTTTGGCGGTCTCGAGAAACACATCACTCGCGTCATGCAAAGCAAGAATAATTGTTCCAATTCGAAAAAATCTGCAGAAAATATAACTTTACTTGTCTTAGAGCTGTGTTGAAATGTTGATCTTACCTAATTTTTTTAAAGTGCAATATATCCTGTGAATGCTTATATAATCAAAAGAAAGAAGTGAAAAGAAATCAATGCAGTACCCTATGTAGTACAGTGATTTTCAGAAATATTTATGTACCCCTCTCAAAAAAAGAAATATTTATGTACTGTGACTCTGTGACATGGCATGGCTGTGCTGCACGGAAAAAGGCCAAATTGCAAGAAGGAAGTGCAGTACCCTATGTTCTATGAAGCGCAATAATATTCAGAAATATCTATATCCTGTCACATGACATGGTCATGCTACATGGACAAAAGGCTAAATCAAGCAGATATTCAGATCAACAGCACAAGTTAGATTGATCTTCACGTAATCACATTTTTTTAATCAAGATGTCAAAGAATCAAACCAGTAGGCAACTAGAAAGATCTAGATAATTGTCAAACTTCAGTACACACCTGCATGGCCAGTGAATTCTTGTGCAAGTGATTGGTAATAGATGATCTTTTTATGCATAACAACCAATTGACCATAGATAAGAAACATCAGAATATAACAGAAGTTCTCGTACAGTTGCAGTCCAGAAAACACAAAAGGCTCAATAAAGATTTACCCAGTCAGAAATGCGTATCCAATAAGAACAGATGTTACTACATGATGAGACATCATAACAGCAAAATCTTTTCTGCGGGTTTCCCAAGCAATAAGAGCAAAAATGCTGTAGATATAAAATCCACACTGGCACATGTAGAAAAGTCTCAATGAGGACCTGAGAGACAGAAGATAACATGTGTATTAGAAAACATCACCTAAAAGGCTAAGACTAAGCAGAAGGACAGGAGAACAATAATTTATTATGGTTACAGCTCGTAATAGTGAAATTAGGCACGATTCCATTATCAAGGTAAGAAAGGTACTACAAGATCACGTGTCAAAGAATTAAAGTGAAATGGGTTGGTTGTTGAACAACATATATGCATGCTCTGGAATATTCTGAACTTCCTAACTTGAGTACATTTAAAGGATAATAATGTTTCACAGTAGCGATAAGTTATTCCTTTCGAACTTCAAAGAGATTTGCCAGACCAAGTGATGTATCAGCAAATAATCTCATTGCAACAGCAGCATGCCTGTATGTTTAAGAAATCTATACAAGTATAGTTTACACTCACGGGATGGGTTGACTCGGCCAGCCCTCAAAGTATAGCAAGGTATCCAATGACCATGGTTCCTGCTTTATTAACGACAGGACCCATGCCTGGACAGAAGCATAGTACGTGAGCTTCCAGGTAGACTCTGAGAACTTGACAATCTTGGCTTGCCTGGCCTCATCAATCGTCAACTTAGAAGCCTTGCTAGTGAAAAGGTATACTGCCAACGGCTGAAAATGACATATACACATGGACAAAAGTTTAGATGTGTATGTCAGATTGACCGATACTCTGAGATGTAAAAAGTTGTTCATGCTGAGATTTCAGAAAAAAAAAAATGGGCAGAAACACATCTAAATATATGCAGAAACAACAGAGGGGCCTGACTATATGATATCAGTGCTTCTAGAGGGCATATATATATATATATATATATATATATATATATATATTTAAATAAGAACATAATTATATACTTAGTGCCCAGAATATACTGCATGTGGATTTTACAGCCAGCAGAAGGCATGAGAAGAACAAGCAAGCTCAGACTCAGACATAAACATATACAGCAATAAAGCAGAAACAACAGAGGGGCCTTACTATATGATATCGGTGCTTCTAGAGGGCAGATATATTTAAACCAAAACATAATTATATATTAGTGAGTGCAGACAATATACTGCATGTGATTTTACACAGCGGTCGGTGTAGTGGTTGAGCCTGAGCAGAAGGCATGAGAAGGACAAGCAAGCTGAGACTCAGATGATTATCAAGTGCAGGCAAAGGGAAACCACATTGATCCTACGGAGCATACTACATAAGTACAAGGCAATTAATGAGGAGTTTCCGTTCAGGGGGGACAGTCGGCGCGTTTGCATCACATGCGCACGGACCATCAGCCGGGAAGGATCACATTGATCGGTTACGATTTTATATTGAATTTTTGCGAGGCAATCGGTGAGCAGCAGGCACCACCTAGCCCTGAGAGCACGTGGGGACGAGAGAGAGAGATCCCCCCGGAACCTGACGCGAATCTGGAGAGGGCGATTCCGTACCTTGTAGACGAGGCGGTCGAGGACGAAGCGGGCGCAGAAGAAGCCGAGGGAGAAGAGCAGCGTGAGCGGAAAGAAGGAGGCCGCGTCGGGGCCGCGGATCGCCATACCCCACGGCGGCGGCGGCGGCACCAGCAGCAGCAGTAGCAGCACGAGCACGAGCACGGCGAGGCACGCACGCGGACAATGTGAAGGGGGTTGGATTGGTTTCGGGAGCGCAGGCGGTTGGGGAGGAGGAGGAGGGGGAGCGAGAGGCCCAGGCGGACACGCAGTTTTCCCTTCCCTTTGTATTTCTGTACTACTCGGGCAGGCGGAGGCGCCGCGCAGGTGGAGGACGACGTGCGTGTGACGGCGCGGCCCGTGCGTGGGGGGACGGGATCTCTCTTCGTCTGGGCTCGTCTCTGGTGGCGATTGTCCGTTTGTGCCTCTGCTCGCCGTCGGGAGAATAAGTTTTGGTTTTATTGCAAGACCAAATCGGGCATCTGATTACGAGCCAGCTAGGGCATCTGCTGAACTAGTAATTAAAATACTCCTGTGGAGAATTGATGGGAGGTCACGTGCCCTGCCCTGCCCTGCCACCTCAAAAGAATGTTGCCTGCTCTGGTCTCGCTTTCGACACACCTCATCACGTTCACTTGTAAGCGAACCATCGATGTTCCTAATGCATGATTTATCATTATTATACTGTCATCATTATATTTAATAATTTATAAAATTTCAATGCAACTTATATATAGGAATTTGTCACTAAATTATATAGCTTCCATACCGAATCACATGATACCACTAAAGGCATCCACTATGTTGGCAATAAGACTATTCATAAGCAAAAAATAGTCAACAAAAAGTTTCACATACATGGTGGAGGCTATCAATAAGCTATCCATAAGCTCAAAACCTTAAGGATGATCTACAAGCTTGTAGGTTGTCCATAAGCAATAGAATATTATTTTAGCTTCTCCCCTCCCTCTTGCATGTGTACAACTTTATCTGACACGTGGGACCAGCTTGTAGATAAGTTCAACTAGATACATTGTGATGTAAACAATAAGCTTGTGGTGTGGTATGTGGGTCCCAGCTTATGGACAAGTTCTTCCACATACATAGGTGACGCCCTAACACATTCTTTTTTTTTTAATTATCCTCGATTCGTCTGCGGCCTGCTGTGTTCATGGATTTTTTTTTGCAAACGAGTGCCAGTGTCTGGGTTGGTCTTTTTTTATAGAGTGATTTCAGATTATTTTTAAGATGACATGCATTTTAGTACTATGAGAGCCAAAAACCATCTTTGTATAATACTACTAGCACTATGATAGCCTAAAACCATCTTATCAAACCATAACTAGTTTGTTTGCCATTCCACCACGTTTTGCCGGGCTCACGCTCTTTGTGTTGTGTGCACGCATTGGTCATGCATAGCGCATTCTCTTTACTTATTTACATGCAATAATTTTTTTAGGAGCGAGAGATACTTTATGAGATGACGTTACTCGGTATCATTTTTTGAAGAAGGTAGCCACTAGTGATGGTTCGTGTACCGACTGTTTTTCGAGGCATCTTGCGCCCAAGGTCCAGCCCGGACCCAAACTCATAAACTCTGCCATAAGGACACCTTTACTGGGCCGACTTATTTTAGACAAAGAATGTATTTGTTTAGATCTTTTTGATCGGTTGGCGGATAGCAAGACAGCCATTGTCTGGCCTTGGTCTGGTTTCTATGTTGATCTACAAATCAATCTGATCCATATGTAATCTGCACAAGTGGATCAACACCACGATAGAGAAGTTTTATTAGAGTGAAGAAATGATCAGGACATGCAAATAATACTAGGCGACCCATTATTTTCTGGATATCTTCCTTTTATTGCGAATCATACTTGTATTACTCAAAGACATCAAGCATTACAATATTGATAGCATATGCTCCACAAACCCTCAGGACCCGAGGCAAGCCACACAGCCATGCGAGAATTCGTTCTAGCATAATTTGCCAAAAAATGACTATTAGTGTTCTAACATCTCTTTATATGAGTAATATAGATTTGACGAACCTTTATTAAGGTTTTAATCTCCTCTATCATAGTCGTGTTGACTGAACTATCAACACCTGCATTTTCCAGAAGCTTGGCAATCTCCAAACAGTCTGTTTCAATAATAATAGGTTTGTTGTACCATTGCAAAGCAAGCGATATGACTACTTTCAGCTCCGCATCTAGAGCATCTCTACAAGAAAAGAGTCGATGTGTAGAGGAAAATATGATTTCACCTTTGTCATCTCTAGCAATCATCCATGCACCTGTCTCCCCATTAACTCCAAAGGATTTAAGGATCCATCTGTGTTTAGTTTACACCAGCCCAAACATGCACTGGTTCAACACTAACCCCCTTGGCCATCATGAAACTCCTTCTCATCTTTATCAATCTAAAATTCACCTGTGGGTCTGTACCACGACAAACAAGTTTGATTACACGACCTGCAAACAATACTAGGTATGTACTCCATCCGTTTTAAAAATTTAGTATTTTCTAAAGCACATGTATCTAGTGGGAGTTTATAGCATAAAACTACTAGTTTACTACCCAAATTTACCATATCATATCACTTTATGTTTTCGAGACACAAAATTATCAGGTTTTGGTCCGTTCTTTGCAATTCGATCTAAATTGCGTTTGAGAGCGTTTTGACAAGATTTCTGACCAGCCGACCCCACCTGTCGGTATGACGTGGTAAGCCGTCGACGACACGAGTTCACGACCGTTAGCTCGCTGTCTGAATAGGGGGAAACCAGCCGTCTAGGTTTTAGTTTCCCCTGTGCGCGCGCATATGCATCCCACTATCTGAACCACTCCCCAGCGATGGCGGCAGTGAATCCTGGCGGCAGCGCACATGACCCCGACGGCGGTGACTGCTTGGATCCATTTACCGGCGGCGTAGACGGCTCCTCCAGCTCTCCTCCTCGTCCTGACAAGTCGGTGGCGGCAGCAGCACTGGCCTCACCGGATCACGGAGTGGCGGCTTGATGACCCACAAGTATAGGGGGGGGGTATCATAGTACTTTCGATAAATAGGAGTGTCAATCCCAACGAGGAGCAGAAGGTGCTGAACAGTGGTATGGAGCAGTAAATCCCTGTGAATACTTAGCAAACGGATTTTTAGTGGTTTTCTGATAAGTCAACAAAACAAGGAGCAAGTAATAAAGACAACGAAAAAACGGAGCAAGTGGCCCAATCCTTTCCTAGCAACGGACAAGCCGGTGGAAATACTTATAAGGACCAAACGTTCTCGAGAACACATGGGAATTCTATCAAGTGCTTTCGCTTCAAATAGCTGAGTACTCTTCTCTGGTGTTGTAAGTGTTGTCTGGGTGAACCTGTGCTAATGTACCGACCTTACTTGGACTAATACATACTTGTGATTAAACCCCCTGCAAACATCCATAACTACAGGAAAATAATTAAGATATAAATCTAACCACAGCCTTAAACTCTGAGATCCTACGCTCCCTTGTGCAAAGGTGTCCTAATAGGGGTTCAGGTTTCTGTCACTCCGGCAACCCCACAATTAGTAGCCAAATACACAATGCATTCCCCTAGGCCCATAAATGGTGAAGTATCATGTAGTCGACGTTCACATGACACCACTAGAAGAATAGCACCACAACTTAAATACTAAACCATTGAATAATAACTCATCATAGATTCACTACTAACAACATGACTTCTCCCATGTCCTCAAGAACACAACGAACTACTCACGAGACATCATATGGATCAAGATCAAAGATGATATGGTAATGGATAACAATCTGAACATAAATAATAAACCAATGGTTCCACCCACAAGCATCAACTACAATAGTAATCAACACCGGGAAAGTTTCCCCTAAGAACTAAAGCAATATCCAACACAATTGTTACAGCCGGACGGAGTGGTGATGATGGTGTTGGTGGAGATGATGGTGTGGATGATGATGATGATCCCGATGAAGCCTAGCTTAACGATGGTGTTGATGGCAACGGTCTCCCCTCTCCGGGAAGGAATTCCCCTGGCAGAAATCTGTCTGCTGGAGAGATCTTTCTCTCTCGGTGTTTTCCGCCCCCAGAAGCGGCGGAAATCTATCTCGTAGGGTTTAGTAGCATGGAAAACAAAAATTTTCTACCGCATACAAACAAACAAGCCAAGATCTATCTACTAGATTGTAGCAACGAGTCGATGGAATAACTCACCCTCGAAGATTCCAAAGTGTTTAACGAGAGCGGATTCTCGTGGGTGATGTAGTCGTACTCTTCCCGATCTCAAGATCGCGTAGACGATCCTTCCGGCACTGCGTTCCGGCAGCGCTCCCGCAGTCGGTCACACGTTCGGTACTCGACGAAGACCTTCCTATCCCTTGTTCCAGCAGGCAGCGGAGGTTGTAGCACTCTCCTCGCGATTCCGGCAGCACAACGGCGTGGTACCGGAAGTAGAGGGGAGATCTCGTAGGGCTTCGCCTTAAGCCGGAGCGAGTATGGTGGACTATGAGAGAGCCCTCGACGATCTAGGGTTTATACAAGCCGAGGAGGAGGCTTGGCCGGCGGCTAGGGTTGCTAGGCGGCGGCGGTTTGCCCTAGGGCGGCGGCAGCAGCAGGAGGTGGCGGCGCCGGCGGCTAGGGTTTAGAGGTGGAGGTGTTGGGTGTCTAGGAGGGGAGCCCTGCCCCTCCTTTTATAGTTGGAGGGGCCGGCCAAGGGGAGGGGAGTCCCTCCCCAACTCAGCTTCAAGGTGGGCCGGCGGTGGAGGGGAGGAACTCCTCCCCAACTCGGTTTCCACCTCCCTCTCCACTTCCCAAAAATAGCCGTTTGACTTTCAAATTGGCGTTTGACTTTTTCAAACTAGGATTTGATTAAACCCTTTATTTTGTTCAGCGATGACACCTAGTACATGATGCAATCATACCAACTTGATATAACACATTCATGTACCCTTCCCTCCGGAGTGCCGGACATTCCGGAACCTTCTAGAACATTCCCGATGAAAACACCGGAACCATTCCCCAACTCCGAAACAGGACTTTCCTTATATGAATCTTATTCTCCGGACCATTTCGGATCTCCACATGATATCCCGAATCCCATTTGAGACTCCGAACAACATTCGGTCTCTTTCTCATCATTCCATAACTACTCAAACAACGTCGAATCCTTAAGTGTGTCTCCCTACGGTTCGTGAATTATGCGGACATGATCGAGACACTTCTCCGAACAATAACCAATAGAGGAATCTGGAAATTCATATGGCTCCCACATATTTCTACGATTACTTTGCGATCGAATGAACCACTTACATACGATACCAATTTCCCTTTATCTCACGATAGTTTACTTATCCGAGGTTATGATCGTCGGTATCTCTGCATACCTAGTTCAACCTCGTTACCGATAAGTACTCTTTTCTCGTTCCCGTGATATGTGATCCCTTGTGAGCCAGTCACATGCTTGCAAGCTAATTGGATGACATTTCATCGAGAGGGCCCAGAGTATATCTATCCGCCATATGGATGGACAAATCCCACTCTTGATCCATGTGTCTCAACCAATACTTTCTGAACACTCAATGCCACCTTTATAGCCACCCAGTTACGGTGTGGTGTTTGATGTCATCAAAGCATCCATCCGGTAAAGGTGATATGCATGATCTCATGGTCGAAGGAATTAGGTTACTATGTATCAGAAAGCATATAGCAATTGAACTATTAAAATGACTTGATCTTTATGCTACGCTTATCTATAGGAGTATGTCCACCATATCATTCTCCTAACGATATGATCTTGTTGTTAATAACATCTCAATGTTCATGATAGGGAAACCACAATCATTTATTAACCAACAAGCTAGTGATGTATAGAGGCTTTACTAGGGACTTCAATTTAAGTTTACAAATCACACAAGTATTAATGTTTCCTTGTTAATACTATTATAGCATGAATGTAAACATTTATCATAAACACAAAGATATAATAATAACTACATTTATTATTGCCTCTAGGGCATATCTCCAACAGTCTCCCACTTACACTAGAGTCATCTAATCTAGATTACATGGTAATATACCGAACACCCATGGCAGTTTGGTGCTGGTCATGTTTTGCCCTCGGGAGAGGTTTAGTCAACGGATCCGCCACATTCAGATCTGTGTGTACTTTGCAAATCTTTATGTCCCCATCTTGGACATGTTCTCGAATAGCGTGAAAACGTAGCTTGATGTGCTTCAGCTTCTTGTGTGACCTTGGTTCTTGCACATTGGCTATGGTGCCCATGTTATCACAGTAGATAGACATTGGGTCCAGCGCACTAGGAACCACACCCAGCTCTGTAATGAACTCTTTCATCCATATCGCTTCTTGTGAAGCCTCCGAAGCAGCCATGTATTCCGATTCAGTTGAAGATCTCGCCACAACGCTTTGCTTTGCACTCCTCCAGCTAACTGCTGCACCATTCAAAATAAATACGTATCCAGATTGTGATTTAGAATCATCCGGATCGGTGTTCCAACTAGCATTGGTGTAACCATTAACAACGAGTTGTTCATCACCTCCATAAGAAAGAACCATATCATTAGTTCTTCTCAAGTACTTAAGGATGTTTTTGACCGCTGTCCAATGATCCACTCCTGGATCAGTTTGATATCTGCTAGTTAAACTAACAGCATATGCAATGTCGGGTCTAGTACATAGCATGGCATACATTAGAGATCCTATGGCTGAGGCATAGGGAGTCTTACTCATCCTTTCTCTATCTTCTGCCGATGTCGGACTTTGAGTTTTACTCAAGGCCGTATTGGGCAACATGGGCAAGAACCCTTTCTTGCTATCTTCCATTCCAAACCTCTTTAGAACTTTGTCCAAATATGTACTTTGTGACAATGATATTTGGCGTCTTGATCTGTCTCTATAAATCTTTATGCCTAATATGTAAGCTGCTTCACCAAGATCTTTCATTGAAAAACTATTATTCAAATATTCCTTGACACTATTAAGAAGGTCTACATCATTCCCAATCAACAATATGTCATCCACCTATAGTATTAAGAATGCTACAGAGCTCCCACTCACTTTCTTGTAAATACAAGCTTCTCCATAAGTTTGTATAAAACCAAAACTTTTGATCACCTTATCAAAACGTTGATTCCAACTTCGGGATGCTTGCTTCAATCCATAGATGGACCGTTGAAGTTTGCATACCTTGTTAGCATCTTTAGGATCGACAAAACCTTTGGGTTGCATCATATACAACTCTTCATCAATGTCTCCATTGAGGAATGTTGTTTTGACATCCATCTGCCATATCTCATAATCATAATATGCAGCGATTGCTAACATAATCCTCACAGACTTTAGCTTCGCTACTGGTGAGAAAGTCTCATCGTAGTCAACTCCTTGAATTTGTCGAAACCCCTTTGCGACAAGTCGAGCTTTATAGACAGTAACATTACCATCAGCATCTGTTTTCTTCTTGAAAATCCATTTGTTCTCGAGAGCCTTTCGGCCATCCGGTAAGTCCACCAAAGTCCATACTTGGTTTTCGTACATGGATCCAATCTCGGATTTCATGGCTTCTTGCCATTTATTGGAATCTGGGCTCATCATCGCTTCCTCATATGTCGCAGGGTCATCGGTGTTGTCCACCAACATGACACTCATAACGGGATCATACCAATCTGGAGTGGTACGAGTTCTCATTGACCTGCGAGGCTCTGTAGCAACTACAACCGAAGTTTCATGATCATAATCATTAGCTTCCTCTCTTATTGGTGCAGGCACCACAGGAACTTCTTCCGGTGTTGCGCTACTCGAAATTTTGAGAGAAGGTTCGACAACCTCGTCGAGTTCTACTTTCCTTCCAGTCACTTCTTTCGAGAGAAATTCCTTCTCTAGAAAGGATCCATTCTTGGCAACGAAGATTTTGCCTTCGGATCTATGATAGAAGGTATACCCAATAGTTTCCTTCGGGTATCCTATGAAGACGCATTTTTCCGCTTTGGGTTCAAGCTTGTCCGGCTATAACTTCTTTACATAGGCTTCGCAACCCCAAACTTTAAGGGAACGACAATCTAGGTTTCTTCCCAAACCATAATTCATACGGTGTCATTTCAACGGATTTAGATGGTGCCCTATTTAAAGTGAATGCGGCTATTTCTAATGCATAACCCCAAAATAATAGCGGTAAATCTGTAAGTGACATCATAGAACGAATCATATCTAAGAGAGTTCGATTACTACGTTTGGACACACCATTACGATGTGGTGTTCCCAGCGGTGTCAATTGTGAAAGTATTCCGCATTTCTTCAAATGCTCGCCAAACTCGTAACTTAGATATTCACCTCCACGATCAAACGTAGAAATTTAATCTTCTTGTTACGTTGATTTTCTACCTCACTTTGAAATTCCTTAAACTTCTCGAAAGTTTCGGACTTATGTTTCATGAAATAGATATACCCATATCTACTCAAGTCATCCGTGAAGGTAAGAACATAACGATAACCACCGCGCGAAGCTATACTCATTGGACCACACACATCAGTATGTATGATTTCCAATAAGTCCGTAGCTCGCTTCATCATACCAGAAAATGGAGTCTTAGTCATTTTACCCATCAGACATGCTTCGCATCTTTCAAGTGATTCGAAATCAAGTGATTCAAGAAGTCCATCGGAATGGAGTTTCTTCATACGCTTCACTCCAATGTGACCAAGACGACAGTGCCACATATAGGTCGAGTTATCGCTCGATTTCAAACGTTTAGCCTCAATGTTATTAATATGTGTATTTCCACCATCGAGATTCAATAAGAATAGACCATCTATCAAAGGTGCATGTGCATAAAACATATTACTCATATAAATCGAACAACCATTATTCTCGGACTTAAACAAGTAACCGTCTCGCAATAAACAAGATCCCGATATAATGTTCATGCTTAACGCAGGCACCAAATAACAATTATTTAAGTATAAAACTAATCCCGATGGTAGATGAAGGGGTAGCATGCCGACCGCGATCACATCAACCTTTGATCCGTTTTCCACGCGCATCGTCACCTCGTTCTTCGCTAGCTTCCGTTTATTCTGCAGCACCTGTTTCGAGTTACAAATATGAGCAACCGAACCAGTATCAAATACCCAGGCACTACTATGAGTACTAGTGAGATACACATCAATAACATGTATATCGGATATACCTTTCTTCTTGATGTTGCCGTTCTTCAAATCCGCCAAGTACTTTGGGCAATTCCGCTTCCAGTGACCTTCTCCCTTGCAGTAAAAGCACTCAGTATCAGGCTTGGGTCCAGCCTTGGTCTTCTTCGTCGGCACGGTAACTTTCTTACCACCCTTCTTGAAGTGTCCCTTTTGCTTAGACTTTCCTTTCTTGAATTTGGTGGTCTTATTGACCATCAACACTTGGTGCTCTTTCTTGATCTCCACTTCTGCAGATTTCAACATAGCAAACAGTTCTGGCAACTGCTTGTTCATGTTTTGCATATTGTAGTTCATCGCAAAGTTCTTGTAACTTGGTGGTAGTGATTGGAGGACACGGTAAATCCCCAAAGCATTAGGAATCACTATACCCAAGCTTTGAAGTTTGTTTGCGTGCCCAGACATCTTAAGCACATGCTCACTGACGGAGCTGCCCTCTTCCATCTTGCAGTTAAAGAACTTTTCAGAAGCCTCATAGCTCTCAATTGCCGCATGAGTCTCAAAGATCAATTTGTGATCATGGACAATATCATGTGGGTCTGAATTCTCAAACCTTTTCTGAAGCTCCGATTCTAAACCATACAAGAAAGCACACTGAACTGTGGAGTACTGAGTCTTCCGAGCGAGGTAAACATTCTTTACTTCGTCGGTAGCATCAGCTGCAGGTGGGTCACCCAGCGGTGCATCCAGCACATAGGTCAAATTACCAGCTGTGAGGACAATCCTCAAATTGCGGAACCAATCCGCGAAGTTGCTTCCATTGTTTTTCAACTTCTCTTTCTCTAGGAACGCATTAAAATTGATGGTAGGGGCCGCTATTGATCTACAACATATTTGCAATAGTTTAGACTAAGTTTATGACAAATTGAGTTCTAATTAATAGTTAAATTAATCTAGGTGAACTCCCACTCAAAACAATATCCCTCACATTGTTTTAGTGATCACACGAACCAAATCCACCACATCAACACCGATCATCACGAGAGTTGATATAGTTTCAATGGCGAACAATCGACATGTTCATCATATCTACTATATGATTCATGCTTTACCTTTCGGTGATCCGTGTTCCGAGACCATGTCTGTACATGCTAGGCTCGTCAAGATCAAACCTTAGTTTCCGCATGAGCAAATCTGGCTTGCTCACGTTGTATACACTTGCGGAATCTAACACACCCGATCATCACGTGGTGCTTCGAAACAACAAGCTTTAGCAACGGTGCTAACTAAGGGTGAACACTTTATGACTTGAAATTCATGTGCATGAGGGATCATCTTATAATGCTACCGTCGTCTACTAAGCAATACAAGATGCATAAAGGATTAACATCACATGCAATTCATAATATGTGATATGATATGGCCTTTCTTCTTTGTGCTTCCGATCTCCATCTTCAAGCACGAACATGATCTCCATCATCACCGGCATTGCATCAAGGTCAATGACGCTTCTCCATGGTTGTCGTCCACCGGCTTCAACTATTACAACTACTTTGAATAGACACGCGGGTCTTAACATAAATTAAAGACAACCATATGGCTCCTGCCGGTTGCCAACTTACAATAAGGAACATTGCATACATCAAATATAATCACAATCATGGCCATATCACATCACTGCACACCCCTGCAAAACAAAGTTAGACGCCTCTACTTTCTTTGCATGTTTTACGTGGTTTGGGGCTTTCAATAAGTGTCGTTCTAACTTACGAACATGAACCACAACATTGATACTAGTATTGTTAATCACCTGTTGTAAATTGGATCTTAACTATGCTAGGAGAAACAGGCACCCGCAAAGCCACTTATGCAATACAAGTTGCATGTCAAGCATGGAGCAAGTATCATGAACGATGTCATGTAAGGTTAGCCCGGGCCGCTTCATCCCAACATCCCGCAATATGCAAAGTACACAAGAAGCAATCGACAATAAAAGCATCAACGCCCACAATTACCATTGTGTTCTACTCGTGCAACAGATCTACATATAGACACGACTCTGATACCACTGTAGGGTTTCGTAGCATGGAAAACAAAAAATTTCTACCGCATAAAAACAAACAATGCAAGATCTATCTAGTAGATTGTAGCAACAAGTCGATGGAATAACTCACCCTCGAAGATTCCAAAGTGTTTAACGAGAGCGGATTCTCGTGGGTGATGTAGTCGTACTCTTCCCGATCTCAAGATCGCGTAGACGATCCTTCCGACGCTGCGTTCCGGCAGCGCTCCCGCAGTCGGTCACACGTTCGGTACTCGACAAAGACCTTCCTCTCCCTTGTTCCAGCAGGCAGCGGAGGTTGTATCACTCTCCTCGCGATTCCGGCAGCATAATGGCATGGTACCGGAAGTAGAGGGGAGATCTCGCAGGGCTTCGCCTTAAGCCAGAGCGAGTATGGTGGACTATGAGAGAGCCCTCGACGATCTAGGGTTTACACACGCCGAGGAGGAGGCTTGGCCGGCGGCTAGGGTTGCTAGGCGGCGGCGGTTTGCCCTAGGGCGGCGGCAGCAGGAGGTGGCGGCGCCGGCGGCTAGGGTTTAGAGGTGGAGGTGTTGGGTGTCTAGGAGGGGAGCCCTGCCCCTCCTTTTATAGGTGGAGGGGCCGGCCAAGGGGAGGGGAGTCCCTCCCCAACTCGGCTTCAAGGTGGGCCGGCGGTTGAGGGGAGGAACTCCTCCCCAACTCGGTTTCCACCTCCCTCTCCACTTCCCAAAAATAGCCGTTTGACTTTCAAATTGGCGTTTGACTTTTTCAAACTAGGATTTGATTAAACCCTTTATTTTGTTCAGCGATGACACCTAGTACATGATGCAATCATACCAACTTGATATAACACATTCATGTTGAAGGGTTTCGCGGCATAGTAAATCAAAATTTTCTACGGAGCGAACAGAGGGAAAGCCAAGATCTAATCTAGGAGATGCAAACGACGAGAGAGATTGGATTAGATCTTCATACCCTTGAAGATTCGCACAGCGGAACGTTCGTCGGAACGTGGGTGATGTAGTCGTACTCGCTTCTCCTCCTCGCGATCCGATCCGATCTAGCACCACAAGTGGCGGTGCCTCCGTGAGATGCACACGTGCAGCACCTCGACGTCTCCTCCTTCCTCGGACCAGCGAGTATGGTGGAGAGATAGATTGGATCTACAACACGACGGCGTGGTGTATATGGTGGAGAATTTCTGCTGCAGGGCTTTGCCTACAAACAGTCGGGAGGGAGAGAGGAAGGTAGCATGGCTGCTAGGGCTTGGAGGAAGGTGTGTTGGGGGAAGGGACGCACCACCCCTCTATATATAGAGGGGGGGGGGGCGGCCAGCCCTTGCCCCTCTTCCAAGCCTATCTCTAGTTTAAACAATTTAAACTCTCCCTTATCTACAAATCCTATCTCTAGTTTAAACGATTTAAACTCTCCCTTATCTAGAAATTCTATCCCGAGATTTAAACGAGTCAAATCTCTCTAGAATCGGCTGGGCCCTATGGGGCCTTGTGCCCCTGGCCCAATGCGGCCAGGACACTCCCTCATAGGCCCATGCCCCCTCCCGGAAGGTGGGGCCACGTTGGTCCCCTTCCGGAAGGTTTTAGAAGCTTCCGGTACAATACCGATTAACCCGGAACAATTCCGAACTCCAAAACCTGCACTGCCTTATATGAATCTTATTCTCCGGACCATTCCGGAACCTCTTGTGATATCCCGGATCCCATCCGAGACTCCGAACAAAAATTCATAAACCAATTATCCAATCTATCCTAGCGTCGAGATACGTTAAGTGTGTGACCCTGCGGGTTCGAGAATATGCAGACATGATCTTCTATCAATAATCAACAGCGGGGTCTGGGCACCCATATTGACTCCCACACATTCATCGATGATCATATCGGATGAACCACGATGCCAGGATTCAATCAATCCCATATATATATTCCCTTCGTCTCGCGATATTTTACTTGCCCGAGATTCGATCGTCGGTACCGTCATACCTAGTTCAATCTCGTTCACAGCAAGTACTTTACTCGTTCCATAATCCGATATCACTTTGTGATTAACTCCTTAACCACATGCTTGCAAGCGGTGTTGATATCGATTACCGAGTGGGCCCTAAGTATATCTCTCCGACTTGGGAGGGACAAATTCCATCTCGATACATACAACCCAACAGATACTTTCCGATCACCTGAGAGACACCTTTATGATCACCCTCTCATAGGATGACGTTTGATGACCTCAAAGCTTTCTTCCGATACCAGGGAGTTGCATTATCTCATGGTCTAAGGAATACAATATTTGACATAGGAAAAGCTTCGCAAAGACGAACACGATGACACGATCTAATTGCTCTGCTTTGTTTGGGTCTATCCACCATATCATTCTCCCAATGATATGATCTCATTATCAATTGACAACTCATGTCTATGGTTAGGAAACCTTAACCATCATTGATCAATGAGCTAGTCCATAGAAGCGTACTAGGGACACGGTGTTGTTCACAAACCACACAAGTATTAAAGTTTCCGCTTAATACAATTCTAGCATGGAATATAAACTTTATCATGAACAAGAATTATAATAATAACATCTTTATTATTGCCTCTAGGGCATAATTCCAACAGTCTCCGACTTGCAATAGAGTCAATAATCTAGTTTACATTTGGCAACAATCTCACACCCATGGCACTGAGGTGTTGATCATGTTTTACACGTGGAAGAGGTTTAGTCAATGGATCTGCGACATTCAGATTCGTATGTACTTTGCTAATCTTCAGATCTCCATCTGCTATATAATCTTGGAATATATGAAACTTGCGGTTGATATGCTTGGTCTTTGGATGATATCTTGGTTCCTTAGCGAGTGCTATGGCGCCAGTGTTGTCACACAATATCTCCAGTGGGTCCAATGCACTTGGAACCACGCCAAGCTCAGTGATGAAGTTTCTGATCCAAACTCCTTCACTTGACGCTTCTGCAGCAGCCATGTATTCCGCTTCTACTATAGATCCCGCGATCATGCTTTGCTTGCAGCTTCTCCAGCTCACAGGTCCTCCATTCAAAATATAAACGTATCGTGTCTGAGATTTAGAATCATCCTTGTCGGTGTCGAAACTAGCATCGACGTAACCTTTTACGACAAGCTGTTCATCACCCCCATAGACTAAGAACATTTCTTTAGTTCTATTTAGGTACTTTAGGATGTTCTTCACGGCTGTCCAGTGTTCCACTCCTGGATCACTTTGATATCTGCTCGTCAAACTAAGAGCATTGGACACATCCGGTCTAGTACACAGCATGGCATACATGATGGAACCTATGGCCGAGGCATAAGGCACTTTGCTCATAGCTTCCCTATCATTTACCGTAGCTGGACACTGAGCCTTGCTCAATATCTTACCTGACAACATAGGCACTGAACCTTTCTTTGCCTTATCCATTCTGAACCTTTTCAGAACTTTGTCTAGGTATGTACTCTGGCTTAAAGCTATCAGGTGTCTTTGTCTATCTCTATAGATCTTGATGCCCAATATATAAGCAGCTTCACCTAGGTCTTTCATTGAAAAACACTTGTTCAAATAACTCTTCACATCGTTAAGCATGTTGATCTCATTTCCGATAATCAATATGTCATCCACATACAGTACCAGAAACGTCACCGAGCTCCCACTCACTTTCTTGTAGATGCAAGCTTCGTAGAAATTTGGAACAAATCCAAAGCTCTTGATCACTTGATCAAAACGAAGGTTCCAACTCCGAGATGCTTGCTTCAGTCCATAAATGGAACGCTGAAGTTTGCATACTTTACTAGCATCCTTAGGATCGACAAAACCCTCGGGTTGCATCATATACAACTCTTCATCAATGTTGCCATTGAGGAAAGCAGTCTTGACATCCATCTGCCATATTTCATAATCATGAAACGCAGCAATTGCTAATAAAATCCGAATGGACTTAAACATCGCTACGGGAGAGAAAGTCTCATCGTAGTCAACACCTTGAACTTGTCGAAAACCTTTTGCGACAAGCCGTGCTTTATAGACGGTAACATTACCATCCGCGTCCGTTTTCTTCTTGAATATCCATTTGCACTCAACGGCCTTTCGGTCGCTAGGAGGATCCACCAAAGTCCATACTTGGTTTTCGCTCATGGATCCCAATTCGGATTTCATGGCTTCCAGCCATTTCTCAGAGTCTGGGCTCATCATCGCTTCCTCATAGTTCGTAGGTTCACTGTCTTCTACCAACAAGACAGTCAAGACAGGGTTGCCGTACCACTCAGGAGGGGCACGCGACCTTGTCGACCTGCGACGTTCAGTAGCAGCATCGTCCGAAGCTTCATGATCCTTGTCAATAGCTTCCTCTATTGTTGGTGCAGGCGGCACTGGAACAATTTCAGGTGCTGCGCTACTCTCCAATTCAAGAGAAGGTTCAATAACCTCGTCTAGCTCTACTTTCCTCCCTACTCACTTCTTTCGAGAGAAACTCCTTCTCAAGAAAGGAACCGTTCTTTGCGACAAACACTTTGCCTTCGGTTCTGTGATAGAAGGTATACCCAATAGTTTACTTAGGTATCCTATGAAGACGCATTTCTCCGCTTTGGGTTCGAGCTTGTCCGGCGTCAACTTCTTGACGTAAGCTTCGCATCCCCAAACTTTAAGAAACGACAACTTAGGTTTAGCACCAAACCACAGTTCATACGGTGTCGTCTCAACGGATTTAGATGGAGCCCTATTTAAAGTGAATGCAGCGGTTTCTAATTCATAACCCCAAAATGATAACGGCAAATCAGTAAGAGACATCATCGATCGGACCATATCTAATAGGGTTCGATTCCGGCGTTCAGACACACCATTGCGCTGTGGTGTTCCGGGTGGCGTGAGTTGCGAAACAATTCCGCTTGCTTTAAGATGCGTGAGAAAATCATAACTCAAATATTCGCCCCCACGATCGGATCGTAGAAACTTAATCTTTCTGTTACGATGGTTCTCCACTTCATTCTGAAATTCTTTGAACTTTTCTAACGTTTCAGATTTATGTTTCATTAAATAGATATACCCATATCTACTTAAGTCATCGGTAAAAGTGAGGAAATAGCGATATCCACCGCGCGTCGAAACACTCATCGGTCCGCATACATCGGTATGTATGATTTCCAACAAGTCTGTTGCTCGCTCCATCATACCGGAGAACGGGGTTTTGATCATCTTGCCCATGAGGCATGGTTCGCATGTGTCAAATGATTCAAAATCAAGAGACTCCAAAAGTCCATCAGAATGGAGTTTCTTCATGCGCTTTACTCCAATATGACCTAGACGACAGTGCCACAAATAAGTAGTATTATCACTATCTACTTTGCATCTCTTAGCCTCAATGTTATGGATGTGTGTTTCATCCCTTTCGAGATTTAGAAGAAATAAACCATTCACAAGAGGTGCATGACCATAAAAGATGTTACTCATATAAATAGAACAACCATTATTCTCCGATTTAAATGAATAACCGTCTTGCAATAAACACGATCCGGAAATGATGTTCATGCTCAACGCAGGCACATAATAACATTTATTAAGGTTTAAAACTAATCCCGAAGGTAAAACTAAGGAGAGAGTGCCGACGGCCATCACATCAACTCTTGATCCGTTGCCAACGCGCATCGTCACCTCATCCCTCGCAAGCCGCCGTCTATTCCGTAGCTCCTGTTTCGAGTTACAAATATTAGCAACTGAACCGGTATCAAATACCTAGGCACTACAACGAGGGCTAGTAAGGAAAACATCAATAACATGTATATCAAATATACCTTTGATGGTGTCAGCCTTCTTGTCCGCTAAGTACTTCGGACAGTTGCGCTTCCAGTGACCCTTGTCCTTGCAATAGAAGCACTCACTGTCCGGCTTGGGACCAGACCCGAGCTTCTTCTCAGCAGGGGCATTGCGCTTGCCGCCGCCCTTCTTGAAGGGCTTCTTTGCTCCCTTACCTTTCTTAAAGGAGGGCTTGTTGACCATCAACACATGATTATCCTTCTTGATGTCCACTTCCGCAGCCTTCAGCTTTGCGAAGAGCTCGGTGATCGTATCAGTGGAACCAATCTGATTATGAGTCACTACAAAACTTTTGTAGCTGGGAGGGAGTGATTGCAGAACCCTGTCAATCTTGAGCTCCTCTGGAATCGTGCATTCCAGTTGCTCAAGGCGTTGAGTGTAGCCCGACATCTTTATGGCGTGCTCACTAACGGAACTCCCTTCCTCCATCTTGCAGTTAAAGAACTTCTCAGAGATCTCATATCTCTCAGAACGGGCTTGAGTCTGAAACATGGTTTTCAGCTCCTCGAGAATCTCAAAGGGCCCGGGATAGGTTTCAAAACGATTTTGAAGCTCCGGTTCCATAGCAAACAACATGGTGATCTTAATCACACCATAATCATCTTTGCGCGACTGATAGACAGCTTTCTCATCAGCCGGCGCAGTTGCAGCAGGGGGGTCACCTAACGCTTTACCAAGGACATAGTCCTTTTGTCCGCCAGACAGAATGATTCTTAGATTGCGGAACCAATTGGTGAAGTTAGACCCATTGTTCCTAAGCTTTTCTTTCTCAGCAAAAACGTTGAAGTTGAAGTTGGATTTGGCCATGTGATCTACAGTATTTGCAAGTACAATTTAGACTATGTTCATGATAAATAGTTCAACTTAATCAAATTACTAGATGAACTCCCACTAAATTCAACATCCCTCAAGTTGTTTAGTGAACACGATCCAAATTCACCACACCTAATCCGATCATCACGAGAAGAGATGCGGTTTCAATGGTGGACAACGAAGTGTCGATCATATCATTCATATGACTCATGCTTAACCTTTCGGTTCTTGTGTTCCGAGGCCATGTCTGTACATGCTAGGATCGTCAAGTTAGACCCAAGTATTTCCGCGTGTGCAAAAACTGGCTTGCACCCGTTGTATGTGAGCGTAGAGTCTATAGCACCCGATCATCACGTGATGCTTGGACACGACGAACTTTCGCAACGGTGCATACTTGGGGAGAACACAGTTTTTATCTTGATCTTTAAGTGAGGAATCATCTTATAATGCTACCGTCGCGATCTAAGCATGATAAGATACATAAAAGGATAAACATCACATGCATATAACTTTATGTGACATGGTATAGCCTATCTTCGCGCAATGATCTCCATCTTGTGCGTTCCGGCATGATCTCCATCACTCCACCATGATTGCCTCCACCACGAATAGCAACTACAACTATTGCTAACTACTTAGCGATAAAGTAAAGCTATTACATGGCGTATAAGAAGTTGACTCGCAGGTCATACACAATTATAAAGACAACCATATGGCTCCTGCCGGTTGTGTACTCATCGACATGCAAGTCGTGAAACATTACAAAACATGATCATCGCATACAATATACACATCACATCTTGGGCCATACCATATCACAGAAAACACTCCCTGCAAAAACAAATTAGACGCCTCTACTTTGTTGTTGCATGTTTTACGTGGCTTTATGGGAGTAGATGCTAAGAACGATTCTTACCTACGGAAAGCCACAACGGTGATATTATGGTTGCCAAACTCCGGTGTTAATCCCATGACAACTATAGTGAGAGAAACTGACATCCACCAGCCGCATGTGTGGAACAAGCCACACGTCAAGTGCGGAACCGGTCTCGCGAACGACGTCGCGTAAGGTTGGCCTGGACCGCTTCAATCTCACTATCCCGCGTCATAAGAAGAACACAAACAAGAGGCTTGCAACAGAAAACATCAACACCCGCAACAACCATGTTGCGTTCTACTCGTGAAACACATCTACGCATAGATCTAGCTCTGATACCACTGAAGGGTTTCGCGGCATAGTAAATCAAAATTTTCTATGGAGCGAACAGAGGGAAAGCCAAGATCTAATCTAGGAGATGCAAACAACGAGAGAGACTGGATTAGATCTTCATACCCTTGAAGATTCGCACAGCGGAACGTTCGTCGGAACGTGGGTGATGTAGTCGTACTCGCTTCTCCTCCTCGCGATCCGATCCGATCTAGCACCACAAGTGGCGGTGCCTCCGTGAGATGCACACGTGCAGCACCTCGACGTCTCCTCCTTCCTCGGACCAGCGAGTATGGTGGAGAGATAGATTGGATCTACAACACGATGGCGTGGTGTATATGGTGGAGAATTTCTGCTGCAGGGCTTCGCCTACAAACAGTCGGGAGGGAGAGAGGAAGGTAGCAAGGCTGCTAGGGCTTGGAGGAAGGTGTGTTGGGGGAAGGGGCGCACCACCCCTCTATATATAGAGGGGGGGCGGCCAGCCCTTGCCACTCCTCCAAGCCTATATCTAGTTTAAACAATTTAAACTCTCCCTTATCTAGAAATCCTATCTCTAGTTTAAACGATTTAAACTCTCCCTTATCTAGAAATTCTATCCCGAGATTTAAACGAGTCAAATCTCTCTAGAATCGGCTGGGCCCTATGGGGCCTTGTGCCCCTGGCCCAATGCGGCCAGGACACTCCCTCATAGGCCCATGCCCCCTCCCGGAAGGTGGGGCCACGTTGGTCCCCTTCCGGAAGGTTTTAGAAGCTTCCGGTACAATACCGATTAACCCGGAACAATTCCGAACTCCAAAAACTGCACTGCCTTATATGAATCTTATTCTCCGGACCATTCCGGAACCTCTCGTGATATCCCGGATCCCATCCAAGACTCCGAACAAAAATTCATAAACCAATTTTCCAATCTATCCTAGCGTCGAGATACGTTAAGTGTGTGACCCTGCGGGTTCGAGAATATGCAGACATGATCTTCTATCAATAATCAACAGCGGGGTCTGGGCACCCATATTGACTCCCACACATTCATCGATGATCATATCGGATGAACCACGATGCCAGGATTCAATCAATCCCATATATATATTCCCTTCGTCTCGCGATATTTTACTTGCCCGAGATTCGATCGTCGGTACCGTCATACCTAGTTCAATCTCGTTCACAGCAAGTACTTTACTCGTTCCGTAATCCGATATCACTTTGTGATTAACTCCTTAACCACATGCTTGCAAGCGGTGTTGATATCGATTACCGAGTGGGCCCGAAGTATATCTCTCCGACTTGGGAGGGACAAATTCCATCTCGATACATACAACCCAACAGATACTTTCCGATCACCTGAGAGACACCTTTATGACCACCCTCTCATAGGATGACGTTTGATGACCTCAAATCTTTCTTCCGATACCAGGGAGTTGCATTATCTCATGGTCTAAGGAATACAATATTTGACATAGGAAAAGCTTCGCAAAGACGAACACGATGACACGATCTAATTGCTCTACTTTGTTTGGGTCTATCCACCATATCATTCTCCCAATGATATGATCTCATTATCAATTGACAACTCATGTCTATGGTTAGGAAACCTTAACCATCATTGATCAATGAGCTAGTCCATAGAAGCGTACTAGGGACACGGTGTTGTTCACAAACCACACAAGTATTAAAGTTTCCGCTTAATACAATTCTAGCATGGAATATAAACTTTATCATGAACAAGAATTATAATAATAACATCTTTATTATTGCCTCTAGGGCATAATTCCAACACATGTACCCTTCCCTCCGGAGTGCCGGACATTCCGGAACCTTCTAGAACATTCCCGATGAAAACACCGGAACCATTCCCCAACTCCGAAACAGGACTTTCCTTATATGAATCTTATTCTTCGGACCATTCCGGATCTCCACGTGATATCCCGAATCCCATTCGAGACTCCGAACAACATTCGGTCTCTTTCTCATCATTCCATAACTACTCAAACAACGTCGAATCCTTAAGTGTGTCTCCCTACGGTTCGTGAATTATGCGGACATGATCGAGACACTTCTCCGAACAATAACCAATAGAGGAATCTGGAAATTCATATGGCTCCCACATATTTCTACGATTACTTTGCGATCGAATGAACCACTTACATACGATACCAATTTCCCTTTATCTCACGATAGTTTACTTATCCGAGGTTATGATCGTCGGTATCTCTGCATACCTAGTTCAACCTCGTTACCGATAAGTACTCTTTTCTCGTTCCCGTGATATGTGATCCCTTGTGAGCCAGTCACATGCTTGCAAGCTAATTGGATGACATTTCACCGAGAGGGCCCAAAGTATATCTATCCGCCATATGGATGGACAAATGCCACTCTTGATCCATGTGTCTCAACCAATACTTTCTGAACACTCAATGCCACCTTTATAGCCACCTAGTTACGGTGTGGTGTTTGATGTCATCAAAGCATCCATCCGGTAAAGGTGATATGCATGATCTCATGGTCGAAGGAATTAGGTTACTATGTATCAGAAAGCATATATCAATTGAACTATTAAAATGACTTAATCTTTATGCTACGCTTATCTATAGGAGTATGTCCACCATATCATTCTCCTAACGATATGATCTTGTTGTTAATAACATCTCAATGTTCATGATAGGGAAACCACAATCATTTATTAACCAACAAGGTAGTGATGTATAGAGGCTTTACTAGGGACTTCAATTTAAGTTTACAAATCACACAAGTATTAATGTTTCCTTGTTAATACTATTATAGCATGAATGTAAACATTTATCATAAACACAAAGATATAATAATAACTACATTTATTATTGCCTCTAGGGCATATCTCCAACATATCTATGGTCGCTCCCCGAGGCTGAGGGTTTCGTAGGGAAGATATAGGCGAAGGGGCAGAGTCGGAGGCCGGGCAGGTGGGCCACACCTGGCCTAGGCACGGGGTCAGGTGGGCCCGCGCCTAGGGGTGTGGCCCCCTTGAGGCCCCTCTTTGATCCTCCTTCTGGCTTCCTTCGTCATCTTGGAAAATAATATGTTTCCATATTTTTTGGTATTTTTCTAATCTTCACGAAATTGCACCGAAACGCCTTCTTTTCTATCAAAATCCAGACTCCGGTAGTCCATCCTCCAAGAATCATCCAACATGCATAAATAGATGAAAAGTCATAAGTAATACCTCATAATAATTCCTCAAAAAAAATACCTCATAATAAGACAAATATCTATGAATAGAGGTAAATTATGATATAGAATGGTGATGCAAATTGGGCGTATCAACTCCCCCAAGCTTAGACAGAAGGGTTTCGCAGCATAGTAAATCAAAAAAATTCTACGGATGCGAACAAGAAAGCCAAGATCTAATCTAGGAGATGTAATCAACGAGAGATATTGATGAGATCTTCATACCCTTGAAGAAATCGCACAGCGGAAACGTTCAACAGAACGTGGTTGATGTAGTCGTACTCGTCGTCTCCTCCTCGCGATCCGATCCGATCCTACGCCGCAAGTGGCGGCGCCTTCGAGAGATGCACACGTACGGTGCAGCGACGTCTCCTCCTTCCTTGGTCCAACAAGTATGGTGGTGAGATAGATTGGATCTGCAGCACGACGGCGTGGTGCTTATGGTGGAGAGTTTTTGCGGCAGGGCTTCGCCTACGCGCAGTCGGGAGAGAGAGAGTGAGGAGGGGCAGCAGTTGGCGGCTAAGGTTGGAGGAGTGGGGAGGGGGAGGCTGCGCCCCTGCCCTCCTTATATAGGGGTTTGTCCGGCCCCCCTTGGCCCCTCCTCCAAGCCCTAGGGCGGCGGCCCCAAGGGTGGAGTGGGGGGCAAGTCTTCCCCCTCCTTCTAGAAGGCTTCCCTAGGGTTTCCCCTAGGGCTGGCCGGCTGGGCCTTGGGGGCCTTGTGCCCCTGTCCCAAAGTGGCCAGGGCACTTCCTCTTAGGCCCACGCAGGCCTCCGACAAGTGGGCCCATGTTGGTCCCACTCCGGAACCTTCTAGAACCTTCCGGTACAATACCGATAAACTCCGAAACGATTCTGAAATCCAAAAACTGCTTTCCTTTATATGAATCTTATTCTCCGGACCATTCCGGAACCTCTCGTGATGTCCTGGATCTCATCCGAGACTCCGAACAAAAACTCATAAACCAATTATCCATTCTATCCTAGCGTCGATGCACGTTAAGTGTGTGACCCTACGGGTTCGAGAACATGCAGACATGATCTTCTATCAATAATCAACAGCGGGATCTAGAAACCCATTTTGACTCCCACATATTCATCGATGATCATATCGAATGAACCACGATGCCAGGATTCAATTAATCCCATATATGTATTCCCTTCGTCACGCGATATTTTACTTGCCCGAGATTCGATCGTTGGTATCGGCATACCTAGTTCAATCTCGTTCACAACAAGTACTTTACTCGTTCCGTAATCCGATATCACTTTGTGATTAACTCCTTAATCACGCGCTTGCAAGCGGTGTTGATATCGATTACCGAGTGGGCCTGAAGTATACCTCTCTGACTCGGGAGGGACAAATTCCATCTCGATACATACAACCCAACAAGTACTTTCCGATCACCTGAGAGACACCTTTATGATCACCCTCACATAGGATGACGTTTGATGACCTCAAAGCTTTTTTCTGATACCAGGGAGTTGTATTATCTCATGGTCTAAGGAATACAATACTTGACATAGGAAAAAGCTTCGCAAAGATGAACACGATGACATGATCTAATTGCTCGGCTTAATTTGGGTATGTCCATCATATCATTCTCCTAATGACATGATCTCAGTATTAACCGACAACTCATGTCTATGGTTAGGAAACCTTAACCATCATTAATCAATGAGCTAGTCCATAGAGGCGTACTAGGGACACGGTGTTGTTCATAAACCACACAAGTATCAAAGTTTCCGCTTAATACAATTCTAGCATGAAATATAAACTTTATCATGAACACGAATTATAATAATAACATCTTTATTATTGCCTCTATGGCATAATTCCAACAGTCTCCCACTTGCACTAGAGTCAATCATCTAGTTTACATCTGGCAACAATCTAACACCCATGGTATTAAGGTGTTGATCATGTTTTGCTCGTGGAAGAGGTTGAGTCAACGGATCTGCGACATTCAGATCCGTATGTACTTTGCTAATCTTTAGATTTCCATCTGCTATATAATCTCGAATTATATGAAAACGGCGGTTGATGTGCTTGGTCTTTGGATGATATCTTGGTTCCTTAGCTAGTGCTATGGCGCCAGTGTTGTCGCACAATATCTCCAGTGGGTCCAAGGCACTTGGAACCACACCAAGCTCAGTGATGAAGTTCCTGATCCAAACTCCTTCACTTGAAGCTTCTGAAGCAGCCATGTATGCCGCTTCTATTGTAGATCTCACGATCATGCTTTTCTTGCAGCTTCTCTAGCTCACAGCTCCACCATTCAAAATATAAATGTATCCTGTCTGAGATTTAGAATCATCCGGGCCGGTGTCGAAACTAGCGTCGACGTAAGCTTTTACGACGAGCTGCTCATCACCTCCATAGACCAAGAACATTTATTTAGTCCTATTTAAATACTTTAGGATGTTCTTTATGGTTGTCCAGTGTTCCACTCCTGGATCACTTTGGTATCTACTCGTCAAACTAAGAGCATTGGACACATCCGGTCTAGTACATACCATGGCATACATGATAGAACCTATGGTCGAGGAATATGGAACTTTTCTCATAGTATCTCTATCGTTTACCGTAGCTGGACACTGAGCCTTGCTCAATATCTTACCTGACAACATGGGCAATAAACCTTTCTTTGCTTTATCCATTATGAACCTTTTCAGAATTCTGTCTAGGTATGTACTTTGGCTTAAAGCTATTAGGCGTCTTTGTCTATCTCTATAGATTTTGATGCCTAATATATAAGTAGCTTCTTCTAGGTCTTTCATTGAAAAACATTTATTCAAATAACTCTTCACATCGTTAAGCATACCAATGTCATTTACAATAAGCAATATGTCATCCACATATAGTACTAAAAATGTCACCGAGCTCCCACTCACTTTCTTGTAGATACAAGCTTCGTAGCAATTTGGAACAAATCCAAAACTCTTGATCACTTGATCAAAACGAAGGTTCCAACTCCGAGATGCTTGCTTCAGTCCATAAATGGAACGCTGAAGTTTGCACACCTTATTAGCATCCTTAGGATCGACAAAACCTTCGGGCTGCATCATATACAACTCTTCATCAATGTTGCCATTGAGGAACGCAGTCTTGACATCCATCTGCCATATTTCATAATCATGAAACGCAGCAATTTCTAATAAAATCCGAATGGACTTAAACATCGCTACGAGAGAGAAATTCTCATCGTAGTCAACACCTTGAACTTGCCGAAACCCTTTTGCGACAAGCCGAGCTTTATATACAGTAACATTACCATCCGTGTCCGTTTTATTCTTGAAAATCCATTTGCACTCAATGGCCTTACGGTCGCTAGGAGGGTCCACCAAATCCATACTTGGTTTTCGCTCATGGATCCCAATTCGGATTTCATGGCCTCTAGCCATTTCTCAGAGTCTGGGCTCATCATTGCTTCCTCATAATTCACAGGTTCTCTGTTGTCTAACAACAAGACGGTTAAGACAGGGTTGCCGTACCATTCAGGAGTGGCACGTGACCTTGTCGACCTGCGAAGTTCAGTAGTAGCATCGTTCGAAGTTTCATGATCCTCGTCATTAGCTTCCTCTCTTGTTGGTGCAGACGGCACTAGAACAATTTCAGGTGCTGCGCTACTCTCCAACTCGAGAGAAGGTTCAATAACCTCGTCTAGCTCTACCTTCCTCCCACTCACTTCTTTCGAGAGAAACTCCTTCTCAAGAAAGGATCCGTTCTTTGTAACAAACACTTTGCCTTCGGATCTGTGGTAGAAGGTATACCCAATCATTTCCTTAGGGTATCCTATGAAGACGCATTTCTCCGCTTTGGGTTCGAGCTTGTCCGGCATCAACTTCTTGACGTAAGCTTCGCATCCCCAAACTTTAAGAAACGACAACTTAGGTTTAGCACCAAACCATAGTTCATACGGTGTCGTCTCAACGGATTTAGATGGTGCCCTATTTAAAGTGAATGCAGCGGTTTCTAATGCATAACCCCAAAATGATAACGGCAAATCTGTAAGACACATCATTGATCGCACCATATCTAATAGAGTTCGATTCCAGCGTTCAGACACACCATTGCGCTGTGGTGTTCCGGGTGGCATGAGTTGCGAAACGATTCCGCTTGCTTTAAGATGAGTGAGAAAATCATAACTGAAATATTCACCTCCATGATCGGATCGTAGAAATTTAATTTTCCTGTTATGATGGTTTTCCACTTCGTTCTGAAATTCTTTGAACTTTTCAAATGTTTCAGATTTATGTTTCATTAAATAGATATACCCATATCAACTTAAGTCATTAGTAAAAGTGAGAAAATAGCGATATCCACCACGCGTCGAAACACTCATTGGTCCGCATACATCGGTATGTATGATTTCCAATAAGTCCGTTGCTCGCTCCATTATTCCGGAGAACGGGGTTTTGATCATCTTACCCATGAGGCACGGCTCGCACGTGTCAAATGATTTAAAATCAAGAGACTCCAAAAGTCCATCAGAATGGAGTTTCTTCATGCGTTTTGCGCCAATATGACCTAGACGGCAGTGCCACAAATAAGTTGGATTATCACTATCTACTTTTCATCTCTTAGCCTCAATGTTATGGATGTGCGTTTCATTGCTTTTGAGATTCAGAAGAAATAAACCATTCACAACAGGTGCATGACCATAAAAGATGTTATTCATATAAATGGAACAACCATTATTCTCTGATTTAAATGAATAACCATATTGCAATAAACACGATCCAGATATAATGTTCATGCTAAACGCAGGCACATAATAACACTTATTAAGGTTTAAAACTAATCTCGAAGGTAAAACTAAGGAGAGCGTGCCGACGGCCATCACATCAACTTTTGATCCATTGCCAACGCGCATCGTTACCTCATCCATTGTTAGCCGTCGTCTATTCCGTAGCTGCTGTTTCGAGTTACAAATATTAGCAACTGAACCAGTATCATATACCCAGGCACTACAACGAGCGCTAGTAAGGTAAACATCAATAACATGTATATCAAATATACCTTTAATGGTGTCAGCCTTCTTGTACGCTAAGTACTTCGGACAGTTGCGCTTCTAGTGACCCTTGTCCTTGCAATAGAAGCACTCAGTGTCCGGCTTAGGTCCAGACTTGAGCTTCACCCTTAGCTTTCTTAAAGCTAGTGGTCTTGTTGACCATCAACACATGGTTATCTTTCTTGATATCCACCTCCGAAGCTTTCAGCTTAGCGAAGAGCTCGGTGATCATATCAGTGGAACCAATTTGATTGTGAGTAACTACAAAACCTTTGTAGCTAGGAGGGAGTGATTGCAAAACTCTATCAATCTTGAGCTCTTCTGGAATCTTGTAGTCTATTTGCTCAAGACATTAAGTGTAGCCCAACATCTTAATGGCGTGCTCACTAACGGAACTCCCTTCCTCCATCTTGCAGTTAAAGAACTTTTCAGAGATCTCATACCTCTCAGAACGGGCCTGAGTCTGAAACATGGTTTTCAGTTCCTCAAGTATCTCAAAGGGCCCGGCGAACTCCTCAAAACAATTTTGAAGTTCCGGTTCCATAGAAAACAACATGGTACTCTTAATCACTCCATAATCATCTTTGCGTGACTGATAAATAACTTTTTCATCAGCCGGCGCATCCGTAGCCGGGGCGTCACCTAGCGCTTTCTCAAGTACATAGTCTTTTTGTCCGCCAGCGAGAATGATTCTCAGATTGCGGAACCAGTTGGTGAAGTTAGACCCATTGTTCTTAAGCTTTTCTTTCTCAGCAAAAATGTTGAAGTTGAAGTTGGACTTAGCCATTTGATCTACAAAATTTGCAAATACAATTTAAACTATGTTCATGATAACTAGTTCAACTTAATCAAATTACTAGATGAACTCCCACTAAATCCAACATTCCTCAAGTTGTTTAGTGAACACGATCCAAATTCACCACACCTAATCTGATCTTCACGAGAAGAGATGTGGTTTCGATGGTGGACAACAAAGTGTCGATCATATCATTCATATGACTCATGTTTAACCTTTCAGTTCGTGTATTCCGAGGCCATGTCTGTACATGCTAGGCTCGTCAAGTCAAACCCAAGTATTTCCGCGTGTGAAAAACTGGCTTGCACTCGTTGTATGTGAACGTAGAGTTTATAGCACCCGATCATCACGAGGTGCTTGAACACGACGAACTTTCGCAACGGTGCATACATGGGGAGAACACAATTTTATCTTGATCTTTAAGTGAGGAATCATCTTATAATGCTACCGTCGCGATCTAAGCATAATAAGATACATAAAAGGATAAACATCAAATGCATATAATTTTATGTGACATGGTATAGCCAATCTCCGCACAATGATCTCCATCTTGTGCGTGCCAGCACGATCTCCATCACTCCACCATGATTGCCTCCACCACGAATAGGAACTACAACTATTGCTAACTACTTAGCGATAAAGTAAAACTATTACATGGCGTATAAGAAGTTGACACGCAGGTCATACACAATTATAAATACAACCATACGGCTCCTGCTGGTTGTGAACTCATCGACCTGCAAGTTGTGAAATATTACAAAACATGATCATTGCATACATCTCAATACATACACATCATGTCTTGGGCATGTTTTACGTGGCTTATGGGAGTAACAAGCTAAGAACAATTCTTACCTACGGAAAGCCACAACGGTGATATTATGGTTGCCAACATCCGTTGTAAATCCCATGACTACTATAGTGAGAGAAACTGGCATCCACCAGCCGCATGTGTGGAACAAGCCACACGTCAAGTGCGGAGCCGGTCTCGCGAACGAGGTCGCGTAAAGTTGGCCTAGACCGCTTCGATCTCACTATGCTGCGCCATAAGAAATTCACAACTAGAGGTTTGCAACAGAAAACATCAACGCCCGCAACAATCATGTTGCGTTCTACTCGTGAAACACATCTACGCATAGATCTAGCTCTGATACCACTAAAGGGTTTCACAGCATAGTAAATCAAAAAAAAATCTACGGATGCGAACAAGAAAGCCAAGATCTAATCTAGGATATGTAATCAACAAGAGAGATTGATGAGATCTTCATACCCTTGAAGAAATCGCACAGCAAAAACATTCAACAGAACGTGGTTGATGTAGTCGTACTCGTCGTCTCCTCCTCGCGATCCGATCCTACGCCGCAAGTGGCGGCGCCTCCGAGAGATGCACACGTACGGTGCAGCGACGTCTCCTCCTTCCTTGGTCCAACAAGTATGGTGGTGAGATAGATTGGATCTGCAGCACGACGGCGTGGTGCTTATGGTGGAGAGTTTTTGTGGCAGGGCTTCGCCTACGCGCAGTCGGGAGAGAGAGAGAGTGAGGAGGGGCAGCAGTTGGCGGCTAGGGTTGGAGGAGTGGGGAGGGGGAGGCTACGCCCCTGCCCTCCTTATATAGGGGGCTGGCCGGCACCCCTTGGCCCCTCCTCCAAGCCCTAGGGCGGCGGCCCCAAGGGTGGAGTGGGGGGCAAGTCTTCCCCCCTTCTTCTAGAAGGCTCCCCTAGGGTTTCCCCTAGGGCTGGCCGGCTGGGCCTTGGGGTCCTTGTGCCCCTGGCCCAAAGTGGCCAGGGCACTTCCCCTTAGGCCTACGCAGGCCTCCGACAAGTGGGCTCACGTTGGTCCCACTCCAGAACCTTCTAGAACCTTCCGGTACAATACCGATAAACTCCGAAACGATTCCGAAATCCAAAAACTGCTTTCCTTTATATGAATCTTATTCTCTGGACCATTCTGGAACCTCTCGTGATGTCCTGGATCTCATCTGAGACTCCTAACAAAAACTCATAAACCAATTATCCATTCTATCCTAGTGTCGATGCACGCTAAGTGTGTGACCCTACGGGTTCGAGAACATGCAGACATGATCTTCTATCAATAATCAACAGCGGGATCTGGAAACCCATATTGACTCCCACATATTCATCGATGATCATATTGGATGAACCACGATGCCAGGATTCAATCAATCCCATATATGTATTCCCTTTGTCACGCGATATTTTACTTGCCCGAGATTCGATCGTTGGTATCGGCATACCTAGTTCAATCTCGTTCACAGCAAGTACTTTACTCGTTCCGTAATCCGATATCACTTTGTGATTAAATCCTTAATCACATGCTTGCAAGCGGTGTTGATATCGATTAACGAGTGGGCCCGAAGTATATCTCTTCGACTCGGGAGGGACAAATTCCATCTCGATACATACAACCCAACAAGTACTTTCCGGTCACCTGAGATTCACCTTTATGATCACCCTCACATAGGATGACGTTTGATGACCTCAAAGCTTTCTTCCGATACCAGGTAGTTGTATTATCTCATGGTGTAAGGAATGCAATACTTGACATAGGAAAAAGCTTCACAAAGATGAACACGATGACACGATGTAATTGCTCTGCTTAATTTTGGTATGTCCATCATATCATTCTCCTAATGACATGATCTCATTATTAACCGACAACTCATGTCTATGGTTAGGAAACCTTAACCATCATTAATCAATGAGCTAGTCCATAGAGGCGTACTAGGGACACGGTGTTGTTCATAAACCACACAAGTATCAAAGTTTTCGCTTAATACAATTCTAGCATGGAATATAAACTTTATCATGAACAAGAATTATAGTAATAACATCTTTATTATTGCCTCTAGGGCATAATTCCAACATAGACTTCGCTTGCCCCCAAGAGAAAACTGAGCTTAGTAAACATGTCCACAGGTTTATGGAGTGAAGTGTCGATAAAAGAATACGAACAAGAAGCATCACACTTACCATTGCACAACTCATAGAAGAAAGCAACTCACCATTATATAACTTAGCTTGCAACCAAGTACAACAGTCACAATAGAGATGCATAATCATAATTGGAATTGGCAAACTTGTTCTTGGTCAGAGAACACCTGACAAACAGTTTCACAAAAGATTTTTGTAGAAGTTTCAAAACAGGAGCACTCTTTGCTCAAAAAGGTTTTCACAAGTGAAGGCTTTTAAAGTAATACTCATAGATAAGTGTTTTGTGCAAACAAGGAAGATAAAGAACATGATTGAATAAATCACCATATGAATGCTTGAAACACAACAACTCAAAAGCTTGCTGGAGATAAAGAGGAAGTAGGTTTACTGACTCAACTTGGAAGTGGGAGAAAGGTCCCTTCTTAGAGGGAAGCAGGGATTACAAGTCATAAAGAGCTTCCAAAAGATTATGGTACTTACTAGCTTTGAGCCCTCATTGCCCCTATCATAGGCATCTTGAGATGATTAAGGTTAAAGTGCACAAAGATGGAGTATATGCTTGACGAAATATTAGTTGGCAATCTCATGTCCCTTGAATATGAGGGCCACTCCTCATGCTACTCAACTTTGGTCACAAGTAAGTTCTTGTCATTATAAGTATTTACATATCATTGAGAAATGCCAACGGTGTACCCCTTGCACATGGTACAGGAGCTTTCCCATAACCAAAATGACAAGGCAAGCAGACAATGAGCATCTCAGCAATCTTTTTATTTACCATATGCATAGATTTTTATTGAGGATGCTTCATAGATGGCTCACTATGGTGATGCTGCAAATTTCCATCATGATTAGGCATGGCTTAGGCTAGCGGCCCAGGCGTTTCTCTAACACAGGATACAAACTCCATGGACTTACAAGTTCCCTCTTTATTTCACACTGTTGACATCCATAGACAAAAGAGCATGATATCAACTGTGTACAGAGTACAAGTGCAATGTTGAAAACGTTCCCCGTGACAGCACGATTCTGCTAATTCCAACGTATAGGTGCAAGCATATACAACTTCGATGGCACAATGGTTCAAGTCTATTAGGGGCAAGAAATAAAGTGTGCCATCAAGTTCGTGAGAGCTTTACTAACTAGTTTTCTCATAACAAAATACTTTTTAATTCGAAAGGTAGATGAAGCTTGAGAATTTGCTTGGAATAGCAACAATGATACTAGGTAGATATGGTGGACACAAGTGGCAAAAGTTTTGGTTCAAAGGGAATTGGAAACATGAGAAGTATGTCTTCTCAAAACAGGTTTTTGGCTAGCAAGGCTGGGTAGCAAGCAAGAGAGTTGAAAGAAACAAGCAAACATACAAGTAATAAATCCAAACATGCAAATATTCCTTTAAGACACAAAAGATCTTAAATAAAGAATACTAAGCTTATGAGACATGTCACATCCCAAAATTCTCCTAATTTTGGAATGTGAAATAAATAAATAAGTTTGATTGATTGTTTGACTATGTTGAAAATTCTCAAGGAGAAGAAACTTTTTAAATAGAAAATCCTCTCAACCTTGAATTCAAAATCTTACATTCTTTTGTTAAGACCTAAGTAGCCATATAGGCAAAAGGGCATGGATTGATTTTGGATTGTAGAGTTGGTGTGCAAGATTTGAAAATGAAAAGCATGAAGCATTCATAAGCATTTCATCCATGCAAAGTTCTCACAAACTAAATCCAAATCCTGGTATCTAAATCCTATAGTTGATTCGCCCAAATGTTCCTAAAGGAATTAAATTGACCTATTAAAACCCACTGATGCTAAGGCATAAATTATTGATAATTATAGCCTAAAGAGATCCAATTAATACTACAAAATTTCAGAAACAAAATTGAGCTCATTTGGAGCTAGTATGAAAAAGTTATGGAACAAATACAAACACATAAAGATATAAATAAAATGGAATATACAAGGATTTATAAATTCACTACTTTCAAACTAGTAAAAAGATTACAAATTTGATCCTATAATGATCTATTCGATTTTAGAAAAATTTAGAAATAAGAATCATATCATTTGGAGTTCGTATGCAAAAGATACGAGTGAAACAAGTAAATAGAAAAAGAAAAAAAAACTAATGGGCCCCAGCCGGGCCGACCGAACCGGCCAGAGTAGCCATGGTGGGACGCTTTAAAAGCCGTGCGGAACCAGTTTTCTAAACCTATCTCTATTCAAACATTTATATCTTTTGATCTACAACTCCGAATTGACTTCCGTTTGTTTCTATTTGTTCCCTATTCCAAGGTCTATCTATAAACCATCTCAAACCTCCATATAATCTCGTGGAGCCATAGCTGTACGAGTTTCTCTCCTCGAAATCCCGAATCTACACATGCCCGAATCTTATTTCGCTTTTTAACCCATCTAGACTTCGTCGTTTGCCTTCGGTCAAAAAACGAAAGTTGTAGGGATCGTCGAAATCTTTCAATCCCGACAAACCTCACCTCTTTTCATCCACCACAGCCGGAGAATTTCTTATCGCAATATTTCAGATCTTACGGTGTAAATCCAAGATGTACTCGCGCTCGTTTCTTCAAATCCAAATTCCTTTGGTGAGAAGGTAGGAATAATGATTCCCCACAACTTTCATGTTCTGAGTTTTTCAATTTGACCTACGAATTTATCTCTCTAACATAGATCTGTTTTTTGTCTATTCTGAGCTAAAATCGGGTCAATCTCTTCTTCTAGCCACCGGATCCTATCCAGACGGTCGAGATCCAATCAAACCGGTACGTGCCATGTCGTCATCCCGGTCATCTTCCTCATCAACGCCACATCAACGTAAGGTCAACATCTAGTCCCAGTCAGCATGCAAAGTCAACCTGTCCAGTCAGCGGAATATTCCCTGGAATATTTCGTTCGAATTTAAAATTGCACATTATAGATCTAACTTGTAAAATTCATTAGAAATTTATACTATGTCCAAAAATTGCGTATAATATATCAAATTGAAGATAATTTCACGTAAAATCATCTTATTGGAATAGATCCAACTTTTACTGTACATGGTTACTACAGTAATTTAATTAGTCTTAATGGTATTTTAGGTTAATAAATTCATAAGAAATTATCTGTAACTCCGAAACATATGAATAATATATCAAATTGAAGCTACTGTAATGTACATCAACAATATCTGGTTGGATCTATCCTTTGAAGATTATTTAACCCGTAGAAATTTAATTAGTTTTAATGGCTTTATAAATCATTAAATTCATAGTAAATTAATTGCTTTTCACAAAATTATAAATGATATAACGATGGAAAGCTGGTTCCATGTAGATCATCAATATGAAATTAGTTCAGACTTTGACTATAAGGTTTTGCCGTGAATATTCAAATAGTTTAATGGCCTATTTAGAGTAATAAATTCATAAGAAATTAAATACTATTCAGAAAATTACAAATAATATGTCCCTGAAATCACAATTCCGTGGAGATTACAGATATAATTTTAGTTTGATTTTTAGACAACAGAAACTATATGAATCATTTAAAACCATTAAACACTATTTAAATCATACAAAAAGATCTATAACTCCGATTAGGGAGAATCCAAGTGCTAAGGTTTTGTATTGACATTAGCTATACAGAGAAATTGCATGACAAATTATTTGGTACTGTTAAAACAGAAATTCATACAGAAATATTTAAACCCATTGAAATAGTGTTTTAATCATAGGAAAATATCTATAACTCCTTTTTAGGTGATTCAAATTGCCACTATCTCTAAATTGCATTATCTATCCAGTAGCATCTAGTTCACAATTTAATACGACATAAACATCTTTAGTTCAATGAAAGTGGTATACGCCATATTAAATCGATACAACTTAGTAATAAAAGCTTTAGTGCATTAAATGACTTTCCACATGCATCATGTAATCTAACCATGTTTAGAACACTAAATGCAACCATTGTGACTCATTAAATCGTCATGCATGCATCTGTTCATCATTGTTTTCTTGTATTGTTGCACTATTACATGTTTGCAATGTTTTGAATGGTGTTTGTGGTGTTTGCTTCGAACGTTAGATTGCGAGGAGTGCAACTACTATGATTGCAAGTATTGTGGTTAGGACGAGTGCAACCATTATATCTATGAGGATTGTGAGGATTATCTAATCGACTACATCTACAACAAAGGCAAGTGGTGCTATCTTGGTCATAAATGTCCTACTGTTTTCCTATGCATTGTAGATGTTTTTGTAGAATTGCATATGTAGGAATTGATGTGTATATGCTATGCTATGACCCATACTATTCCCTAGTATTCCTTGTTTATGAGCCATCATATTGGTAGATTGCTTAGCTATGCTATTTAGACGAGGAAGGGAATCACATCATGGAAAGTTATATGTTTTGAAAGGATTATGTTTTGCTAAATGACAAACCAACATGTTTTAATGAACCACCTGGGCGGAATGGCATTGATTGGGTCATCGAGTGTGGATTTTGGTGGGGAATGCCGCCCAGGACACTGAGAAATGATTGGTTTCTTTGTTTGGAAGCTTACGTGTACAACCATGTGCCAATAATGAAATGGGCGGTTGGTTGGACTTAGTAGGTTGTGGTAACTCGAACCCGCGTATCCAGAGATGTAGAATTTTGGTAGGTTGGACCGGTGCGCGTCGGGATTGAGGAGCTACTTCCCGAACAATCTCTTCTTGGTCTTCTCCCTATCATCACCCAAAATGAGAGTGATGGTACGAGCTGGGCTGGCCAAGTCACATGGGTAAAGTGTACTAACCTCTGCAGAGTGTATAAACTAATCGATTAGCCGTGTCCCCGGTTATGGACAATTTGAGCGACCCGATACTGATGCTATGATATTTCTCACTCATCCCAATTTCTTAATTACTAAAACTTGATGGATGAACATGGGTTTAGGAGCATACGAAAGCTGAACTGTCTTGTATCTACATGGGTTTATGCTGGTATGTCCTTAGAAGATTGTTTTTGAAGAAAGAAAAGTATTTTGAAAGTAGGGAAAAGTTGTATTGCTTTATGAAAATAAGCCTGAACTCCACTTGGCCAAATAAGCATGTAGTTGATAGATCTGTTGTTAACCACTTTAGCCTACTTGCCATACATTCAATGTATTGACCATTCGTGGCTGCAACGTTTCATGTTGCAGGTTATATAGTATCTGAGTGATCGTTCATAGGTCGCGAGACTCCACTCAACAATTGTTCGCCTGTGGCACATTTGAAGGATGGAGATCTACCTTGTATTCGTTTTCCGCTGTGTACTTGAATAAATAATGTAAATTCTGGAGCATATTCGTTGTATTTATGATGCACAGTTATATTTAGTATCATTTTGTACTGTGTGTTCCAGTGAACCGATCCAGGGATTGGCACTATACACATAAACTCAGTCTTATCAGGCGAGGGTGTTACAAGACAACAGGAAAGAAAATAGATGATACAAAATACCTGTAAGCTTTTTCTCTTTTTTTCTTTCAAACCTCAAAAATTATTGCTACTGACCAGAGCTTGGTTTGCCAAAACCAATTTAGAGTTACTTGATGCTCCCAAAGTGATGTCAAATACTGATAAACAAGATCCATCATATAATAGAGATTGCAAACTAAAATAAGAAGTGCAAAAATTAAAAGATGAGACTTCTCATTAATATTCAATAAAGGAACTCACACCAAGGGATACATAGATAATCAACTAAATGAGAGATACTTCCACATGCAAACCAAACTATAAGATAACCTCTCTACCATAGATATGAATTCACTAAAAAGGTAAAAGATAATGGTGGTGATACCGTGACACTCCCCCAAGCTTGGAACAAGCCAAAGGGATGCCAAACCTGATGACGAATTACTCCTTTGGTGGTGGTGGTGTTCTCTTGATAAGATCTTCAATAAGTTTCTTCAAATCCTCCATATAGAAGGTAAAAGTACGAATTAACTCTGAATTATGTTCAATGCAGCCCATGATCAACTCGGACCGAGGATCCCAGTCCTTGCTATTCTTTCTCCATTCTTCCCTATTAGAATGTTTCTTCCCTGCACTGTTAGAACAAGGGGTACTAGGAGGAAGTGTGCGTGGAGCGATGATATGACGCGGAGTTCTCCCTCCTATAGACATATGTGCCGTCCTCCTAAGCTTGGTAGGTCGTGCCACCAAACCAATGCTTGCGACGGTAGCGCGGGTGTCCGGATGCTTGTCCCCCTCCATGTCCTCTTCATCCCCTACAAGAATCTCCTCCTCCTTGGGATATTTAGGATCTTCCTCCTCGGGCTTCTTGCCTTTGTCGTTGGCGGAGACCATGGTGCTCTAAACTTGAGAAGATTTCCTGACAGAAATAGATCGAAACGAAAACACGATGATAACACGATGCACGAACCTCGGGGAACCTGGGGGGTTATATATTATGAAGTTTCAAGGCATAAGGAAGGTATTGGCATGGAAACAAGGCCGAGACGGAGTTCGAGGGTGGCACACCCCCCTCAGGCGCGGCCAGGCTGGGCCCGCGCCTGGGGTGGGTTTGTCCACCCTGGACTCTGTTTCCTCTTCAGTTCCATCTCATAGTCTTCCTTATGTATTAAAAACATCAAAAATATAATAAGTGTAGGGGTTCCAAACTTTAAATAAGATAGAGCCCCCTGTGTTTACAATGCTAGTCCCTGGATCAATAGCTAGCATCCACAGTTAAGATGTAATATCAAGATACAAAGGTCATAACATAACTTTATAACCAGGAATAACATAATTTTTATTACATCTTACATAGCTCATTTGGCTATTACATTACATTGCAGCGGAATAACTATAGTCATGGGTCCTTCATCTTCAAAGTGCCACGGGCAGATGTTGGTTGTAGACTTTGTAATCCTAATCAATCAACCTTCACTAAAGACAATCAAACCTGCAACATTACAAGTTACAGCCACAAGGGTCAATACATTTGAATTGTATTGGCAAGTTTCACTACTTGTTTATTATGAGTGGATTCTATCAATACATGAATATTTGGCTAAGTAGAGTTTAAGGTTTATTTGCATAAAGCAACATTTATCCTATCTTTTCAAAATGGTTTTGGTCCTTCGTCAAATCCCTTTTCCAAGTTCCTTAAACTCCTTGGTAGAAACTCAAGTGTTCAAGTCCTTGTCAAAATCCCTTGAGCTACTTGGTAACCCCAAGTGCAACAAGTTTTATCAAAATCTCATGAGTTCCTTGGTAACCCCAAGTACATCATGCTCTTGAGCACCTTGGTAACCCCAAGTGCAACAAGCTTAACAAAATCTCTTTGAATTCCTTGGTACCCCCAAGTGCATCAAGTTTTTATATTAGAAGTTGGAATGTCGAGATCTCCCATGGTTCAAACTTTAGTTGCTCAGTATTGTCCATATCCGGGGACACGGCTAAGTACTTAGATTTTATTAACTTCTGCAGAAGGAGTACACTTTACCCACATGTCACAATCCCATCTTGTTGCCACCAGTGGCCTACTGGATTAGTGCTCACCAAGATGGAGTACTAGCAGATTGAGAATGTGACGAAGTCTTTCCAAAGGGTCCTCCCATACACCATTGCTAGCTTGCCTTCAGCACCCATGAAGCATTCCAGATCCCCATGTCCAGTTAACTGAAGACAGTGCGTGGGTCTTCCCAATGTAGTTGACTAAGCCAGAGCCATAATAGCATGTGGTTGCACACGAAAGCCACAATTGGAGAAACATGTTCAATCTCTAGGTTTCCTAGGTGGTTTTCTTTTGGAGCACAACACAAAGTGAATCCCATAAACATGGTTCCTTTTGTTGCCACCTTCTCCAAAACTTAAAGTATCCTCCACCTAGGTGGTTCATTGAGTCCTTGTTTTATTATGTAAAACACAAGTCCTTTTCTCAACCTTTGTAAAATCTCAACATGTATCTCTTTTTCAAAATATAGCATGGCTAAGCATATATCAACTACAATATTTTCACTAAGGAGTGTATAGGGCATCCTATTAGGATTTAGCATAGCATAAGTATAAAATTGATTTCATGCATGTTTTCAAAATCCACTAAGTATAATGAAAATAGTAGGACTTATGTATGATAGTGTAACTTGCCTTTTTGGTAGGGAACGGTGGTTCACTTCCTTGATCTTGCTAGTCTCACACTTTGCTAAATTCACTACAAGTCAATCAAGCAAACACAAAATCAACTAACATTCCAAACCAAAGTCAAACAAACAATCTCACACACATAAAGCAATGGAGTCTAAGTCATGCATAAGTAAGCAAGGGATGGTTCTATTGCAAGGATGGTCTCCACTAGGTTTATAAACTTTGTAAAGTTCCAAATTGGTCATTTACCAAAATGGCAAAGTCATTTGCAAATGGGTTTTATCTCAAGACCATTTTAAAATCCATTCATCATTTTATGTGGTGAAAATTATTTTTATCAAAGCAAAACTTTATGTTTTTCACCAAGTGAGTTGCTCTTGGCAAAGCTTGGTGTTTTGGGTCAGTAAGTTTGGTCCAAAACATTTTCCCAAAGTTTTCCTTGCAAAAACATTTCCATAATAAAATCAATAATTTTATTTGGCTAGAAAATGGCTAAGTTAAATAATTCAACCTAAATTTTACCAAAATCATTTTTAACACCAAGGGTTGGTTCCTAGGGTTAGTAAGGTCACAACAAACCATTTTGCAAAGGTTTTAACCCTAAAATCAATTTTGAACAATTTTTCTAATCTAAACAAGCTCACAAATGAATCTACAAAAACAAGCAAACTAACAGATACTATCTGCAAAACCAAGGGTATGGTTGGCTAGGTCTTGCTCTCCTGAATCCAACGACATAAAATTTGTAATTTTTGGACGTGTGGATCCAAAGTTATGGGGGTTTGAAATTTGCAATTTAATCAGATTTCAAATCAGTTCTAAACCTAACAGGGGACACGCGGCGTGTTTCTATTCGTGGGTACCGATTCAGTCGGATCAGCAGCGAGGTGCGTTGGATCTGGCTAGATCGCACGGTCTAGATAACATACCCCTTCGTGGTTTAAGTAAACTATCTGATTCATCCGATCCAGATCTAACGGCTGCTATTGCCTGGTCATAGATGGGCGGCGCTGCGCGGCGGCTGGTGGCGGCGCGCGCTCAGACGGTGGTCCGGCGGTGGTCCTAGGGAGCAAGGAGGACAGGGGAGGGTCTTACTGTGTTCGCGTGGTCGAGGGGATGCAAAAGGTACTTTCGAGAAAGCAAGGGGCGCTCTGGTCTTGGCAGGATTGCTCGCCGGAGTCGTCGTCAGCGTCAGACTGTTCTGCTCGAGGTCGGAGATGGTGCTGTGGTTCACCCCAAGACAAACATCGACGCGGTTAGATGCAGAAGGATGTGGCGAGTATGGGAGTGTGAACGAGGAGGCGCGGGGCGGTCAGAGACTACCTGGGTGCTTGCCGGAGTTGGAACGGACGGCGGTGCTCGAAAGTTCGACGTAGTCGACGCTCTGGGGCGCCCGCGGTCGAATGGGTGATACTGGCAGATGCGCCTGGGAGTGGGGAAGCTGCCAGGGCGCTTAGGGAGGCAGGGATGGTGTGTACTAGCTGGGATTGGAGATGGAAGCTCGTCGGAGCAGCGGCAGTGCATGAGTGATTGGCGACAGCCTAGGGGCAGAGAGGGAGTGGCGACAGAGGGGAAAGGAGGGGAAGGCGCTGGCGCTTAAGTTCGCAAGGTCAGAGGCGAGATTAACGCAGCCATTATGAGGGATTAAGCGCGCGGATTGACGACAGGGAACGGCAGCGCGGTTTGGGGGAGAAGGGGTCGCGCGGGTGAGGACGACGAACAGTAGCGGTGGGGTCTGCCTGTCAGTGGGGAAAGGAGTAAGGGAGAGGTCCACCGGTCATTCCCTCTGCGGGTTATTTACTGAGTACGAACCGTTTTCTTGCGGGGTGATGAAACTGAGCTGGTGCTGGGCCTTAGTGGGCTGCTGGGTTGGATTGGTCTAATCTTTTTTTTTCTGTTTCTGATTCTTTTTCCTTTTTCTAATTTATTTCCTGTTTTGAATTTCAAACAAACAAACATCAACCAAATAAATTCAACAAACACCACACTTCACAATTTGAACTTGGTTCTGCTTATCAGCATAAACCTAAATTCCAAAATAAATTAATATTTTATTCTTTTTAGGATCTTATTAATTAAAATAGACCAAAGTTATTTAATCTAATTGGGTTTGATTTATTTAATAAAATCTCCATTTGAAATTCAAATACTTTCAAAACCAATCAGTAGGTTTTATTTGAAAATATTGAATACCTAGAAACTTGTTTAAAACAAATCCCTTTTATTTAAGGGTCCATTAATAATTAAATATAATTGGACCTTGGTTATTTAAATCAAAATAGAGTTTGATTTTATTAATAAAATCTTTATTTGAAACCTAAATATTTTCAAAATCAAATCAGTAGGTTTAATAAGGAATACTTGGAAACTTAGTTAAAATAAATTAATAAGTTTTGATGTTTCAATTAAAATGGTAAAACCTTTTATTTAAATAAATTTTGGATAATAAATTCTTATTAATTTATTTAAATAAACCTTTGCTATTTTTATTCAAAACAAAATGTTTTAATTCCAAAGTTTGGTCAAGGTTTAATTTGGCTTTATAAAATAACTTTTATTTATAAATTCACCTTTTCTTTTGAAAAACCAAATCTTTCATTAAAAGTTTCCAAAATAGTAATTCCAAAACATTTTTAATTTCCATTAATAAATGTTTAACTTTATGAATCCCTTTAGGATTTTATTTGATCCAAATTGATTTGAAGTTCCAATTAAATTCAAAAAGTTTCTTCTGGCCTTGAAAATCAAACAAGTTTTATTTTATTCATTTATTTTCACATTACAAGATTTGGAAAATCTTGGGATGTGACAATAAGATTGGAGTTTCACGAACCTTCTGTTTTCGACACTTTTACCTAATCAAAGACGAACTCTGCAGATTCCTTTTCTCTTTCTCCTAAAAATTTCCCTCATGCAAAACCCTTGCACAAACTCAATGAAAACATTAGTGTAAGCAAAAAAATAAACCTTTGGGTACACACTTCAACTGAAAACCCATCAACACAAAAGCTTCTATAAGAGGCAAATGCAAAATGATGGCAAAAATCTGTCAAAACAGACCAGCAGGTAAAGATTGATTTTTTTCAAGACCTTCTATTGCTCAAATCAAGAAGTGCAGAACTGATGAAAGTTGGATAACAACCTGGAGAACAAGCTCAAAAATATGCAGCTCCATCCGAAGTATTGAGCTTCCTCACGAATTTTTACAATACAGCACATAAATCTGTCCCAGGACAGCCACTTTTCACAACTCCTCTACTTCACAAAAGTAGTTGAACTTGACAAAAAAAAAACCAAAACAAAAAGTATAAGGAGCGGTTATTACTGAAGTAATAACTTCCAAGTCTTGACAAAACTCTTGGGTTATCTCCCAACAAGTGCTTTTCTTTAATGCCTTTAAGTTAGGCTTGAAACTTTCAAAGATGCTCACATAGGGATATATACATTTTAAGTGAAAGAGAGCATCAAGAAGCAAATAACCAACACACTTGAGTCTAACCCACTTCCTATGCATGTGGGTATCATGAGAAAACGAATTGTTGAAACAAAAATCCATAAGCATAGGAAGACAAAACAGATGCAACTTCAAAGCTTTCAACATAAAACGGGGAAACTTAACATCATTGAGATGCATAAAACCATGTCCCCTCTCTCAAAAGAACTTTTAGTAGCACTTTGAATAAAGTTGACAATATAACTGTCACTGGCAAAAACTTTATCATCTGAGTAAGCATACTTACAGTCACCAAAAAAAGGTCCAAGGTCATAAACTGGATCAATAGAAGTAAGTTGTTCCATCCTGAAATCTTTATTAGACAAGATATTTTCACAAGGAGCTTTAGCAAATTTGGAAAAGTTAAACTCATAAGAATCTCAATCAAACTTAGTTAAAACTTTTCCTTCTTACAATCAATAATAGCTCCACAAGTATTCAAGAAAGGTCTACCAAAAATGATAGGACAAGTTTTGCTAGCTGCTGAATTAAGCACTAGAAAATCAGCAGGATACTTAATCTTACCGCAGAGAACCTCCACATCTCTTACAATGCCAATGGGGCAAATGGGTTCCTTGTTAGCAAGGTGAATTACCACATCAATGTCCTCAATATCACAAGGACCAATCTCATGCATAATTTCCCTGTAAATCTCATAAGGAATAGCACTAGAACTAGCACCAATATCACATAAACCATAGTAGCAATGATCACCAATTCTAACAGAAAGCACAAGAACACTAGCTTTTCTAGCTTTACTAGGATGAGAGATAATATTGGAAGCGTCTTCACAGAATACAATGTTCTCATCCTCCATATTTCTAGTGACAGTGTCTTTCACAATAGCTACCACAGGTTCAACATTCAATTGCTTACCAGGCTCCATAGTTTTCATTGTACCTTTGTTATTTGCACTAATAATCATAGGATACTCCTTTACCTTAGCTGGGAAAGGAATTTTCTCAACATGAGGTTGAGGCACAATATGATTAGTAGTACAAACTTGAGTACTTCTAACTGGAACATGATTAACAACATCTTTGTAAGGAGCATGGTACTTATTCCACTTCTTCTTGGCAATTTCTATGTAAGAGGCAAAGGCCTTAAAATAGTTGGCAATACTTTGGGAATCAAGACCTAACTCATTGCTAATATCACGGAAGTCATCGGTTCCCATAAAAGATTTAATGCATTCATAATCATAGTTTATACCTGACTTTCTTTCTTTGTCATTCTCCCAAGCTTCAGTGTTCTCTTGAATACGGTCTAAGAGATCCCATTTTGCTTCTTCCTTCATACATGTGAATGATCCAGCACAAGAAGCATCTAGTAAATCTTTATCATGAAGAGAAAGCCTAGCATAAAAGTTATTGAGAATAATATTGTTAGGGAGTTCATGAATTGGACATTTAAGCATTAGTAACTTCAATCTCCCCCAAGCTTGAGTTGTACTCTCTCCATCAAGAGGCCAAAAATTATATATAAGATTTCTATCCTTATGAATTTCACTGGGAGGATAAAATTTAGAGTAAAAGAGAGATGCCATATCCTTCCTTTCCATGGATTGTCCATTCTTCAGCAGCTTATACCATTCTTCAGCTCTCCCTTTCAAGGATATGGATACTAGCTTCTTCTTCACATGTTCAGTTGTGATACCTGCACACTTAAACAACCCGCATAATTCATGGATAAAAAGCAAGTGATCACCAGGATGGACAGTTCCATCCCCAAAATAATAATTATCCATAACACGATTAACAATACGTGTAGGTATCTTAAAAGGATCTATCTCAACAGGTGGTGGTTCATCTACTACCCTAGCAGTGGTAGTAGTTTTCCCAAACAGAAAACCAAGTGGGTTATCCATATTGGAAACAAAGTAACAAGCAGTAACAAGAGCAATACTCACAGTAAAAGTTTCCCTTACCAGTTCCACTCTTAAATAGCGCTTCACTCCCCGGCAATAGCGCCAGAAAATAGTCTTGATGGCCCAGAAGTATAGGGGGTGTATCGTAGTAATTTTGATAAATAGGAGTGTCGATCCCAACGAGGAGCAGAAGGTGCTGAACAGTGGTATGGAGCAGGAAATCCCTGTGAATACTTAGCAAACGGATTTTTAGTGGTTTTCTGATAAGGAAACAAAACAAGGAGCAAGTAATAAAGACAACGAACAAACGAAGCAAGTGGCCCAATCGTTTCTTAGCAAAGGACAAGCCAGTGGAAATACTTATAAGGACCAAACGTTCTCTAGGAAACATGGGAATTCTGTCAAGTGCTTTCACTTCAAATAGCTGAGTACTTTTCTCTGTTGTTGTAAGTGTTGTGTGGGTGAACATGTGCTAATGTACCGACCTTACTTGTACTAATACATACTTGTGATTAAACCCCTTGCAAACTTCCGTAACTACAGGAAAGTAATTAAGATATAAATCTAACCACAGCCTTAAACTCTGAGATCCTACGCTCCCTTGTGCAAAGGTGTCCTAACCGGGGTTTAGGTTTTTGTCACTCCGGCAACCCCACAATTAGTAGCCAAATACACAATGCATTCCCCTAGGCCCATAAATGGTGAAGTATCATGTAGTCGATGTTCACATGACACCACTAGAAGAATAGCACCACAACTTAAATACTAAACCATTAAATAATAACTCATCATAGATTCACTACTAACAACATGACTTCTCCCATGTCCTCAAGAACACAACGAACTACTCACGAGACATCATATGGATCAAGATCAAAGATGATATGGTAATGGATAACAATCTGAATATAAACAATAATCCAATGGTTCCACTCACAAGCATCAACTACAATAGTAATCAACACCGAGAAAGTTTCCCCTAAGAACTAAAGCAATATCCAACACAATTGTTACAGCGGGACAGAGTGGTGATGATGGTGCTGGTGGAGATGATGGTGTGGATGATGATGATGATCCCGATGAAGCCTAGCTTGACGATGGTGTTGATGGCGATAGTCTCCCCTCTCCGGGAAGGAATTCCCCTTGCAGAAATCTATTTGTTGGAGAGATCTTTCTCTCTTGGTGTTTTTCGCCCCCAGAGGCGACGTAAATCTATCTGTGGTCGCTCCCCAGGGCTTAGGGTTCCCTAGGGAAGATATATGCGAAGGGGCAGAGTCGTAGGCTGGGCAGGTGGGCCACACCTGCCCTAGGAGCGGGGTCAGGTGGGCCCACGCCTAGCGGGGTGTGGGCCCCCTGAGGTCCCTCTTCGCTCCTCCTTCTGGCTTCCTTTGTCATCTTGGAAAATAATATGTTTCCATATTTTTCTGGTATTTTTCTGATCTTCGCAAAATTTCACCGAAACGCCTTATTTTCCATCAGAATCCAGACTCCAGCAGTCCATCCTCCAAGAATCATCCAACATGCATAAACAGATGAAAATCCATAGGTAATACCTCATAATAAGACAAATATCAATGAATAGAGGTAAATTATGATATAGAATGGTGATGCAAATTGGGCGTATCACGCATGCCTTCTCCAAGGTCGTCCTCGCATCGTCGTCGTCGAATAACCACCGGTGGGGATCATCTTTGGGCTGTGTTGAGTAAGTATTCCTTCCTCTCTACCCCTACTCTCTACTCCCTGTCAATTGTCTTGTCCTTGCTAGATCTGAATTAGAGGTAGTCTATTTTCTTGTCCTAGCACATATTTAATATAGCAGTGCATAATACCAGTTTATTTTGTGTAGTTTGGATGATGAAATTTGGAAGGTTAAGTTCAATTTTCCTGGGGAGGATAATCTGGAAAGAACAATAAGCAGGTCAGATATAATTATACTGAACCTGTATGCAATGATAGACAGCCATGGGTTTGGTAATATAAATTACATGTATTATGTTAGAGAGGAAGGAAAAGGCAAGGAAGGGATGGAGGTAGTAGACAACATGGCAAAGATTGTGGAGATGCTTGAACAATATGAGAATGAGCAGGTTCTTAAGTTGACAGTAATCAAGGTTACATGTGCATGGCCAGTTTGACTAAACAGTGCAGAAATAGAAACTCCTTGTTAAATTGAAGAACCAGTTGTGTTCTCAGTGGACACTGATTGAGTGACCTATATTTCAAAAGAAAATCTTGGAGAGGAAGAAACTATTTTTCCTGTGGCTGTTGACTTCTCCGATGTGTTGTATCTTGGAACACACCAGAGCTGCAACATGAAGAAGGGAAAGGAAATAATTCTATGTGAGGAAAATTCTGATGAAGATTTCTTTCATCCTTGTCAATTCAATCCCGAAGATCATGACAGAGCTATAACAAGATAACTGGAGTACATACATGAGTTGAGGAATAAGAAGAAGAAAAATGAGGGAACAAATGATGATCCAAAGAGACTTGCACTACTGGATAAGCTGAAGAAATTAAAGAAGCAGAGAGAGGATCCTTTTATGCACAAAGAAGGAGACATATAAGTGGAAGATATATTCTCAAAAGATGAAGAATTAGAGGCAGAGCCAGTTTCTGAACCATTGCTGAAGAGGAAGGCAATCAGGCCAGGGCCAAGTAGCAGCTCACATCATGAGTCTCCTATTGAAGAAATGTATTACTCCATGCATTCATCATATGAGGACAGTGATGCCTTGCACAGCTTATGTGAGACTGTTGGGAACCCCAAGAGCAGGGTGTGAAGCAGTACAGCAGTAAGTCTTCCGTCAGTAAGAAACCAAGGTTATCGAACCAGTAAGAGGAAGGAAACGTCACACGGGTGTTGCAAGCAACGCGGAGACCTGCACAACACAAACTCAAGACTTTGCCCCAACTAACAGTGAGGTTGTCAATCTCACCGGTTGCTATAACAAAGGATTAAACATATGGTGTGGAACGTAATGGTTTGCAGCAAGTAAACAAGTAACAGAGGAACATGTATCAATGGTAAAGATTGGACCGGGGTCCATAGTTCACTAGAGGTGCTCTCCTTAGATAAACAACATGGCATGAAGGGTAAACAAATTACAGCAGGGCAATTGACAGGAACTGAGCAAGACATAACAATGCAATTACTAGTCAGAAAGATCCTATGAGATTCGATTGGGCAATACAACAAGATACATAGAACGCCATCCAACTACATCTATGAATATAAGTCAACCTTCAGGTTATCTTCCGAACCCCCTCTAGTATTAAGTTGCAAGCAACAGACAACTGCTTTAAGCAAAGTGTGTAAGGTAAACAGTCCACATGTTCCATGAACAAGAGACCGTTGTTTTCTCCCTAGTGGCAACACCACATCTACAAGCAAGAGATTTCTTTCACTTCCCTTGGAAACTAGAGGCATGAACCCACTATCGAGCATAAATACCCCCTCTTGGAGTCACTAGCAACTACTTGGCCAAGATAGCTACTAACAACGGAAAGCATGCAAGATCACAAACGACACAGACATGATTGAATCATAAAGACAAAACCATTAATCAAACCAACATAATAATCTCAATATCCATTGGATCCCCACAAACACAACATGCATGATTACAAATATATTAGATCTTGATCATGAACGGAGCTCATAAGATCTATACATGAAAGCACAAAGGAGGAGATACAACCATCTAGCTACTACATGGAACCATAGTCCAAGGTGGAACTACTCACGCATCATACCAGAGAGAAGGACTCCGGGATGATCTCCCATCCGACAGGGTGCCGGGAAGAACTTCAGATCCCCTCGATCTAGGGACGATGGTGGCAGCAGCTATAGACGGTTTCGTGCATTTTTGATCGGGTGCTCAGGGTTTCTGCATTGGGGGCTTCTTATAGGCGAAGGGGGAGGCCGAGAAGGCGGCCAGGGTGCCCAAACCCTAACCAGGCGCGGGGCTGGGCCCACCCGCACCTGGGGTGGTTCTGGCCCCCCTGGCTGGCCCCTTTGTCTCCCCTCTGGACTTCTTGTTCCCCTCGGAAAGTAATTGACTTTGACGTTTATCCCGTCCAATTCCGAGAATATTTCTTTACTAACTTTTCTGAAACCAAAAATAGCAGAAAACAGGCATCTGGCACTGTTGCAACTTGTTAGTAGGTTAGTTCCAGAAAATATGTAAAAAGCACCTCAAAGTGTGGACAAGTAAAGCAAAGTACATACTAAACAAGCATGGAGCATCAAAAATTATAGATACGTTTTCAACGTATCAACATCCCCAAGCTTAACTCCTGCTCGTCCTCGAGTAGGTAAGTGATAAAAAGAATAATTTTTGAGGTGACATGCACTCTCACAATAAAGATCCAGCCATTTGCAAGCATTGAGAGCTGGGATCAAAGAACTGCAAACATGTTCATGAAAGATGGAGTTTTAACAATAGGACATAGTAACTATGCATGCAACATGACAAGCTACAAACAAAGATCATGAATAACATGCATTGAAAAACGTTTGTTTGTTTCACATACAGAAAACATAGCATAGTGACAATCAGCTTGTCCCTCATAGAGTAGCAAATAGATGCATAGGACAGCTTCAAAGTTCACAAGGGTGACTAGAAACAAATAGCACAAGAACAAGTAATAACACAATATGCATCAATTAATAAGCTTTGGAACACTGCACACAGAATGACAACTATGCTCTCTTAATGGTGCCTAAAGGTAGAAGGTGGAGACTCAAATAATGGTGCAAGAAAGGCCTTTTTGTAAAGCAAGCAGGTATTACAAGTTTCAAAAAGAGATTCCAAAAATTATGGTACTTGTTAGCTTTCATCCCTCATTGCCCCTATCATAAGCATCTTGAAGTGGTTAAGGTTAAAGTGGCAAAGATGGAGTATATGCTTGACGAAGTATAAGTTGGCAATCTCAAGTCCCTTGAATACGAGGACCACACCTCATGCATACTCAACTTTGGGTCCAGGTAAGTTCTTGTCATTGTAAGTATTTGCATATCATTGAGAATTGCCAACGGGGTACCCCTTGCACATGGTACAGGAGCTTTCCCATAACCAAAATGACAAGGCAAGCAGACAATGAGCATCTCAGCAATCTTTTTGTAGGGTTCGCAGCATAGAAAACAAAAAAATTTCTACGATGTGAACTATATACCAAGATCTATCTACTAGATACAAACAACGGGCGGATGTATATCCGTAGAGAACATACCCTTGAAGACCGACAAAGCTTAACGAGTTCAACTCGTGGTTGATGTAGACGATCTCTTGCCGATCTCAAGATCGAGAGGAAGTCCTAGCACCGCAAATCAGCAGTGCATCCGTGCTCGCACACACGTTCGAGGCACCGAGCAACCTCCGCCTCCTCGCTCCAGCGATGTAGCGGAAGCACAAATCTTTCTTGCCGAATAGCCACCGGGAACATGTATCTCGCTAGTCCGAGACCATGGGGGATAAATTCTAGAGGGGGAGAGAGATCCTTCACGAGGAGGTGTGAGAGACAAGTGAGGAGGGGGGCTCCTTTTATAGGAGGAGGGGGTAACCCCAAGGGGGTGTCCGGCGCATGGGGGCTGCCCCCTTGCCCTCCCCTCTTCATGTGGGTGGACACTCCACTCACAAAATGCCCTTTAAAATCCCTCCACTCAAAAGTCCACTCAAATTCCCATTAAATTTCCACCAAATTTAATGCAAACTCTCATTAAATAAAACTCTTTTATTTTATTCAGAATTTTGTCAATTACTTTAATGATAAACATTCACAAATAACCCCTTGCTAGAATTCTATTTCACATGCATAACCACTTTATGCAATTTCACCCGAAAACCTGTTTCGGTATCTAGTGAAATAAATTCCTGCGCTTGTTCATTCTTTCGGCATGAAACATTTGCTCCAATTGGATGTCGGTGTCTCTTAAGTGTGTCACCCTACGGTTCGTGAATAATGCGGACATGATCGAGACCCCTCTCGGATCAATAATCAGAAGCGGGATCTGGAGACCCATACTGACTCCCACACATTCAACGATGACTTTCTTGTGATCGTCGGAACCTTTTATGCTAGTATCTTAATCCCTTTGTTTCACGATATATTACATGTCCGAGATTCGATCATCGGTATCTCCATACCTAGTTTGATCTCGTTACCGACATGCACTCTTTTCTCGTTCATGTGATATAACATTCTAGTGATCAAATCTTTATAATCACCCTGTTACGGTGTGACGTTTGATGTTATCAAGAAACTCTTTCGGTGTTAGTGATTGACATGATCTCATGGTCTAAGGATTAGGATCACTTCGTAAGTTGTTATAGCAATATAAACTCAATGACTTTGATCGTAATGCTATACTTTGGATGAATGTTCATCACACCATTACACTAATGTTGTGATCCCGTTATTAACAACATCCAATGTCCATGATCAGGAAACCTTGATCATCTTGTTAATCAACGAGCTAGTTTATGAGAGAGGCATAACTAGGAAATTTCTGTTTGTTTATTAAACACACATGTATTAACGTTTCCGTATTAATACAATTATAGCATGCAAAATAAACATCTATCATATACTTGGAATACACATAATAAACACTTTATTATTGCCTCTCAGGGCATATTCCCTTCAGTCTCCCACTTGCACTAGAGACAATAATCTAGTTACATAGTGATAAATCTAACACCCATTGAGTTCTGGTGTTGATCATGTTTTTCTCTAGGGAGAGTTTTAGTCAACGGATCTGCTACATTGAGATCCGTATGTACTTTACAAATCTTTATATCTCCATCCTTGACATGCTCGCGGATGGAGTGAAACCGGCGCTTAATATGCTTGGAATGCTTGTGAGACCTTGGCTCTTTGGCATTGGCAATGGCACCATTGTTGTCACAATAGATCACCATTGGGTCCAACGCGTTTGCCACCACTCCTAGTTCGGATATGAACTCCTTCATCCAAACTGCTTCCTGAGCCGCTTCTGAAGCAGCAACATATTCGGCCTCCGTTGTTGATCCCGCTACCACAGGTTGTTTGGAGCTCCTCCAACTAACCGCTCCGCCATTCATGAGAAATACGTATCCGGATTGAGACTTAGAGTCATCCGGATCGGTGTCAAAGCTAGCGTCGACATAACACTTAGCGACGAGCTCTTCTTCACCTCCGTATACAAGAAACATATCCTTAGTTCTTCATAAGTACTTAAGGATATTATTGACCGCTATCCAGTGTTCCGAACCTAGATCCGATTGGTACCTACTAGTCAAACTAATAGCATGTGCCACATCCGGTCTTGTACATAGCATGGCGTACATTATAGAGCCTATGGCTGAAGCATAGGGGACTTTGTCCATTATCTCTCTTTCTTCCGCCGAAGCCGGACTTTGAGTCTTACTCAATGTCTTGCCTTGCAACATAGGTAAGAACCCCTTCTTACTTCCGTCCATTTTAAACTTCTTCAAAATCTTATCAAGGTATGTACTTTGCGATAGCCCTATTAGGCGCCTAGATCTATCTCTATAGATCTTTATGCCTAATATGTATGACGCTTCACCTAGGTCCTTCATTGAAAATTTGCTGTTTAGATAACTTTTAACACTGTTTAAAAGATCTATATCATTTCCGATCAATAATATGTCATCCACATATAATATCAGAAATGCCACATTGCTCCCACTCACTTTCTTGTAAATACAAGCTTCTCCATAAGTTTGGACAAATCCAAACTCTTTGATCACCTCATCAAAGCGGAGATTCCAACTTCGTGATGCTTACTTCAATCCATAGATGGATCGCTGAAGCTTGCACACCTTGTTAGCATCCTTAGGATCGACAAAACCCTTTGGTTGTATCATATACAACTCTTCTTCAATATTACCATTGAGAAACGCGGTTTTGACATCCATCTGCCATATCTCATAATCGAAATATGCAGCAATTGCTAACATAATCCTAACTGACTTTAGCATCGCTACGGGAGAGAAAGTCTCATCGTAGTCAACTCCTTGAATTTGTCGAAACCCCTTTGCGACAAGTCGAGATTTATAGACGGTCACATTACCATCAGCATCAGTTTTCCTTTTGAAAATCCATTTGTTCTCCACGGCCTTTCGGTCGTGAGGTAATTCCACCAAGTTCCAAACTTGATTTTCATACATGGATTCCATCTCGGATTTCATGGCTTCTAACCATTTGTTGGAATCCGGGCTCATCATCGCTTCTTCATACGTCGCAGGGTCATCATTTTCATCAACCATGAAATTCATGACAGGATTTCCGTACAGCTCGGGAGCTACACGCGTCATGTTTGACCTGCGAGGTTCGGTAGTACTCTCTTTTGGAGTTTCATGATCACTATCATTAGTTCCCTCTTCAACAGGTGGAGCCAACTCCGGAACAACTTCCGGCGCTACGCTACTCGCCATACTTTGAAGAGAAGGTTCCACAACCTCTTCGAGTTCTACCTTCCGACTACTCACACCTTTTGCGAGAAACTCTTTCTCTAGAAAGGATCCATTTTTGGCAACAAAAACCTTGCCCTCGGATCTGTGATAGAAGGAATACCCAATAGTTTCTTTAGGGTATCCTATGAAGACGCATTTTTCCGCTTTGGGTTCGAGTTTATCCGGTTGAAGTTTCTTCACATAAACATCGCATCCCCAAACTTTAAGAAATGACAGCTTAGGTTTGTTTCCAAACCACAATTCATACGGTGTCTTTTCAACGGATTTAGATGGTGCCCGATTTAAAGTGAATGCAGCAGTTTCTAGTGCATAACCCCAAAATGACAACGGCAAGTCCGTCAGAGACATCATAGATCGAACCATATCTAATAAAGTACGATTACAATGTTCCGACACACCATTTCGCTGTGGTGTTCCGGCAGGTGTGACTTGTGAAACAATTCCACACTCTTTCATGTGAGTGCTAAACTCGTAACTTAGATACTCACCTCCACGGTCGGACCGTAGAAATTTGATCTTTCTATTATGATGATTTTCCACTTCATTCTGAAATTCCTTGAACTTTTCAAAGGTTTCAGACTTGTGTTTCATCAAGTAGATATAACCGTATCTACTCAAATCATCCGTGAAAGTAACAAAATAACGATATCCACCTCGCGCCGACACACTCATTGGACCACATACATCAGAATGTATGATTTCCAATAAATCTGTCGCCCGTTCCATTGAACCGGAAAACAGCGTTCTAGTCATCTTGCCCATAAGGCATGGCTCACATGTATCAAATGATTCATAATCAAGTGATTCCAAAAGTCCATCCGAATGGAGCTTCTTCATGCGTTTAACGCCAATATGACCTAGACGGCAGTGCCACATATATGCGGATATATCATCATTAAGTTTAATCCTTTTAGCATCAACATTATGAATATGTGTAACATTATCATCGAGATCTAATAGAAATAAACCATTCATCATCGGTGCATGACCATAAAAGATTTCATTCATATAAATGGAACAGCCATTGTTCTCGGATTTAAATGAATAACCACTTCGCATCAAACACGATCCAGATACAATGTTCATGCTCAGTGCAGGCACCAGATAACATATGTTCAAGTTTATAACTAATCCTGACGGTAAGTGGAGAGGCAGAGTTCCGACGGCGATCACATCAACGCTTGATCCATTGCCGACACGCATCTTGACCTCACCCCTTGCTAGCGGTCGCTTGTTCTGCAGCCCCTGATTCGAGTTACAAATATTAGCAACTGAACTGGTATCAAATACCCAGGTGCTACTGCGAGCACTAGTCAAGTACACATCAATAACATGTATATCATATATACCTTTGTTTGCCTTGCCGGCCTTCTTGTCTGCCAGATACTTGGGGCAGTTGCGCTTCCAGTGGCCAGTCCCCTTACAATAGTAGCACTCGGAATCAGACTTAGGTCCAACTCGGGGTTTCTTTTCAGGCGCGGCAACAGGCTTGCCGCCCTTACTTCCCTTCCGTTTTCCCTTCTTGTCTTTCTTGAAACCAGTGTTCCTATTGATCATCAACACTTGATGTTCCTTTTTGATCTCCACTTCTGCAGTTTTAAGCATTGACAGAAGCTCGGGGAGAGACTTCTTCATGCCTTGCATATTATAGTTCATCACGAAGCTCTTATAGCTAGGTGGCAGATACTGCAGAACACGATGGATGCCTAAGTCAATGGGAATCGATATTCCCAAGGACACAAGCTTATCGGCGTAACCCGACATCTTGAGTACATGCTCACTAACGGAGCTGTGCTCTTCCATCATGCAGCTAAATAACTTTTCTGAAGCATTGTAGCTCTCTACAGCAGCATGTGTGTCGAAAATCATTTTCAACTCACCCATTGTATCAAATGCATTGCCGTTTTCGAAACACTTTCGAAGTTCCGGCTCTAGCCCATACAATATGCCGCAATGAACTAAGTTGTGGTCCTCCTAACGAGTCTGATAGACATTCTTCTCCTCGTCAGGGGCATCATCAAAAGGTGGGGGGCCTAACGGCGCTTCTAGCACATATTGCTTTTGTGCAGCAGAGAGGAGAATCCTCAAATTCATGGCCCATTCGGTAAAGTTGCTACCGTTCGTTGCTAGTTTCTCTTTCTCCATGAATACATTGAAATTAAAAGCAGGTGGTGCCATCTACAACAGAATTTGTAAAGTTTAGACTAAGTGTATGATAGATTGAGTTCAACTAATCTATATTACGAATGAACTCCCACTCAAAAACGACATCCCTCGTGCCTTTTTGGTGATTACATGAACCAAATCCACTACACCAAGTCCGATCATCACGTGAGTCGGTATAGCTTCAAAGGCGAGCATCAAATGGGCATCATATCAACTATATGACTCATGCTTAACCTTTCGGTCCTTGTTCCGAGGCCATGTCTGTACATGCTAGGCTCGCCAAGTTAGAACCTTAGTATTCGCGTGTGTAACTGTTTTACACCCGAAATATGGTCGTGGATCCAAGAACACCCGATCATCACGTGATGTCTTGGAGTGACGAAAACATAATCGGTGCATACTAAAGGAAGAACACATTCTTATCTTGATATTTAAATGAGGGATCATCTTATTATGCTAACAAAGCGCTAAACAAGCAATATAAGATGCTATCAAACATCATATGTTTATTAGTGAAATTATATGGTTCCCGCAGATGATCTCTATCATGTGCATCGTGGTATGATCACTATCATACCTATATGTGTAAATCCAAGGTCTATGGATTTTACACGCTATGTGTGTTGTAAGAGTATCATCTCATACTTCTACTTACAACACTACCATATCATAACACTAGCCCAACAACAATCTAAACTAGACGCCTCTAATTTATCCATTGCAAGTTTTACGTGGCTTAGGGCTTTCGAGATAGAACCGTTCTTACCTACGAACATGAAGCACAACGAGGATAATCAAATTGTTGACAACTCGCTTGCAAAATAGATATTGACTATAGTAGGAGAGACAGACACCCGCTAGCCACTTATGCAAACTAGTTGCATGTCAAGCGTGGAACAGGTCTCATGTGCGAGGACATGTAAAGTTTGTCCGGGCCGCTTCATCCCACTATGCCACCAATATCCAAAATTACAACAAAGGAGCAACAACATGATCATCATCGCCCACATACTCATATGTGTACTACCCGTGTAAAGTATCTACGCATAGATCCGGCTCTGATACCACTGTAGGGTTCGCAGCATAGAAAACAAAAAAATTTCTACGATGTGAACTATATACCAAGATCTATCTACTAGTGTAGGGGTCCCAATCTTTAATAAGATAGAGCCTCCTGTGTTTTCAATGCTAGTCCCTGGATCAATAGCTAGAATCCACAGTTAAGATGTAATATGAAGAAACAAAGGTCATAATATAACTTTATAACCAGGAATAACATAAGTTTATTACATCAAACATAGCTCATTAGGCTATTTCATTACATTGCAGCGGAATAACTATGGTCAAGTGGTCCTTCATCTTCAAAGTGCCACAGGCAGATGTTGGTTGTAGACTTTGTAATCCTAATCAAACAATCTTCACTAAAATCAATCAAACCTGCAACATACAAGTTACAGCCACAAAGGGTCAATACATTTGAATTGTATTGGCAAGTGATACTATGGTAGTATAGTGGAGTCTATCATCTATATGCATTTGGCTAAGTGGAGTTGAGGCTTGCATTGCTCAAAATAGATTTTTCTTATCATTTTGAAAATACTAAGTTTTTGCTTGACAAAATCATTTCCTCAATCAAAGATTTCAAGATCCTTGTACCAAGCCATCTCTCCATCAATGATTGAAGAATTCAAACAACCCTTGTTCAAACCACAAGATTTTAATTTAGAAATTGGAATGATGAGATTCTTGATTGCTTCCATGTCTTGATGCTCAAATTGTCCTTTACCAGGGACATGGCTAAGTACTTAGATTTTACACTCTGCAGAGGTGGTGCACTTTCCCCACAAGACTTGGTTTCCCAAGACAAGATCTTTCAGAAGCTTTCCCTTAGACAAAAATGGACGCGCTCCAACCTATCAAACACTACCACCCACTGTCCATATGGCTAAGTTCTTGCAACCTATATGATCATGGCAGAGCCCATATTGCCAAGTGGTTGCACTTGAAGCTTCTCAACATTTGACATCTCAAATCCCTTTGTTTCCTGGGTGGCATTCCACAAGTGAGATGCACAATCCAAGCCTATGGCATTGTGAACCACTCAACCATTCTCCACCAAGCAAGCCCATTCCACCCAGGGGATTCATTAACTTAGTTGTTTTATTAAACAAAACATAAGTCCTTAGACTTAGAATATTTTTCCATAGTGTAAATATATTCTCCACCCATGTTTTCTATTAGCTAGGCTAAGCTTGGTAGTAGTAGGAATCTTAACTTAGGAAAATCCTACTAAGGATTCATCTACTAGGTTTTCCTATAGTAAGGTCTATACTTAGCAAAAACCATGCAAGTTTTACTTAGCAAAATTCACTAATGCATAGAGAAAGTAATGGGACAAAAAGTATGAAGCATCACTTGCCTTTTTGGTAGGGAATGGTGGTTCACTCCTTGATCTTGCTAGTCTCACACTTCACTACAAGTCAATCAAGCAAACACTAATTCAATTTACATTCCAAACCAATAATCACTCAAACAAATTCACACACACAAAACAATGGAAACCAATTCATGCATGGGAGCATGCACAAGATAGTTTTATTTTGCAAAGGGGTCTTTATGGGGTTTCTAAACTTTGCAAGATCCAAATTGGTCATTTACCAAAGTGGCAAAGTCATTAGTAAGAGGGTTTTGTCTAAAAACTATTTTAAATCCATTTATCATTTCATGTGGTGAAAAATGTTTTTATTAAGGCAAAACTTTTAAGTTGTTCACCAAATGAGTTGCTAATTTGCAAAACTTGGTGTTTTTAGGTCAGTAGGTTTGGTCCAAATCATTTCCTTAAAGTTTTCTTTTCATAAACATTTTTATAACAAAAACTATTCTTTTTATTGGGCTAGAAAATGACTAAGTCAAGTAATCTAACCTAAATTTCACAAAAATCAATTCTAACACCAAGGGTTGGTTCCTAGGGTCAGTAGGGTCACATTAAACCAATTGGTAAAGGTTTGATCTCAAAATTCATTTTTAAATGATTTTTCTAATGTTAGCAAGCACACAAAAGAATCTGCAAATTCAAACAATTTATCAAATACTATTTGCTAAACTAAGGGTAGGGTTGGATAGGGCTTGCTCTCCTGAATTCATTGATATAAAGTTTGTCAAATTTGGACGTGTGGTTTGAAAGTTACAATGGTTCGAAAATTGCATATCAATCTGATTTCAAAAATCTGTTTTAACTAAACTACTGACACGCGTCCTATTCTAATTCGCCGGTACCGCTTCGCGTGGATTGACAGATAGGGGCCGTTGGATTTTAGTTGCATCGCACGGTCCAGAGATGTTACTTACCCCTTCACTCTTGTTCTATCCTAGTCGTCAGATCCAGATCGGATGGCTACGAGATGTTTGCCAGGAACTGGCGGCGCGAGTTCATCGGCGAGCGGCGGAGCGACCAGTTGGCGGCGGCGCTGGCGAGGCAGGAAGTAAGAGAGGGTAAGAAGATGCTCACCAGGTTCGCTGACGCTCTCTGATGCTCAACGTGGTACGGGTGGGTGAAGGGGCGCACTGGGTTGGGCGGGATTGCTCGCCGGAGTCGATACTGGCGACGGACGGCTCTGGTCAAAGTCGAAGACGAAGCTAGGAGTCACCCGGAGACAAACAAGGCACACGGTCAGGAGAGCAAGGACACGAAGAAGGCGTGTGCGTGAACGAGAGGGGTCGGGGTGGTCTGGATTTACCGGAGGAGCTCGTCGGAGGCGAAACAGACGGCGGCGCTCAGAAGCTTGTCGTAGCCGAGGCTCTGGGGCGCCCGCGGTCAAATGGGTGGTATGGGGAGGAAGGTCTGGGAGTGGGGAGGCTGCCAGGGTGCTCGGGGAGGCTCGGGGAGGTGTGTGCTGGACGGATTTTGGCAAGGAAGGTCGTCGGAGCCGAGGGTGCTCAGAGCGAAATCGAGGCGGCCTGGGGGCGTGTCGGGGGAAGAAGGCAGAGGGAAAACGGAGAGGGATCAGGGTCGATTAAAACAGTATGGTTGCAGGAGGGATTAAGTGTGGCGTTAACGCGAATTGATGCCCGTGAATCAATGCTAGCAACGGCGACGAGAGAAGGGAGAAGCAGTCGCGGGGTGGAGAAGAAGGAGGGCAGTGTGGGGTCCTCTGGTCAGTGGGAAAAAGAAACGAGGGGAGGTCCACCAGTCATTGGTTCAGTGGGTAGAATATTTGGTTCGAATCGTTTTCTGCGGGGAGAGGGGAAACTGGGCTAGGTGGGCTGTTTGGGCTGGGCCTTGTTGGGTTGTCCTTTTCCATATTTTTTTTCTGCCTGTTTTCTTTTTCCTTTTCTAATTTCAATTTCTGTTTTGAATTTCCAAACAAACAATTCACACTCAAATCAAATCAAACATTCAGCAAACTTTAATCTTTGAATATTGGTTCTGTTTAGCAACATAAACCAAATCCAAAAATAAAATAATATTTTTTATATTTAATTTAGGATCCATTTAACAATCAAATAAAATGGATCTTTAGTTAAAAAAAATAGGGTTTGATTTATTTAAATAAAATTTCCATTTGAAATCCAAATCAGTAGGTTTTATTTGTTAATAAAAAATATTTTGACAACTTGTTTTAAAATAATATAATCCTTTTACTTTAGGGACCATTAATAATTAAATAAAATGGAACTTAGTTATTAAATCAAAATAGGGTTTGATTTTATTAATAAAATCTTTACTTGAAACCTAAATATTTTCAAAACCCAATTAGTAGGTTTGATTTGGGAAACATATAATATTTGGAAATTTGTTTTAAAACAAAATAACCTTTTATTTTAGTGTCCTTTATTAATTAATATAATAATAAAATTTCATTTTTAAATTAACTAGGGTTTGTTTTATTGGGATATTTATTTGAAAAATAAAGTCAAAACACTTTAGTAGGTTTTATTAGAGAATATAAATTACTTAGAAAACTTATTTGAAATAATTTAATAAGTTTTGATGTTTCAATTAGATTGGTAAGACCTTTTATTTAAACAAAGTTGGATATTAAATCCTTATTAATTTATTTTAAATAAACCTTTGCTAAATTTATTTAGAATAAATGTTTTAATTCCAAAGCTTAGCCAAGGTTTAATTTGCCTTTATAAAATAATCCTTATTTGTAAAATTCTATTTTATTTGAAAACAAATATTTTCATTTAATTGTTTCAAAATAATTTTTCCAAATGTTTTTATTTTTCCTTTTATTAAAATGTTTATATTTTTAAATCCCTTTAGGTTTATTTTAATTCAAATGGGTTTGAAGTTCCAATTGAATTCAAAAAGTTTCTTCTGGCTCTAAAAATCAAACAAAGTTTTATTTTATTCATTTATTTTCACATTACAAGATTTGGAAAATCTTGGGATGTGACAACTAGATACAAACAACGGGCGGATGTATATCTGTAGAGAACATACCCTTGAAGACCGACAAAGCTTAACGAGTTCAACTCGTGGTTGATGTAGACGATCTCTTGCCGATCTCAAGATCGAGAGGAAGTCCTAGCGCCGCAAATCAGCAGCGCATCCGTGCTCGCACACACGTTCGAGGCACCGAGCAACCTCCGCCTCCTCGCTCCAGCGATGCAGCGGAAGCACAACTCTTTCTTGCCGAATAGCCACCGGGAACATGTATCTCGCTAGTCCGATGTTAGACCCCTCCTTTATAAAGGAAAGGATCCCTGTGATTGCAATGCTAGTCCCTGGATCAATGCTAGCATCCACAGTTTAAGATGAAGTACACAGATACAAAGGTCGTTTATTACATTCATTCCAGAGATAAAACATAGTCTTTTACAACTCAGGGCCATAGGCCTAGTACAAGAGTTTAAGGAATAAGTAAATAAACATAAGTCTTCATCTTCATGTGCCACAGGCAAGCATGTTGAGTGTAGACTCATGACTCCTATTCATCATCGGAGTAACCTGCAACATCACAAGTTACAGCCACAGAGGGTCAATACTTTGGAATAGTATTGGCAAGTGATACCTTAGTATATTTTAAGTGGACTATATTACTATATGCATTTTGGCTAAGTGTAGCTTGGCTTGCTTTGCTTAAAAAAAATAGGTTTTACCTATTAGTTGAAATCACTAAGTTTTCTTTGTCAACACATTCCCAAGGAACCACCAATAGACATTGGGGTCCTTCACCCTTGTTCACCCACAAATTTTTACTTAGAAGTTGGAGTGATGAGATTCTTGTAGCTTCCATGTCTTGATGCTCAAATTTTCCATTGCCTTGGACTAGGCTAAGTACTTAGGTTTTCCATCTGCAGAGGTTGTGCACTTTCCCCACCAGACTTGGTTTCCCAAGACAGGACCTTTCAGAAGCCTTTCCTTAGTCAAATGGACGCGCTCCAACCTATCATTCCCACTACCACCAACTGTCCAAGTGACTAAGTTCTAGCAACCTATATGATCAAGGCAGAGCCCATATTGCCAAGTGGTTGCACTGTAAGCTTTCTCAACACTTGGCCTCCAAATCCCTTTGTGCCTGGGTGGCATACCACAAGTGAGATACACAACCCAAGTCCATGGCCTTGTGTAACCACTCAACATAACCCAATCCTTCCATTCCACCCAGGAGATTCCTTTGACTTAGTTGTTTTATTAGAAAAGCATAAGTCTCATGACTTAGAATATTTTCATCATAGTATGTATAGATTTTCACCAACCCTTGTTTGCTAAATAGCTAGGCTAAGCATGGTAAGATAACTTAACTTAGGAAAATTCCCTAGCAATTCTACCATTCTACACTACTTAGGATTTCCCAACTTATCATTAGTCAAAAATAGCATGCAAGACTTAGCAAAAATATCTAATGCTAGTACAAAACATAGGATAGAAATATTCATGAAAATATCACTTGCCTTGGTAGTGGGGAGAGTAGCACTCTTCATAATCACAATCACTAGCAAAGTCTACACAAAATTATAGCATACAATTACACACAATTATATTCAATCAAAAATAATATGAATGCATGCATGCAAGAATTTACTAAGTGATGATTTTTGAAAACACTACCAAGCATGCACATGTTTACAGAAACTTAACAAGTCACAAGTTTGCCAACTAAACTTATTTGGCACCAATATAATTTACCAAAATAAATCTATACTTAAAATAGCCTTAAACTTGTTCTACAAATAAATTCATTTTAACTGTTACTATTTGTTAAACAAATTGGATATTCAGAAAGGTCTTGTTTCACTGAATCCAACGGTATAAAGTTTGTAAAATTCTAATGTGGCATTCAAAAGTTATAGCAGTTTGAAGTTTGGATCTAAATCAGGTTTAAATTCTGTTTTTGAATTCATCCTAGCCACGCGTCGCAACCTCACTGGCGCGTACCGGTTCGCGCGGATCGAGCTCTGCGGACCGTCTTGCATAAGTACGGCACCCAAACCTTGATGAGACGCATCACAATATACTTGGAAATATTTTTTCCAAATCTGGCAGACATAGAACTGGTGCTGTCACAAGTCTCTTCTTTACTTCTTGGAAGCTGACTTCGCAACCTTCAGACCAAGCAAATTTCTTGTCCTTCTTTAACAATTCTGTCATTGGCTTAGCAACCTTCGAGAAATTTTCGAAGAACCTTCTGTAGTAACCTTCTAAGCCGAGGAAACTACGAACTTCTTTCACATTCTTGGGTGATTCCCATTCTGTCACAGCTGAAACTTTGGCAGGATCAACTGCCACACCATCCTTTGTCATAACATGACCAAGAAAACCAACTTCCTCTAACCAGAACTCACACTTGCTGAATTTAGCATAGAGTTTATGTTCTCTTAACTTTTCAAGTATCAAGCGTAAGTGTCTTTCATGTTCTTCCTTTCTCTTGGAGTAGACCAAGATGTCATCGATGAATACGACAACAAACTTGTCGAGAAATTCCATGAATACCTTGTTCATCATATTCATGAAGTATGCCGGAGCATTGGTTAAACCAAAAGGCATCACAGTATACTCATACAATCCATACCTTGTGGTGAATGCTGTTTTAGGTATGTCTTGCTCTCTTATCTTGAGTTGAAAATAGCCTGACCGAAGATCAATCTTTGAGAACACACATGCTCCTTCTAGCTGATCAAACAAGTCGTTGATTCTTGGCAAAGGATACTTGTTCTTGATGGTTACCTCGTTGAGTGAACGGTAGTCAATACATAATCTTTGTGTTTTATCCTTCTTTTCCACGAATAAAACTGGAGCTCCCCAAGATGAAGAACTTGGTTGAATAAACCCTTTCTGCAACTGTTCTCCTAGTTGTTTCTTGAGTTCCTTCAGTTCATCAACTGACATTTTGTACGGTCTTTTTGCTATAGGTCCAGAACCTGGTACCAAATCTATTAGAAATTCCACATCTCTATCTGGTGGCATTCCTGGCAACTCTTCCGGAAACACATCCGGATACTCACATACAATTGGCACACTGTCCATGCTAAACCCCTTAAGAGAATTCAGTTTACTTCCTTTGGATTCAAAGTTTGACTTGAATTTTATTCTTTTTCCTTCTGGGGTTGTGAGTATAACTGTACGATTAGCACAATCTAGAACTCCTTCATACTTAGCCATCCAATCCATTCCCAAAATTACATCTAATCCTTGGGAATCTAGGATTATCAGGCTTACTGGAAACTTATGCTTTCCAAATTCTATGACGAGATCCCGGCATCCAAGGCTTACCATCATATCTCCACCCGGAGAACTAATTTTTATTGGACACCCAATGTTTTCAGATGCAAACCCATTTCTATCAACAAATGCTTTTGATATGAATGAATGAGATGCACCAGTGTCAAAGAGTACAAATGCTGGAATTGAATTGAGTCTGAACTTACCAGCAACGGCATCAGGCTCCTCATAGACCTCCTCCACATTGATGTGGTTAACCTGTCCTTTCTGAAAAGGATTTGGCTTGTTAGGTCCTTCAACTTTCTTCTCAGGGCACTCATTAGCATAATGCCCCAGCTTCTTGCATTTGAAGCACTCAACCTGACTGATGTCATTTTTAGGAGGTTGGCTTCCACTTCCACTACCATTTCCACTATAGTGGCTCTTATGTCCACCCTTGTGGTTCTTGTACTTGTCCTTGTCATGACTGCGGTGATGCTTGTTGTCATGACGGTTGTGGTTGTGGTGCTTGTTGAATTTCCCATGCTTATGGGATCCTGAGTTGCCACTGTCATCATAGTGAGATCGTTTGTGGGACGATCCAGAGCTGTGCTTGTCGGAGTGTTTCCTCTTTCTACTCTCGACTTGCTTCATTTTACTCTCCAAAATAGCAGCCTTGTCACACAGAGACTGGTAAGTTGGAACATATGCCACAGACAGCTGCAGATTCAGCTCATCATTCAAGCCTTCCAGAAACTTTTCCTTTCTTTTGGCATCTGTGTCAACCTCATCCGGTGCATAGCGCGCCAGATTGTTGAACTCTTCTATGTATTCTGCCACGCTGCGGTGGCGCTGCTTCAGGTTGTGAAACTCCTTCTTTTTCAGACTCATCATACCTGATGAGATATGAGAAGTGCGAAAGCCATCTTCAAAGATAGCCCAAGTCACCTCATCAATAGGAGTGGTGATTTGGAAGTTATCCCACCATGTGGCGGCTGGTCCTTCCAACAGATGTGCTGCGAACTTGACTTTTCAGCATCCGTGCAGCCCACGGTCACTAAGTCCTTGTTCACGGAACGTAGCCAGTCATTGGCCACCATGGGATCAGTTGTTCCCGAAAACTTTGCTGGCCTCAATCGCAGAAATCTAGTGAGCATATCAAAACCCGGTGGGTTGTTGTTGTTGTTGTTGTTGTTATTGGGGTTGTTGTTGTTGTTATTCTAGTTTTGAATGAATGTCGTCATCATTTGCATAAGTTGTGTTTGCGCGTTCATCATTTGTTGCATTTCCGGGGTGATGTTGTTGGGGTTGGGGTTTGCGCGACGGGGAGGCATCTGTGGTTTGTTCAAATAGATAAGAATGAGATACCCATAGATGTTTTATGCACAATACATCACAAGCAAACACATAATATGCAACATAAGAATAAAAGTTCAACAACCAGATGATAAGTTCATGAAATAGAACACACAAGTGGCAAGCCATCCACATGTCGGATGATCCAATAACGAGTACGAATATAAAAGATAAACGAGTAGTCAAGTCTACTCATCAGCATCAATCTCCTCCTCGACGAAGGTAATACCTGCGTTCTCCATCGTGGTCTTGTTCTCCTCAATCGTAGTGGTCAAGGAATCGACCTTGGCCTTGAGAGCCCTCTTCTGGGAGCGAAGCCTCTCAATAACCATCTGCTGCTGCTCTAGCTTGAAATCCTTGGACTTCAGTTCCTTGGTCATGTCCCAGATCTTCTTGTTCCTATCCTGGACACATTTCTCCTGACTCTTGAACTTGCGGTCTTGGGCCTCGAACTTTGTCTCCATTTCCTTGATCATCTCATCCTGCTGCGCAAAAAGCTTGTCCTTCTCACGAAGCTGCACCTGAAGCTCGTCATTTCCGAGCATGACGTTCGTCCTGTCCGTGTCTACGTGCCTGAGAAGAGTCTCTAAGTCCTGGAGGTAGAGACGTATCGGCTCTGCCGTGTCCCTCGAGTCGTCCTCAAAGTCGATGGACTCTCCATCAACATCACGTCTTCCGAAGACGTGAAAGTGGGTGCCCCTAACCTTTCGGGAGTGACGGCCTAACAGTCGTCCTATCAGGTCCTGCATGACTACCTCCATGCCTCTCTCCCTGTCGTCGTGCATCAGCTTGAAGACGATGGCCTCCGTAGTAGGCTCAGTCTGGCGTCCGGGCTGGTTCACCTTGAAACCCCAGAGGTCCTTCCTCTCGAACTTGGTGAGTGGGTACACCGTGATGGTGGGAAGAGGGAGATCGAGCAAAGTGGTAAGCTCAATGATACGGGGACCAAAACGAGTAACCTGGAACTCCTCAACAGTGCTGATGGCAATAGGCATCTATTTATAAGAATGAAAAAGTTAGAACAACACAATTTAAGACAAATAAAGACAACATCACATACACATCCTTGGAATCACAAATCACACAAGTCCTGCATACATGAAACCAATACATCAATCAAGGTCCATACTTATTTAAGGTATCATTTTTGGAAAATAAGGTGATAAGTGGTGGTCCAACTAACGAAGTGCCCTTACAATCCAATCTCACTGGATCTATTAGCAAACACAATGTTCCTAGAGGCAATCCCCCAATCTTGTTCTCTTGACTCCATCACTAAGTCTATAACATCTCCCCTTAACTCTTGGTTGGTGGCTTCCAACTCTTGAGTAAGTTCCTTCTCTTTCTCTAAGTCTTTTTGGAGGTTGAGCATTCTGCACTTGACTCTAGCACTTAGTTCTTTGATAGTCCTCCAAGCTGCATCTCTGGCTGACTCAAAGAATGTGGTGTGCATTGTAGTGTTGGTGTACATGCAGAATCCCCTTTCTTTGTGTTTGTCTTCCTTGTTCTTGTACAAGTGAAGTTGCACCCACCAATACTCCACTCCTTCATCCATCACTGGAAAGCCCTTGTACACAGTTGCACCATGTGCTTCCATTGCCACCATAAGGTCCTTGAGAATATTGGGAAACTCAGTTTCACACTCCAAGGTCATGGTCATGAGTGGTCCTTTCTTCACGGCTTCGTTGATGGAGTTCATCTACAAAGGGAGTTGAGAATGAAAAGATTAGAAAAGTTTTACGAGAAGAATAGATAAGTGTAGAAGTAGTTGAAAACTTTTCCTTAGTGGTTTTCCAATCCTAGGGTCATAATCCTACAGGCAACACAGTGCTCTGGTACCATCTGTTAGACCCCTCCTTTATAAAGGAAAGGATCCCTGTGATTGCAATGCTAGTCCCTAGATCAATGCTAGAATCCACAGTTTAAGATGAAGTACACAGATACAAAGGTCGTTTATTACATTCATTCCAGAGATAAAACATAGTCTTTTACAACTCAGGGCCATAGGCCTAGTACAAGAGTTTAAGGAATAAGTAAATAAACATAAGTCTTCATCTTCATGTGCCACAGGCAAGCATGTTGAGTGTAGACTCATGACTCCTATTCATCATCGGAGTAACCTGCAACATCACAAGTTACAGCCACAGAGGGTCAATACTTTGGAATAGTATTGGCAAGTGATACCTTAGTATATTTTAAGTGGACTATATTACTATATGCATTTTGGCTAAGTGTAGCTTGGCTTGCTTTGCTTAAAAAAATAGGTTTTACCTATTAGTTGAAATCACTAAGTTTTCTTTGTCAAAACATTCCCAAGGAACCACCAATAGACATTGGGGTCCTTCACCCTTGTTCACCCACAAATTTTTACTTAGAAGTTGGAGTGATGAGATTCTTGTAGCTTCCATGTCTTGATGCTCAAATTTTCCATTGCCTTGGACTAGGCTAAGTACTTAGGTTTTCCATCTGCAGAGGTTGTGCACTTTCCCCACCAGACTTGGTTTCCCAAGACAGGACCTTTCAGAAGCCTTTCCTTAGTCAAATGGACGCGCTCCAACCTATCATTCCCACTACCACCAACTGTCCAAGTGACTAAGTTCTAGCAACCTATATGATCAAGGCAGAGCCCATATTGCCAAGTGGTTGCACTGTAAGCTTTCTCAACACTTGGCCTCCAAATCCCTTTGTGCCTGGGTGGCATACCACAAGTGAGATACACAACCCAAGTCCATGGCCTTGTGTAACCACTCAACATAACCCAATCCTTCCATTCCACCCAGGAGATTCCTTTGACTTAGTTGTTTTATTAGAAAAGCATAAGTCTCATGACTTAGAATATTTTCATCATAGTATGTATAGATTTTCACCAACCCTTGTTTGCTAAATAGCTAGGCTAAGCATGGTAAGATAACTTAACTTAGGAAAATTCCCTAGCAATTCTACCATTCTACACTACTTAGGATTTCCCAACTTATCATTAGTCAAAAATAGCATGCAAGACTTAGCAAAATATCTAATGCTAGTACAAAACATAGGATAGAAATATTCATGAAAATATCACTTGCCTTGGTAGTGGGGAGAGTAGCACTCTTCATAATCACAATCACTAGCAAAGTCTACACAAAATTATAGCATACAATTACACACAATTATATTCAATCAAAAATAATATGAATGCATGCATGCAAGAATTTACTAAGTGATGATTTTTGAAAACACTACCAAGCATGCACATGTTTACAGAAACTTAACAAGTCACAAGTTTGCCAACTAAACTTATTTGGCACCAATATAATTTACCAAAATAAATCTATACTTAAAATAGCCTTAAACTTGTTCTACAAATAAATTCATTTTAACTGTTACTATTTGTTAAACAAATTGGATATTCAGAAAGGTCTTGTTTCACTGAATCCAACGGTATAAAGTTTGTAAAATTCTAATGTGGCATTCAAAAGTTATAGCAGTTTGAAGTTTGGATCTAAATCAGGTTTAAATTCTGTTTTTGAATTCATCCTAGCCACGCGTCGCAACCTCACTGGCGCGTACCGGTTCGCGCGGATCGAGCTCTGCGGACCGCACGATCCAAATGAGATCTGGCGGCTCAGACACACGCGTACCCCTTCGTCCTACTTCTATTCTACGCCACCGGATCTAGATCCAACGCTCCCAAACATTCTGACCACACTCTGGCGGCGCTAGCGGCGCTGACCGGCGGCGGCGAGTCAGACTACGGTGGCGCCAGCATTCTAGATCGTCCCAGGAAGCAGGGAAGTGCTTACCAGATCCGCAAGGTCGTGCTGAAGCTTGACGTGGTACTGGTTTGCTGAGGGGCGCTCGGAGATGGACTCTGGATCTCGTCGGAGTTGCGTCTGGCGTCAGGTGGATGTTGTCGGAGTCGTTGTCGAGGCTCCGCGTCGCCCTAACACAAACCAGGGGGTTTAGGAGGTGCGCAAGACAGTTGCGAACACGCTCGTGTGAAGGAAAAGGCAAGGGGTGCACGGGACTTACTGAGATTGGTCGCCGGAGTTGGGGTGGTCGTCAGGTGCTTACGGTGTCAAGCGAATACGGCGACCTGGGGCAATACAGGATGAGCTAGTGGGGTCAGGATGTGCGCCAGGAGATTACAAAGTTGCTCGAACAATCCAGAGGGGAAGGGGCGCACGGGGCTCACCTGAATCGATCGCCGAAGTGAGCTCTGTCTGCGGCGGTCTTGAGCGAGTCGTGGGCAGCCTAGTGGCGTGAATGCAGAATTGGCTGGGGGGAAATGACTGCGAGGAGGTGGGGATCTTATAGCCGGTGCCTCGACAGGAAACGCTCGTCGCATCAATGCAATTTACGCCCGCGGATTCAGTGCTGCAACGGCCAGCGGCGGAGGTCACGCGTGGAATCAGAGGAAGACGATGACGACATGGACCGGGCCCGTTCGTCAGTGAAAGGTGCGAGGTGGAGGTGGGGTATGGTCGTCAGTGACTGAACGCGTGGGCTCGCGCATGAGAGACGAAAAGAAACTCCCCGGGTGGGCTTGTTGGGCTGGGTTCGTTGCTGGGCCAGATATCTGGCGCGTGGCCTTTTTCCTTTGTTTAGTTCTTTTTCTTTTCTAATTCGATTTTCTGATTAGGTTTTCAAATGGTTTCATAAACAATTTGAATTCAAATTTTCCTGAGGTTTTGTAGGGGTGAATTGGTCTCAGAAATAGGTCAAAACTTGTGGGGCTACCTTGCATGGGCTTGGTTCAACTTGGATTTCAAACCACAGAGGCTTTGCATCTGTTTTGAAAATGCTTGGAAAAGGGATTTTGAATTTCTTTCTAAATTGAAACTTTGGTTATCCCTTCTCTCCTAAACTTTTCCAACAATGGGGTAAGCAAACAAGTTCTTAAACATTCAAGTTTCAAATGGTGTTGGTCTTTTGAATTAAATATGTCCACATGAAATCATAACATCAAAAGCTTCTGTTTTTCTGAAATGATTTTGAGAAAATCCCTAAATGATGATGAATGCAAGAATGATATGAATGATTTTTGGAATATGAATTTAGGGATGTTACAAATATAACCCCCTTAAGATGAATCTCGCCCTCGAGATTCGGATTGGCTAGAAAATAGGTGAGGGTGGTCCTTCCGAAGATCATCTTCTCTTTCCCATGTTGCTTCCTCTTCGGAATGATGATTCCATTGTACTTTGCAAAACTTGATAGTTTTTGTCCTTGTGACTCTTTCTGCGGTCTCAAGAATCTTGACAGGCTTTTCCTCATAGGTGAGATCACTTTCTAGTTGGACTTCTTCCAAAGGTATGGTATCCTTCAAAGATGATTCTTCCATCTCTGGGTGACATTTCTTGAGCTGACTCACATGAAACACATTATGGACAACTGACAGAGATTCTGGCAATTCAACTTCATATGCAACTTCTCCCTTGCGACTTAGAATCTTGAATGGCCCAACATATCTTGGTGCCAACTTTCCTTTGACTCCAAATCTTTTCACTCCACGAAGTGGTGATACTCTAAGATAAGCTCTATCCCCAACTTCGTAGGTGACTTCTCTGCGCTTAGAATCCGCGTAGCTTTTCTGTCAGGACTGTGCTATCTTCAATCTGTCCTTAACCAATTTGACTTTCTCTTCGGCGTCTTTGATAAGATCAGGTCCAAATAAGCTTCTTTCTCCCACACCATTCCATAACAATGGGGTGGTACACTTCCTTCCGTAGAGTAACTCAAACGGTGCCATTCCAATACTAGATTGATGACTGTTATTGTAAGAGAACTTTGCGTAAGGCAAGCTTTCATCCCAACTTGCTCCATAATCTAAAGCACATGCCCTCAACATGTCTTCAAGAATCTGGTTAGTCCTTTTTGTTTGTCCATCAGTTTGAGGATGAAAAGCAGTGCTGAATTCCAATCTCGTTCCTAAGGATTCATGAAGTTGTCTCCAAAAGTGAGAAGTGAACTGAGTTCCTCTATCTGATACAATACTCTTAGGCACACCGTGAAGGCATACAATCCTGCTCATGTAGATTTTAGCTAACTTGGCACTCGTATATGTTGTCTTCACGGGTATAAAATGAGCCACTTTAGTTAGGCGATCCACTACTACCCATATGGAATCTTACCCTGACCTTGTCCTTGGTAATCCGGTAATGAAATCCATACCAATATTTTCCCACTTCCATTCAGGAATAGGCAGTGGTTGAAGTAAACCCACTGGTTTCTGATGCTCCGCTTTTACTCAGCTACATACATCACACAAAGCAATATGCTCGGCGATGTCCCTTTTTAGATTGTTCCACCAAAATCTTTCTTTCATATCCATGTACATCTTGGTGTTTCCTGGGTGAATAGAATACTGAGAGTTGTGACCTTCTTGTAGAATCAGTTTCCGCAACTCCGGGTCTTGTGGAACACATATACGTTTCCCGTGCCATAAAGTACCTTGTTCGTCTATATGGAAACTCTTAGCTTTCCCTAGACTAATATTTTCCTTAATATTTTCAATTTCTTTATCAGTCTTCTGAGCTTCTCGGATCTTGTCCAACAAAGTGGGTTGAACATCCAAAGACATGAGATGTCCGTCAGGCACAATCTCCAATCTGAGTTCTTTGAATTGCTTACGCAAGTCATCTGGCAATTCTCCTTTGGTAAGGCCATTTACAAACGTCTTACGACTTAGAGCATATGCTACTACATTTGCTTTACCGGGGTGATATTGCAAACTTAAGTCGTAATATTTGATAAGTTCTAGCCATCTCCTTTGTCTCATGTTGATTTCCTTCTGGGTGAAGATATACTTCAAACTCTTATGATCGGTGAACACTTCACAACGTTTTCCCAAAAGGTAATGTCTCCATGTTTTGAGTGCATGGACGACAGAGGACAACTCCAAATCATGAGTAGGATAGTTTACTTCATGAGTTTTGAGTTGTCTCGAAGCATAGGCTACGACTTTACCGTCTTGCATAAGTACGGCACCCAAACCTTGATGAGACGCATCACAATATACTTGGAAATATTTTTTCCAAATCTGGCAGACATAGAACTGGTGCTGTCACAAGTCTCTTCTTTACTTCTTGGAAGCTGACTTCGCAACCTTCAGACCAAGCAAATTTCTTGTCCTTCTTTAACAATTCTGTCATTGGCTTAGCAACCTTCGAGAAATTTTCGAAGAACCTTCTGTAGTAACCTTCTAAGCCGAGGAAACTACGAACTTCTTTCACATTCTTGGGTGATTCCCATTCTGTCACAGCTGAAACTTTGGCAGGATCAACTGCCACACCATCCTTTGTCATAACATGACCAAGAAAACCAACTTCCTCTAACCAGAACTCACACTTGCTGAATTTAGCATAGAGTTTATGTTCTCTTAACTTTTCAAGTATCAAGCGTAAGTGTCTTTCATGTTCTTCCTTTCTCTTGGAGTAGACCAAGATGTCATCGATGAATACGACAACAAACTTGTCGAGAAATTCCATGAATACCTTGTTCATCATATTCATGAAGTATGCCGGAGCGTTGGTTAAACCAAAAGGCATCACAGTATACTCATACAATCCATACCTTGTGGTGAATGCTGTTTTAGGTATGTCTTGCTCTCTTATCTTGAGTTGAAAATAGCCTGACCGAAGATCAATCTTCGAGAACACACATGCTCCTTCTAGCTGATCAAACAAGTCGTTGATTCTTGGCAAAGGATACTTGTTCTTGATGGTTACCTCGTTGAGTGAACGGTAGTCAATACATAATCTTTGTGTTTTATCCTTCTTTTCCACGAATAAAACTGGAGCTCCCCAAGATGAAGAACTTGGTTGAATAAACCCTTTCTGCAACTGTTCTCCTAGTTGTTTCTTGAGTTCCTTCAGTTCATCAACTGACATTTTGTACGGTCTTTTTGCTATAGGTCCAGAACCTGGTACCAAATCTATTAGAAATTCCACATCTCTATCTGGTGGCATTCCTGGCAACTCTTCCGGAAACACATCCGGATACTCACATACAATTGGCACACTGTCCATGCTAAACCCCTTAAGAGAATTCAGTTTACTTCCTTTGGATTCAAAGTTTGACTTGAATTTTATTCTTTTTCCTTCTGGGGTTGTGAGTATAACTGTACGATTAGCACAATCTAGAACTCCTTCATACTTAGCCATCCAATCCATTCCCAAAATTACATCTAATCCTTGGGAATCTAGGATTATCAGGCTTACTGGAAACTTATGCTTTCCAAATTCTATGACAAGATCCCGGCATCCAAGGCTTACCATCATATCTCCACCCGGAGAACTAATTTTTATTGGACACCCAATGTTTTCAGATGCAAACCCATTTCTATCAACAAATGCTTTTGATATGAATGAATGAGATGCACCAGTGTCAAAGAGTACAAATGCTGGAATTGAATTGAGTCTGAACTTACCAGCAACGGCATCAGGCTCCTCATAGACCTCCTCCACATTGATGTGGTTAACCTGTCCTTTCTGAAAAGGATTTGGCTTGTTAGGTCCTTCAACTTTCTTCTCAGGGCACTCATTAGCATAATGCCCCAGCTTCTTGCATTTGAAGCACTCAACCTGACTGATGTCATTTTTAGGAGGTTGGCTTCCACTTCCACTACCATTTCCACTATAGTGGCTCTTATGTCCACCCTTGTGGTTCTTGTACTTGTCCTTGTCATGACTGCGGTGATGCTTGTTATCATGACGGTTGTGGTTGTGGTGCTTGTTGAATTTCCCATGCTTATGGGATCCTGAGTTGCCACTGTCATCATAGTGAGATCGTTTGTGGGACGATCCAGAGCTGTGCTTGTCGGAGTGTTTCCTCTTTCTACTCTCGACTTGCTTCATTTTACTCTCCAAAATAGCAGCCTTGTCACACAGAGACTGGTAAGTTGGAACATATGCCACAGACAGCTGCAGATTCAGCTCATCATTCAAGCCTTCCAGAAACTTTTCCTTTCTTTTGGCATCTGTGTCAACCTCATCCGGTGCATAGCGCGCCAGATTGTTGAACTCTTCTATGTATTCTGCCACGCTGCGGTGGCGCTGCTTCAGGTTGTGAAACTCCTTCTTTTTCAGACTCATCATACCTGATGAGATATGAGAAGTGCGAAAGCCATCTTCAAAGATAGCCCAAGTCACCTCATCAATAGGAGTGGTGATTTGGAAGTTATCCCACCATGTGGCGGCTGGTCCTTCCAACAGATGTGCTGCGAACTTGACTTTTCAGCATCCGTGCAGCCCACGGTCACTAAGTCCTTGTTCACGGAACGTAGCCAGTCATTGGCCACCATGGGATCAGTTGTTCCCGAAAACTTTGCTGGCCTCAATCGCAGAAATCTAGTGAGCATATCAAAACCCGGTGGGTTGTTGTTGTTGTTGTTGTTGTTATTGGGGTTGTTGTTGTTGTTATTCTAGTTTTGAATGAATGTCGTCATCATTTGCATAAGTTGTGTTTGCGCGTTCATCATTTGTTGCATTTCCGGGGTGATGTTGTTGGGGTTGGGGTTGCGCGACGGGGAGGCATCTGTGGTTTGTTCAAATAGATAAGAATGAGATACCCATAGATGTTTTATGCACAATACATCACAAGCAAACACATAATATGCAACATAAGAATAAAAGTTCAACAACCAGATGATAAGTTCATGAAATAGAACACACAAGTGGCAAGCCATCCACATGTCGGATGATCCAATAACGAGTACGAATATAAAAGATAAACGAGTAGTCAAGTCTACTCATCAGCATCAATCTCCTCCTCGACGAAGGTAATACCTGCGTTCTCCATCGTGGTCTTGTTCTCCTCAATCGTAGTGGTCAAGGAATCGACCTTGGCCTTGAGAGCCCTCTTCTGGGAGCGAAGCCTCTCAATAACCATCTGCTGCTGCTCTAGCTTGAAATCCTTGGACTTCAGTTCCTTGGTCATGTCCCAGATCTTCTTGTTCCTATCCTGGACACATTTCTCCTGACTCTTGAACTTGCGGTCTTGGGCCTCGAACTTTGTCTCCATTTCCTTGATCATCTCATCCTGCTGCGCAAAAAGCTTGTCCTTCTCACGAAGCTGCACCTGAAGCTCGTCATTTCCGAGCATGACGTTCGTCCTGTCCGTGTCTACGTGCCTGAGAAGAGTCTCTAAGTCCTGGAGGTAGAGACGTATCGGCTCTGCCGTGTCCCTCGAGTCGTCCTCAAAGTCGATGGACTCTCCATCAACATCACGTCTTCCGAAGACGTGAAAGTGGGTGCCCCTAACCTTTCGGGAGTGACGGCCTAACAGTCGTCCTATCAGGTCCTGCATGACTACCTCCATGCCTCTCTCCCTGTCGTCGTGCATCAGCTTGAAGACGATGGCCTCCGTAGTAGGCTCAGTCTGGCGTCCGGGCTGGTTCACCTTGAAACCCCAGAGGTCCTTCCTCTCGAACTTGGTGAGTGGGTACACCGTGATGGTGGGAAGAGGGAGATCGAGCAAAGTGGTAAGCTCAATGATACGGGGACCAAAACGAGTAACCTGGAACTCCTCAACAGTGCTGATGGCAATAGGCATCTATTTATAAGAATGAAAAAGTTAGAACAACACAATTTAAGACAAATAAAGACAACATCACATACACATCCTTGGAATCACAAATCACACAAGTCCTGCATACATGAAACCAATACATCAATCAAGGTCCATACTTATTTAAGGTATCATTTTTGGAAAATAAGGTGATAAGTGGTGGTCCAACTAACGAAGTGCCCTTACAATCCAATCTCACTGGATCTATTAGCAAACACAATGTTCCTAGAGGCAATCCCCCAATCTTGTTCTCTTGACTCCATCACTAAGTCTATAACATCTCCCCTTAACTCTTGGTTGGTGGCTTCCAACTCTTGAGTAAGTTCCTTCTCTTTCTCTAAGTCTTTTTGGAGGTTGAGCATTCTGCACTTGACTCTAGCACTTAGTTCTTTGATAGTCCTCCAAGCTGCATCTCTGGCTGACTCAAAGAATGTGGTGTGCATTGTAGTGTTGGTGTACATGCAGAATCCCCTTTCTTTGTGGTTGTCTTCCTTGTTCTTGTACAAGTGAAGTTGCACCCACCAATACTCCACTCCTTCATCCATCACTGGAAAGCCCTTGTACACAGTTGCACCATGTGCTTCCATTGCCACCATAAGGTCCTTGAGAATATTGGGAAACTCAGTTTCACACTCCAAGGTCATGGTCATGAGTGGTCCTTTCTTCACGGCTTCGTTGATGGAGTTCATCTACAAAGGGAGTTGAGAATGAAAAGATTAGAAAAGTTTTACGAGAAGAATAGATAAGTGTAGAAGTAGTTGAAAACTTTTCCTTAGTGGTTTTCCAATCCTAGGGTCATAATCCTACAGGCAACACAGTGCTCTGGTACCATCTGTTAGACCCCTCCTTTATAAAGGAAAGGATCCCTGTGATTGCAATGCTAGTCCCTAGATCAATGCTAGAATCCACAGTTTAAGATGAAGTACATAGATACAAAGGTCGTTTATTACATTCATTCCAGAGATAAAACATAGTCTTTTACAACTCAGGGCCATAGGCCTAGTACAAGAGTTTAAGGAATAAGTAAATAAACATAAGTCTTCATCTTCATGTGCCACAGGCAAGCATGTTGAGTGTAGACTCATGACTCCTATTCATCATCGGAGTAACCTGCAACATCACAAGTTACAGCCACAGAGGGTCAATACTTTGGAATAGTATTGGCAAGTGATACCTTAGTATATTTTAAGTGGACTATATTACTATATGCATTTTGGCTAAGTGTAGCTTGGCTTGCTTTGCTTAAAAAAATAGGTTTTACCTATTAGTTGAAATCACTAAGTTTTCTTTGTCAAAACATTCCCAAGGAACCACCAATAGACATTGGGGTCCTTCACCCTTGTTCACCCACAAATTTTTACTTAGAAGTTGGAGTGATGAGATTCTTGTAGCTTCCATGTCTTGATGCTCAAATTTTCCATTGCCTTGGACTAGGCTAAGTACTTAGGTTTTCCATCTGCAGAGGTTGTGCACTTTCCCCACCAGACTTGGTTTCCCAAGACAGGACCTTTCAGAAGCCTTTCCTTAGTCAAATGGACGCGCTCCAACCTATCATTCCCACTACCACCAACTGTCCAAGTGACTAAGTTCTAGCAACCTATATGATCAAGGCAGAGCCCATATTGCCAAGTGGTTGCACTGTAAGCTTTCTCAACACTTGGCCTCCAAATCCCTTTGTGCCTGGGTGGCATACCACAAGTGAGATACACAACCCAAGTCCATGGCCTTGTGTAACCACTCAACATAACCCAATCCTTCCATTCCACCCAGGAGATTCCTTTGACTTAGTTGTTTTATTAGAAAAGCATAAGTCTCATGACTTAGAATATTTTCATCATAGTATGTATAGATTTTCACCAACCCTTGTTTGCTAAATAGCTAGGCTAAGCATGGTAAGATAACTTAACTTAGGAAAATTCCCTAGCAATTCTACCATTCTACACTACTTAGGATTTCCCAACTTATCATTAATCAAAAATAGCATGCAAGACTTAGCAAAAATATCTAATGCTAGTACAAAACATAGGATAGAAATATTCATGAAAATACCACTTGCCTTGGTAGTGGGGAGAGTATCACTCTTCACAATCACAATCACTAGCAAAGTCTACACAAAATTATAGCATACAATTACACACAATTATATTCAATCAAAAATAATATGAATGCATGCATGCAAGAATTTACTAAGTGATGATTTTTGAAAACACTACCAAGCATGCACATGTTTACAGAAACTTAACAAGTCACAAGTTTGCCAACTAAACTTATTTGGCACCAATATAATTTACCAAAATAAATCTATACTTAAAATAGCCTTAAACTTGTTCTACAAATTAAGTCATTTTAAATGTTACTATTTGTTAAACAAATTGGATATTCAGAAAGGTCTTGTTTCACTGAATCCAACGGTATAAAGTTTGTAAAATTCTAACGTGGCATTCAAAAGTTATAGCAGTTTGAAGTTTGGATCTAAATCAGGTTTAAATTCTGTTTTTGAATTCATCCTAGCCACGCGTCGCAACCTCACTGGCGCGTACCGGTTTGCGCGGATCGAGCTCTGCGGACCGCACGATCCAAATGAGATCTGGCGGCTCAGACACACGCGTACCCCTTCGTCCTACTTCTATTCTACGCCACCGGATCTAGATCCAACGCTCCCAAACATTCTGACCACACTCTGGCGGCGCTAGCGGCGCTGACCGGCGGCGGCGAGTCAGACTACGGTGGCGCCGGCGTTCTAGATCGTCCCAGGAAGCAGGGAAGTGCTTACCAGATCCGCAAGGTCGTGCTGAAGCTTGACATGGTACTGGTTTGCTGAGGGGCGCTCGGAGATGGACTCTGGATCTCGTCGGAGTTGCGTCTGGCGTCGGGTGGATGTTGTCGGAGTCGTTGCCGAGGCTCCGCGTCGCCCTAACACAAACCAGGGGGTTTAGGAGGTGCGCAAGACAGTTGCGAACACGCTCGTGTGAAGGAAAAGGCAAGGGGTGCACGGGACTTACTGAGATTGGTCGCCGGAGTTGGGGTGGTCGTCAGGTGCTTACGGTGTCAAGCGAATACGGCGACCTGGGGCAATACAGGATGAGCTAGTGGGGTCAGGATGTGCGCCAGGAGATTACAAAGTGGCTCGAACAATCCAGAGGGGAAGGGGCGCACGGGGCTCACCTGAATCGATAGCCGGAGTGAGCTCTGTCTGCGGCGGTCTTGAGCGAGTCGTGGGCAGCCTGGTGGCATGAATGCATAATTGGCTGGGGGGAAATGACTGCGAGGAGGTGGGGATCTTATATCCGGTGCCTCGACTGGAAATGCTCGTCGCATCAATGCAATTTACGCCCACGGATTCAGTGCTGCAACGGCCAGCGGCGGAGGTCACGCGCGGAATCAGAGGAAGACGATGACGACGTGGACCGGGCCCGTTCGTCAGTGAAAGGTGCGAGGTGGAGGTGGGGTATGGTCGTCAGTGACTGAACGCGTGCGCTCGCGCGTGAGAGAAGAAAAGAAACTCCCCGGGTGGGCTTGTTGGGCTGGGTTCGTTGCTGGGCCAGATATCTGGCGCGTGGCCTTTTTCCTTTGTTTAGTTCTTTTTCTTTTCTAATTCGATTTTCTGATTAGGTTTTCAAATGGTTTCATAAACAATTTGAATTCAAATTTTCCTGAAGTTTTGTAGGGGTGAATTGGTCTCAGAAATAGGTCAAAACTTGTGGGGCTACCTTGCATGGGCTTGTTTCAACTTGGATTTCAAACCACAGAGGCTTTGCATCTGTTTTGAAAATGCTTGGAAAAGGGATTTTGAATTTCTTTCTAAATTGAAACTTTGGTTATCCCTTCTCTCCTAAACTTTTCCAACAATGGGGTAAGCAAACAAGTTCTTAAACATTCAAGTTTCAAATGGTGTTGGTCTTTTGAATTAAATCTGTCCACATGAAATCATAACATCAAAAGCTTCTGTTTTTCTGAAATGATTTTGAGAAAATCCCTAAATGATGATGAATGCAAGGATGATATGAATGAGTTTTGGAATATGAATTTAGGGATGTTACATCCGAGACCATGGGGGATAAATTCTAGAGGGGGAGAGAGATCCTTCACGAGGAGGTGTGAGAGACAAGTGAGGAGGGGGCTCCTTTTATAGGAGGAGGGGGGAACCCCAAGGGGGTGGCCGGCGCATGGGGGCTGCCCCCTTTCCCTCCCCTCTTCATGTGGGTGGACACTCCACTCACAAAATGCCCTTTAAAATCCCTCCACTCAAAAGTCCACTCAAATTCCCATTAAATTTCCACCAAATTTAATGCAAACTCTCATTAAATAAAACTCTTTTATTTTATTCAGAATTTTGTCAATTACTTTAATGACAAACATTCACAAATAACCCCTTGATAGAATTCTATTTCACATGCATAACCACTTTATGCAATTTCACCCGAAAACCTGTTTCGGTATCTAGTGAAATAAATTCCTGCGCTTGTTCATTCTTTCAGCATGACATTTGCTCCAATTGGATGTCGGTGTCTCTTAAGTGTGTCACCCTATGGTTCATGAATAATGCGGACATGATCGATACCCCTCTCGGATCAATAATCAGAAGCAGGATCTGGAGACCCATACTGACTCCCACACATTCAACGATGACTTTCTTGTGATCGTCGGAACCTTTTACGCTAGTATCTTAATCCCTTTGTTTCACGATATATTACATGTCCGAGATTAGATCATCGGTATCTCCATACCTAGTTTGATCTCGTTACCGACATGCACTCTTTTCTCGTTCCTGTGATATAACATTCTAGTGATCAAATCACTTGCTTGCAAGCTAATCAATGTGATATCACCGAGAGGGCCCAGAGTATATCTATCCGTCATCGGGATGAAAAAATTCCACTCTCGATCCATGAGCCTCAACATAACACTTTATTAGTTCTGAATCCATCTTTATAATCACCTGTTACGGTGTGACGTTTGATGTTATCAAGAAACTCTTCCGGTGTTAGTGATTGACATGATCTCATGGTCTAAGGATTAGGATCACTTCGTAAGTTGTTATAGCAATATAAACTCAATGACTTTGATCGTAATGCTATACTTCGGATGAATGTTCGTCACACCATTACACTAATGTTGTGATCTCGTTATTAACAACATCCAATGTCCATGATCAGGAAACCTTGATCATCTTGTTAATCAACGAGCTAGTTTATGAGAGAGGCATAACTAGGAACTTTCTGTTTGTTTATTAAACACACATGTATTAACGTTTCCGTATTAATACAATTATAGCATGGAAAATAAACATCTATCATATACTTGGAATACACATAATAAACACTTTATTATTGCCTCTCAGGGCATATTCCCTTCACTTTTTATTTACCATATGCATAGCTTTTTATTGAGGATGCTTCATAGATAGCTCACTATGGTGATGCTACAAGTTTCCACCATGATTAGGCATGGCTTAGGCTAGCGGCCCATGCGTTTCTCTAACACAAGATACAAACTCCATGGACTTACAAGTTCCCTCTTTATTTCACACCGGTGACATCCATAGACAAAAGAACATGATATCAACTGAGTACAAAGTACAAGTGCAATGTTGAAAACGTTCCTCGTGACACCACGGTTCTACTAATTCCAACTTATAAGTGCAAGCATATACAACAAAGTTGTCACAATGGTTCAAGTTTATTAGGGGCAAAGAATATAAAGTGTGCCATCAAGTTCGTGAGGGCATTAATCACTAAGTTTTCACATAACAAAATAGTTTTTAATTGGAAGATAGATGAAAACAAGAATATACTTGGAATGGTATAACACACCATGCATAGGGGGGTTTGGCTGCCCTGGTTTGCTTCTCCGTCTCGTCTTCTGGATTCGTGTCCCCCACGGTAAAATATTGACTTTGGCTTTTGTCCCGTCCAATTATGAGAATATTGATTTTCTGCCTTTTTGGAACCAAAAACAGAAGAAAACAGGCGACTGGCACTGTGGCAACTTGTTAATAGGTTAGTTCCAGAAATGATATAAAAACACCTCAAAGTGTATACAAAGAAAAGCAAAGTAGATACTAAACAAGTATGGAGCATCAAAAATTATAGATACGTTTCCAACGTATCAAGCATACCGAAGCTTAACTCCTGCTCGTCCTCGAGTAGGTAAGTGATAAAAAGAATAATTTTTTAGGTGACATGCACCATTAAAACCAAGATCAAACCATTTGCAAGCATTGAAAGCTGGGATCAAAGAACTCTAAACATGTTCATAAAAGATGGAATTCTAACAATAGGACATAGTAACTATGCATGCAACATGAAAGGCTACAAAACAAAGATCATGAATAACATGCATTGAAAAATGTTTGTTTGTTTCACATACAGAAAACGTAGCATAGTGGCAATCAGCTTGTCCCTCATAGAGTAGCAAATAAATGCATAGGATACCTTCAAAGTTCACAAGGGTGACTAGATACAAATAGCACAAGAACAAGTAATATCACAATATGCATCAATCAATAAGCTTTGGGACACTGCACACAGAATGACAACTATGCTCTCTTAATGGTGCCTAAAGGTAGAAAGTGGAGACTCAAATAATGGTGGAATAAAGGCCCTTCACAAAGGGAAGCAGAGATTTCAAGTTTCAAAAAGAGCTTCCAAAAATTATGGTACTTGTTAGCTTTCATCCCTCATTGGCCGTATCATAAGCATATTGAAGTGATTAAGGTTAAAGTGAACAAACTATGGAGTATATGCTTGACAAAGTATAAGTTGGCAATCTCAAGTCTCTTGAATACGAGGGCCACACCTAATGCTACTCAACTTCAGTCACATGTAAGTTTTTGTCGTTGTAAGTACATGCGTATCATAGAGAACCACCAAAGTGGTACCCCTTGCACATGGTACAGGATCTATCCCATAACCAAAATGACAAGGCAATCAGACAATGAGCATCTCAACGATCTTTTTATTTACTATATGCATAGCTTTTTATTGAGGATGCTTCATAGATAGCTCACTATGAAGATTCTGCAAGTTTCCACCATGATTAGGCATGGCTTAGGCTAGCGGCCCAGGCATTTCTCTAACACAAAATACATACTCCACAGACTTACAAGTTCCCTCTTTATTTCACACCAGTGACAACCATAGACAAAAGAGCATGATATCAACTGAGTACAAAGTACAAGTGCAATATTGAAAACGTTCCCCGTGACAACACGGTTCTACTAATTCCAATGTATAAGTGCAAGCATAGACAACATAGACGACACAATGGTTCAAGTTTATTAGGGACAAAGAATATAAAGTGTGCCATCAAGTTTGTGAGGGATTTAATCACTAAGCTTTCACATAACAAAATACTTTTAAATTGGAAGATAGCTAAAAACAAGAATATAATTGGAATGGTGTAACACACCATGCATAGGAGTTTATAGTGGACACTTTGGAATAACTTGGTTTCTTGGGAGTTGGAGGCATGAGTAGAACTTACTCATACAAGTGGAGGCTAGCAAAAGACAGGGAGCAACAAACTAAGAGAGCATAATGGCCATAAACATGCAGTGCAACAAAGCATACTAATCAAAGCAAAGAGTGGTACTACAAGTCAAGGACTAAATGATCATAGAGGCTAATGGTGACTTGTGAAAGTCATTGTAAGACCCCTCCCTTTATAAAGTTAAGGAATCCCTGTGATTGCAATGCTAGTCCCTGGATCAATAGCTAGCATCCACAGTTAAGATGTAATATCAAGAAACAAAGGTCATAATACAACTTTATAACCAGGAATAAAATAATTTATTACATCTTACATAGCTCATTTGGCTATCTCATTACAATGCAGCAAAATATATCTATAGCATGGGGTCCTTCATCTTCAAAGTGCCACAGGCAATCATGTTGGTTGTAGACTTGTAATCCTAATCAACACACTTCACTAACATCAAACAAACCTGCAACATAATAAGTTACAGCCACAAGGGTCAATACATTTGAATTGTATTGGCAAGTGATACTATGGTAGTATAGTGGAGTCTATCATCTATATGCATTTGGCTAAGTGGAGCTTAGGCTTTCTTTGCTCAAAATAGATTTTCCTTATCATTTGAAAACACTAAGTTTTTGTTTGTCAAAAATCACCCAAGGCATCTCCGAATAGAAATTGGTGATCCTTCAACCCTTGTTTAACCACAAGTTTTAACTTAGAAATTGAGATGAGGAGATTCTTGATAGCTTCCATGTCTTTATGCTCAAATTGTCCTTTGCCAGGGACATGGCTAAGTACTTAGATTTTTCACTCTGCAAAGGTGGTGCACTTTCCCCACAAGACTTGGTTTCACCAAGACAGGATCTTTTAGAAGCCTTCCCTTAGACCAGAATGGACGCGCTCCAACCTATCAAACCCCTACCACCAACTGTCCATTTGGCTAAGTTATTGAAACCTATATGATCCAGGCAGAGCCCATAATGCCAAGTGGCTGCACTTGAAGCTTCTCAACATTTGACATCTCAAATCTCTTTGTTCCTGGGTGGCCATCCACAAGTGAGATACACAAGGTAAACCATATAAATGGGCCTTGTGTAACCACTCAACACAAACCATTCCTTCCATTCCACCCAGGTGATTCATTCACTTAGTTGTTTTATTAAACAAAACACAAGTCCTTGACTTAGAAATATTCCATAGCATGAATATAATCCACCCTTGTTTTCTACTGGCTAAGCTAAGCATGATAGTAGTACGAATATTAACTTAGGAAAATTCTACTATGGTTTCATCTACTAGGATTTCCCATGGCATAGTTATACTAGCAAAAATTCCATGCAAGTCCTACTTAGAAAATATCACTAATGCATAGTGAAAATAATGGGACAAAAGTATGAAGCATCACTTGCCTTTTTGGTAGAGAATATAAGTTCACTGCTTGATCTTGCAATACTCACACTCTTCAAATCACTACAATTCAATCAAGCAAGCAATATTTCAATCTACCATTCAAGCAAACATCACATAAAATAATAGAAACAAAGCAATGCATGCAAGCATGCCAAAGATTGTTTTATTTGGAAAGTGGTTTCTAATAGGTTATAAACATTCTAAAACACCTATTGGTAATTTTATATAAGTGGCAAAACCATTTGCAAAAGATTTTACTTATAAATCATTTTTAAACCAAATCAATATTTTATGTGGTTGAAAATGCCTTTAGCAAAGCAACAGTCTTTATAGGGTTCACCAAATACATTTTTAATTCTAAAATTTGGTGTTTGGGGTCAGAGAGTTTAAATCAAAACATTTCCCAAAGGTTTTTCTCCAAAAAGTATTTCCAACATATAAACAACATTTTTATTTGACTAGAAATGCTTTAATTCCAAGATTTATTAATTTGCCTCACAAAATATGTTTTTGAATCCACAAAATGATTTATATGATCAGTAGGTTCAAAACAATCCATTTGCCAAAGGTTTTATCACAAAAATAATTTTAGAATGAATTTTATATTCAAATTATGCTTACACAAGTTTCTACAAAAACAACCATTTTAACAGAAGCAATTTACTAAAAAAAGCACATGGTTGGAAAGTACCTGTCTTGCTGATTCCATTGATATAAAATTTGCAAAATTTGTACGTGTGGATTGAAAGTTATGAATTTTACAAAATCATACATCTAATAGTTTCATTCCTGTTTTTAAAACAAATTCCAGGCCACGTGGACTGTTCTGATTCGTCGAAAACAGTTCGTGCGGATCGTGCTGTATGGTGCGTTGAATCTAACTGAATTTCACGGATCGTATCAGCGCATACCCCTTCAATTAGTCAATCTATCTAAGCCACCAGATGAAGATCTAACGGTCCACATACGATTGACCAAAGGTTGGCGGCGCAACGACGGTGGCTGGAGGCGGCGCGGCTCTAGCAGTGAGGTTGTCGGGGTTACAGGGGGCGAGAGGGCAAGGGAAGGTACTCACCGAGTTCGCAGCATGTTGTTGATGCTCAAGCTTGTCGTCGCGGGGATAGGGGCACACTGTGATGGCTTGAATCGCTCGCCGGAGTTCAAGACGGCGTCTGCATGTTCTGTTGTCGACGGGGACGGGGCTGCAGATCAAGAGAAGGTGATTGGGAGGGGGTGTTAGAACCACGTGGAATCAGAGAACCTCGGAGTGTCATCGAGAGAGATAGAGGGGGTCAGGGTTCACCTGGGAAGGTCGCCGGAGTCCAAGCAGAAGACGGTGGCGAGCGGCGTTGAGGTTGCCGACGCTAGGGGGCTTGCGCGGCTGAGCTAGGAATACCGGGAGATGCGCCAGAGACCAGGGAGGGTACTCATGTGGTCGAGGGGGCGAGGCGTGGCCTGGGTTCGTCGGAATCTTCGCCGGAGGCAGTGGTGGTGTAGCGCAAAATTTCGGCAGCCTGGGGGCGCTCGGGGATGGGAGATTGAGGGGGAAACAGAGAGGAGGGAGAGGCGCTTAAGAGGGCATGGTCGCGGGGCTGTTAAATGGCATCATTACCGCGCAATCAATCGAAGAAACGGCGACAGAACGGCCGGGCGTGGTCAGCGGCGGATGAGGACGATGATGAGGTGGCAGTGGGGCCTGGCGTCAGCGAGTGAGAGAGAGGAGGAGTGGGTCCAGGTAGTCAGCGTCTGAAGGGGGAGGTTTCTGAGTGGAAAACGTTTCGGGGAAGGGGAAGAAATGGGCTGTGTTGCTGGGATAGTTGGCTTTGTTTCATTTTTTTGTTCTGAATGTTTTTCTTTTTCCTTTTCTATTTATCTGTTTTGATTTTGTTTAAACTTTTCAAACAACAATTTGATTTCAAACTTCAACCAAACTTTATGTATATTCAAATACTGTTTAATAGTTCATTTTAGAGTCAAATTTAGAATAGTTCATTTATTATTTTTAGGGTCTTTCATTTATTTTATAAATGGACATTGGTCTTTATTTCATATGTTTTAAAACTTTATTTGAAATCCATAATTTTTACCAAACCTATTCAGTAGGTTTATTTATTTAATTAGGGTGTCAAATAATTCTCCTTGACTCATTTGGAACATTTTTAATATGATTTAAATTGGGTATTTGTTTTTATTCCAAATGAAATCAATTATGGTTTTAAATTCCATAAATTTTATTTAGGTGATTTCCTTGATTCTATTTAAGTTAATTATATAATTTTTATACCACTTGGGTATATTCCAAATATTATTTTCCCATGATTTATTTAACCATTCTTATTAGGGATTGTTTTTATTCATATAGAAATAGAATTTGGTTAATGCCATTTTATTTTATTTGGAAATTTATTTATCCTTTTATTTTATTTGGATTTGGATTATATTTATTCCATTTGCTTATGGATTAGGTCAAGATTTGATTTGGCCTTTAAATATTCCTCATTTAATGTTTCTTTCTTTATCTTATAAAATCCATATCTTTTTATTTAAAGATCCAAACTTGGTGATTCAAATTGGTAAAATCTTATTTAATATTTGTTTATCCTTTTAAATATCTTTAGGATTATTTGCTCACCATTTGGTATGGATTTTTAGATAGGTGCTTTATTAGTTTTGGAAATTCAATTCCCTTATCTTATTAAATTCATAAGATTTTATTTATGGCTCCAAATTAAGTGAAACCAATTCATATGGTTTTATAATATTTCTATTTGTCATTCTTGATCAGTTATAAATGTTTGTTGACAAAATTTTATATGGATCAAAACCATGGTCTTAGAGATATCTTGGAAATGATTTTATTCCATTAAGGTTTTAGAGTTTTGGTTTATTTTCCAAGTGTTTAAATTTTCAAGATGCTTTTATGAAGGAAGCATTCCACTTGATTTGAATTTAGTTGGATTCAAACATTATTCAAATTTTGTTCAAGATGGGATTTTAAGTTTCCATTTAGAAATATAAAGTTTCTTTTCACCCTAAATTTTAATAATTGTTTATTTGTTTAATTATTTTTCACATTACAAAATTTGGAAAATTTTGGGATGTGACAGGCTACCACCCTTAAAATAAATCTCGTCCCGAGATTTGGGAAAGATAGGGTTACAAGTTGGCTCAAAGCAAATAGGGTACTACCACCCTTAAATTTTTTCCACTAGATTACTTCTTGGCTTGCTTGGGATCTTGATGAAATCTCTCTGTGCAAACATCTGCATAGTGTCCTTTGTTTCCACACTTGAAACATGTGACAAGGCTGAGATCCTTCATAGGCTTGTTTATCATGTGCTTCATCTTTTCTGGACAATTGCTTGCATAATGTCCTTGATCACCACAATTGTAACATGTGACAAGATTGAGTTCTGCACGTATCTTATGTGGACAAGTGGACACATAATGGCCTAGATCTTTGCAGTTGTTGCACCACACTTGGCTAATCTCCTTATATTTTTGCTTCTTCTCTGGACATTCATTGGCATAGTGTCCCATCTCTTTGCAATGGCAACATTGCACTTGGCTTTTGTCTTTCTTCTTCTTGGGTTTCTCCAAAGCTAAGAGTGCTTCTAGTTCATGCTCTTCATATCTTATATCAAAGGTGGGAAAGTTTCCTGGTGTCCTTATTCTTTTCCTTGGATAATACATATGTCTCCTCTTTGGTCCATCAAAATGAGTCATATTGCATGGAGGTGCAAGCTGAGATTTTCCTTTGTCTTCATGGGGGTTTACAATCTGTGGATGCACTCCACCTTGTTTCCTTTGTTGAACTATGGAATAGATGGGCATTGGATAGGGACATGATTATTTCCTTCACATAGGAAACAAGTAGCTTGAGCTGTGGGGCATTGATTTGTTGGATGTTTCTCTTCACAATTGGGGCATTGATCCTCATGCTCTTTGGAAATGTGATCCTTGTCTCCACAAACATTGCAAGCTTGAGTTCCTTCTAGAATATCATCCTTGACATCCTTGTTGTCACAAACTCCTTGGGAAGGGTTGTCTCCCATGTTGATCATTTGACTTGTCATCCTATGCAACAATTGGGTTTGGGTTTCAAAAAACCTTTGCATGGTTGGGTCTAACTCATTGTTGTTGGCTAAAAACTGAGTTGTCATCTGATTCAAATGGGTTTTGTTTACTAGTAGTTGTTCTCTCATGTTGAACTCTTGGTTGTTGTTGTTTCCATCCTTTATGTTGGAGTTTCTTGGAGTAGTCATCTGTTTGGGTTGGATTGGGATTAGAATATGCAAAAGATTTCTAAGGAATTAATTCTAATCACACACATCACAATTCACACAAGCAATGTGCAAGCAATCACAGACAAACATTCCACTCAAAGAACAAGTTTCAAGCACATTTTTAGGCAATAAAATAATTTTGCTACACCACATAAGTTGGTGGGTTTGATCTAAACTTAATATGGTGGTACAACATATGGTTCACTTGAGATCTTTCCATCCTTCTTGGTTGATTCTTCTTGAACAAGATCTTTGTATCCTTGGAGAATTCTTGTGTCTTGGTCACAATCTTTCAAAGGTGATGATGGTTCCTTCTAAGTTGTGTTTCCTTAGTCTTCAAGTCTTGAGTAATATTTCTTATCTTACTTGTAGTCTTTAGTGATATCCAAGTTGAAGTCCTTGTTGAGAATAAGGTTGAAATCACTTGAGTTGATGAAGTCCTTTGTTCATGTTGAAGTCTTTGCTCATGGTGGAGGCTTTATCCATCAAGTTTTGAAAAGGAAGAGATGTAGAATAAAAACCAAAATAGTTAAGGAAAGAGTTTACAAGATTGTTTGCAAATAAGTTTTGGAACAAATACAACTCCTATTTTTCTAAGGGGTTTTGTCCAATCCTAGGGTTACAATACTACAGGCAACACAGTGCTCTGATACCATCTGTAAGATCCCTCCCTTTATAAAGGTAAGGAATCCCTGTGATTGCAATGCTAGTCCCTGGATCAATAGCTAGCATCCACAGTTAAGATGTAATATCAAGAAACAAAGGTCGTAATACAACTTTATAACCAGGAATAAAATAATTTATTACATCTTCCATAGCTCATTTGGCTATCTCATTACAATGCAGCAGAATATATCTATAGCACGGGGTCCTTCATCTTCAAAGTGCCACAGGCAATCATGTTGTTTGTAGACTTGTAATCCTAATCAACACACTTCACTAACATCAAACAAACCTGCAACATAATAAGTTACAGCCACAAGGGTCAATACATTTGAATTGTATTGGCAAGTGATACTATGGTAGTATAGTGGAGTCTATCATCTATATGCATTTGGCTAAGTGGAGCTTAGGCTTTCTTTGCTCAAAATAGATTTTCCTTATCATTTGAAAACACTAAGTTTTTGTTTGTCAAAAATCACCCAAGGCATCTCCGAATAGAAATTGGTGATCCTTCAACCCTTGTTTAACCACAAGTTTTAACTTAGAAATTGAGATGAGGAGATTCTTGATAGCTTCCATGTCTTGATGCTCAAATTGTCCTTTGCTAGGGACATGGCTAAGTACTTAGATTTTTCACTCTACAGAGGTGGTGCACTTTCCCCACAAGACTTGGTTTCACCAAGACAGGATCTTTCAGAAGCCTTCCCTTAGACCAGAATGGACGCGCTCCAACCTATCAAACCCCTACCACCAACTGTCCATTTGGCTAAGTTATTGCAACCTATATGATCCAGGCAGAGCCCATAATGCCAAGTGGCTGCACTTGAAGCTTCTCAACATTTGACATCTCAAATCTCTTTGTTCCTGGGTGGCCATCCACAAGTGAGATACACAAGGTAAACCATAGAAATGGGCCTTGTGTAACCATTCAACACAAACCATTCCTTCCATTCCACCCAGGCGATTCATTCACTTAGTTGTTTTATTAAACAAAACACAAGTCCTTGACTTAGAAATATTCCATAGCATGAATATAATCCACCCTTGTTTTCTACTGGCTAAGCTAAGCATGATAGTAGTACGAATCTTAACTTAGGAAAATTCTACTATGGTTTCATCTACTAGGATTTCCCATGGCATAGTTTATACTAGCAAAATTCCATGCAAGTCCTACTTAGAAAATATCACTAATGCATAGTGAAAATAATGGGACAAAAGTATGAAGCATCACTTGCCTTTTTGGTAGAGAATATAAGTTCACTGCTTGATCTTGCAATACTCACACTCTTCAAATCACTACAATTCAATCAAGCAAGCAATATTTCAATCTACCATTCAAGCAAACATCACATAAAATAATAGAAACAAAGCAATGCATGCAAGCATGCCAAAGATTGTTTTATTTGGAAAGTGGTTTCTAATAGGTTATAAACATTCTAAAACACCTATTGGTAATTTTATATAAGTGGCAAAACCATTTGCAAAAGATTTTACTTATAAATCATTTTTAAACCAAATCAATATTTTATGTGGTTGAAAATGCCTTTAGCAAAGCAACAGTCTTTATAGGGTTCACCAAATACATTTTTAATTCTAAAATTTGGTGTTTGGGGTCAGAGAGTTTAAATCAAAACATTTCCCAAAGGTTTTTCTCCAAAAAGTATTTCCAACATATAAACAACATTTTTATTTGACTAGAAATGCTTTAATTCCAAGATTTATTAATTTGCCTCACAAAATATGTTTTTGAATCCACAAAATGATTTATATGATCAGTAGGTTCAAAACAATCCATTTGCCAAAGGTTTTATCACAAAAAAAAATTAGAATGAATTTTATATTCAAATTATGCTTACACAAGTTTCTACAAAAACAACCATTTTAACAGAAGCAATTTACTAAAAAAAAGCACATGGTTGGAAAGTACCTGTATTGCTGATTCCATTGATATAAAATTTACAAAATTTGTACGTGTGGATTGAAAGTTATGAATTTTACAAAATCATACATCTAATAGTTTCATTCCTGTTTTTAAAACAAATTCCAGGCCACCTGGACTGTTCTGATTCGTCGAAAACAGTTCGTGCGGATCGTGTTGTATGGTGCGTTGAATCTAACTGAATTTCATGGATCGGATCAGCGCATACCCCTTCGATTAGTCAATCTATCTAAGCCACCAGATGAAGATCTAACGGTCCACATACGATTGACCAAAGGTTGGCGGCGCAACGACGGTGGCTGGAGGCGGCGCGGCTCTAGCGGTGAGGTTGTCGGGGTTACAGGGGGCGAGAGGGCAAGGGAAGGTACTCACCGAGTTCGCAGCATGTTGTTGATGCTCAAGCTTGTGGTCGCGGGGATAGGGGCACACTGTGATGGCTTGAATCGCTCGCCGGAGTTCAAGACGGCGTCTGCATGTTCTGTTGTCGACGGGGACGGGGCTGCAGATCAAGAGAAGGTGATTGGGAGGGGGTGTTAGAACCACGTGGAATCAGAGAACCTCGGAGTGTCATCGAGAGAGATAGAGGGGGTCAGGGTTCACCTGGGAAGGTCGCCGGAGTCCAAGAAGAAGACGGTGGCGAGCGGCGTTGAGGTTGCCGACGCTAGGGGGCTTGCGCGGCTGAGCTAGGAATACTAGGAGATGCGCCAGAGACCAGGGAGGGTACTCATGTGGTCGAGGGGGCGAGGCGCGGCCTGGGTTCGTCGGAATCTTCGCCGGAGGCAGTGGTGGTGTAGCGCAAAATTTCGGCAGCCTGGGGGCGCTCGGGGATGGGAGGTTGAGGGGGAAACAGAGAGGAGGGAGAGGCGCTTAAGAGGGCATGGTCGCGGGGCTGTTAAATGGCATCATTACCGCGCAATCAATCGAAGAAACGGCGACAGAACGGCCGGGCGTGGTCAGCGGCGGGTGAGGACGATGATGAGGTGGCAGTGGGGCCTGGCGTCAGCGAGTGAGAGAGAGGAGGAGTGGGTCCAGGTAGTCAGCGTCTGAAGGGGGAGGTTTCTGAGTGGAAAACGTTTCGGGGAAGGGGAAGAAATGGGCTGCGTTGCTGGGATAGTTGGCTTTGTTTCATTTTTTTGTTCTGAATGTTTTTCTTTTTCCTTTTCTATTTATCTGTTTTGATTTTGTTTAAACTTTTCAAACAACAATTTGATTTCAAACTTCAACCAAACTTTATGTATATTCAAATACTGTTTAATAGTTCATTTTAGAGTCAAATTTAGAATAGTTCATTTATTCTTTTTAGGGTCTTTCATTTATTTTATAAATGGACATTGGTCTTTATTTCATATGTTTTAAAACTTTATTTGAAATCCATAATTTTTACCAAACCTATTCAGTAGGTTTATTTATTTAATTAGGGTGTCAAATAATTCTCCTTGACTCATTTGGAACATTTTTAATATGATTTAAATTGGGTATTTGTTTTTATTCCAAATGAAATCAATTATGGTTTTAAATTCCATAAATTTTATTTAGGTGATTTCCTTGATTCTATTTAAGTTAATTATATAATTTTTACACCACTTGGGTATATTCCAAATATTATTTTCCCATGATTTATTTAACCATTCTTATTAGGGATTGTTTTTATTCATATAGAAATAGAATTTGGTTAATGCCATTTTATTTTATTTGGAAATTTATTTATCCTTTTATTTTATTTGGATTTGGATTATATTTATTCCATTTGCTTATGGATTAGGTCAAGATTTGATTTGGCCTTTAAATATTCCTCATTTAATGTTTCTTTCTTTATCTTATAAAATCCATATCTTTTTATTTAAAGATCCAAACTTGGTGATTCAAATTGGTAAAATCTTATTTAATATTTGTTTATCCTTTTAAATATCTTTAGGATTATTTGCTCACCATTTGGTATGGATTTTTAGATAGGTGCTTTATTAGTTTTGGAAATTCAATTCCCTTATCTTATTAAATTCATAAGATTTTATTTATGGCTCCAAATTAAGTGAAACCAATTCATATGGTTTTATAATATTTCTATTTGTCATTCTTGATCAGTTATAAATGTTTGTTGACAAAATTTTATATGGATCAAAACCATGGTCTTAGAGATATCTTGGAAATGATTTTATTCCATTAAGGTTTTAGAGTTTTGGTTTATTTTCCAAGTGTTTAAATTTTCAAGATGCTTTTATGAAGGAAGCATTCCACTTGATTTGAATTTAGTTGGATTCAAACATTATTCAAATTTTGTTCAAGATGGGATTTTAAGTTTCCATTTAGAAATAAAAAGTTTCTTTTCACCCTAAATTTCAACAATTGTTTATTTGTTTAATTATTTTTCACATTACAAAATTTGGAAAATTTTGGGATGTGACATGCTACCACCCTTAAAATAAATATCGTCCCGAGATTTGGGAAAGATAGGGTTACAAGTTGGCTCAAAGCAAATAGGGTACTACCACCCTTAAATTTTTTCCACTAGATTACTTCTTGGCTTGCTTGGGATCTTGATGAAATCTCTCTGTGCAAACATCTGCATAGTGTCCTTTGTTTCCACACTTGAAACATGTGACAAGGCTGAGATCCTTCATAGGCTTGTTTATCATGTGCTTCATCTTTTCTGGACAATTGCTTGCATAATGTCCTTGATCACCACAATTGTAACATGTGACAAGATTGAGTTCTGCACGTATCTTATGTGGACAAGTGGACACATAATGGCCTAGATCTTTGCAGTTGTTGCACCACACTTGGCTAATCTCCTTATATTTTTGCTTCTTCTCTGGACATTCATTGGCATAGTGTCCCATCTCTTTGCAATGGCAACATTGCACTTGGCTTTTGTCTTTCTTCTTCTTGGGTTTCTCCAAAGCTAAGAGTGCTTCTAGTTCATGCTCTTCATATCTTATATCAAAGGTGGGAAAGTTTCCTGGTGTCCTTATTCTTTTCCTTGGATAATACATATGTCTCCTCTTTGGTCCATCAAAATGAGTCATATTGCATGGAGGTGCAAGCTGAGATTTTCCTTTGTCTTCATGGGGGTTTACAATCTGTGGATGCACTCCACCTTGTTTCCTTTGTTGAACTATGGAATAGATGGGCATTGGATAGGGACATGATTATTTCCTTCACATAGGAAACAAGTAGCTTGAGCTGTGGGGCATTGATTTGTTGGATGTTTCTCTTCACAATTGGGGCATTGATCCTCATGCTCTTTGGAAATGTGATCCTTGTCTCCACAAACATTGCAAGCTTGAGTTCCTTCTAGAATATCATCCTTGACATCCTTGTTGTCACAAACTCCTTGGGAAGGGTTGTCTCCCATGTTGATCATTTGACTTGTCATCCTATGCAACAATTGGGTTTGGGTTTCAAAAAACCTTTGCATGGTTGGGTCTAACTCATTGTTGTTGGCTAAAAACTGAGTTGTCATCTGATTCAAATGGGTTTTGTTTACTAGTAGTTGTTCTCTCATGTTGAACTCTTGGTTGTTGTTGTTTCCATCCTTTATGTTGGAGTTTCTTGGAGTAGTCATCTGTTTGGGTTGGATTGGGATTAGAATATGCAAAAGATTTCTAAGGAATTAATTCTAATCACACACATCACAATTCACACAAGCAATGTGCAAGCAATCACAGACAAACATTCCACTCAAAGAACAAGTTTCAAGCACATTTTTAGGCAATAAAATAATTTTGCTACACCACATAAGTTGGTGGGTTTGATCTAAACTTAATATGGTGGTACAACATATGGTTCACTTGAGATCTTTCCATCCTTCTTGGTTGATTCTTCTTGAACAAGATCTTTGTATCCTTGGAGAATTCTTGTGTCTTGGTCACAATCTTTCAAAGGTGATGATGGTTCCTTCTAAGTTGTGTTTCCTTAGTCTTCAAGTCTTGAGTAATATTTCTTATCTTACTTGTAGTCTTTAGTGATATCCAAGTTGAAGTCCTTGTTGAGAATAAGGTTGAAATCACTTGAGTTGATGAAGTCCTTTGTTCATGTTGAAGTCTTTGCTCATGGTGGAGGCTTTATCCATCAAGTTTTGAAAAGGAAGAGATGTAGAATCAAAACCAAAATAGTTAAGGAAAGAGTTTACAAGATTGTTTGCAAATAAGTTTTGGAACAAATACAACTCCTATTTTTCTAAGGGGTTTTGTCCAATCCTAGGGTTACAATACTACAGGCAACACAGTGCTCTGATACCATCTGTAAGATCCCTCCCTTTATAAAGGTAAGGAATCCCTGTGATTGCAATGCTAGTCCCTGGATCAATAGCTAGCATCCACAGTTAAGATGTAATATCAAGAAACAAAGGTCGTAATACAACTTTATAACCAGGAATAAAATAATTTATTACATCTTCCATAGCTCATTTGGCTATCTCATTACAATGCAGCAGAATATATCTATAGCACGGGGTCCTTCATCTTCAAAGTGCCACAGGCAATCATGTTGTTTGTAGACTTGTAATCCTAATCAACACACTTCACTAACATCAAACAAACCTGCAACATAATAAGTTACAGCCACAAGGGTCAATACATTTGAATTGTATTGGCAAGTGATACTATGGTAGTATAGTGGAGTCTATCATCTATATGCATTTGGCTAAGTGGAGCTTAGGCTTTCTTTGCTCAAAATAGATTTTCCTTATCATTTGAAAACACTAAGTTTTTGTTTGTCAAAAATCACCCAAGGCATCTCCGAATAGAAATTGGTGATCCTTCAACCCTTGTTTAACCACAAGTTTTAACTTAGAAATTGAGATGAGGAGATTCTTGATAGCTTCCATGTCTTGATGCTCAAATTGTCCTTTGCTAGGGACATGGCTAAGTACTTAGATTTTTCACTCTACAGAGGTGGTGCACTTTCCCCACAAGACTTGGTTTCACCAAGACAGGATCTTTCAGAAGCCTTCCCTTAGACCAGAATGGACGCGCTCCAACCTATCAAACCCCTACCACCAACTGTCCATTTGGCTAAGTTATTGCAACCTATATGATCCAGGCAGAGCCCATAATGCCAAGTGGCTGCACTTGAAGCTTCTCAACATTTGACATCTCAAATCTCTTTGTTCCTGGGTGGCCATCCACAAGTGAGATACACAAGGTAAACCATAGAAATGGGCCTTGTGTAACCATTCAACACAAACCATTCCTTCCATTCCACCCAGGCGATTCATTCACTTAGTTGTTTTATTAAACAAAACACAAGTCCTTGACTTAGAAATATTCCATAGCATGAATATAATCCACCCTTGTTTTCTACTGGCTAAGCTAAGCATGATAGTAGTACGAATCTTAACTTAGGAAAATTCTACTATGGTTTCATCTACTAGGATTTCCCATGGCATAGTTTATACTAGCAAAAATTCCATGCAAGTCCTACTTAGAAAATATCACTAATGCATAGTGAAAATAATGGGACAAAAGTATGAAGCATCACTTGCCTTTTTGGTAGAGAATATAAGTTCACTGCTTGATCTTGCAATACTCACACTCTTCAAATCACTACAATTCAATCAAGCAAGCAATATTTCAATCTACCATTCAAGCAAACATCACATAAAATAATAGAAACAAAGCAATGCATGCAAGCATGCCAAAGATTGTTTTATTTGGAAAGTGGTTTCTAATAGGTTATAAACATTCTAAAACACCTATTGGTAATTTTATATAAGTGGCAAAACCATTTGCAAAAGATTTTACTTATAAATCATTTTTAAACCAAATCAATATTTTATGTGGTTGAAAATGCCTTTAGCAAAGCAACAGTCTTTATAGGGTTCACCAAATACATTTTTAATTCTAAAATTTGGTGTTTGGGGTCAGAGAGTTTAAAATCAAAACATTTCCCAAAGGTTTTTCTCCAAAAGTATTTCCAACATATAAACAACATTTTTATTTGACTAGAATGCTTTAATTCCAAGATTTATTAATTTGCCTCACAAAATATTTTTTGAATCCACAAAATGATTTATATGATCAGTAGGTTCAAACAATCCATTTGCCAAAGGTTTATCACAAAAAAAAATTAGAATGAATTTATATTCAAATTATGCTTACACAAGTTTCTACAAAAACAACCATTTTAAACAGAAGCATTTACTTAAAAAAAGCACATGGTTGGAAAGTACCTGTATTGCTGATTCCATTGATATAAAATTTACAAATTTGTACATGTGGATTGAAAGTTATGAATTTTACAAAATCATACATCTAATAGTTTCATTTCCTTTTTTTTAAACAATTCCAGGCCACCTGGACTGTTCTGATTCGTCGAAAACAGTTCGTGCGGATCGTGTTGTATGGTGCGTTGAATCTAACTGAATTTCATGGATCGGATCAGCGCATACCCCTTCGATTAGTCAATCTATCTAAGCCACCAGATGAAGATCTAACGGTCCACATACGATTGACCAAAGGTTGGCGGCGCAACGACGGTGGCTGGAGGCGGCGCGGCTCTAGCGGTGAGGTTGTCGGGGTTACAGGGGGCGAGAGGGCAAGGGAAGGTACTCACCGAGTTCGCAGCATGTTTTTGAATGCTCAGGCTTGTGGTCGCGGGATAGGGGCACACTGTGATGGCTTGAATCGCTCATCCCGCGAGTTCAAGACGGCGTCTGCATGTTCTGTTGTCGACGGGGACGGGGCTGCAGATCAAGAGAAGGTGATTGGGAGGGGGGACATGTTAGAAAACCACGTGGAATCAAATAATTCTCCTTGAAAACCCTCGGAGTGTCATCGAGAGAGATAGAGGGGGTCAGGATTCACCTGGGAAGGTCGCCGGAGTCCAAGCAGAAGACGGTGGCGAGCGGCGTTGAGGTTTTTCCACTAGAGTTTTGGTTTATTTTCCAAGTGTTTAAATTTTCTTACTTGCGCGGCTGAGCTAGGAATACTAGGAGATGCGCCAGAGACCAGGGAGGGTACTCATGTGTCCTTTGTTTCCACACTTGAAACATGTGACAAGGCTGAGATCCTTCATAGGCTTGTTTATCATGTGCTTCATCTTTTCTGGACAATTGCTTGCATAATGTCCTTGATCACCACAATTGTAACATGTGACAAGATTGAGTTCTGCACGTATCTTATGTGGACAAGTGGACATAATGGCCTAGATCTTTGCAGTTGTTGCACCACACTTGGCTAATCTCCTTATATTTTTTGCTTCTTCTCTGGACATTCATTGGCATAGTGTCCCATCTCTTTGCAATGGCAACATTGCACTTGGCTTTTGTCTTTCTTCTTCTTGGGTTTCTCCAAAGCTAAGAGTGCTTCTAGTTCATGCTCTTCATATCTTATATCAAAGGTGGGAAAGTTTCCTGGTGTCCTTATTCTTTTCCTTGATAATACATATGTCTCCTCTTTGGTCCATCAAAATGAGTCATATTGCATGGAGGTGCAAGCTGAGATTTTCCTTTGTCTTCATGGGGTTTACAATCTGTGGATGCACTCCACCTTGTTTCCTTTGTTGAACTATGGAATAGATGGGCATTGGATAGGGACATGATTATTTCCTTCACATAGGAAACAAGTAGCTTGAGCTGTGGGGCATTGATTTGTTGGATGTTTCTCTTCACAATTGGGGCATTGATCCTCATGCTCTTTGGAAATGTGATCCTTGTCTCCACAAACATTGCAAGCTTGAGTTCCTTCTAGAATATCATCCTTGACATCCTTGTTGTCACAAACTCCTTGGGAAGGGTTGTCTCCCATGTTGATCATTTGACTTGTCATCCTATGCAACAATTGGGTTTGGGTTTCAAAAAACCTTTGCATGGTTGGGTCTAACTCATTGTTGTTGGCTAAAAACTGAGTTGTCATCTGATTCAAATGGGTTTTGTTTACTAGTAGTTGTTCTCTCATGTTGACCTCTTGGTTGTTGTTGTTTCCATCCTTTATGTTGGAGTTTCTTGGAGTAGTCATCTGTTTGGGTTGGATTGGGATTAGAATACGCAAAATATTTCTAAGGAATTAATTCTAATCACACACATCACAATTCACACAAGCAATGTGCAAGCAATCACAAACAAACATTCCACTCAAAGAACAAGTTTCAAGCACATTTTTAGGCAATAAAATATTTTTGCTACACCACATAAGTTGGTGGGTTTGATCTAAACTTAATATGGTGGTACAACTATATGGTTCACTTGAGATCTTTCCATCCTTCTTGGTTGATTCTTCTTGAACGAGATCTTTGTATCCTTGGAGAATTCTTGTGTCTTGGTCACAATCTTTCAAAGGTGATGATGGTTCCTTCTAAGTTGTGTTCCTTAGTCTTCAAGTCTTGAGTAATATTTCTTATCTTACTTGTAGTCTTTAGTGATATCCAAGTTGAAGTCCTTGTTGAGAATAAGGTTGAAATCACTTGAGTTGATGAAGTCCTTTGTTCATGTTGAAGTCTTTGCTCATGGTGGAGGCTTTATCCATCAAGTTTTGAAAAGGAAGAGATGTAGAATCAAAACCAAAATAGTTAAGGAAAGAGTTTACAAGATTGTTTGCAAATAAGTTTTGGAACAAATACAACTCCTATTTTTCTAAGGGGTTTTGTCCAATCCTAGGGTTACAATACTACAGGCAACACAGTGCTCTGATACCATCTGTAAGATCCCTCCCTTTATAAAGGTAAGGAATCCTTGTGATTGCAATGCTAGTCCCTGGATCAATAGCTAGCATCCACAGTTAAGATGTAATATCAAGAAACAAAGGTCGTAATACAACTTTATAACCAGGAATAAGATAATTTATTACATCTTACATAGCTCATTTGGCTATCTCATTACAATGCAGCAGAATATATCTATAGCACGGGGTCCTTCATCTTCAAAGTGCCACAGGCAATCATGTTGTTTGTAGACTTGTAATCCTAATCAACACACTTCACTAACATCAAACAAATCTGCAACATAATAAGTTACAGCCACAAGGGTCAATACATTTGAATTGTATTGGCAAGTGATACTATGGTAGTATAGTGGAGTCTATCTTCTATATGCATTTGGCTAAGTGGAGCTTAGGCTTTCTTTGCTCAAAATAGATTTTCCTTATCATTTGAAAACACTAAGTTTTTGTTTGTCAAAAATCACCCAAGGCATCTCCGAATAGAAATTGGTGATCCTTCAACCCTTGTTTAACCACAAGTTTTAACTTAGAAATTGAGATGAGGAGATTCTTGATAGCTTCCATGTCTTGATGCTCAAATTGTCCTTTGCTAGGGACATGGCTAAGTACTTAGATTTTTCACTCTGCAGAGGTGGTGCACTTTCCCCACAAGACTTGGTTTCACCAAGACAGGATCTTTCAGAAGCCTTCCCTTAGACCAGAATGGACGCGCTCCAACCTATCAAACCCCTACCACCAACTGTCCATTTGGCTAAGTTATTGCAACCTATATGATCCAGGCAGAGCCCATAATGCCAAGTGGCTGCACTTGAAGCTTCTCAACATTTGACATCTCAAATCTCTTTGTTCCTGGGTGGCCATCCACAAGTGAGATACACAAGGTAAACCATAGAAATGGGCCTTGTGTAACCATTCAACACAAACCATTCCTTCCATTCCACCCAGGTGATTCATTCACTTAGTTGTTTTATTAAACAAAACACAAGTCCTTGACTTAGAAATATTCCATAGCATGAATATAATCCACCCTTGTTTTCTACTGGCTAAGCTAATCATGATAGTAGTACGAATCTTAACTTAGGAAAATTCTACTATGGTTTCATCTACTAGGATTTCCCATGGCATAGTTTATACTAGCAAAAATTCCATGCAAGTCCTACTTAGAAAATATCACTAATGCATAGTGAAAATAATGGGACAAAAGTATGAAGCATCACTTGCCTTTTTGGTAGAGAATATAAGTTCACTCCTTGATCTTGCAATACTCACACTCTTCATATCACTACAATTCAATCAAGCAAGCAATATTTCAATCTACCATTCAAGCAAACATCACATAAAATAATAGAAACAAAGCAATGCATGCAAGCATGCCAAAGATTGTTTTATTTGGAAAAGTGGTTTATAATAGGTTATAAACATTCTAAAACACCTATTGGTAATTTTATATAAGTGGCAAAACCATTTGCAAAAGATTTTACTTATAAATCATTTTTAAACCAAATCAATATTTTATGTGGTTGAAAATGCCTTTAGCAAAGCAACAGTCTTTATAGGGTTCACCAAATACATTTTTAATTCTAAAATTTGGTGTTTGGGGTCAGAGAGTTTAAATCAAAACATTTCCCAAAGGTTTTTCTCCAAAAAGTATTTCCAACATATAAACAACATTTTTAATTGACTAGAAATGCTTTAATTCTAAGATTTATTAATTTGCCTCACAAAATATGTTTTTGAATCCACAGAATGATTTATATGATCAGTAGGTTCAAAACAATCCATTTGCCAAAGGTTTTATCACAAAAATAATTTTAGAATGAATTTTATATTCAAATTTTGCTTACACAAGTTTCTGCAAAAACAACCATTTTAACAGAAGCAATTTACTAAACAAAGGGCATGGTTGGAAAGTACCTGTCTTGCTGATTCCATTGATATAAAATTTGCAAAATGTGGACGTGTGGATTGAAAGTTATGAATTTTACAAAATCATACATCTAATAGTTTTATTCCTGTTTTTAAAACAAATTCCATGCCACGTGGACTGTTCTGATTCGTCGAAAACGGTTTGTGCGGATCGTGCTGTGTGGTGCGTTGGATCTAACTGAATTGCACGGATCGGATCAACGCATACCCCTTCGATTAGTCAATCTAGCTAAGCCACCAGATGAAGATCTAACGGTCCACAGACGATTGACCAAAGGTTGGCGGCGCAGCGACGGTGGCTGGCGGCAGCGCGACTCTGGCGGTGAGGTTGCCGGGGTTACAGGGGGCGAGAGGGCAAGGGAAGGTGCTCACCGAGTTCGCAGCACGTTGCTGATGCTCAAGCTTGTCGTCACGGGGACATGGGCGCACTATGATGGCTTGAATCGCTCGCCAGAGTTCAAGATGGCGTCTGCACGTTCTGTTGTCGACGGGGACGGGGCTGCAGATCAAGAGAAGGTGATTAGGAGGGGGCGTTAGAACCACGTGGAATCAGAGAACCTCGGAGTGTCATCGAGAGAGATAGAGGGGGTCTGGGTTCACCTGGGAAGGTCGCCGGAGTCCAAGCAGAAGACGGTGGCGAGCGGCGTTGAGGTTGCCGACGCTAGGGGGCTTGCGCGGATGAGCTAGGAATACTGGGAGATGCGCCAGAGGCCAGGGAGGGTTCTCGTGTTGTCGAGGGGACGAGGCGCGGCCTGGGTTCGTCGGAATCTTCGCCGGAGGCGTCGGAGGCAGTGGCGGTGTAGCGCAAAATTTCGGCAGCCTGGGGCACTCGGGGATGGGAGGTTGAGGGGGAAACAGAGAGGAGGGAGAGGCGCTTATGAGGCGTGGTCGCGGGGCTGTTAAATGGCGTCATTACCGCGCAATCAATCGAAGAAACGGCGACAGAACGGCCGGGCGTGGTCAGCGGCGGGTGAGGACGACGATGAGGTGGCAGTGGGGCCTGGCGTCAGCGAGTGAGAGAGAGGAGGAGTGGGTCCAGGTAGTCAGCGTCTGAAGGGGGAGGTTTCTGAGTGGAAAACGTTTCGGGGGAGGGAAAGAAATGGGCTGCGCTGCTGGGCTAGGTTGGGCCTGCTGGGCTAGTTGGCTTTGTTTCATTTTTTTGTTCTGAATGTTTTTCTTTTTCCTTTTCTATTTATCTGTTTTGATTTTGTTTAAACTTTTCAAACAACAATTTGATTTCAAAGTTCAACAAAACTTTATGTATATTCAAATACTGTTTAATAGTTCATTTTAGAGTCAAATTTAGAATAGTTCATTTATTCTTTTTAGGGTCTTTCATTTATTTTATAAATGGACATTGGTCTTTATTTCATGTGTTTTAAAACTTTATTTGAGATCCATAATTTTTACCAAACCTATTCAGTAGGTTTATTTATTTAATTAGGGTGTCAAATAATTCTCCTTGACTCATTTGGAACATTTTTAATATGATTTAAATTGGGTATTTGTTTTTATTCCAAATGAAATCAATTATGGTTTTAAATTCCATAAATTTTATTTAGGTGATTTCCTTGATTCTATTTAAGTTAATTAAATAATTTTTATACCACCTGGGTATATTCCAAATATTATTTTCCCATGATTTATTTAACCATTCTTATTAGGGATTGTTTTTATTCATATAGAAATAGAATTTGGTTAATGCCATTTTATTTTATTTGGAAATTTCTTTATCCTTTTATTTTATTTGGATTTGGATTATATTTATTCCATTTGCTTATGGATTAGGTCAAGATTTGATTTGGCCTTTAAATATTCCTCATTTAATATTTCTTTCTTTATCTTATACAATCCATATCTTTTTATTTAAAGATCCAAACTTGGTGATTCAAATTGGTAAAATCTTATTTAATATTTGTTTATCCTTTTAAATATCTTTAGGATTATTTTCTCACCATTTGGTATGGATTTTTAGATAGGTGCTTTATTAGTTTTGGAAATTCAATTCCCTTATCTTATTAAATTCATAAGATTTTATTTATGGATCCAAATTAAGTGAAACTAATTCATATGGTTTTATAATATTTCTATTTGTCATTCTTGATCATTTATAAATGTTTGTTGACAAAATTTTATATGGATCAAAACCATGGTCTTATAGATATCTTGGAAATGATTTTATTCCATTAAGGTTTTAGAGTTTTGGTTTATTTTCCAAGTGTTTAAATTTTCAAGATGCTTTTATGAAGGAAGCATTCCACTTGATTTGAATTTAGTTGGATTCAAACATTATTCAAAGTTTGTTCAAGATGGGATTTTAAGTTTCCATTTAGAAATAAAATGTTTCTTTTCACCCTAAATTTCAACAATTGTTTATTTGTTTAATTATTTTTCACATTACAAAATTTGGAAAATTTTGGGATGTGACAGGCTACCACCCTTAAAATAAATCTCGTCCCGAGATTTGGGAAAGATAGGGTTACAAGTTGGCTCAAAGCAAATAGGGTACTACCACCCTTAAAATTTTTGCACTAGATTACTTCTTGGCTTGCTTGGGATCTTGATGAAATCTCTCTGGGCAAACATCTGCATAGTGTCCTTTGTTTCCACACTTGAAACATGTGACAAGGCTGAGATCCTTCATAGGCTTGTTTATCTTGTGCTTCATCTTTTCTGGACAATTGCTTGCATAATGTCCTTGATCACCACAATTGTAACATGTGACAAGATTGAGTTCTTCACGTATCTTCTATGGACAATTTTACACATAATGGCCTAGCTCTTTGCAGTTGTTGCACCACACTTGGCTAATCTCCTTATATTTTTGCTTCTTCTCTGGACATTCATTGGCATAGTGTCCCATATCTTTTTAATGGCAACATTGCACTTGGCTTTTGTCTTTCTTCTTCTTGGGTTTATCCAAATCTAAGAGTGCTTCTAGTTCACGCTCTTCATATCTTATCTCAAAGGTGGGAAAGTTTCCTGGTCTCCTTATTCTTTTCCTTGGATAATACATATGTCTCCTCTTTGGTCCATCAAATTGAGTCATATTGCATGGAGGTGCAAGCTGAGATTTTCCTTTGTATTCATGGGGGTTTACAATCTGTGGATGCACTCCACCTTGTTTCCTTTGTTGAACTATGGAATAGATGGGGCATTGGATAGGGACATGATTATTTCCTTCACATAGGAAACAAGTAGCTTGAGTTGTGGGGCATTGATTTGTTGGATGTTTCTCTTCACAATTGGGGCATGTGATGACCTGAGCTCAAGCTACTTTATTCAAGCAAACTAAACAACCTAAGCAAAGCAAACAAAAACTAAGACGCTTCAAGAACACCACAACTGTGCATGAAACAATAAAAACGAAGTGTCTAGACATACCTGAGCTTTTTATTGATGAAGAAGGGGATGCCTTAGGCATCCCCAAGCTTTGACGCTTGTACCTGTTGGAGTTTTCTTGGGATGACACCGGGGTGGCATCCCCAAGCATGAGCTTTTGTCCATTCTTCATCTTATTACATCATTTTCTCTCTACACCTGAAAATTTTCCTTCATACAAAACTTCACATAATCTTCATTAGCAACATTAGTGTATTCAAAAGATATTAGACCTCTGGCAAAGCTTTGGAATAGCAAGGCTTTTCACTAAAAACACAAGCTACTGTAGTAACTCCTTAAAAAATCTCAATTAACCTAAATAGAACTAAAAAAGGAATCAATAAGAAGCAAATGCAAATAATGGCAGAAATCTGTCAAAACAGACCAGTAGGTAGAAATCGATTTTTTCGAACATCTTCTGTTGCTCAAATCAAAATGTGTTGAACTAACGAAAGTTAGATAACATACTGGGGGATTTATTTGTAAATATTGAGCTGAATCCGAGTTATAGAGACTCCTCACGATTTTTTTTGGTGGAGGACAGAAATCTGTTTCGAGGCAGCAACTCCCCAAATCTTACTTCCCTCTCATTAGAGGTCATTCTTGGCACAAAAAGAAAAAAAAGGATAAGGAGAGGTCATTACTGAAGTAATAATTTCTAAGACTCAAGTAAACTCTTGGGTTATCTCCCAACAAGTACTTTTCTTTAATGCCTTTAAGTTAGGCACAAGAAGCAAGAAGAATCAAGTATTTTCAAATGAGGAAGCATTAACATCAAACCTTGCTTTCAAAGGGGGAGCAAAGAGAAACTTCTCTCTTCTAATTGGGAAGTGTTCAATACCTTTCTTGAATGGAAAATGATATTTAATGGTGCCTTATTTCATATCAATGATGGCACCAACTGTTCTAAGAAAAGGTCTTCCCAAAGTAATAGGACAAGAAGCATTGTATTCAACATCCAAAACATAGAAATCCACAGGGACATAAGCATTATTAACCATAATGAGCACATCATCAATACTCTCCATGAGTTTCTTCTTAGCATTATCATTGAGTGGGATATCTAAATAACAATCTTCCAATGGTGGCAAATCAAGCATTTCATAAATTTTCCTAGGCATAATAGAGACACTAGAACCAAGATCACATGAAGCTTTGAGGTCAAAGTCATTCACTTGCATATTAATAATGGGTTCCCAACTATCTTCTACTTTACTAGGAATAGAAGCTTTGTGTTTTAGCTTCTCTTCCTTAATCTTAACAAGAGCATCTGTAATGTGTTTGGTAAAGGCAACATGCATATCACTAGCATCAGGACTTCTAGCAAGCTTTTGCAAGAACATAATCACTTCAGAAATATTGCAACCATCAATATCTCAAACTTGGCATCACTAGTAGTAGGCTCAATAGGCTTAGGCATAGTAGGAGGAGGAATAGGGACTACTTGTGGTTTAGTGGTGATGGTGCACACACTATTGTTTCTATCAATTTTAGCTTCCCTTTCCCACTTAGCATGAAGTTGAGCTAATAGCCTAACATTTTCATCAATAGTAACTTGTATGGCATGAGCAGTAGCAAAGGTATTTTCCATAGTTTCAGGTTTAGCGGCCATTTTATTAATCAAGGAGGACTGAGCTTCAGACAAAGAGGATATATTTTTCTCAGCACTCAAATTTTTTGACTGTAGACTAGGAATTTCTCTATTCAGATTCTCAAGCTGATGGCTAATGTTTTACAAGTAGAGCAAAGTAGATACTAAACAAGCATGGGGCATCAAAAATTATAGATACGTTTCCAACGTATCAGACAGCAACCCTTGTGACATAGGAGATAGTGATGATGATGGTTTTGTGAAGAAAATTAAGCTATCCACTGGTAGTAAGAGAAAGCTAAATAAGCCAAAGAAAAGAGTTTGGTATGATGAGACAAGAACTGACCCACATGAACAATTTGCATTGAAGCTGTGCTTCAAGGATGTTTACCAATTCAGGAGGGCTCTTAGGACTTATCACATAACCCAACTATGAAATTTTAAGTACTGGAGAAATGACAACGAGTGGATTATAGTCCATTGAAGTGAGAGGGACACAACTGGTTGCCCATTCTACTTGACAGCCTCATCTATTGCCCATGAGAAAACATTTTGCATTAGGAAAATGAGAGGAGTGCACACTTGTATTTCCTATGGTGATAACACTAAAGTCACTATTGATTGGGTTGCCAAGAAATCTGAGCATGCAATGAGGATCGACCTCAACACATGTGTTGATACTTTAATAGACAATGCTAAGTTAAAGTTGTGCCTTGGCAAATATAGCTTCTTGTTGATCTTGGGGATCTTTAATAGACTTCACAAAAGCTGCCCATTCGGATATATGCCATCGGCTAGATAATATCCCATTGTGTACGCATGATCCATGACCTTATAATTGAAAGTAGGTGCCTCTCCAACCACAAGGTTTGCAAACAAATGGGATCTTTATAACACATTGATGTCATTGAGTGTTCCGGATAGCCTAAAAAAATAGTGCCAAATCCACAAATCCTACAAAGCAACTGCCTCGAGCACAATGGTAGCATCATGGATTTTACCATAATACGTGCCATGCCATGATTTTGGACAATTTTTCCAAGTCCAATGCATGCGATCTATACCAGCAAGCATGCCCAACCATCCCCTTTTTTCATTTATCTCCATCAACCGCATGGGGCGCCATATGTAATCACTCGCATGGCAGCCGAGATCTTTTGGTAGGTGCTAAATCCTAGGTCGCCGATAGCGTTGCGCCGTTGCTTGAAGTATGTCGAATTGGCCTCAACAGTTTGACAATTTTGACGAACAAGCTATGGTGCATTCGGTACCTCCTACGGAAAAGATGCGGCGGATATGTTGGTACCTCTGTGAAGTAATCCTCCATCAAGGTGGCATGGCCGAGGAAGCGGTTGCTTTATATGTATGTGCGACCCATCACCGACCCATGCCTCTGATCCAGCAGCTTGGCGCGGTCCTCGTGATCCTTGACGGGGAGGAGGACAATGGCAGTCTCGCAATCATCATCCTCGAGCAGATCCTCAAGGTCAGAATCATCCGACGATGACCAATCGGACAAATCGTCCTCGAGCCGATGCTCGCTCGAGTTCATCCTTGATGCAGCGGTGGCGGAGCTTGGATGCGGGGCGCGACACGGAGAGGCGACGGCCGGGCGGGGTGCCTGACCTTTAGGGGCGGCTAGGCAAGGGCAGCGGGAGCCGAATCGGGTGGCTAGCGGCAGCGGCGGCGCGAGATCCAAGGGTGGCGCACGCAGAAGGGGAAGAGGAAGTGTGCGCGACTGGAGCTAAAACTTCAACACACCCTATTCTTCTCCCGAGTGCAGGATGGCGTGCGGATTAGCCTCCCGACCCGCGTTTGTACAGGTCGAAGAGCCGTTTTTAGGTCAGCCCTCAAAAAAAATTATGGATCGCGTCATTTGAGGGTTCTGTTCTACGCCAATTTCCCCCTCCAACCCTTATATAGACGGTTATTTTAAGGGTTTGCCCCTTTTAAGGGCTCTATTAGCGATGCTCTAAGAACTATCAGACACAATGATGATAATCAAGTGCTCTTATATTGAAAATGGATTTTAGAAAATCTTATGATAAAGTTAAATGGTATTTTTTCTAGAAGATTCTTAGACTGAAGGGATTCTCTCTAGAGTTGCATGCCTTAATCCAGAGTATTATTTTAGGAGGTAGTGTAGACATCAAATTCAATGATAATACTGGTAGATACTTCCAAACGAGAAAATGGTAAGACAAGATGACCCATTATTTCAATAATATTTAATATAGCAGTTCATATGTTAGTTATCATGATTGAACGCGCAAATATAAAGGCCAAATTGAGGATTACTCCTCATCTAGTTGATGGTGGTATATCTATCCTTTAATATGTCAGCGATATAATTCTCTTTCTGGAAAGCAAGAATTCTGAAATTAATTTTAGCAGCATTCGTGCAACTTTCTCGAGTCTAAAAATAATTTTCATAAAAGCGAATTGTTTTATTTTGGCGAGTCCCAAAACGAGGCTAGTCTATATGCTGAATTATTTGGTTGTGGGTAAGGCATGTTTCAAGTTACCTACTTGGGTATTCCGATACGTTATTGAAGACTTACAAATGCTGCATGAAAATATGTCGAGAAGAGACTACAAAAAAGGTTAAGCACATGCAACCTCAGAACGAAAGATTGATCCTAGTAAATCCAGTATTAAGTAATATGGTATTATTCATTATGTCATTCTTCCTTCTTCATAAAGATGTTTTGAATAAATTGAATTATTTTCAATCGAGATTCTTTTGGCAAGGGGATGGTGCAAAAATAATACCGTTTGGCTAAGTGGAGTGTGATTGGCTGTCCCAAATAACAAGGCGGGCTAGGTATATATGACCTAGAGGTTAAGAATACCGCCCTCTTGGGTAAAGGGTTGTTCAAGATACTTACAGAAAATGGTGTATGTCAAACCCTCCCCAGAAGAAAATATATTGGCTCAAAATGCCTTGTTCCGGGTCTTATGGAAGCTTGGGGACTCACATTTTTGGGTTGGTCTGCTGGCTATGAAGAAACATTCTTTTTTAATTTGGATCATTCAACATTAAGGATAGCTCAAAAATTAGATTCTGGAAGGAAAGATGGCTGAGCAATTCTACTCTTCGGGATCATATCTGACTCTATACAACATTGTTCATCACAAGGCCACTATGTTAGAATCTTTTCCACTGAATATGACATTCAGAAGAGACTTAATTGGCCCCAGGCTTGCATCTTGGAACACGTTGTTACAACATCTTGCAATGGTGCAATATTTGCAAGGGACCATTGAGTTTTGGTAGAATTTAACTAGGAGTCGACAATTCTTAGTGGATTCCATGTATAAAGCTTTGATTTAGCCAATCATGTCAGTCGATAACAACAAGAAGATCTGGAACATGAATATACAACTTAAAATTCAGACATTTTCATGGTATCTATGCCGAGGGGGCATTCTTACCAAATACAACCTTGTCAAGCTGAATTGGCATGGCGGTACAGGTTATGTTTTTTGTCATCATGATGAAATAATTAAACATCTGATTTTCCAATGTAAATTTGCGTGTTCTATATGTCCAATCATTCAAGTAGCTTCTGGCTTGCACTAGTACATATCGGGTCTATGAAGGCCCCTACCACACATGCAAGACCCTTTTCGTGGATGGCGCGGAATATTGCTAACATCACAAAATTTTGACCATATTCCCGTGGCATAGATAGACTCCATAGTGCGTACATCGCACACAATTTTTTCTAAGATAGTAGAAAATACATCGCACATGACCTATCTTTGGAAAATCGTGTGCATAGTTTTTGAGCCCATCTTTTTATATGTTGCTGGTATGGACCTAGAGCATCCATTTTGGGCATTGGTCAATTTTAGAAAAATAAGTTGCATAGCTTTTAAATTTAAAAGGGATTTTGGGCATTGGTCAAGTTTAGAGAAATAATTTGCATAGTTTTTAAATTTAAAAGGGATTTTGGGCAGAAACATTGCTAGGGTTTTTGGGAGATTTGGTACATGATTCCTATGAAATATTTTTGCATATTTGGGTTGTATATGCCCTAGGGATCATCCCCTATTTTTGGTAGATTTTTCAGAAGCATGTAGAGGGTACTTCCTTTGAAAAGCTAGGTTTAGGGTTTTACTTCTATAAAGAAAAGGAAAATAGAAAGGCGAGTTTTTTCTTAGGAAAATAGTCATGGGTCAACTTATCTTGCATATGTTTATTCTTGATGTTGGAGTCACTCGATCACACTGCCTTTGTCGAGATAGCGATCACCCTCTAGGTCATTCAGTATGCGCGTCTACAACTGGGGATCATCAAAAAGCCCCAAGATTTCTCGATGACTTGGCACTTAACTCCCTCCGGGTAGTGGGCAGACGAAGAAGCAAACGACCGCTGCGCCGAAGTGGGTGCCTCCACCACCGGGCCTTGTGAAGCTCAACGCCGATGCAACAACAGCCAAAACAAGAGACGGAGGAGCGCTAGGCGTGGTGTGCCGCAGTGAAGCGGGAGCCTTCCTGGGTGCCTCGACCCTTACTCTAGCAGGTTCATATACACCAACTATGTTGGAGTCCATGGCCTGCCACGAAGCGCTCGTTTTGGCACAAGATTTAAATCTACATGTCATATATGTGGCGACCGGTTGCCTGAAAGTCATCAGCGATCTTAGGGTACGTACAATGCAACGCGTAACCAGGGGCGCTAGGAATTAATCTCGTCCGTTTCATATTATTCCTGATCGTTTTCATGGCATCGACGCATAGATAAGAGTCTGGTACTTAAAATATTGCTGCAAAATAATGCTACAAGCTGCCGATGCTTATTAGCATAGATTAATGACCACTCAATAAGTGTTTATATTACTCCCTCCAATCCATATTACTTGTTACTAAACTGGACGTATCTAGACATGTTTTAGTGATAGATATATCTATTTTAATGACAAGTAATATGTATCGAGGAAGTAGCGTCCTTGCAATGTACATACACTTAATCAACATTACTTTGGTGCCTATGGAGTGATCACACGAGGGGATCAAAGAGACGGCGTGCTTGTTCATGATAGCATCGTTCAGGCATGAATTTAGATGGACCAGTGGAGAAGCTCATCGACTAGATCGTAGTTCTGGCTCTCCTGAAAACGTTATAATTGAACAATAAAGAGCTGTCAGCTTTTTTTTTTTCAGGTATTAGAGGTGCTAACACGACTGCATGAACCGAATCATCCTCGATAACAGCCAATGTGCACCGACCCACACACAGACGCATCGTCACTAGGGTGTCAAGCGAGATGTATTACGGCACTGCTTTTTTAACTATTTTTTCATTAATTTTGCTATTCTCTTTGATCTATATTAACTGACTTTGATTTGTTAAAATTTGGATGAACCTATACACTCCCTCCGGCCCATATTAATTGACTCAATTTTGTCTAGATTTAAATGAATCTTAACACTATTTATTACTCCCTCTGTCCAAGAATAGATGTCTAAGTTTTTTCAAATTTTGGATTAATCTATATTCTAAACAGTGTCTAGATTCATCCAAATTTCAACAAATTTGAGACATCTATTTTGGGATGGAGGAAGTATATAGGTTCATCCAAATTTTGATAAATCAAAGTCAATTAATATGAATCGGAGGGAGTATTAAATAGTGTCTAAATTCATTCAAATCTAACTAAATTTGATCGATATGGACCGGATGGAATAGCTTTTATGACCTCTTTTTTCTATATTTTTTTGCGGGTCGTTATACGGGTTCCCGCTTGCCACCATAATCATCACCATTTCTACCTTTTGAATACGACAGGATCGAGAAAACATTCCCGGCGAAATGTTGTACGGAGAACTGACGACATCGGACCTCCTGAAACGCGGTTCTCCACGTACAGCCACGGGCACGAAGCCGCAGAGCAAACACCTTTTTTTTTTTTTTTTTTTTATTGAGGATAGCAGACCACCAACCTGCCGTCAGCGGCAGCGCTACCCACCGCCACTGCGTCCCAGCCAGAGCGCCCACGCAGCCCTACCCACGACGGAATCTCATGCCGCCGGCCAGGCAACCTCGGATTAATTTAGCTGGGCTTGGGCCGAGGCGAGACCCAGAAACGTGGAATGTCGCCGGGCGGGTCACACGGTCAGTGCGGTGGTCTTGACCACCCACTGGTTAACAAATAGTCGTTGCCCCGGGATCGAACAAAAGCGACGCCCCGCTGGAGACACGGGGACGAGACCGGGTAAAACTTCCGCCTACTCCCCCCTCCTCCCCTGTCCTCTTCCTCCTCCTCCCCTGCTTCCGCGACTCGACCACCACGCGGCGTCGGTGCGGCGGCGGCGCCAGCACAGCGCCAGCGCCACCGCAAAATTCTGTTCGCCCGGGGCAAGCACCGGCGGAGCTTCGGCTATATCTGCTCCCACCGCAGCTGCCGTCACATCATCTGTCTTCCCAGGTTGGTGACTGCTATCCCCTTCCAGCTCTTCCTCCCCTTGCGCCAATCTGGGTTGCGCGATAGAAATTTACAAGCTAGTACTACGTTTTCAACTCCCCTGCTTGTTCCCCTTCCTTCCTTAGTATACTGCTGCGATCGAGTGGAGCAACTAGTTCGTGTGTGGTTGGCCCATGAATCCTGCTGACATGGGTTGATTTCGTTCCGTCGACAGCTGCGGCCACAGATTAGAACTGGCCTCCGAGCGTCGTAAAGGCTTCACGGAGGCCACGGCGCATGGGGACCTCCGCCAGCTGCCTGTGGGGCGGCTCCAAGTCCACCCCAGATCGAACTGGTCAACCCGTGGCGGCGTCTCCTCGTTCCGGTACGTTCCCATTTGGTTCCATTCGGAAATTTGTTGCAAGCTTCCCTGTTTAGCAATGTTGTTGCCAATCACTCTATGGAGTCTCCTTAGTAGATTTGTCAATTATCTGCTTTTAGAGGATTCAGTGGTGAGAAATTTAGGGTGGCTTCGCTAGTGCCTTTATAAAACATAATTTTTGGCAACTCAACTATTTCCTTCAAACAATGAGACTGAAGAGCTGGGACTTCTATCAGTACAAACTATAGAACACTAGATATTCTGTACATTAATTTCTTTGTAACAGAAAATGATCTAGCTATTTTTCAGTTTTTTCATACATATATAACAGTGTCGTTAGCGTGATGTTCCTTCGAAGACAAAAATCTAGGCCCAAAATACCAAAACATTGTGACACAGTAAATGTTCTGTGAGTATAATCATAAGTTCGCCTAAATTGGTAACACCACACAAAACCAGCTATTTTGTTCTGCATTTCTTTCTTGTTAGCCGTGTCATATGCAATTCAGGTTTGACTGAACCATTTCCTACATTAGATGTCATGTGTTCCAGTCAGAAACTATACCATAACCGTTCGGCAATATCTAATATTAAAAAAATTATGTCTGTTTCTTAATATACAGAGATTCTTTTGTTATGTTTAATCATGTCACTGAGAGGATCTTGAGCATAACCATGGTGCTCTCACTTCCTCGGCCATAATGTTTACTATCCTGTTTCGGTCCACTTGTGCTTAGCCTTTTTGTTTTTTAACTACCACTGATGATATCACCTATGGAAAAAGTCCAGGCCATGTATTATCAAGATCAGGACGGAATGTACAAGTCTTCTCCCTAAGAGAGTTGAAGTCTGCCACCCGGAATTTTAACATGATGAACTGCATTGGCCGTGGAGGTTTTGGACCAGTTTATAAGGTAAACCATTGGATTGGTTTCATGCATTGTGATGTTGTCTTCCTACTGTATGTCGCATGTTATCACTTACTTTTACTGCAAAATTCTGTTTTGAAAGAATTATGGTTGACCAAACCGCAAATATGGAATGAGTGACAATGATTCTCCTTCAATTAGGGAGAGCTGAAAGATGGCACTCAAGTTGCAATTAAAAGGCTTTCAGCTGAATCAAAGCAAGGAGCTAATGAATTCTTGACAGAGATCGATGTCATCTCTAATGTCAGGCACCCCAACCTTGTAAAGCTGATTGGTTGCTGCATCGAAGGGAATAACAGATTATTGGTGTATGAATTTGTAGAGAACAACAGTTTGTCAAATGCTTTGCTTGGTAAGCTCAATAATGGAACTTTACTTGCAAGAAGTCTGACCTGTCTATTAACCATCATAAACCTGTGTAACTTGTGATCAGGACCAAAGAGTAGATGTATCCCATTGAACTGGCAAAGGAGAGCAGCCATTTGCACCGGAACTGCTTCTGGTCTTGCATTTCTTCACGAGGAAGCACAGCCACGCATTGTCCACCGTGATATCAAGGCTAGCAACATCTTACTCGATAAGAAATTGCTTCCTAAAATTGGAGATTTTGGACTGGCCAAGCTTTTCCCTGACGCCATCACTCACATTAGCACGCGTGTTGCAGGAACAATGTCAGTACTTCTCTAAATATTTTGCTGCATTTACCTAGTTTTATAGTGGTTTTATGCGTACTTGTGTATATTCTCTCCAGAAACATATTGAACTTTCTTTTTTGCGATAAAAGCAAACATATTTTAATCAGCTGCCTTCATTTACCTTTCCCCCAATTGAGCCAAGTTACTGATGTGTCACTGTCAAGATAATTGGTTGCAGTTTGCTTTATCTGTAGCAACACACTTTTATTGATCTTCGGGGATATGATTCTCCTGCAGGGGTTACTTGGCACCAGAGTATGCCTTGTTGGGACAGTTAACCAAGAAAGCAGATATATATAGTTTTGGGGTGCTTCTTCTTGAAGTGATAAGTGGTGAAGGCAGCAGTAAATCGACTTGGGGGGAAGATATGCATGTCCTTGTGGAATGGGTAACTCACTTTCCTCTCCCATTTCCGCATAGACATCAATTGCCATGATTGCATCAACTCTTCATAGCCATAGGATCATACATCTGCACATAAGAGTACTAGATTTTCCCATGATAGACTTGCATCACATATTGGAATGGTTGTCCTATTTTAGTTTCAACATGGAGAATTTTTTGTATGCAAACATCTTTTGTTTTTTAACATGGGCTGAACTGCAGACATGGAGGCTACGAGAAGAAGGAAGGCTTTTGGAAATTGTTGATCCAGACCTGGAAGAATACCCAGAGGACCAAGTGCTTCATTTCATCAAGGTGGCACTCCTGTGTACCCAAGCAACGGCGCAGCAGAGGCCATCCATGAAGCAGGTGGTGCATATGCTATCTAACATAACAGAAATCGATCTGCAGAACGCTGTCCCACCAGGTGTGCTGAAAGAACCCCGTCCTAAAACGGGTAGTTTGTCACTGGACACGTCCTCAAGTCAAATGACCAGACGTAATGCGGCTGAATCCTGCAGCACACAGACCAGAGACATGAACAGCTATCAGTTTAGCACGACCGAGGTTTCGCCTAGGTGATACGGTGGACGAGCCTGCAAGCTTGCTCGCCACCTTCAGAGGACTCACACACTGACATGAGGTTTTGCTGTGTTGGGGTTGCTCACACAGTTTTTCTTGAGATGAGAAATTGAACAGTGTATACTTCAACCCTGACCCATATTTATCCTGGTTCAGGAACTAGACAGGATGTGAGGGGAATATCTGTGAATTGGTGGTGTGCAGAATGTCTAGTTCACTTTCTCAAAGGGCCTCACACGAGTTAATTCTTTAGTCCCCGGATGCATTGCAGGAACAGTATGTCTTTGAGACTTCAGGCATAAAAGGCACCATATAGATGAGGATGTAGTGAAGAACAGGATGAACACCTTATATACTGTACATAAAACCCTCTATCAAAGGTCACAGAGTCACAGAATAACTGCATTTTTCATGACCTAATTTTACCTTTACTCATGCTGGATGAACATATGGTGTAAAATTGTTGGTTGGGGAATAAATTAGTTGGTTTCTGCCAATCATTTATGCAATGGACTTCTTTGTTCATAGTAGGATGTATATTATCCCACGCAACGATCTGGAGGGTGTTCACTTTTTCTTTGAAGAAACTGGGCGTAAAATTGATGGTTGGGGTATAGATAGTTGCTTTGTACAAATCAGTTATGTAAGTATGGTATAAAGCTTAATACCTCCGTTTTAAAATATAAATGTTTTGGTATGCTAAAATAGCCTACCAAAACGTCTTATATTATAAACAAAGATAATATGTCTTAAAAAATTAATTACAAGGTAGTATGTGCTAAAATTTTCAATTGCAAAGCAAATTATTTCCTAGTGCATTTTGCAAAAAAGTTCACGGATCTATTAATAATCATCAACAGTGGTACAAAGAGCTAAACGTAATAAAATTTACAAATAGGTCTTTGGACCACCTAACAAATACTACAAGAGCCAGAGCGAGCCGAGTGCGCACTATCATCGTTCCTCCATCATCGAAGCCGAGCAAAGTTTGTTATAATAAAACTTGGTGTGGTAGTCAGACGGAAAGTGTGCTAAGCCCTCAAAGGACTAGCACACCAGAGGAACAAAGTAGGAAAATGTCTATAGCCGTCATTTTTAATGGCGCGCCTAGAAAATCACACGCCACCAATTTCAGAGAAAATATTACTGGCGCCCAATATTTAGCGAATGCCATGCATAAAACCTTTTAGTGGCATTCGGAGGCCAGCAGATGCCACGCGTATATGGTCTCTGGAGGTGCACCCGGGACAAAGTTAGTCGTGGCGTTCAAACTATATAAACGCCACTAACAATGACACATCTGATGGCGTTTGGTATTTTCGAACGCCACCACTAGATACTTAGCAAAACGGCTAGATGAAAGGGCAAATAGTCCTTATCTAGTGTTTTGGTTAACTATGACATCGAAGCTAGAGAGCGGACTAATGTTTCTACTAGCTTCTCTACAGGTGAGAGTCCGCAGTTTGTTGGTGAAAGGCGATGTGTGACCCCCATTCGTTTCTATATGAAGAGTCGATGGTGTTATTTATTATTCTCTCTTATTTACTCTTGAGTCAAATAGGAAACACCGCACTATTAAGAGGGGTGATCTCAATGCGTTCTTTGGGGTTGTTCTATACCAAATATACTTCTCATTATCCACAGCCACACACCCTTTTGAAGAGAGAGAGAGAGAAATTTCCATGAAAAATGAGTCAAAAGGGGCTACTGCGAAATCGACAAAAGTGCCGGCAGCGCCGGTGCTGTCGCCGGAAATTCTCGGTGAACACCGATATGGCTTACTGCATGCACTTTTGGTTGTTCGCCAAAATTTCCGGCGTGGAGTCCAGTCCGCCGGAGGGGTCGCCGGAATTTCCGGCATACAACTCGGTCCGACCGAACTTATTGCCGGTTCTATCGCAGAAAACCCCAAACGGCTCTTTTTCTCTCCATACTATATATACCCCTTTCTTCTCCACTGAGAGGTTAGGCATTTCAGTAAAACATTCATTTCTTGAGCTCTCTCTCTCTCCATTGTTGAAACACAAAAGCTTGAGGATCTCCCATTCTACCCAACCAAATCCAAATCCCTTTGGTAGAAAGGAAGAGGAGGTCCCGATCTACGTTTCCACCAAGCCAAAGTCCATTCCCCCTTGAGTTCATCGAGTTAGCTTGTTACTCTTGGGTTTGTGGGAAACCCTAGGCGGCTAGGGTCACCCGGAGGCATTCGGCTTGTGATTTGCTTCATGGAAAGTTTGTGAGGGTTTGGAGACTACCTTAAAGTCTACCACGAGTAAGTGAGCTATTCCTTCGTGGGATAGACTCGGAGAAGAAGGTGAGCCTTTGTGGCACGTGAGCAATCCTTCGTGGAACCTCACACCTCTCCAACGTGACATAGCCCCCTTCCCAAAGGTGGTGAACACGGGAATACATCTTCGTCTCCGCGTGCTTCGATTATTCCTTAACCGATCTCTTACTTGTGTTGTTTACCTTGTGATAGCCTTCGAGCTTGAAGTATCTTTTTTCATCATCTAGGTTGCCTCACCTAGTTGCATTTAGGATCACTTATATTCCGCAAAGCCTAAAACTTGCAAAAGATTTTAAACAATTTTATAGAAACCTATTCACCCCCTCTAGGTTAACCATCTTACACTTTCAATTGGTATCAGAGCCAAGGGCTCTTTTAAGGGCTTTACCGCCTAAGAGAAAAGATGGTTTTCTCCGATGATGAGGAGGATAAGACTTATTCGGTTAAGGAGCTTTACGAAATCTTAGCCAAGGATGCCCTTGAAAAGGCCAAGGCTGATTCCTATCTCCTTGTTCGAATGAGTTACCTAGAAGGACAACTTAAGGCCATTGTCGATGGAGCTTTTCTTGGTAACCCATTGGTAGTACCTCAAGGGAGACCAATGGACACCGGAAAGGATAAGGATGCCGAGTCCGCTCATGAGAGCGGCTCGTAAAAACCCTCCACGCCCCATAATCAATTTCCTTATGTTTATCCTAAGCAAAAGAACATCATGCCTCATATTAATGGTTCGGGTCCTGCACCTCATTATGATGGAACTCATTTCTCTCATTGGAAAGCTTCTATGAAATCTCATCTTCGCAGCTGCAGCGTTGAGCTTTGGGAGATTGTGTGCACCGGTTTCCACCCTCAAAATCCCAACAACCTCACTCCGGGAGAGTACTACGACTGTCAACTAAATGCAACAGCTTGTGACAAGATAATGAGTGCCATTCACCGCACTCTCCATGATCAAGTCAGCGACATCCCCACTGCAAAGGATCTTTGGGATAGGATTGTCATTCTCCAAGAGGGAACATCTCTTATCCAAAAATCCAAGTATGAAGCTGCCAAGTCAGAGATGAACATGTTCATGAACCATGATGGTGAGACCATCGCTGAAGCATACAAGAGACTTGTTGCCCTCCGCGTGAAGATTGGTGGCCTAGGATGTGAGAAATATGATGATGGTTTCAATTTGAATGATGAGCTCATCAAGTCCAAGATTGTCTCTATGATCGCGGTCACCGATAAGAAGCTTGCCTTGAACTTGCAACTCCTTGATAGAGCTAATCAATTCACTCCCGATGATCTAGTCTCTTATCTTGTTGCCACAGATAACTTGGCGGATGAAGGGCAAAAGATCAAGGAGATCAACCGTGTTATTGGGTCCTCCCACTCCCTAGCACTAAAGGCCAAGCATGTGCAAGAAGATGTTGCTAGTGATGAAGAAAGCGATGTTGATGGAGTTGATGATATGCTCTCTCAACTTGCTTTCTTCACCAAGAACATGAAGTTCCGAAGAAGGATAAGTTCAATGGGATCAAGTGAGAAGAAAAGGACGTGCTACAGTTGTGATGAGTCGAGCCACTTTGCCAATAAATGTCCATATGAGAAGAGGCTTGACAAGCCCAAGTATGAAGAGGGTGCCAAACCAAGATTGAAGCCCAACCCCATTGACGAAAGATACAAGAGGAACAATAGGCGTGATGGCAAGGGATTCCTAGGTCAAGAATACATATCCGACAAGGAGGAAGAGGATGAAAGAAGGTTGTTGGAGTGGCCGGTTTGGCCTTCGCCAAACCCGGGTCTCTCTTCACCTACGACTACACCAATGACTACACCGACGACTCTCCTACTCCCAAGGTCACCGCCACTTGTCTCATGGCAATGAGCTCCAAGGACGATTCCGATGTGGAGTGTGGGGATAAGGAGAAATTGGTGGGTGTGACCGGTTTGGCATATGTCAAACACGGTTCACCTCTCACCTACGATTACGCCAAAGACTACATCGAGAGTTCTCCTAGTCCCAAGGTCACCGGCTCTTGTCTTATGGCAAGAAGCTCCAAGATAATCGTCTCTCCTCCATCCCTATCTAGCGTCTTGGATGATCTTGAGAGTAACCATGATAGTGATAGTGATGGTGATGAATTTGGTGAAGAATATATAAAATAAATGTATTCTATCATGAAGTATCTTCCTCCCATTGCTCGTGCTAGAGTCAAGCAATTAATGGAACTTGTTAGATCACGTGATGAGGCCATTGATAGCTTGGAATCTCATATTGATGATGAGAAACGAAGATTCAATCTTCTTTAGCAAGAGCTTTGTGAGGAAAAGAATACCAATTCATTTCTTAAACTTTAATTGAAATTTTTGAACTTGATAAAGCAATAGACATGGAAACTATTGATAGGGCTAACTCTTTGTCCCAAGAGCTTGATGCCTCAAAGAAAGAGCTTGAGGTTGCTCATGCTTCTCTTACCAAGGACCTTGAGCACCTTGAAAAGGCTAGTTTGCTTGTCAAGTGTGAGATCATAAAACTTGGAGAGAACCATGACCAACTTCGGGTGACCTACGAGAAGGCTCTTAGTACATTGAAGGATCCAATTATTGTTGAAAATGATTCTTGTACCTCTAACTCTACCTTTGATCAATCTCTCCTCATTGAGGAAAATAATAAGTTGAAAGAGCAACTTGAGAAAGAGCGCCGTGCACCTACCTCCAAGGGAAAGATCCTAGATGAGATTTTATCCCGTCAAAAGACGAAAATTTCCAAGGGAAGGTGTCGGTTTTGATCCAAAGAACAACACGAGCAATGACATTCCACCAAAGAAGATAACCTTTGTAAAAGAAGGTGACAGGGTGGTTGACCAAGTCAAAAGGAATGTTGTGAATGGGGGAGCCATGAGGGGAAATCCCAATCATAAGTATGCGGGGAAGTCTAATCCTTCCTATGTGCTATGTAAGGACACTCAAGGAGATGTATATGCCAAATATGTTGGCCCTCGAAATGGTTATGCTTATAGATGGTACTCAATTTGGGTACCAAAGGATCTTGTTGCTAATGCTAGGGGACCCATTACTCAATGGGTTCCTAAATCAAAGAATTGATTTTGTAGGGTTATGCCTCCGGTGGATCAAAATGGGTGTTTGATAGTGGATGCACCAATCACATGACCGGAGGTAGAAGTGGGCTTGACCAATTCATTCACGATGTCAACTCAACGTCAAGCATCACTTTTGGAGACAACTCTAAATGAAAGGTACTAGGTTATGGTAAGTTGGTGATCTCCAAGGTTTTGACTCTAGAGACCGTCTTACTTGTTGAAAACTTTGGTTACAACTTGCTTTCAATTAAACATCTTGCGGATGCCGGCTATGACCCCTATTTCTCTAGAACTTTTGTGAAGGTCTTTAGGGGTGATGATCTGAGCTTGGCTCTCATTGTACATGTGGAAGACGACCGTTATGTGGTCGACCTCTCGAAAGAGAGCCAATATATTCCTACATGTCTAATGGCCAAGGCTGATAAGGGATGGCTGTGGCATCGTCGCCTAGGTCATGTCAACATGAGAAATCTCAATCAACTCCTAAAGGGTGAGCATATTATTGGACTAACCGGTGTCTCCTTTGAGAAAGATCGTGTGTGTAGTGCTTGCATTTCAAGAAAGCAAATTGGGAAGCATCATCCTTTCGTAACCAAGGTGGCCACGTCAATACCCTTGGAGCTTCTCCATTTGGATCTCTTCGGGCCATCAACATATGACTCCCTTGGTGGAATAAGATATGGTCTTGTCATTGTTGATGATTACTCAAGGTATACTTGTGTCTTTCTTCTCAAGACAAAGGATGAGACCTACACGGAATTCATGATCTTCACCAAGCAAGCTCAACGCACTCATGGAGTGGAGATCAAGACCATTAGAACCGACAACAGCACCGAGTTCAAGAACTACACCATGCAAGAATTTGTTGAAGATGAGGGGATCAAGCATGAGTTCTCAGCTCCCTATACCCCTCAACAAAATGGTGTTCCTGAAAGGAAGAATCGGACAATCATTGAGATGGCAAGAACAATGTGGAGTGAATTCAAGTCCCCCCACAACTTTTGGGGAGAAGCCATTGCTACCGCGGTCCACTACACGAACCGGCGCTTTCTCCGAGCTCCCTTTGACATGACTCCATACAAGATTCTCACAAGTAAGAAGCCCAATGTCAACTACTTTCGTGTCTTTGGTTGCAAGTGCCTCGTTAAGAATAAAAAGGAAAAGCTCGGTAAATTAAAATCTAGAACTATGGAGGGTATATTTGTTGGTTATGCGGAAAACTCTCATGTCTATAGATACTACAACAAAACCAATGGTTGTGTTGAAGTATCTTGTGACGTGGAGTTTTTGGAGAATAATGGCCCCCATGAGGGGCAAGTTTCTTCTCATGATGTAGGTGATGGCAATTCCTCTCAAGTCATCAAGTTGATGGGTATTGGGCATATCTTGCCCACCGAGTCTCACATTCATGTTCAACAAGATTGTGGCATCCCGCAAAACCACTACTAGAAAATCGCGTTGAATTTGTGCATTGCATCGTCATCATCATGCATTGTTTGCCAAAACTATTTTCGCAAAGCCCGTTTTATTTTCTAAAACGCCCCATCTTATTCAAACACCGAAAACCGGGTCCCCGGAATATTTTGTTTTGTCCGCTGTCGGATTGCAAAAGCGCTGTTTGAAAATAAATATTTAATCAATTGTTTTAGTAGGGGCAGTCGAACGGGCCAACCCGACCCGAACGACCACCCCTGTTTTTAAATCGGTCCGTCCTGGACACCCCAACAAAACCTAAACCTACCCAGAATTCTACCCACCCAATCCCTCCACATCACTCTGGCCAATCACATCATGCCACCTCAGCTGACCCACTCCCACCCTCCAATCACCCCCTGCCACATCACCCAAACCCCTTCTCTCTCTCACCAAACTCACCCCACCAACCCCCAGACTCACCCCCTGCGTTCACACGCGCGCGCAACCACACGTCCCAGCACACACGCAGCCCCCCAGCCCCACTCAACTCCCCCCTGACCGCGGGCCCCCCCCACGCCAGCCGCGCGCCCCTGACCGTGGCCCCTACCTCCCCTGGGCCCGCACCGCCCTCCACTTCCCCCCCGCGCACAGTTCCCTGGGACCCACCACGCACGCGCCCCAACCCACCGCCCGCGCCCTCTCTCGCTCCCTCTCTCTCCGCGCGCAGTCTCCCTCCCCTCCGGCCGCCGTTCCCCCTTCAACCTCCGTCCGCCCGACGCTCGCCTCAATCCCCTTCCCTGCAGCCCCGCCGGCCTCCGCCTCCCTCGCCGCGCACCTCCTCCCCGAGCTCGCCCGCGGGCCGCGCCTCGCCGTCGGCGCGACCGCCACCGCCGCCTTAGCCCCGCCGTTCCCCGTCTGAGAGCGCCACCCCGGCCCGTCCCTGCGGCCCCGCCGCCTGCTCCGCCGCGCCGCCAGGCCTCTCCGACCCGCCGCCCTGCGCCGCGCCCGCCGGTCTCCGCCTCCTGCCGCCTCCCCGTCGCTCACCTCCGCCCGCCTGCACCGCCCGCCACCTCTTCTCCGAGCAGGCCGTCCCTCGCTGCCGGCCACCTCTGCGGCGTGCAGCCGACCTCCAAGCCCCGCTCCTCTCCACGCCGGCGACCTCGCCTCCCCGCCTCTGCCATGTCCCCGTCGGCCTCTTCCCCTGCAGCGCCGTCTGCGAGCATCCTCGAGCCGGCCCCGCTGGGACCTACCTGGGCGCGGTTCTCGCGGCCCGCCTCGCCTAGATCCTTGCCGTTGCCGTTCGGTCCACCCTGCAGCGTCCTCTGCACCCGTGTTTGGTCAAGGCCGAACCAAGCGTTGCCGGCGATGTTGCTGGTTCAGAAGCATGACACGACTCGGCAGTTCCTGCGTGTGCACATCGATCAAGAAGGGTGGGTCTCCTCCGTTGCTCAGTGCCGCCAACGTTCGGGTCACGAAGATCTCCTTCAGGAAAACCCCCTCGAGAAACCCCGGTACCAAAGTTCGACACCAGACCGAAGCATCAAGGCTCCTTCACGGATCTCAAGCTCTCCTTCCCGGAGCCGAAGACCCCGAACGCCAAGACCACCGACAAGATCTCCATCCTGGACCAAGAACTCCCTCACGGACATCGAGCGACAAGATCGCCCTCGCGGACTCGGAGGATTCCCGAACGACAAGCACTTCGACACAGGACGCCAAGCTCGTCGAAAACCCGGACGCCAAGTGCTTCGTTCCGAACGCCAAGACCGACAACATGAACCGGAGACCGCGAATGCGACAAGAACGACACCAAACCAAGTCCTCCCCGCTTCCGAGAACGATCCCGCGGAGAACGCTTCCGTCGAACCCTGGACCCTGAGACCGACCCCGAACCCCGGAACCCCAAGACCGTCGAGACCCCTCAATGTGTGAACCCTTATCCGAGAACCCTATTTTATAAGATAATAACAACTTGTTGCATATTAAATTGTCATCTCGCATGCATATCTGTGGTTTGGGGGCCTTATGCCGATTCACCTCTAATTAAATATGGGGCCCATATGCGGGCAAATCTAGTCTCATATTGGCCTCATTTAAACATGTGTAGCGAACCGGCTCCATCTGTTCCATTGCTAAACAACATTTAATTTGCGGGGGATCTAAATAACTTGAACCATTTAACTAATTGTCGGGACCCCGGTTCCGCCTAATCTGACCTAATTGCATCGCACCTTGCCATGCCATACATCATACATGCATCATGCCGATCTTTTGCTGTAGTATTAAATATTGCATCCGGTGTTCCTTCTAGTGTTTTGCTTCTTCGCGGATAAGGCCGTTGAGTTGATGTGAGCTTCGCCCCGTTCTTCGGTTGAACCTTTGTCAATGTTTTCAGGCGAGCATCTCCCCCTTTCTACCTATCTTACTTTTATAGTATTTACTTCCCTCCTGTTGATCTATTGCTATCTGTGTTGCGATGCTTTAGTTTCCGTACCTGTGATATACCGTGCAGCCCTATATTGCCTTGGACACATCCTATTACCTGTTGTTTGGTAGATAGTTGGACTTGCGCGTCGTAGTTGCTTGCTCAAGTGCTGATGTGTGTCGTCATATGCCACAGTTGCTGATGTATTGCCGCATGTTGTTGTTGGAGCTGATCATAGCTTTACTTATTGTTCACTTTAATTTCCGTTTAACAACTAAAATTGAATAAGCAGAGGCATCGGTGGGTGATAGATAATATTTGGTTTCCGAACGCCCACTTGTGTCCCGTAAGACCCCGAGTACTTGATTCCTGTTCCTTGATTTATCGCGCTATCCACATCCGGGAGGTATATGGGACCCCCCTCAGCCAGAGCTTGATTCCGTCTTATTTCTTGGGGCCACAAACTAGTTTGAGGTTTTATTACTATCCTGTACTTATGCCATGCTTTACTGCTTTATTTACGATTGTGCGAGGTACTGCACACTGTACTGTTTAGGATCGGGACACGTTTACGCGGTGTCGACAAGCCCCGTTTGGGGTTCCCAGTCGCTCACAGCCGTCCACCCAGACCTTGAGGCCGTCTCGGAGCTTGCTTACTCCGTTGCGGGATCTACTTAAGGGGTGGCCCCCTGAAATATTTCTGAATCTTGTGATTGCTTTGTCGTGAAGACCTCGTTGGGTTTTGATTTGGTTTTTCCGAGGTTGATCGAGTGTGTGTTGCTATTGGTGCACCCCGGCCGGGTAAAACTTTCTGAAAGCCGTGTCCGCGGATATGGACGACTTGGAGCATAGTTTCTCGATCATAGACAAGCATAACTAAAGTTTACTGCTATAAATTTGACTTATAATGACTAGTAATCAGCTTCACTATAATGGAATGGCTAATTAATACTGCCCACAATTGCTTGTTTGGTTGTCGCTTGCGACAAATGTATCTGACTAGTAAGTATTGCAACTACAACGAAATGGCTGAATAAAAGTACCAACAAATGCTGGGTTTCGGGTTTATCTCCTGCTATCAGTACCTGATTAGTAATTGTTGTAACTATCACGGAATGGTTAACTAAAAGTGCCCACTGCTTATTTTATCAGGACAAATATCTATATCTGACTAGTAATTATTGCAACGATAACTGAATAAGTAAAAATGCCAACTGTGTGAGTTCCTCGGTTGACTTCCTCGTTTGGTATCGAGGGGGAAACGCCAGGACGCGTTTGTTTGATGGTAGCATCAGGTTGGTTCCGACTAGGACTTCCTTACCCCTCTCTATTTGCCGCCAGTTGTATCGAGTCTCTATAGGTTGTTTAGTGTATGCTGCCGCTGCCGCTCAGTCCACCATACCTATGTAGGCGAGGACCGCCGAATTCTAGCCTCGCCGTGTACTGGCCTCAGTACTGACGCTCCTTCTTTGTTTTTCTGCTTTGCCCTTGTCGGCACCCCTTTTGTTAAGCAGGTTTGAGATCGACGTCGTTAGCAGGGTTACCCTTCCGGCTTGGCCTGGGCAGGGTTATGGACGCCATTGGTTATTCTTCAGGGCTCTTAGCCCCATTTGCATCTTGTCCGTAGCTGGACGCTCTATCGTTTTCAAGGTGATTTGGATCCTTGTATATTATATCTGTATTCTTGACTCTTTGAGTCGCTGTTGTATATATCTGTTCTGTGGGTCCCATCGAGGACTGTTGTGTAATGTTATTACTTCGTTTTCCACCCGCACGAAAGTGCCTGGTGGGCACCTTTGAATCGTTTCTATGCGGGTTTGGTGAATTTTGCCCAAACTTGCATAGGTCCGATTCTGAGGGTGTTACAGAGTGGTATCAGAGCTCAGCAGTTGCGATACCCCACAAGTCCAGCCTGTAGGGTAACCTAGCTAACGGCCGAAGTAGAGTGTCAAAAACTATTTTTGAAAATCGGTTGGATAGTTCTGACTAGGTCTGATTTTACTCCTTACCCCTCTGCTGATCCCCTCTTATCTCGACGTGTTTTGAATCTGCTCTCTTATCTTTTCTTCGAGTCCAGGATTTCTCGTGGTTGGGTTTCCGTCGTACCTTCAGGGTTTCGCTTCCTCTTCTGATAACAGTGTTCTGCCATCCGGTGTTCCAGCTGCCTGATGAATCCGTCTACGGCGTTACCATTCCTTGTTCTTTGTTTGTGCCTTCCGGAGTTTTCCGACGCGACGACCTCAGCTATGCCAGATCCGATGCAGGGTCTGCATCACTCCGTTGTTCCGAACCTCGCTTGTCGAGATCTTCAGTCTGACTCCGAGAGTTGGTTGCATAATCCGCCTATTCGTGTGCAGGGTAATGGTTTGGGTGCGGGATGGAGTAGCTACCATACCACTACTCTTATCATTCGCTCTTGTACATCGAATCAGTGGATCCAGCAGTTTTACTCCGTCCACGGAAGTTAGGGGTGGCTTTATTTGTTGATACCTCTACCTTCGACCTTTTGTTACCGGAGAGTTCTCTCGACGATCACGGACAACGACCTCTTGTTAGTGGTGTCGCGAGGATCTACACGAAGCGCGAAGGATCAGACGCCGACCCTCCTTCCGGTACCATGAGGCGGATCTCGAGGGCGAGATCCTTTGTTAGTGGTGTCGCATTGTGGCATCCCGCAAAACCACTACTAGAAAATCGCGTTGAATTTGTGCATTGCATCGTCATCATCATGCATTGTTTGCCAAAACTATTTTCGCAAAGCCCGTTTTATTTTCTAAAACGCCCCATCTTATTCAAACACCGAAAACCGGGTCCCCGGAATATTTTGTTTTGTCCGCTGTCGGATTGCAAAAGCGCTGTTTGAAAATAAATATTTAATCAATTGTTTTAGTAGGGGCAGTCGAACGGGCCAACCCGACCCGAATGACCACCCCTGTTTTTAAATCGGTCCGTCCTGGACACCCCAACAAAACCTAAACCTACCCAGAATTCTACCCACCCAATTCCTCCACATCACTCTGGCCTATCACATCATGCCACCTCAGCTGACCCACTCCCACCCTCCAATCACCCCCTGCCACATCACCCAAACCCCTTCTCTCTCTCACCAAACTCACCCCACCAACCCCCAGACTCACCCCCTGCGTTCACACGCGCGCGCAGCCACACGTCCCAGCACACACGCAGCCCCCCAGCCCCATTCAACTCCCCCCTCTGACCGCGGCCCCCCCCCACGCCAGCCGCGCGCCCCTGACCGTGGCCCCTACCTCCCCTGGGCCCGCACCGCCCTCCACTTCCCCCCCCCCGCGCACAGTTCCCTGGGACCCACCACGCACGCGCCCCAACCCACCGCCCGCGCCCTCTCTCGCTCCCTCTCTCTCCGCGCGCAGTCTCCCTCCCCTCCGGCCGCCGTTCCCCCTTCAACCTCCGTCCGCCCGACGCTCGCCTCAATCCCCTTCCCTGCAGCCCCGCCGGCCTCCGCCTCCCTCGCCGCGCACCTCCTCCCCGAGCTCGCCCGCGGGCCGCGCCTCGCCGCCGGCGCGACCGCCACCGCCGCCTTAGCCCCGCCGTTCCCCGTCTGAGAGCGCCACCCCGGCCCGTCCCTGTGGCCCCGCCGCCTGCTCCGCCGCGCCGCCAGGCCTCTCCGACCCGCCGCCCTGCGCCGCGCCCGCCGGTCTCCGCCTCCTGCCGCCTCCCCGTCGCTCACCTCCGCCCGCCTGCACCGCCCGCCACCTCTTCTCCGAGCGGGCCGTCCCTCGCTGCCGGCCACCTCTGCGGCGTGCGTCCGACCTCCAAGCCCCGCTCCTCTCCACGCCGGCGACCTCGCCTCCCCGCCTCTGCCATGTCCCCGTCGGCCTCTTCCCCTGCAGCGCCGTCTGCGAGCATCCTCGAGCCGGCCCCGCTGGGACCTACCTGGGCGCGGTTCTCGCGGCCCGCCTCGCCTAGATCCTTGCCGTTGCCGTTCGGTCCACCCTGCAGCGTCCTCTGCACCCGTGTTTGGTCAAGGCCGAACCAAGCGTTGCCGGCGATGTTGCTGGTTCAGAAGCATGACACGACTCGGCAGTTCCTGCGTGTGCACATCAATCAAGAAGGGTGGGTCTCCTCCGTTGCTCAGTGCCGCCAACGTTCGGGTCACGAAGATCTCCTTCAGGAAAACCCCCTCGAGAAACCCCGGTACCAAAGTTCGACACCAGACCAAAGCATCAAGGCTCCTTCACGGATCTCAAGCTCTCCTTCCCGGAGCCGAAGACCCCGAACGCCAAGACCACCGACAAGATCTCCATCCTGGACCAAGAACTCCCTCACGGACATCGAGCGACAAGATCGCCCTCGCGGACTCGGAGGATTCCCGAACGACAAGCACTTCGACACAGGACGCCAAGCTCGTCGAAAACCCGGACGCCAAGTGCTTCGTTCCGAACGCCAAGACCGACAACATGAACCGGAGACCGCGAATGCGACAAGAACGACACCAAACCAAGTCCTCCCCGCTTCCGAGAACGATCCCGCGGAGAACGCTTCCGTCGAACCCTGGACCCTGAGACCGACCCCGAACCCCGGAACCCCAAGACCGTCGAGACCCCTCAATGTGTGAACCCTTATCCGAGAACCCTATTTTATAAGATAATAACAACTTGTTGCATATTAAATTGTCATCTCGCATGCATATCTGTGGTTTGGGGGCCTTATGCCGATTCACCTCTAATTAAATATGGGGCCCATATGCGGGCAAATCTAGTCTCATATTGGCCTCATTTAAACATGTGTAGCGAACCGGCTCCATCTGTTCCATTGCTAAACAACATTTAATTTGCGGGGGATCTAAATAACTTGAACCATTTAACTAATTGTCGGGACCCCGGTTCCGCCTAATCTGACCTAATTGCATCGCACCTTGCCATGCCATACATCATACATGCATCATGCCGATCTTTTGCTGTAGTATTAAATATTGCATCCGGTGTTCCTTCTAGTGTTTTGCTTCTTCGCGGATAAGGCCGTTGAGTTGATGTGAGCTTCGCCCCGTTCTTCGGTTGAACCTTCGTCAATGTTTTCAGGCGAGCATCTCCCCCTTTCTACCTATCTTACTTTTATAGTATTTACTTCCCTCCTGTTGATCTATTGCTATCTGTGTTGCGATGCTTTAGTTTCCGTACCTGTGATATACCGTGCAGCCCTATATTGCCTTGGACACATCCTATTACCTGTTGTTTGGTAGATAGTTGGACTTGCGCGTCGTAGTTGCTTGCTCAAGTGCTGATGTGTGTCGTCATATGCCACAGTTGCTGATGTATTGCCGCATGTTGTTGTTGGAGCTGATCATAGCTTTACTTATTGTTCACTTTAATTTCCGTTTAACAACTAAAATTGAATAAGCAGAGGCATCGGTGGGTGATAGATAATATTTGGTTTCCGAACGCCCACTTGTGTCCCGTAAGACCCCGAGTACTTGATTCCTGTTCCTTGATTTATCGCGCTATCCACATCCGGGAGGTATATGGGACCCCCCTCAGCCAGAGCTTGATTCCGTCTTATTTCTTGGGGCCACAAACTAGTTTGAGGTTTTATTACTATCCTGTACTTATGCCATGCTTTACTGCTTTATTTACGATTGTGCGAGGTACTGCACACTGTACTGTTTAGGATCGGGACACGTTTACGCGGTGTCGACAAGCCCCGTTTGGGGTTCCCAGTCGCTCACAGCCGTCCACCCAGACCTTGAGGCCGTCTCGGAGCTTGCTTACTCCGTTGCGGGATCTACTTAAGGGGTGGCCCCCTGAAATATTTCTGAATCTTGTGATTGCTTTGTCGTGAAGACCTCGTTGGGTTTTGATTTGGTTTTTCCGAGGTTGATCGAGTGTGTGTTGCTATTGGTGCACCCCGGCCGGGTAAAACTTTCTGAAAGCCGTGTCCGCGGATATGGACGACTTGGAGCACAGTTTCTCGATCATAGACAAGCATAACTAAAGTTTACTGCTATAAATTTGACTTATAATGACTAGTAATCAGCTTCACTATAATGGAATGGCTAATTAATAATGCCCACAATTGCTTGTTTGGTTGTCGCTTGCGACAAATGTATCTGACTAGTAAGTATTGCAACTACAACGAAATGGCTGAATAAAAGTACCAACAAATGCTGGGTTTCGGGTTTATCTCCTGCTATCAGTACCTGATTAGTAATTGTTGTAACTATCACGGAATGGTTAACTAAAAGTGCCCACTGCTTATTTTATCAGGACGAATATCTATATCTGACTAGTAATTATTGCAACGATAACTGAATAAGTAAAAATGCCAACTGTGTGAGTTCCTCGGTTGACTTCCTCGTTTGGTATCGAGGGGGAAACGCCAGGACGCGTTTGTTTGATGGTAGCATCAGGTTGGTTCCGACTAGGACTTCCTTACCCCTCTCTATTTGCCGCCAGTTGTATCGAGTCTCTATAGGTTGTTTAGTGTATGCTGCCGCTGCCGCTCAGTCCACCATACCTATGTAGGCGAGGACCGCCGAATTCTAGCCTCGCCGTGTACTGGCCTCAGTACTGACGCTCCTTCTTTGTTTTTTGCTTTGCCCTTGTCGGCACCCCTTTTGTTAAGCAGGTTTGAGATCGACGTCGTTAGCAGGGTTACCCTTCCGGCTTGGCCTGGGCAGGGTTATGGATGCCATTGGTTATTCTTCAGGGCTCTTAGCCCCATTTGCATCTTGTCCGTAGCTGGACGCTCTATCGTTTTCAAGGTGATTTGGATCCTTGTATATTATATCTGTATTCTTGACTCTTTGAGTCGCTGTTGTATATATCTGTTCTGTGGGTCCCATCGAGGACTGTTGTGTAATGTTATTACTTCGTTTTCCACCCGCACGAAAGTGCCTGGTGGGCACCTTTGAATCGTTTCTATGCGGGTTTGGTGAATTTTTCCCAAACTTGCATAGGTCCGATTCTGAGGGTGTTACAAAGATGATGGAGGAGAATCAAGCTCAACTCAAGAAGAGCCAAGCTCTACCCAAGTTGAGCCATCAAATGCACCACAAGATCAACATCTCACTCAAGATGCCATGCAAGCCGAAGAACAAGAACCAAGCCCTCAACCCTTCGATCAAGACCAAGTAGAAGATCAATCTCCTCCATCCCAAGGTCAAGCTCAAGATGGTGTCAATGATCAAGGCCCCTCAAAAGATGAATTCGTTGATCATGAAGGAACAATTCAGAAGATCAAGGCCGCCTCCATTGCAAGTGGACTCCAAGTCAACAATATCCTTAGAAGCATATCAAGAGGGATCGATACCCATTCCAAGAAGAAGAACCTCACAACCTTTTGTGGGTATCATGATTTTGTGTCCAACTTTGAGCCCCTCAAGGTTCATGAGGCCTTGGAGGATCCGGATTGGGTCATTGCCATGCAAGAAGTACTCGAGTGTTTCACCCGCAATGAAGTTTGGTCTCTAGTGGAGAGTCCTAAATATCATCGCATCAATGTCATTGGGACCAAGTGGGTGTTCAAGAACATGCAAGATGAGAACATGGTCATCACAAGAAACAAAGCAAGGTTAGTGGCGCAAGGGTATGCCCAAATAGAAGGTATTGACTATGAGGACACCTTTGCACCCGTTGCTCGTCTTGAAGCTATTCGTCTCTTGCTTGCTTATGCATCTTTCCATAACTTCAAGCTGTATCAAATGGTTGTGAAAAGTGCATTTCTTAATGGTCCCTTGAAAGAGGTTGCATATGTAGCTCAACCCCCGGGTTTCGAAAACACACGCTATCCCAACCATGTGTATCTACTCCATAAGGCTCTCTACGGACTAAAGCAAGCTCCTCGCGCTTGGTATGAGCACCTTAGGGATTTTCTACTCATGGATGGGTTTAGCGTGGGTAAGGTCGATTCCACCCTTTTCACCAAACGGGTTAAAGGGGGTGGCTTATTTATTGTTCAAATTTATTTTGATGATATTATCTTTGGTGGAACTAACGAATCTCACAACAAAGCTTTTGCCGAGTTGATGACTATGAAATTTAGGATGTCCATGATGAGGGAGTTGAATTTCTTTCTAGGCTTCATCATAAAGCAACTTCCTCATGACACTTTCATCTCTCAAGAGAAGTACGTCAAGGACATGCTCAATAAGTTCGAGATGGCCAAGGCTAATCCCATGAACACACCCATGCCACTAAATGGACAACTTGGCCTTGGAGTTGGTGAGAAGGACGTGGGTCAAAACGTATATCGCTCTATGATTGGTTCCTTGCTTTACCTTTGTGCTACTAGGCCGGATATCATGTTAAGTGTTGGAATGTGTGCTCTTTTTCAATCCTCTCCCAAGGAGTGCCACTTGATGGTGGTCAAACGGATTTTTAGGTACCTTGCTATCACTCCTACTCTCGGGCTTTGGTATCCAAAGGGGTCAACCTTTGAGCTTGTTGGCTATTCGGATGCCAATTGGGCAGGTGATAAGGTTGACCGGAAATCAACCTCTGGGGCTTGCCAATTCATTGGCCGGTCATTGGTGAGTTGGTCATCCAAGAAATAAAACTCCACAGCCCTATCCACCGCCGAAGCCGAATACATATCTGCGGCATCTTATTGTGCTCAGTTGTTATGGATGAGGCAAACCTTGAAAGACTATGGTGTGTCTCTTGGTATGGTGCCTCTTCTATGTGAAAATGAAAACACAATAAAGATCGCAAATAATCCTGTCCAACATTGCCGCACCAAAAATATTGACATTCGCCACCACTTCCTACGTGACCATGTCGCAAATGGTGATATCAATCTCACTCATGTGGGTACGATGTTCCAATTGGCCTATATCTTCACGAAGCCCTTGGATGAAGCCCGGTTTGTCATGTTGAGGCGAGAACTCGGTATCCTAGATCCTCAAAACTTGGATTGATTTGCTTCTTGCACTATATTCTTGCTCTTAACATGCTATGTAGCCTAGTTATGTAGCACATGTAGGGATGGTCATCTTACCATGTCTTAGTTTGATACTTACCTATGTGGGGCAACATAAATTGATCTCGTGTCATGATATGGGTCCAAGCATCTATCTTTGAGGCGCCATGGCATGTGTGCTTAAACATAGGGGGAGAAATCCTCCGCCAAATTGTTGGTTTTGTGTATTTGGTGCCTTGATGTTCAAAGATAAATCCTATGTCCATGGTTGTGTGGCATCCCGCAAAACCACTACTAGAAAATCGCGTGAATTTGTGCATTGCATCGTCATCATCATGCATTGTTTGCTAAAACTATTTTCGCAAAACCGTTTGGTTTTCTAAAACGCCCCGTCTTTTATTCAAACGCCAAAACCGGGTCCCCGGAATATTTTGTTTTGGCCGCTATCGGTTTGCAGACGGCCCGTTTAAATCAAATAAAATATTTATTTATTTTGGCCGGAGCAGTCGAACGGGCCGACCGACCCGAACGACCGCCCCAGATTTTTAAAACGGTCCACCTACACCACCCCTCCAAAACCTAAACCTACCCAGAAATCTACCCACCCTACCTGGCCACATCACCCCCACCAATCCCCATACGCCACCTCATCTCTCCCCTCTTTCCTAGCCACTCCTAGCCCGCCACATGGCCCTCTCTCTCTCCTTCCTCCCCACCTGGCCACCAACCCCCCCCCAGCCGGCCCCACCCCAAAGCGCACACACGCTGCGCCGCCCCAGCCACTCCCCCTCCCTGCACGTGGACCACGCCTCGCCCTGGGCCCACCCCGCCTCACAGCCGCACCAGCCCCCTCTTTTCCTGGAACCTTCCCTGGCCCCGCCCTGTCGCACGCCCCCGCGCGGACCCCACCACTACCACCGCGCCTGCCTCTCTTCTCTCTCCCTCAACCTCCCGCTCGCGTCCTCAACCTTCCTCCAACCCCCGCTCCCCTCCCGCGCCGGCGAGCTCCGCTCCGGCAGCTCCTCCGCGGCGCCTCCCGCGCGAGCCCGCCACCGCCCAGCCTCCGCTCGCCTTCCTCCTCACCTCGCCTGGCCGCGCAGCCCCCTCCGGCCCCAAGCGCCGCCAAGCTCCGCGTCGACCCGCCCCAGAGCACCTCTCCGCCTCCGCCGTCCGTCCCCGCAACGCCGCCCTGCGCCCCAAGCCCGGCCCCAGGCCGCCGCCATCAGCCGTCCGCTCGCCAAGCCCCGCCGCCCCGCTCCGGCACGAGCGCCGCCGCGCGCAACCGCCCGAGCCTCCTTCACCGGCCATGGCGCCTGCGAGCTCCCCGCCGTCGCCGCGAGCCGCGCCGCCCTTCCCCGACCTCGCCTCGGCCCCGCGTTCCCCGAGCTCCGGCCCGGTGCGCCTCCACCGCCTCTCGCCAGCGAGCCCCGCACGTCCTCCCCGCCGCCGAGTCCGGCCGGCCCGCCGCCGTCGCGTCCGCCTGCGCCAGCGACTCCGGCCTCAACTGTCGTCGTCCTCGACCCTCCCCGTCGGAGCCACCTCGCCAGGACCACCCCGCCACTGCCCCCTCCTCGCCTGCCAGCGTCCGCCACGCACAGACGCGGCCCGCGTCCTCGCCGTCTTCCCGATGCCCTGCTCTGGCCGTTCCTCCTGGCTGCAGGTGGGGACCACCGCAAGTCCCTGTGGTTAACCGCGCGTCGTAGTCTCTGGCCATCTTGGGGTTTTCATCTGTGAAGCCGGCCGCCCTCCTCTTGCATGCTGGAATCGCGCTAAGTCTGCCTGGTTGTTTGTCCCCAACAAGGAGGTGGTGAAGGTGCTGCGTGTGTTGGAGTGAGGCAATGTTGAACGTCCGAAGACCACACGGCCCATGAACATCTCGTCAGGATCTACCTCACGGGCGCCAAGTGCTCCGTCTTCGAGAACTGATGCATCAAGGTCGCGCCGAGACGGTACCTCTAGAAGGCTACCGGTACCGCACCCCAAGTTCGTCATCGACAATCGAAGCCGGTACTCCAAGATCTCCGACCCGGAATCCACAAACGCCAAGATCTCCAACCGGAACCTAGACGCCGAGACCCCGAACCCGAGGATCGCCAAGAACGCCCCGGTACAACAAGTGCTTTACCCCGACAAGACCTCCGGCCTGGACTCCAAGACCTGCCTCCCGGACATCGAGCCACAAGATCTTCCGTATACATGACCCGACCATCGCGAATGCGCCAAGACCTACCCCTGAGTCCGAGAACGACCTCGTCGAACCCTGGACCCTGAGACCGACCCCGAACCCCGGAACCCCAAGATCGTCGAGACCCCTCAATGTGTGACCCCTTTTTCCTCGAACCCTAATTTATAACATAATATCAACTTGTCGCATATTTAATTGTCATCTCGCATGCATTCATGTGGTTTGGGGGCCTTATGCCGATTCACCTAATAATTAAATATGGGGCCCATATGCGGGCAAATCTAGCCTTATATTGGCCTCATTTAAATTTGTGTAGCGAACCCGGTGCTAACTTTCTACCATGTTAAACAACATTAAATTGCGGGGGTTCTAAATAACTTGAACCATATAATTAATTGTCGGGACCCCGGGTTCCGCTTAATATTGACCTAATCGCATCGCACCCTTGCCATGCCATACATCATACATGCATCATGCCGATCTTCTGCCGTGTATTAAATATTGCATCCGGTGTTTCTTCTAGTGTTTTGCTTCTTCGCGGATAAGGCCGTTGAGTTGATGTGAGCTTCGCCCCGATCTTCGGTTGAATCCTTCGACAATGTTTTCAGGCGAGCATCTCCCCCCTTTCTACCTATCTTACTTTTATAGTCTTTATTCCCTCCTGTTGATCTATTGCTATCTGTGTCGCGATGCTTTAGTTTCCGTACCTGTGATATACCGTGCAGCCCTATATTGCCTTGGCCACACCCTATTACCTGTTGTTTGATAGATAGATGGACTTGCGCGTCGTAGTCGCTTGTTCAAGTAATGTTGCGTGTTGTCAAATGCCACAGTTGTTGATGTATTGCCGCATGTTGTTGTTGGAGATGATTCTAGCTTTACTTATCGTCACTTTAATTTCTGTTTAACAACTAAAATTGAAATAAGCAGAGGCATCGGTGGGTGATAGATAATATTTGGTTTCCGAACGCCCACTTGTGTCCCGTAAGACCCAGAGTACTTGATACATGTTCCTTGATTTATCGCGCTATCCACATCCGGGAGGTATATGGGACCCCCCTCAGCCAGAGCTTGATTCCGTCTTATTTCTTGGGGCCACAAACTAGTTTGAGGTTTTATTTACGATCCTGTACTTATGCCATGTTTTACCGCTTTATTTACGATTGTGCGAGGAGCACACTGTACTGTTTAGGAGCGGGACACGATTCCGCGGTGTCGACAAGCCCAGCCACACTTTCGGGTTCCCAGTCGTTCACAGCCGTCCACCCAAACCTTGAGGCCGTCTCGGAGCTTGCTTACTCCGTTGCGGATTCTACTTAAGGGGTGGCCCCCTGAAATATTTCTGAATCTTGTGATTGCTTTGTCGTGAAAGCCTCGTTGGGTTTTGATTTGGTTTTTCCGAGGTTGATCGAGTGTGTGTTGCTATTGGTGCACCCCGGCCGGGTAAAACTTTCTGAAAGCCGTGTCCGCGGATATGGACGACTTGGAGCACAGTTTCTCGATCATAGACAAGCATAACTAAAGTTTACTGCTATAAATTTGACTTATAATGACTAGTAATCAGCTTCACTATAATGGAATGGCTAATTAATACTGCCCACAATTGCTTGTTTGGTTGTCGCTTGCGACAAATGTATCTGACTAGTAAGTATTGCAACTACAACGGAATGGCTAAGTAAAAGTACCAACAACTGCTGGGTTTTGGGTTTATCTCATGCTAAATGTATCTGACTAGTAAGTGCTGCCACTATAACGGAATGATTAACTAAAAATGCCCACTGCTTACTTCATCAGGACGATTATCTAAACCTGACTAGTAATTGCTGCAACGACAACTGAATAAGTAAAACTGCCAACTGTGTGAGTTCCTCGGTTGACTTCCTCGTTTGGTCTCGAGGGGGAAACGCCAGGATGGGTTTGTTTGATGCTAGTATCAGGATGGATCCGAATAGGTCTTTCTTACCCCTCCCTGATAATCGCCAGTTGAATCGAGTCTCTATAGGTTGTTTAGTGCATGCTGCCGCTGCCGCTCAGTCCACCATACCTATGTAGGCGAGGACCGCCGAATTCTAGCCTCGCCGTGTACTGGCCTCAGTACTGACGCTCCTTCTTTTTCCTTTGCCCTTTGCCGGCACCCCTTTTGTTTAAGCAGGTTTTGCGATCGACGCCGTTAGCAGGGTTACCCTTCCGGCTTGGCCTGGGCAGGGTTATGGACGCCATTGGTTATTCTTCAGGGCTCTTAGCCCCATTTGCTTCTTGTCCGTAGTCGGACGCTATATCGTTTTCAGGTGATTTGGATCTTGTATATTATATTTGTATTCTTGACTCTTTGGGTCGCTGTTATATATATCTGTTCTGTGGGTCCCATCGAGGACTGTTGTGTAATGTTATTACTTCGTTTTCCACCCGCACGAAAGTGCCTGGTGGGCACCTTTGAATCGTTTCTATGCGGGTTTTGGCGAATTTTGCTCAAACTTGCATAGGTCCGATTCTGAGGGTGTTACAGAGTGGTATCAGAGCTCAGCAGTTACGATACCCCACAAGTCCAGCCTGTAGGATAACCTAGCTAACGGCCGAAGTAGAGTGTCAAAACTATTTTTGAAAATCGGTTGGATAGATCTGATTAGGTCTGATTTTACTCCTTACCCCTTGGCTATTCCTCTCTTACCCCTACGTGTTTTGAATCCGCTCTCTTCTCTCTCTTCGAGTCCAGGATTTCTCGTGGTTGGGTATCCGTCGTACCTTTAGGGTTTCGCTTCTCCCTTTTGTAACGGAGGTGCTACGATCTTCAATCTGCAGCTGGTCTGTTGTGACCTTCATCCGATCTTTTGTTCTTGAGCTCTTTATCCATATGTGTTCCTTGCGGGATATCAGTGTCGTTGAAAAACATATGAGAAGGACGAGCTTTGGTGAAGTTGGAGTCGACCTTGAGCACGTGTTGTTCATGCCAATGGAACCATCGCGAAACCTAATCATTGTGTCTTTCATACGATTTTTGCTGGCATCATTCCTTTGTTTCATATACCACCTGTGAATATCTTCAGTCTTAATCTCGAGAGTTGAGTTGCCTGATTCTCCTACCCATGTATAGAGTTGATAGTTTGGGCCGGGATGGACTGATCACCCTACCCGACTCTCACTGTTCGCTCTGTACATCGAACTGGTGGATCAATGTAATTTTTTCCTCTTCTAACGGAAGTTAGGGGTGGCTTTATTTGTGATACCTCTACCTTCGACCTTTTGTTTATCCGGAGTGTTCTCTTGACGAACAGGGACAACGACCTCTTGTTAGTGGTGTCGCGAGGATCTACACGAAGCGCGAAGGATCAGACGCCGACCCTCCTTCCGGTACCATGAGGCGGATCTCGAGGGCGAGATCCATTGTTAGTGGTGTCGAATTGTGGCATCCCGCAAAACCACTACTAGAAAATCGCGTGAATTTGTGCATTGCATCGTCATCATCATGCATTGTTTGCTAAAACTATTTTCGCAAAACCGTTTGGTTTTCTAAAACGCCCCGTCTTTTATTCAAACGCCAAAACCGGGTCCCCGGAATATTTTGTTTTGGCCGCTATCGGTTTGTAGACGGCCCGTTTAAATCAAATAAAATATTTATTTATTTTGGCCGGAGCAGTCGAACGGGCCGACCGACCCGAACGACCGCCCCAGATTTTTAAAACGGTCCACCTACACCACCCCTCCAAAACCTAAACCTACCCAGAAATCTACCCACCCTACCTGGCCACATCACCCCCACCAATCCCCATACGCCACCTCATCTCTCCCCTCTTTCCTAGCCACTCCTAGCCCGCCACATGGCCCTCTCTCTCTCCTTCCTCCCCACCTGGCCACCAACCCCCCCAGCCGGCCCCACCCCAAAGCGCACACACGCTGCGCCGCCCCAGCCACTCCCCCTCCCTGCACGTGGACCACGCCTCGCCCTGGGCCCACCCCGCCTCACAGCCGCACCAGCCCCCTCTTTTCCTGGAACCTTCCCTGGCCCCGCCCTGTCGCACGCCCCCGCGCGGACCCCACCACTACCACCGCGCCTGCCTCTCTTCTCTCTCCCTCAACCTCCCGCTCGCGTCCTCAACCTTCCTCCAACCCCCGCTCCCCTCCCGCGCCGGCGAGCTCCGCTCCGGCAGCTCCTCCGCGGCGCCTCCCGCGCGAGCCCGCCACCGCCCAGCCTCCGCTCGCCTTCCTCCTCACCTCGCCTGGCCGCGCAGCCCCCTCCGGCCCCAAGCGCCGCCAAGCTCCGCGTCGACCCGCCCCAGAGCACCTCTCCGCCTCCGCCGTCCGTCCCCGCAACGCCGCCCTGCGCCCCAAGCCCGGCCCCAGGCCGCCGCCATCAGCCGTCCGCTCGCCAAGCCCCGCCGCCCCGCTCCGGCACGAGCGCCGCCGCGCGCAACCGCCCGAGCCTCCTTCACCGGCCATGGCGCCTGCGAGCTCCCCGCCGTCGCCGCGAGCCGCGCCGCCCTTCCCCGACCTCGCCTCGGCCCCGCGTTCCCCGAGCTCCGGCCCGGTGCGCCTCCACCGCCTCTCGCCAGCGAGCCCCGCACGTCCTCCCCGCCGCCGAGTCCGGCCGGCCCGCCGCCGTCGCGTCCGCCTGCGCCAGCGACTCCGGCCTCACCTGTCGTCGTCCTCGACCCTCCCCGTCGGAGCCACCTCGCCAGGACCACCCCGCCACTGCCCCCTCCTCGCCTGCCAGCGTCCGCCACGCGCAGACGCGGCCCGCGTCCTCACCGTCTTCCCGATGCCCTTCTCTGGCCGTTCCTCCTGGCTGCAGGTGGGGACCACCGCAAGTCCCTGTGGTTAACCGCGCGTCGTAGTCTCTGGCCATCTTGGGGTTTTCATCTGTGAAGCCGGCCGCCCTCCTCTTGCATGCTGGAATCGCGCTAAGTCTGCCTGGTTGTTTGTCCCCAACAAGGAGGTGGTGAAGGTGCTGCGTGTGTTGGAGTGAGGCAATGTTGAACGTCCGAAGACCACACGGCCCATGAACATCTCGTCAGGATCTACCTCACGGGCGCCAAGTGCTCCGTCTTCGAGAACTGATGCATCAAGGTCGCGCCGAGACGGTACCTCTAGAAGGCTACCGGTACCGCACCCCAAGTTCGTCATCGAGAATCGAAGCCGGTACTCCAAGATCTCCGACCCGGAATCCACAAACGCCAAGATCTCCAACCGGAACCTAGACGCCGAGACCCCGAACCCGAGGATCGCCAAGAACGCCCCGGTACAACAAGTGCTTTACCCCGACAAGACCTCCGGCCTGGACTCCAAGACCTGCCTCCCGGACATCGAGCCACAAGATCTTCCGTATACATGACCCGACCATCGCGAATGCGCCAAGACCTACCCCTGAGTCCGAGAACGACCTCGTCGAACCCTGGACCCTGAGACCGACCCCGAACCCCGGAACCCCAAGATCGTCGAGACCCCTCAATGTGTGACCCCTTTTTCCTCGAACCCTAATTTATAACATAATATCAACTTGTCGCATATTTAATTGTCATCTCGCATGCATTCATGTGGTTTGGGGGCCTTATGCCGATTCACCTAATAATTAAATATGGGGCCCATATGCGGGCAAATCTAGCCTTATATTGGCCTCATTTAAATTTGTGTAGCGAACCCGGTGCTAACTTCTACCATGTTAAACAACATTAAATTGCGGGGGTTCTAAATAACTTGAACCATATAATTAATTGTCGGGACCCCGGGTTCCGCTTAATATTGACCTAATCGCATCGCACCCTTGCCATGCCATACATCATACATGCATCGTGCCGATCTTCTGCCGTGTATTAAATATTGCATCCGGTGTTTCTTCTAGTGTTTTGCTTCTTCGCGGATAAGGCCGTTGAGTTGATGTGAGCTTCGCCCCGATCTTCGGTTGAATCCTTCGACAATGTTTTCAGGCGAGCATCTCCCCCCTTTCTACCTATCTTACTTTTATAGTCTTTATTCCCTCCTGTTGATCTATTGCTATCTGTGTCGCGATGCTTTAGTTTCCGTACCTGTGATATACCGTGCAGCCCTATATTGCCTTGGCCACACCCTATTACCTGTTGTTTGATAGATAGATGGACTTGCGCGTCGTAGTCGCTTGTTCAAGTAATGTTGCGTGTTGTCAAATGCCACAGTTGTTGATGTATTGCCGCATGTTGTTGTTGGAGATGATTCTAGCTTTACTTATCGTCACTTTAATTTCTGTTTAACAACTAAAATTGAAATAAGCAGAGGCATCGGTGGGTGATAGATAATATTTGGTTTCCGAACGCCCACTTGTGTCCCGTAAGACCCCGAGTACTTGATACCTGTTCCTTGATTTATCGCGCTATCCACATCCGGGAGGTATATGGGACCCCCCTCAGCCAGAGCTTGATTCCGTCTTATTTCTTGGGGCCACAAACTAGTTTGAGGTTTTATTTACGATCCTGTACTTATGCCATGTTTTACCGCTTTATTTACGATTGTGCGAGGAGCACACTGTACTGTTTAGGAGCGGGACACGATTCCGCGGTGTCGACAAGCCCAGCCACACTTTCGGGTTCCCAGTCGTTCACAGCCGTCCACCCAAACCTTGAGGCCGTCTCGGAGCTTGCTTACTCCGTTGCGGATTCTACTTAAGGGGTGGCCCCCTGAAATATTTCTGAATCTTGTGATTGCTTTGTCGTGAAAGCCTCGTTGGGTTTTGATTTGGTTTTTCCGAGGTTGATCGAGTGTGTGTTGCTATTGGTGCACCCCGGCCGGGTAAAACTTTCTGAAAGCCGTGTCCGCGGATATGGACGACTTGGAGCACAGTTTCTCGATCATAGAAAAGCATAACTAAAGTTTACTGCTATAAATTTGACTTATAATGACTAGTAATCAGCTTCACTATAATGGAATGGCTAATTAATACTGCCCACAATTGCTTGTTTGGTTGTCGCTTGCGACAAATGTATCTGACTAGTAAGTATTGCAACTACAACGGAATGGCTAAGTAAAAGTACCAACAACTGCTGGGTTTTGGGTTTATCTCATGCTAAATGTATCTGACTAGTAAGTGCTCCCACTATAACGGAATGATTAACTAAAAATGCCCACTGCTTACTTCATCAGGACGATTATCTAAACCTGACTAGTAATTGCTGCAACGACAACTGAATAAGTAAAACTGCCAACTGTGTGAGTTCCTCGGTTGACTTCCTCGTTTGGTCTCGAGGGGGAAATGCCAGGATGGGTTTGTTTGATGCTAGTATCAGGATGGATCCGAATAGGTCTTTCTTACCCCTCCCTGATAATCGCCAGTTGAATCGAGTCTCTATAGGTTGTTTAGTGCATGCTGCCGCTGCCGCTCAGTCCACCATACCTATGTAGGCGAGGACCGCCGAATTCTAGCCTCGCCGTGTACTGGCCTCAGTACTGACGCTCCTTCTTTTTCCTTTGCCCTTTGCCGGCACCCCTTTTGTTTAAGCAGGTTTTGCGATCGACGCCGTTAGCAGGGTTACCCTTCCGGCTTGGCCTGGGCAGGGTTATGGACGCCATTGGTTATTCTTCAGGGCTCTTAGCCCCATTTGCTTCTTGTCCGTAGTCGGACGCTATATCGTTTTCAGGTGATTTGGATCTTGTATATTATATTTGTATTCTTGACTCTTTGGGTCGCTGTTATATATATCTGTTCTGTGGGTCCCATCGAGGACTGTTGTGTAATGTTATTACTTCGTTTTCCACCCGCACGAAAGTGCCTGGTGGGCACCTTTGAATCGTTTCTATGCGGGTTTTGGCGAATTTTGCTCAAACTTGCATAGGTCCGATTCTGAGGGTGTTACAGGTTGCTCTTCACTTTTCTTCATGACCTTTTCAAATGGACAGTGCTTTATATGGTTTTCATTTGGATCTTGTGTATATGCTTATATGATTTCTCACAATTCATCATCTCCAGAAAAATTTCCTCATACGTTGTCTCCAGAAAATGTAACATCCCAAAAATCATGATTTGTAAAAGGTTTGCATTTCATTCATGCATTCATAGCATCCTTGGTTTACACAAAATTTTCAAAACAAAATTCCAAATAAAACCATTTTTATGCCTATTATCTATATACAAGTAAGGCATGTTTTTATTTTATTTTTCAAAGTGTCAAAGTGCATTGGTCTAAACAGTAGTGTTTTATATACAAATAAGTGCAAGGCTTACACTGCAAAAATCTAGAGGTTGTTTGATTTCAAACTCATTTGAATTTGATTTGAATTTTGGTTCCTAAAAAATCAATTAGAAAAATAAAAAGAGAAAGAATAAGGAAAAGGCCGGCACCACCAATCCGACCAAGCACCAAAAGCAGCCCAGGAACGCTCCTGGACACTTCCCCATTCCCCCTATCTCTCACCCGCACCCACTCTACCCCGCAGTCACTGCACGGTGGACCCGCGCCAGCTCAGCCTTCGTCTTCCCCAAATCACGCGACAGACCGCGTCGCCGCTGCCGTTGCTGCCGTTGATGGCGCGACGTAAATGCCATTGATTCGGCGAGCATTTCTTGCCGAGCCTCTGCCTACTTAATCACCTCCACACCGCGAGCCTTTCCCCTCACTCGCCACACTCTCTCCGCCACCAGGCTGCCCAGAATTCAGCATGCAACACCGCTGCCCGAGCGTCTCTGGCGAGACATTGCGGTGAGCTCCGTCCACACCGCCCTTTCATGTTCACGCTAGCATGATCCCCTTGCTCGCGCGCTTTGTCTCATGCCTCTATTTTGTCTTCTCGTGACCTAGGTCTTCGGATTCGACAACCACTACAAGTGCCCGACGCCCCACTCATCTCCAGTGAGAAATCACGGTAATCTCCGAGCGCCCCTTGTCTTCTCTTTGACCCTGTCGTGCTCGCCGTGACCTTGCGCACCCCCTGATACACTTGACCGTGCTAGGGCGATCCAGAACGTCGGCAACGTTATCGTCCACAAGAACCCGACGCGGCCCGCAACTTCGACGAGCTCCTCCGGCCAACACAGCACGTCCCCGTCCACACCGGCGAGACGTTGAGCATCAGCGTGACCTCGCGAGTCTGGTAAGCATCTCTGCCAACCCCAGCCCCCTCTGTAGCCGCTGGAACTCCACTGGCAGAGCGCCACCGCCGCCGCGTCGTCGTCGCTAGCGCCGCCAGAAAATGGTCGCGTGCTCAGCAGCCGTTGGATCTAGATCTAGAGCGTAGGATTAGATCACTTAACGAAGGGTTATGAGTAGATCTGGCCCGTGCGATTTCATTTAAATCGTGCGGCCCTCGTTGGTCGATCCGGCCGAACCGGTACGGGCCAATCAGATGCGTCCATGTGTCTGGGATTTTAATTTAAAATCTGTTCTGAATCTATTAGTTATTCAAACTTGTAAATTCAATAACTTTTGTTCTGTTTATCCAAAAAATACAAATAATATATCATTGGAATCACAACAATAAATCCTACACGTCTGTAGGATTAGTTTTGTAATTTGTTTCTGTTAAAATAGAACTTTATGCAGAGACATTTGTAGGCCTATTTTGTGTATAAAAATTATTGGGAAAATGTTTTAAAAACCAAATTAAGTTTATTGGTATATAAATTTTTAGTTTATTGTTCAGTACTGTTTTACTTGTCTTGTTTAGTGTAGAAAAGTAATCACATGGCATTTGCATGCATTCATATATTTTTTCTTGATTATGTGAAATATGAATTTGGTGCTATCATTTTATGTGTAGATTTTGGTGCTAGTGGTGATTGTGACTGTGAGGATTGTTGTTACTCCCCCAACTACCAAGGCAAGTGGTGCTTCATATTTTTGTCCCAATATTTTGACTATGCATTAGAAATATTTTGTATAGGGCTTGCATGATAATTTTTGCTAAGTATCTATATGCTATGCTTGGGAAATCCTAGTAGTTGTAGAATTATTAGAATTTTCTCTAAGTTAAGATACTTGCTATTGCCATGCTTAGCCTAGCTATTAGAAACCAAGGGTGGATTATATACATATGCTATGGAAAGATTATTGCGAAGTCTTTAACTTGTGTTTTGCTTAATAAAACAACTAAGTGAATGAAACACCTGGGTGGAATGGTTGTTTGCGTTATGTTGAGTGGTTACACAAGGCCCATATCTATGGTCTACCTTGTGTATCACACTTGTGGAAAGCCACCCAGGAACAAAGGGATTTGAGATTCCATATGTTAAGAAGCTTCTAGTGCAGCCACATGGCATTATGGGCTCTGCCTGGATCATATAGGTTGCAATAACCTAGCCAAATGGACAGTTGGTGGTAGGGGGTGATAGGTTTGGAACGCGTCCATTTTGGTCTAAGGAAAGGCTTCTGAAAGGTCCTGTCTCGATGCATGTCGAGTCTTGTGAGGAAAGTGCACCACCTCTGTAGAAGGAAGAATCTAAGTACTTAGCCGTGTCCCCGGAAATGGAAAATTTGAGCATCAAGACATGGAAGCTATCAAGAATCTCCTCATCCCAAATTCTAAGTTAAAAACTTGTGGTTGAACAAGAGTAAAGGTTCACCAATGTCTATTGGTGGTTCCTTGGGAGTTTTTGACAAACAAAAACTTAGTGTTTTCAACTGATAGGTAAAACCTATTTTGAGCAAAGCAAGCCTAAGCTACACTTAGCCAAATTCATATAGAAACTAGATACTATTATTCTACTAAGGTATCACTTGCCAATACTATTCCAATGTATTGACCCACTGTGGTTATAACTTGTGATGTTGCAGGTTACTCTGATGAGGATTAGGGTTATGAGTCTACACTCAACATGCTTGCCTGTGGCACATGAAGATGAAGACTTTTATTTATATTGTTAACTTAAACTCTTCTACGGGCCTATGGCTATGGAGTCGTAAAAGACTATGTTATCTCTGGAATGGCGATGTAATAATGACCTTTGTTTCTGTGTACTTCACTTTAACTGTGGATTCTAGCATTTGATCCAGGGACTAGCATTGCAACCACAGGGACCTTTACCTTTATAAAGGTGGGGTCTTACAGAAAATTTTCGGCAAAAATTCCGGTCCGCCGGCCTGGCGAGCGAAAATTCCGGCAGCAGACCGAAACCCTTACAGAATACGGTTTCGGTTCTCTGCCGAAAATTCTGGTCGCCACCGGAAATATTGTTCACGGGGTCGGTTCGCCGATGCTCTCGCCGGAAATTCTGGCATGGGCGCCGGTTCGACCGGACTTACTGCCGAAAATTTTCTGAGATGGGTATTTATAGCCTGCGAGTGGGGCAGTTCCATCTTCTTTCTTCCTTCTTCCACACGCCATCCCCTCCTCCATGGTTGCCTCCCCAAGCTTCCCCACCCCCCATAGGACCTTCCCTCCAGCCAAATCCCTCCCCACTCCACCAAGTTGTAGATCGGTCCTCTACAAGTCTTCTCACCGAAGGTTTTGCTCTCTCCTTGCCCGCATTGGGAGATCGGGGAGTGCTCTCCCTCTTTCTCATGTGGTGCTTTCTTCTTGCCCATCTTTGGCAAGTGGGGGCATGGCTTCTTGTTGGGCATACGAGGGTATTATGCTCTTTCATCTCCTCTTTACCTTTCCTGTTGGTGGTGAAACCCTAGTTTTCATGGTCAAGCTTGTGCTCCCTTAGTTCTGTCTACCCCCTAGTAAATTAACTAGTCTAGTGCCATCCTAGTTTCACCCTTGTTCTCCCACATGTTGTTTTTTGCGCAAGTACTAAGTCATGAACAGTTCCCCAATCGATTGCCTTGAATTTACGGTCCCAGGCCTGGTCCAGCCGATACCGTCGCCGAAATTTCTGGTCGACCGAAATGCTCGCCGGAAATTCCGGTCGGGCTTACGGTCCGTCGAAACCGTCACCGATCCTTCCGGCGATAGGATCGGTTCTACCGGACCTGGAGCCTAAACTGCTATTTTGTTCGCTTTTCTGTCCATACGCTTGCCCAACTTTCAATTTGTGTTCTTGTGAGTTCCTTTTATGGAATATACACTAATTTGCTTTCTTTGCCTTGCGTTCTTGTGTGCTTCTTGTGTAGCGTCTGACCACAGTGATTTTGAGCCATACACCAGAAAAAAGAGAAAGCTTACTGTTCAATGGGCTCCTCCTCCTGCTCCTCACCTCACTCGGCGTCAACAAGCAGCTGCTACCACAGGGGGTTCTGGTTCTTCAAGTGGGCAGAAAAAGAAAGCATCTGCTGGAAGATCCGCTTCCAAGGGAACGTCCAATCTTGGTCCTACTATAGAAGAAGATCTTCCCAACTACAATAATGCTTCGGATATCTCTGTGAATCAGTGGCGGGACTTGAGGAGGCAGAATCCGTACCGTTTTCCCAACCGCACCTATCTTGCTGCTGACAGACTATTCTGGACTGACACTCAGAAATGCTTTTGGGATGACTTCTACAATGAGCCAACTCGTATGAAGCGGGGTTTCTTTGTTCCTCCCAAGTATTTCAATGAGGATCACTATGCTCACTACCTCTCCACATATTTTGAGCATGTGGATGTGGCCCTGAAGCAGATGGATGTCTTTTGTCTTGCCTCTATCAAGGTTAAGCTCATGCCAGATCTCATTCGCCAGTTCTTCTGCACTGCTTATTTCCACACTGATGATGCTCACACTGTCACTTGGATGACCGGCACTAAGCCGTACTTGGCTTCCTTTGATGATTTCTGCAATGCCCTGGGTTACCCTTCTGACCGTGTTTCTGGTTTCTGCATTCACTCTGAGAAGGCTTTCAGTGACAACCAGATCCTTTCATGTTACCCATTGAGCCCAGCCATGCACCTCCCAGCTTGTCAGGCATGTACTACTACTACTATATGTTCCTTGCTCGGTTATTCCGCTATAATCTTGTGAGCAAGGTTTGTGATGCGGTTGATGTCCGTTGTCACCACAAGAACCTGCTGTACTACTGTGATCCTCGTCGCCTGCGGAAGATCAATGGGTGTGATATCATCTACTATGAGATTCAGCGGTCCATCGAGAAGCGTATGACTCCCAACTTTTGTCAGTATGTTCAGCGTCTGATTGAGGCCAGCGTCCCTGTGTCTTCTATCCCCAAAGGTCCGCGTGAAGATATGGAGGATTTCGCCTTACCTCGTCGGGGCTCTCATGTGGATCTCCCTTAGATGATGCCGTCTGAGCGCCGGACCAAGCTTGCTCATGACCCTCTTTCTGCTGTTTCGCGCTCCCATCAGGACCTTCCCCGTGCTCTTCCTCGCAAGAAAGGACTTTCCCGTTTCTTCAACATCTTGTGGGATATGTGTCTCTCCTCCTATGATGTTGCCCATCGCAGCTTAGAGCTCAATCAGGAGAATAGGAGGCAGCACAATGCCTTCTTGACAGAACATGGTCGCCCAGTGTCAGACTTGGGCAATGCCTTGTCTCATGTTCCTTATGTCAACTTCGAGAAGCCCCCACTGGATGAGGACATGTTTCGGGGTTTTGATCCATCAATGTTCCTTGGGTTTGACACTTCCAGTTCCTCTGAGCGTCGCGCCACACCTACAGGGAATGATGATGAGGATGAGGACGAGGATGAAGAGGAGGGTGACGACGAAGAAGAAGAGGAGGAAGAAGACGATGATGATGATGACGGTGAGGACAACTTTGCTGGCTAGATCATTTTCTCCACCCCTTTCTTCCTTTTGGTCTCGATGCCAAAGGAGGGAGAGAGAGTAGAGTCGCTTCCTTCATGACTTGCCTCTTGCAGAAGCCCTCCTTTGTTCGTTTTCCTCTCATGGGCTTGTGCTTTTATTTGCTCTAGCGAACTATTTGTGTGTGTGTCTGGACAATTCTACAGTTCTCTTAATGTACTTGGATTTCCTATCACTATGTCCTTGCTATTATGTGCTAGATATCTATGTATCTAATCGTATCATAATATCATCTTTTGACTCTAGCTCGGTTTGTGATGACGCCCAACACTGTCGTGGGACGCTTCGTTGGAAACCCCAATAGCAAGGTGTGATGAGCACAACAGCAAGTTTTACCTCAATAGAAACCGAGGTTATTGAACCAGTAGGAGGAAGGAAATGTCACACAGGTGTTGCAAGCAACACGAAGACCTGCACAACACAAACTCAAGACTTTGCCCCAATGAATCAGTGAGGTTGTCAAGCTCACCGGTTTGCTGTAACAAAGGATTAAGCGTATGGTGTGGAAGGTAATGGTTTGCAGCAAGTAAACAAGTAACAGTGGAAGATGTACCAATCGTAAAGATTGGATCGGGGTTCATAGTTCACTAGAGGTGCTCTCCTTAGATAAACAACATGGCATGAAGGGTAAACAAATTACAGCAGGGCAATTGACAGGAACTGAGCAAGGCATAACAATGAAATACCAGACAAAAATATCCTATGAGATTCGATTGGGCAATACAACAATATACATCGACCGCCATCCAACTGCATCTATGACTAGAAGTCCACCTTCAGGTTATCATCTGAACCCCCTCCAGTATTGAGTTGCAAGCAACAGACAAATACTTTAAGCAAAGTGTGTAAGGTAAACAATCAACTTGTTCTATGAACAAGACACCGTTGTTTACTCCCTAGTAGCAACATCACATCTACAACCGAAGAGATTTATGTCACTTCCCTTGGAAACTAGAGGCATGAACCCACTAACGAGCATAAATACCCCCTCTTGGAGTCACTAGCAACTACTTGGCCAAGATAGCTACTAACAACGGAGAGCATGCAAGATCACAAACAACACAGACATGATGGAATCATAAAGACAAAACCATTAATCAATTTGACATAATAATCTCAATATCCATCGGATCCCCGCAAACACAACATGCATGATTACAAATAGATTAGATTTTGATCATGAATGGAGCTCACAAGATCTATACATGAAAGCACAAGGAGGATATACAACCATCTAGCTACTACATGGACCCATAGTCCAAGGTGGAACTACTCACGCATCATATCGGAGAGAAGGCCTCCAGGATGATCTCCCCTCCGGTAGGGTGCTGGGAAGAGCTTCAGATCCCCCGATCTAGGGACGACGGTGGCAGCGGCTATAGAAGGTTTCATGGAGTTTTGATCAGGTACTTAGGGTTTTTGCATCAGGGGCTTCTTATAGGCGAAGAGGCGAGGCCGGGAGGCGACCAGGGGGGCCACACCCTGCCCAGGCACGGGCCCACCTCTGGCCGCGCCTACGGGGTTTGGTCGCCCTGGTTTGCTTCTCCGTCTTGTCTTCTGGATTCATGTCCCCCACGGTAAAATATTGACTTTGGCTTTTGTCCCGTCCAATTCCGAGAATATTGATTTTCTGCCTTTCTGGAACCAAAAACAGAAGAAAACAGGCAACTAGCACTGTGGCAACTTGTTAATAGGTTAGTTCCAAAAAAGATATAAAAACACCTCAAAGTGTAGACAAAGCAAAGCAAAGTAGATACTAAACAAGCATGGAGCATAAAAATTATAGATATGTTTCCGACGTATCAAGCATCCCCAAGCTTAACTCCTGCTCGTCCTCGTTTAGGTAAGTGATAAAAAGAATAATTTTTGAGGTGACATGCACCATCAAAACCAAGATCAAACCATTTGCAAGCATTGAAAGCTGGGATCAAAGAACTCTAAACATGTGCATGAAAGATGGAGTTCTAACAATAGGACATAGTAACTATGCATGCAACATGAAAGGCTACAAAACAAAGATCATGAATAACATGCATTGAAAAAGTTTGTTTGTTTCACATATAGAAAACGTAGCATAGTGGCAATCAGCTTGTCCCTCATAGAGTAGCAAATAAATGCATAGGACACCTTCAAAGTTCACAAGGGTGACTAGATACAAATAGCACAAGAACAAGTAATACCACAATATGCATCAATCAATAAGCTTTGGGACACCACACACAGAATGACAACTATGCTCTCTTAATGGTGCCTAAAGGTAGAAGGTGGAGTCTCAAATAATGGTGGAAGAAAGGCCCTTCACAAAGGGAAGCAGGGATTTCAAGTTTCAAAAAGAGCTTCCAAAAATTATGGTACTTGTTAGATTTCAGCCCTCATTTCCCCTATCATAAGCATCTTAAAGTGATTAAGGTTAAAGTGAACAAACTATGGAGTATATGATTGACAAAGTATAAGTTGGCAATATCAACTCCCTTGAATACGAGGGTCACACCTCATGCTACTCAACTTCAGTCACCTGTAAGTTCTTGTCATTGTAAGTACATGTGTATCATAGAGAACCGCCAACGAGGTACCCCTTGCACATGGTATAGGAGCTATCCCATAACCAAAATGACAAGGCAAGCAGACAATGAGCATCTTAGCGATCTTTTTATTTACTATAGCTTTTTATTGAGGATGCTTCATAGATACCTCACTATGATGATGCTGCAAGTTTCCACCATGATTAGGCATGGCTTAGGCTAGTGGCCCATGCATTTATCTAACACAAAATACATACTCCATGGACTTACAAGTTTCCTATTTATTTCACACCAGTGACATCCATAGACAAAAGAGCATGATATCAACTGAGTACAAAGTACAAGTGCAATGTTGAAAACGTTCCCCGTGACTGCACAGTTCTGCTAATTCCAACGTATAAGTGCAAGCATATACAACATAAACGACACAATGGTTCAAGTTTATTAGGGGCAAAGAATATAAAGTGTGCCATCAAGTTTGTGAGGGCTTTAATCACTAAGCTTTCACATAAAAAATACTTTTTAATTGGAAGATAGCTAAAAACAAGAATATACTTGGAATGGTGTAACACACCATGCATAGGAATTTATAGTGGATACTTTGGAATAACTTGGTTTCTTGGGAGTTGGAAGCATGAGTAGATCTTACTCATACAAGTGGAGGCTAGCAAAAGACTGGGAGCAACCAAATAAGAGAGCATAATGGCCATAATCATGCAGAGCAACAAAGCATTACTAATCAAAGCATAGAGTGGTACTACAAGTTAAGGACTGGATGATCATAGAGTCTATGGTGACTTGTCATAGTCATAACATGGTGTGAGCATGTCCCAAGCCAACCCAAACAAAGTATCAAAGGAGAATACCACAATACTATGCTTTTGCATGCTAAAACAACGCATAATTTCTTCAAGGCACACTAAGCAATCCCAATTGTTTGGAACAAGACATGCTACAGCAATAATCACTAAGCATAAGGTCAAGTCTAAGTCACAGTCAATGCAAGCTCCTCTTGCACTTTCAAGCAGGAACTTCCTACTCCTTTACAACACCAAGCAACTTATTTGCAATAACACAACAAGAACGGGGGGGTCCAAACTTCTTTATTCAAGCAAACTAAACAAACTAAAACAAAGCAAACGAAAACTAAGACGCTCCAAGAACAACACAACAGTGCATGAAACAATAAAAACGAAGTGTCTAGACATACCTGAGCTTTTTATTGATAAAGAAGGGGATGCCTTGGGCATCCCCAAGCTTTGACGCTTGTACCTATTGTATATTTCTTGGGGTGGCACCAGGGTGGCATCCCCAAGCTTGAGATTTTGTCCATTCTTCATATCATTACATCATTCTCTCTCTACACCTGAAATTTGCCTTCATACAAAACTTCACACAATCTTCATTAGCACATTAGTGTATTCAAAAGATAATAGACCCTTGGGTTTAGCTTTAGAAAAGAAAAACTTTTCACTAAAAATAGAACCTATTGTAGCAACTCCTTCAAAAAGCTCAATTTCCCAAAAAGAACCCCAAAAGGAATCAATAAGAAGCAAATGCAAATAATGGCAGAAATCTGTCAAAACAGACCAGCAGGTAGAAACCTATTTTTTCTAAGACCTTCTGTTGCTCAAATCAAAATAATGGCAGAAATCTGTCAAAACATACTGGGGGATTTATTCGTAAATTTTCAGCTCAACCCGACTTACAGAGACTCTTCACGAATTTTTATGGTGGAGGACAGAAATCTGTTTCGGGATAGCAACTCCCGAAATCTTACTTCCCTCTCATTAGAGGTCATTCTTGGCACAAAAAGCAAATAAAAAGGATAAGGAGAGGTTATTACTGAAGTAATAACTTCCAAGACTCAAGGAAACTCTTGGGTTATCTCCCAACAAGTACTTTTCTTTAACGCCTTTAAGTTAGGCACAGAAAGCAAGAAGAATCAAGTATTTTCAAATGAGGCATTGAGATCAATACTTGCAAAATCTTCAACTATGAAAGGTATCTCATCCAAATGGGTTTTGGAGGATCCCTTCTTATCTCTCTTTGGTCTACTACTTTCATCAAAAAGATTTTCAGGAGCAATCCAATCAAAATTCTTTTCAAAGGCCTCATGCATCCCAACAAGCTTAAAGGGAATGGGTATCTTAAATTCCTCTATAGGCTTGGTTTTATCAGAAGTGCCCACAACATCTAAATTTGATCCTAGCATATTGAAATGCTCAAAGACCTTTTTGGCTTCCTTAGCAACATCATGGAACTCTTTGAGTAGAGTTTCAAGAATAAATTCTCTCTTTTCAGCATTCTTTTTTTCTTTTAGTTTTAGGAACAAGATTTGCATAAAGGGGTTAAGGCTAACAAACCTAGCCTCCAACATATAAACTAAAGAATCTCCAGCAATCTCATAATTTGGAGCAAGCTCTACTATAGATTTATCCTCAATATCTTCATGCTTGCTAACAATATTTAAGAATTATTCAATATAATGTTTCCCAATTATGGAGCCACTACCTATTGAAAGGTTTTTCAGGGTGAACTTGGGGAGCAACATGGCGAGCTAGAACAAGGTGGCAACTAGAGCAGGAAATAATTTTTTTGTGTTTTTGGATAAAGAAAGCAAACCAAACTAGACTAATTTTTTTTTTGAGTTTTTGAAAAGAGGCAAACAAAACCAAGAAAAAGAAACTAAGCAAACTAAAAACAAAGTAAAGAGAAAGGAAGTGGAGGACTCCCCTTGTGAAGACGTCCTTAGCCTCCCTGGCAACGGCGCCAGAAAGCTTGGTGCTTGAAGGGGAGGAAGAGGTTGAAGTTGTCGTGTAGTTCCCCGACAACGGCGCCAGAAAGCTTGATGACGCCTAGCACTGTCGTGGGACACTTCGTTGGAAACCCCAAGAGCAAGGTGTGATGAGCACAGCAACAAGTTTTCCCTCAGTAGAAACTGAGGTTATCGAACTAGTAGGAGGAAGGAAACATCACACAGGTGTTGCAAGAAATGCGAAGACCTGCACGACACAAACTCAAGACTTTGTCCCAACGAATCTGTGAGGTTGTCAAGCTCACCGATTTGCTAAAACAAAAGATTAAACATATGGTGTGGAATGTAATGGTTTGTAGCAAGTAAACAAGTACCAGTGGAAGATGTATCAATGGTACAGATTGGACCGGGGTCCATAGTTCACTAGAGGTGCTCTCCTTAGATAAACAACATGGCATGAAGGGTAAACAAATTACAGCAGGGCAATTGACAGGAACGGAGCAAGGCATAACAATGCAATACCAGACAAAAAAATCCTATGAGATTTGATTGGGCAATACTATTGGAGATATGCCCTAGAGTCAATAATAGAAGTGGTTATTATTATATCTTTGTGTTTATGATAAATGTTTACATTCATACTTTAATAGTATTAACCGGAAACATTAATACTTGTGTGATTTGTAAACTAAATTAGAGTCCCTGGTAAAGCCTCTTTATAATACTAGCTTGTTGGTTAATAGATGATTGTGGTTTCTCGATCATGAACATTGAGATGTTATTGACAACAAGATCATATCATTAGGAGAATGGTATGCTGGACATACTCCTATAGATAAGTGTAGCATAAAGATCAAGTCATTTCAATAGTTCATTTGCTATAAGCTTTCTGATACATAGTAACCTAATTCCTTCGACCATGAGATCATGCTAATCACCATCACCGGAAGGATGCTTTGATGACATCAAACACCACACCGTAATTGGGTGGCTATAAAGGTGGCATTGAGTGTTCGCATAGAATGTGTTGAGGCACATGGATCAAGAATGGGAATTATCCATCCATATAACGAATAGATATACTCTGGGCCCTCTCGGTGGAATGTCATCCAAATAGCTTGCAAGCATGTGACTGGCTCACAAGGGATCACATATCACGGGAACGAGAAAAGAGTACTTATCGGTAACGAGGTTGAACTAGGTATGCAGAGATACCGACGATCAAACATCGGATAAGTAAACTATCGCGAGACAAAGGGAAATTGGTTTTGTATGTAAGTGGTTCATTCGATCGCAAAGAAATCATAGAAATATGTAGGAACCATATGAATTTCTAGATTCCTTTATTGGTTATTGATCGGAGAAGTGTCTCGGTCATGTACGCATAATTCACGAACCGTAGGGAGACACACTTAAGGATTCAATATTGTTTGGTAGATATGGAATGTAAGTAGGGAGACCGAATGTTGTTCGGAGTCTCGGATGGGATCCGGGATATCATGAGGAGATCCGAAATGGTCCGGAGAATAAGATTCATATAAGGAAAGTCTGATTCCGGAGTTCGGGAATGATTTCGATGTTTTCATCGAAGAGGTTCTAGAAGGGTCTAGAAGGTTCACCGGACCGAAAGGGGAATGGTTCATGAATGTGTCATGGTTAAGTGGAATGATTGGATCATGTCCTAGGTCACTTGGTTGGGAATTTGCAAGAGATAATTAAAGCTCTAAATTGAAAGTCAAAAGGGAGGTTTGAAAAGTCAAACTGGAACAATAGTTTCCTAGTGGAAAAAAGGAAAGAGTCCTTCCTTCTCTCCAACTTGGGTTTGGGGAATGATTCAAACTCCCCTCTCCCAAGCTGCCCTCACTCTCATAAATAGAGGGGAGGGGCTGCCCCAAAGCAACATAACCAGCCCTCCCCACCTCCAAGCCGCGCCGCCGCCGCCCTAGCGTCGCCGCCGCCATTGCACCGTCGCCGCCGCTGGCCCGTCGTCGTTGCCCTAGCCGCTACCGACACCACCTCCTCCTCTCCGGCATTCTAAACCTAGATCGCCTAAAACCCTAGATCCACCATAACCTGCTCCAGCTTAGGCGAAGCCCTGCAGGATCTTCCTTCTACTTCTGACACCACGCCGTCGTGCTGCCGGAATCGCGAGGGGAGAACTACAACCTCCGCTGCCTGCTGGAACAAGGGATAGGAAGGTCTTTATCGAGTACCGAACATGTGACCGACTGCGGAAGCGCTGCCGGAACGCAGTGCTGGAAGGATCGTCTACGCGATCTTGAGATCGGCAAGTGTATGACTACATCACCCACGAGAATCTGCTCTCGTTAACCGCTTTGGAATCTTCGAGGGTGAGTAATCTAATCGAATCGTTGCTTCAATCTAGTAGATAGATCTTGGCTTGTTTGTGTGCATGCTGTATAATTTTTTGTTTTCCATGCTACGAACCCCTACAGTGGTATCAGAGTCGTGTCTATATGTAGATCTGTTGCACGAGTAGAACACAATGGTCATTATGGGCGGTGGTGCTTTTATTATCAATTGCTTTTTGTGTACTTTGCATCTTGTGGTATGATGGGATGAAGCGGCCCGGGCTAACCTTACATGACATCATTCATGAGACTTGCTCCACGCTCAACATGCAACTTTTATTGCATAAGTGGCTTTGCGGGTGTTTGTCTCTCCCATCATAGTATAGATTCAATTTACAACGGGCACTTGATAGTTCAAGCATCAACATTGTGGTTCTTGTTCGTAAGTTAGAACGACACTTATTGAAAGCCCCAAACCACGTAAAATATGCAAAGAAAATTAGAGGCGTCTAACTTTGTTTTGCAGCGGTGTGTTGTGATGTGATATGGCCATGATTGTGATTATATATGATGTATGCAATGTTCCTTATTGTAAGTTGGCAACCGGCAGGAGCCATATGGTTGTCTTTTAGTTTTGTTAAGACCTGCGTGTCTATTATTCAAAGTAGTTGTAATAGTTGATGTTGGTGGACGACAACCATGGAGCGGCGCCATTGACCTTGACGCAATACCGATGATGATGGAGATCATGTTCGTGCTTGAAGATGGAGATCGGAAGCACAAGAAGAAAGTCCATATCATATCACATATTTTGAATTGCATGTGATGTTAATCCTTTTATGCATCTTGTATTGATTAGTTCGCGACGGTAGCATTATAAGATGATCCCTCTCACAAAAATATCAAGCTATAAAGTCTTCATCCTTAGTAAGCACCGTTGCTAAATCTCGTTGTTTCGAAGCACCACGTGATGATCGGGTGTGTTAGATTCTGCGAGTGTATACAACAGGAGCAAGCCAGATTTGCTTATGCGGAAGCTAAGGTTTGATCTTGACAAGCCTAGCATGTACAAACATGGTCTCGAAACATGGATCACCGAAAGATAAAGCATGATTCATATAGTAGATATGATGAACATGTTGATTGTTCGCCACTGAAGCTACATCATGATGATCGGTTTTGATGTGGTGGATTTGGTTCGTGTGATCACTAAAACAATGTGAGGGATATTGTTTTGAGTGGGAGTTCACCCAGATTAATTTAATTATTAATGAGAACTCAATTTGTCACAAACTTAGTCTAAACTATTGCAAATATGTTGTAGATCAATGGCAGCCCCTACCATCAATTTTAATGCGTTTCTAGAGAAATAAAAGTTGAAAAACAATGGAAGAAACTTCGCGAATTGGCTCTGCAATTTGAGGATTGTACTCAATGCTGGTAATTTGACCTATGTGCTGGATGCACCGCTGGGTGACCCACCTGCAGCTGATGCTACCGATGAGGTGAAGAATGTTTTCCTCACTCGGAAGAATCAGTACTCCACAGTTCAATGTGCTATCTTGTATGGTTTGGAATCGGAGCTTCAGGAAAGGTTTGAGAACCATGACCCACATGATATTGTCCATGAACTCAAAATGATATTTGAGGCTCACGCGGCAGTTGAGAGTTATGAGGCTTCTGAAAAGTTCTTTAACTGCAAGATGGAAGAGAGCAGCTCCATTAGTGAGCACGTGCTTAAGATGTCTAGGCACGCAAGAAAGCTTCAAAGCTTGGGTATAGTGATTCCTAATGCTTTGGGGATTCACCGTGTCGTCTAATCACTACCACCAAGTTACAAGAACTTTGTGATGAACTACAATATGCAAAACATGGACAAGTCGTTGCCCGAACTCTTCTCCATGTTAAAGTCTGCGGAAGTGGAGATCAAGAAAGATCACCAAGTGTTGATGGTCAATAAGACCACCAAATTCAAGAAGCAAGGCAAGTCTAAGAAAAAGGGAAACTTCAAGAAGGGCGGTAAGAAAGTTACCGCACCAGCGAAGAAGACCAAGGCTGGGCTTAAGCCTGATACTGAGTGCTTTTACTGCAAGGGAGAAGGTCACTAGAAGCGGAATTGCCGTAAGTACTTGGCGGATTTGAAGAACGGCAACATCAAGAAGAAAGGTATATTCGATATGTATGTTATTGATGCATATCTCACTAGTAGTCATAGTAGTGCCTGGGTATTTGATACTGGTTCAGTTGCTCATATTTGTAACTCGAAATAGGTACTGCAGAATAGAGGGAAACTAGATTAGAACGAGGTGACGATGCGCGTTGGAAATGGATCAAAGGTTGATGTGATCGCGGTCGGCACGCTACCTCTTCATCTACCAATGGGATTAGTTTTATACTTAAATAATTGTTATTTGGTGCCTGCGTTGAGCATGAACATTATATCCGGATCATGTTTATTGCGAGACGGTTACTTGTTTAAGTCCGAGAATAATGGTTGTTCGATTTATATAAGTAATATGTTTTATGCACATGCACCTTTGATAGATGGTCTATTTTTTTTTTGAATCTCGATTGTAGTAATACACATATTAATAACATTGAAGCTAAACGTTTGAAATTGAGCGATAACTCGACCTATATGTGGCACTGTCGTCTTGGTCATATTGGAGTGAAGCGTATGAAGAAACTCCATTCCGATGGACTTCTTGAATCACTTGATTTCGAATCACTTGAAAGATGCGAAGCATGTCTGATGGGTAAAATGACTAAGACTCCATTTTCTGGTATGATGGAGCGAGCTACTGACTTATTGGAAATCATACATACCGATGTGTGTGGCCCAATGAGTGTAGCATCGCGTGGTGGTTATCGTTATGTTCTTACCTTCACGGATGACTTGAGTAGATATGGGTATATCTATTTCATGAAACATAAGTCCGAAACTTTTGAGAATTTTAAGGAATTTCAAAGTGAAGTAGACAATCAACGTAACAAGAAGATTAATTTTCTATGATCTGATCATGGAGGTGAGTATCTAAGTTACGAGTTTGGCGAGCATTTGAAGAAATGCGAAATACTTTCACAATTGACACTGTCGGGAACACCACAACGTAATGGTGTGTCTGAACGTCGTAATCGAACTCTCTTAGATATGGTTCGTTCTATGATGTCACTTATAGATTTACCGCTATCGTTTTGGGGTTATGCATTAGAAACAGCCCCATTCACTTTAAATAGGGCACCATCTAAATCCGTTGATACGACACTGTATGAATTGTGGTTTGGGAAGAAACCCAAATTGTCTTTCCTTAAAGTTTGGGGTTGCGAAGCTTATGTAAAGAAGTTACAGCCCGACAAGCTTGAGCCCAAAGCGGAAAAATGTGTCTTCATAGGATACCCAAAGGAAACTATTGGGTATGCCTTCTATCATAGATCCGAGGGAAAAATCTTCATTGCCAAGAATGGATCCTTTCTAGAGAAGGAGTTTCTCTCGAAAAAAGTGACTGGAAGGAAAGTAGAACTCGACGAGGTTATTGAACCTTCTCTCGAACTTGAGAGTAGAGCAGCACCAGAAGTAGTTCCTGTGGCGCCTAAACCAATAAGAGAGGAAGCTAATGATGTTGATCATGAAACTTCGGTTGAAGTTACTACGGAACCCCGCAGGTCAACGAGAACTCGTACCACTCCTGATTGGTACGATCCCGTTATGAGTGTCATGTTGGTGGACAACACCGATGACCCTGCGACATATGAGGAAGCGATGATGAGCCCAAATTTCAATAAATGGCAAGAAGCCATGAAATCCGAGATTGGATCCATGTACGAAAACCAAGTATGGACTTTGGTGGACTTACCGGATGGCCGGAAGACTATCGAGAACAAATGGATTTCAAAGAAGAAAACAGATGTTGATGCTAATGTTACTGTCTATAAATCTCAACTTGTCGAAAAAGGGTTTCGACAAATTCAAGGAGTTGTGTCGTAGGAATGACCACGGCAGACGCTGCAATCAGCAACGAGTAGTAGAACGAAGGGCAAGGGCGGCCAGCCATCTGCGGTGCGAGATGAGGGCGGAGACACAGGGTTTTACCCAGGTTCGGCCCCCCGGAGTTAAGGTTTCGGTACTCGTTTAACCTAATCCAACTGGGCCTACCTACTCTCCTGGGCCTTCAGCTTCCAGTCGCTTGGATCCACGCTAGGTCTTGATCCACTCGCCGTCCTGCTGGCCCACTCGCCAGTTCCTGGGCCAGTCGGAAACGCCCTGCTGGGTATACCCCGGTAGGCATATCCCCATCAGTAGTCCCCGAGGCCGTCGTCGATTGGGCGCAGGTGGTTGCTGGCAGTCGGAGCATACGGGTCCAGTGCGGACACCCAGTCGAATCGGTGGCGGGATCCTGAATAAAGGAAAAAACTAGTCATTCTGGTCGCAGCTCGGCGAACGGGTCGGCGAAATATTTAGTCACTGTTGTAGTGATAAGGTCGGCGAGTCGAATGGATGAAGTTGGACCATCAGATGCAGTCAAAACTAGCCGTTGGAGTAATCCAACGGTAACTTTTGGCGTAATCACCACGTGGTAACGGCTCCCTGATTTGGCGGGTAACAACTGCTATATAAAGGAATTGGTAGGCGATCGGAGAACCACCCTCTCGTCATTTCCTCCGATTTCGTGCATCTCCATTTTCCTCCGCATCACGATCCAACCGATCCAAAATCCTCCGACCTCCACGAACCTTTCCGCCAATGGCCCCCTCCGCCGAACCATGGGGCAGGTCCAAATGCACGAGAGCGCTACTAGCGTCTTTCGAGGAAGCCGAGATCCTGCGCGCCGGCAGGTGGCGCATCCCCGCGGCCGGAGAGGTGACTCCGGACCCGCACGAGGGAGAATTCGTCTGCTTCACCAGCCACCTGGAGCGGGGGCTAGGGTTTCCCACATGTCTCTTCTTCCGGCGCTTCTGCGCCTTCTACGGGATTCAGCCATCGGACCTGGGCCCGCAAAGCATCGAGCAGCTCGCCATCTTCGTGGAGTTCTGCGAGTGCTACCTAGGCTACAGGCCCTACTTCCCCCTGTGGCAAGATCTATTCCACAGGAGGATTAGTCGTGAAGAATCAGGCGGCCCAATGCTGGCGGTGGGTGGCCTGACGTTCCAGCTCAAGTCGAAAGCCTCCTTCTTCGACCTGATGCTACCTGCCAAGTCAGCAAGCGAATGGAAGAAGTCCTGGTTTTACGTCACCGAGGCGACTCCAGACGGCGAGGTGGCGATCCCAAGGTACTTTGCCGACCGGCCCGAACCACACCGACTCCAAGTCGGCAAGCTCCCAACAGACCAGCGGATGGTCGTGGATGAGATGCTTCAAACCATCCGCGGCCTAAAGAAGGGTCTTCAGACCATCAATTTGTACAACTTTTGGCTTGGGCGGCGACTCGTTCCCCTGGCCCACCGTGACCATTACATGTACGAGTACACGGGCCGGGAAGACTCGACGAAATCCTGCCTCGCCGAGTGGAAACTCGAGGACTACGTCCCGGCGTTGAAGAAGATCACCCAGGCGGTGTACCTGGACGCGAAGGCTGGGGTTGCCCCCTACACCGCGAAGCATCCAGCCCCGACGGTAAATCACTTTCTACCATTCGCAGTCGCAGTTGATGCTGTCGCGGTTATATTGATATTACTTCATGCTTGCTGCAGTTATTTCAAGTGGTGGAAGGGTGGCTTCCGCCCGCGGACGACGAGAACTCGAGCTTGTCCGTCCAGGCGTCTCCCACCAAGGGCAGCGCCGAGAGCGACAGGAGCGACGATGACGACGAGTCCGAGGAAGAGGCCGCCCCACTGGTTCGCAAAACTCGCGGGCAGTCAGCGCGAACTCGAGGCGAGTAGAAGTCTTGAACGTCATCCGACGACGAGCTTCCCGAGCTCACCTCACGTCGCGAGGCCACTCCGTCGAAAAAGAAGAAGAAGAATAAGAAGGAAGTGAAGGCCCCTCCGAAGAGGAAGACGAAGCCAACGAGACAGGCATCTCCGCCTCGTTCGGCGAGTAGTTCCGACGCCACCAGCCTGACAAGGGAGGAAGCGCCACAGACGACGGCAACACCGGATTCCCCCGTCGTCCTGAGTGAGGTACCTCTGGCCTCGATTCCTCCCCCCATTCGCCCCGGTCTCTGGGTCGGGGGCTGCTCCAGCCGCGGCGGCTTCGCCTCCCAGGAGAGCTCCTGCCGAAATCGTTTCGGAGGCTCCTATCGCGGCTTCGTCAACGAAGAGGCCGTCCGTGTCTTGGGCGCATGACGTTATGGAGATGGGCCTCAGTCGGAAACTGGGCCCCGAACTGGAGAAGCCGGCCAGCATCCGCACGGGGCTACGGTTCATACCAGTCGCCAAGTGAGTTTTATTCTCCTGCCTTACTTTTCGTTGTATTTGGACCACTTTGCTCATGTAACCAATTTGCAGGACTGGAGATAAAAAGATAGGCCACCCATCCGTGGCCAAAGTGCCGCCAGTCGTCGCCGAGGAGGATCCCTCTCGGAAGAGGAAGGCTGATGAGGTCGCTGCCCCCACAGACAGTGCCAAGAAGGCCAAGGGCGACGATGTCGTCACGGTGTCTGACGACATAACGATTGCTCCGAGTTATCCTGTGGCGGAGGCGGCCTTGATGATCAAGGAGGGTGCTTCCTCGCCTGGGATGGCCGAGCCGGCCTCTTTTGGTGCTGGCGCATCCATCGCGACCTTCCCCCGCTTCATGGCCAGAGCGGCTATGGCGAGTGGTACCACGCCATCGAGCCGCGTACCTGGGGTCGCCAAAATGGAGGTCGAGCAATGTCGTGGGCATACTCCGGCTCTTCTCGCATCCGTGGATGCGCTACAGCTTCATGGCATGCTTGGCGCAGCCATCCAGGTATGTCCAGTCCCCGAGGATCGGGCCACTGAATTGCAGTGGTCATATTCTTTTGGTGTTTTGTTTTTTTTTCTCGCGCCCAGTACCCGAGTGCGCAGTCGCTGAATTTCAGCGGGTGGGCGCTTAGTATTTTTGATCTCCAGTCCCCGAATGACCATTCGCTGAATTTCAGCGGGTGGGCACGTAGGATTTTTGACCTCCAGTCCCCGAGTGTCCATTCGCTGAATTTCAGCGGGTGGGCACTTAGGAGTTTTGATCTCCAGTCCCCGAGTGTCCAGTCGCTGAATTTCAGCGGGTGGACACTTAGGATTTCGTTTTTGTTAACAATTTGACTTTTGCACAGGGTTTGCAGCGTGAATCAGCCGACCGGCTTGCTGCGAAATGTCGCACGGAGAAGGAACTTGTCGCCGTCCAAGAGGCGAACAAGGGACTCCAGGCGATTGCTGCGAAGGCAGAGGAGGTCCGCCAGGGCCTTGTCCCGGCGAGTGAATTGACGGCGACTCAATCTGCGTTGAGCTCGGCTGAGAAGCGGATCGCCGACCTTGAGCGCGAGCTTAAGGAAGCGAAGGAGGAGGCGAGTTCAGCGGATGGGCGGGCCAAGGCTGCTGTTACGTCCGCCGCTGAGGAACGTAAATTCTCTGACGCCCTTGTTGCTGGGCTACAAGAAGACTACTCCTCTCTTCAAAGCTTCATCACGGATCTCTCTCGTCCTTTGATTGGTAAGTGTGCCTGCCTCTGCCTGTAATATTTGCATTGTGTGATCTTTGATGTACTCACTGCCACCCTCTGTTCGCAGGTCGGATCATCGATAGCGCGGAGGAGGCGCAGTCGTACGACGCGCGGCAGTGTGTGGCCACTCTGGTCGACTCGGCCACTTTATCCGCGGCTTGCATTTGTAGGGTTCGCAGCATAGAAAACAAAAATTTTCCTACGATGTGAACTATATACCAAGATCTATCTACTAGATACAAACAACGGGCGGATGTATATCCGTAGAGAACATACCCTTGAAGACCGACAATGCTTAACGAGTTCAACTCGTGGTTGATGTAGACGATCTCTTGCCGATCTCAAGATCGAGAGGAAGTCCTAGCGCCGCAAATCAGCAGCGCATCCGTGCTCGCACACACGTTCGAGGCACCGAGCAACCTCCGCCTCCTCGCTCCAGCGATGCAGCGGAAGCACAACTCTTTCTTGCCGAATAGCCACCGGGAACATGTATCTCGCTAGTCCGAGACCATGGGGGATAAATTCTAGAGGGGGAGAGAGATCCTTCACGAGGAGGTGTGAGAGACAAGTGAGGAGGGGGGCTCCTTTTATAGGAGGAGGGGGGAACCCCAAGGGGGTGGCCGGCGCATGGGGGCTGCCCCCTTGCCCTCCCCTCTTCATGTGGGTGGACACTCCACTCACAAAATGCCCTTTAAAATCCCTCCACTCAAAAGTCCACTCAAATTCCCATTAAATTTCCACCAAATTTAATGCAAACTCTCATTAAATAAAACTCTTTTATTTTCTTCAGAATTTTGTCAATTACTTTAATGACAAACATTCACAAATAACCCCTTGATAGAATTCTATTTCACATGCATAACCACTTTATGCAATTTCACCCGAAAACCTGTTTCGGTATCTAGTGAAATAAATTCCTGCGCTTGTTCATTCTTTTGGCATGAAACATTTGCTCCAATTGGATGTCGGTGTCTCTTAAGTGTGTCACCCTACGGTTCGTGAATAATGCGGACATGATCGAGACCCCTCTCGGATCAATAATCAGAAGCGGGATCTGGAGACCCATACTGACTCCCACACATTCAACGATGACTTTCTTGTGATCGTCGGAACCTTTTACGCTAGTATCTTAATCCCTTTGTTTCACGATATATTACATGTCCGAGTTTCGATCATCGGTATCTCCATACCTAGTTTGATCTCGTTACCGACATGCACTCTTTTCTCGTTCCTGTGATATAACATTCTAGTGATCAAATCACTTGCTTGCAAGCTAATCAATGTGATATCACCGAGAGGGCCCAGAGTATATCTATCCGTCATCGGGATGAACAAATTCCACTCTCGATCCATGAGCCTCAACATAACACTTTATTAGTTCTGAATCCATCTTTATAATCACCCTGTTACGGTGTGACGTTTGATGTTATCAAGAAACTCTTCCGGTGTTAGTGATTGACATGATCTCATGGTCTAAGGATTAGGATCACTTCGTAAGTTGTTATAGCAATATAAACTCAATGACTTTGATCGTAATGCTATACTTCGGATGAATGTTCATCACACCATTACACTAATGTTGTGATCCCGTTATTAACAACATCCAATGTCCATGATCAGGAAACCTTGATCATCTTGTTAATCAACGAGCTAGTTTATGAGAGAGGCATAACTAGGAACTTTCTGTTTGTTTATTAAACACACATGTATTAACGTTTCCGTATTAATACAATTATAGCATGCAAAATAAACATCTATCATATACTTGGAATACACATAATAAACACTTTATTATTGCCTCTCAGGGCATATTCCCTTCAGTCTCCCACTTGCACTAGAGACAATAATCTAGTTACATAGTGATAAATCTAACACCCATTGAGTTCTGGTGTTGATCATGTTTTGCTCTAGGGAGAGTTTTAGTCAACGGATTTGCTACATTGAGATCCGTATGCACTTTACAAATCTTTATATCTCCATCCTTGACATGCTCGCGGATGGAGTGAAACCGGCGCTTAATATGCTTGGAATGCTTGTGAGACCTTGGCTCTTTGGCATTGGCAATGGCACCATTGTTGTCACAATAGATCACCATTGGGTCCAACGCGTTTGCCACCACTCCTAGTTCGGATATGAACTCCTTCATCCAAACTACTTCCTGAGCCGCTTCTGAAGCAGCAACATATTCGGCCTCCGTTGTTGATCCCGCTACCACAGGTTGTTTGGAGCTCCTCCAACTAACCGCTCCGCCATTCATGAGAAATACGTATCCGGATTGAGACTTAGAGTCATCCGGATCGGTGTCAAAGCTAGCGTCGACATAACACTTAGCGACGAGCTCTTCTTCACCTCCGTATACAAGAAACATATCCTTAGTTCTTCGTAAGTACTTAAGGATATTCTTGACCGCTATCCAGTGTTCCGAACCTGGATCCGATTGGTACCTACTAGTCAAACTAATAGCATGTGCCACATCCGGTCTTGTACATAGCATGGCGTACATCATAGAGCCTATGGCTAAAGCATAGGGGACTTTGTCCATTATCTCTCTTTCTTCCGTCGAAGCCGGACTTTGAGTCTTACTCAACGTCTTGCCTTGCAACATAGGTAAGAACCCCTTCTTACTTCCGTCCATTTTAAACTTATTTAAAATCTTATCAAGGTATGTACTTTGTGATAGCCCTATTAGGCGCCTAGATCTATCTCTATAGATCTTTATGCCTAATATGTATGACGCTTCACCTAGGTCCTTTATTGAAAATTTGCTGTTTAGATAACTTTTAACACTGTTTAAAAGATCTATATCATTTCCGATCAATAATATGCCATCCACATATAATATCAGAAATGCCACATTGCTCCCACTCACTTTCTTGTAAATACAAGCTTCTCCATAAGTTTGGACAAATCCAAACTCTTTGATCACCTCATCAAAGCGGAGATTCCAACTTCGTGATGCTTGCTTCAATCCATAGATGGATCGCTGAAGCTTGCACACCTTGTTAGCATCCTTAGGATCGACAAAACCCTTTGGTTGTATCATATACAACTCTTCTTCAATATTACCATTGAGAAACGCGGTTTTGACATCCATCTGCCATATCTCATAATCGAAATATGCAGCAATTGCTAACATAATCCTAACTGACTTTAGCATCGCTACGGGAGAGAAAGTCTCATCGTAGTCAACTCCTTGAATTTGTCGAAACCCCTTTGCGACAAGTCGAGCTTTATAGACGGTCACATTACCATCAGCATCAGTTTTCCTTTTGAAAATCCATTTGTTCTCCACGGCCTTTCGGTCGTGAGGTAATTCCACCAAGTTCCAAACTTGATTTTCATACATGGATTCCATCTCGTATTTCATGGCTTCTAACCATTTGTTGGAATTCGGGCTCATCATCGCTTCTTCATACGTCGCAGGGTCATCATTTTCATCAACCATAAAATTCATGACAGGATTTCCGTACAGCTCGGGAGCTGCACGCGTCCTGTTTGACCTGCGAGTTTCGGTAGTACTCTCTTTCGGAGTTTCATGATCATTATCATTAGTTCCCTCTTCAACAGGTGGAGCCAACTCCAGAACAACTTCCGGCGCTGCGCTACTCGCCATACTTTGAAGAGAAGGTTCCACAACCTCTTCGAGTTCTACCTTCCGACTACTCACACCTTTCGCGAGAAACTCTTTCTCTAGAAAGGATCCATTCTTGGCAACAAAAACCTTGCCCTCGGATCTGTGATAGAAGGAATACCCAATAGTTTCTTTAGGGTATCCTATGAAGACGCATTTTTCCGCTTTGGGTTCGAGTTTATCCGGTTGAAGTTTCTTCACATAAACATCGCATCCCCAAACTTTAAGAAATGACAGCTTAGGTTTGTTTCCAAACCACAATTAATACGGTGTCTTTTCAACGGATTTAGATGGTGCCCGATTTAAAGTGAATGCAGCAGTTTCTAGTGCATAACCCCAAAATGACAACGGCAAGTCCGTCAGAGACATCATAGATCGAACCATATCTAATAAAGTACGATTACGACGTTCCGACACACCATTTCGCTGTGGTGTTCCGGCATGTGTGAGTTGTGAAACAATTCCACACTCTTTCATGTGAGTGCTAAACTCGTAACTTAGATACTCACCTCCACGGTCGGACCGTAGAAATTTGATCTTTCTATTACGATGATTTTCCACTTCATTCTGAAATTCCTTGAACTTTTCAAAGGTTTCAGACTTGTGTTTCATCAAGTAGATATAACCGTATCTACTCAAATCATCCGTGAAAGTAACAAAATAACGATATCCACCTCGTGCCGACACACTCATTGGACCACATACATCAGAATGTATGATTTCCAATAAATCTGTCGCCCGTTCCATTGAACTGGAAAACGGCGTTCTAGTCATCTTGCCCATAAGGCATGGCTCACATGTATCAAATGATTCATAATCAAGTGATTCCAAAAGTCCATCCGAATGGAGCTTCTTCATGCGTTTAACGCCAATATGACCTAGACGACAGTGCCACATATATGCGGATATATCATCATTAAGTTTAATCCTTTTAGCATCAACATTATGAATATGTGTAACATTATCATCGAGATCTAATAGAAATAAACCATTCATCATCGGTGCATGACCATAAAAGATTTCATTCATATAAATAGAACAACCATTGTTCTCGGATTTAAATGAATAACCACTTCGCATCAAACACGATCCAGATACAATGTTCATGCTCAGTGCAGGCACCAGATAACATTTATTCAAGTTTATAACTAATCCCGATGGTAAGTGGAGAGGCAGCGTTCCGACGGCGATCACATCAACGCTTGATCCATTGCCGACACGCATCTTGACCTCACCCCTTGCTAGCGGTCGCTTGTTCCGCAGCCCCTGATTCGAGTTATAAATATTAGCAACTGAACCGGTATCAAATACCCAGGTGCTACTGCGAGCACTAGTCAAGTACACATCAATAACATGTATATCATATATACCTTTGTTTGCCTTGCCGGCCTTCTTGTCTGCCAGATACTTGGGGCAGTTGCGCTTCCAGTGGCCAGTCCCCTTACAATAGTAGCACTCGGAATCAGACTTAGGTCCAACTCGGGGTTTCTTTTCAGGCGCGGCAACAGGCTTGCCGCCCTTACTTCCCTTCCGTTTTCCCTTCTTGTCTTTCTTGAAACCAGTGTTCCTATTGATCATCAACACTTGATGTTCCTTTTTGATCTCCACTTCTGCAATTTTAAGCATTTACAGAAGCTCGGGGAGAGACTTCTTCATGCCTTGCATATTATAGTTCATCACGAAGCTCTTATAGCTAGGTGGCAGAGACTGCAAAACACGATGGATGCCTAAGTCAATGGGAATAGATATTCCCAAGGACACAAGCTTATCGGCGTAACCCGACATCTTGAGTACATGCTCACTAACGGAGCTGTGCTCTTCCATCATGCAGCTAAATAAATTTTCTGAAGCGTTGTAGCTCTCTACAGCAGCATGTGTGTCGAAAATCATTTTCAACTCACCCATTGTATCAAATGCATTGCCGTTTTCGAAACGCTTTCGAAGTTCCGGCTCTAGCCCATACAATATGCCGCAATGAACTAAGTTGTGGTCCTCCTGACGAGTATGATAGACATTCTTCTCCTCGTCAGGGGCATCATCAAAAGGTGGGGGGCCTAACGGCGCTTCTAGCACATATTGCTTTTTTGCAGCAGAGAGGAGAATCCTCAAATTCATGGCCCATTCGGTAAAGTTTCTACCGTTCGTTGCTAGTTTCTCTTTCTCCATGAACACATTGAAATTAAAAGCAGGTGGTGCCATCTACAACAGAATTTGTAAAGTTTTGACTAAGTGTATGATAGATTGAGTTGAACTAATCTATATTACGAATGAACTCCCACTCAAAAACGACATCCCTCGTGCCTTTTTGGTGATTACATGAACCAAATCCACTACACCAAGTCCGATCATCACGTGAGTCGGTATAGCTTCAAAGGCGAGCATCAAATGGGCATCATATCAACTATATGACTCATGCTTAACCTTTTGGTCCGTGTTCTGAGGCCATGTCTGTACATGCTAGGCTCGCCAAGTTAGAACCTTAGTATTCGCGTGTGTAACTGTTTTACACCCGAAATATGGTCGTGGATCCAAGAACACCCGATCATCACGTGATGTCTTGGAGCGACAAAAACATAATCGGTGCATACTAACGGAAGAACACATTCTTATCTTGATATTTAAATGAGGGATCATCTTATTATGCTAACAAAGCGCTAAACAAGCAATATAAGATGCTAGCAAACATCATATGTTTATTAGTGAAATTATATGGTTCCCGCAGATGATCTCTATCATGTGCATCATGGTATGATCACTACCATACCTATATGTGTAAATCCAAGGTCTATGGATTTTACACGCTATGTGTGTTGTAAGTGTATCATCTCATACTTCTACTTACAACACTACCATATCATAACACTAGCCCAGAAACAATCTAAACTAGACGCCTCTAATTTATCCATTGCAAGTTTTACGTGGCTTAGGGCTTTCGAGATAGAACCGTTCTTACCTACGAACATGAACCACAACAAGGATAATCAAATTGTTGACAACTCGCTTGCAAAATAGATATTGACTATAGTAGGAGAGACAGACACCCGCTAGCCACTTATGCAAACTAGTTGCATGTCAAGCGTGGAACAGGTCTCATGTGCGAGGACATGTAAAGTTTGTCCGGGCCGCTTCATCCCACTATGCCACCAATATCCAAAATTACAACAAAGGAGCAACAACATGATCATCATCGCCCACATACTCATATGTGTACAACCCGTGTAAAGTATCTACGCATAGATCCGGCTCTGATACCACTGTAGGGTTCGCAGCATAGAAAACAAAAAATTTCCTACGATGTGAACTATATACCAAGATCTATTTACTAGATACAAACAACGGGCGGATGTATATCCGTAGAGAACATACCCTTGAAGACCGACAAAGCTTAACGAGTTCAACTCGTGGTTGATGTAGATAATCTCTTGCCGATCTCAAGATCGAGAGGAAGTCCTAGCGCCGCAAATCAGCAGCGCATCCGTGCTCGCACACACGTTCGAGGCACCGATCAACCTCCGCCTCCTCGCTCCAGCGATGCAGCGGAGGCACAACTCTTTCTTTCCGAATAGCCACCGGGAACATGTATCTCGCTAGTCCGAGACCATGGGGGATAAATTCTAGAGGGGGAGAGAGATCCTTCACGAGGAGGTGTGAGAGACAAGTGAGGAGGGGGGATCCTTTTATAGGAGGAGGGGGCACCCAAGGGGGTGGCCGCCGGCCATGGGGGCTGCCCCCTCCCCTCCTTCATTCATGTGGGTGGACACTCCACTCACAAAATGCCCTTTAAAATCCCTCCACTCAAAAGTCCACTCAAATTCCCATTAAATTTCCACCAAATTTAATGCAAACTCTCATTAAATAAAACTCTTTTATTTTATTCAGAATTTTGTCAATTACTTTAATGACAAACATTCACAAATAACCCCTTGTTAGAATTCTATTTCACATGCATAACCACTTTATGCAATTTCACCCGAAAACCTGTTTCGGTATCTAGTGAAATAAATTCCTACGCTTGTTCATTCTTTTGGCATGAAACATTTGCTCCAATTGGATGTCGGTGTCTCTTAAGTGTGTCACCCTACGGTTCGTGAATAATGCGGACATGATCGAGACCCCTCTCGGATCAATAATCAGAAGCGGGATCTGGAGACCCATACTGACTCCCACACATTCAACAATGACTTTCTTGTGATCGTCGGAACCTTTTATGCTAGTATCTTAATCCCTTTGTTTCACAATATATTACATGTCCAAGATTCGATCATCGGTATCTCCATACCTAGTTTGATCTCGTTACCGACATGCACTCTTTTCTCGTTCCTGTGATATAACATTCTAGTGATCAAATCACTTGCTTGCAAGCTAATCAATGTGATATCATCGAGAGGGCCCAGAGTATATCTATCCGTCATCGGGATGAAAAAATTCCACTCTCGATCCATGAGCCTCAACATAACACTTTATTAGTTCTGAATCCATCTGTATAATCACCCTGTTACGGTGTGACGTTTGATGTTATCAAGAAACTCTTCCGGTGTTAGTGATTGACATGATCTCATGGTCTAAGGATTAGGATCACTTCGTAAGTTGTTATAGCAATATAAACTCAATGACTTTGATCGTAATGCTATACTTCGGATGAATGTTCATCACACCATTACACTAATGTTGTGATCCCGTTATTAACAACATCCAATGTCCATGATCAGGAAACCTTGATCATCTTGTTAATCAACGAGCTAGTTTATGAGAGAGGCATAACTAGGAACTTTCTGTTTGTTTATTAAACACACATGTATTAACGTTTCCGTATTAATACAATTATAGCATGCAAAATAAACATCTATCATATACTTGGAATACACATAATAAACACTTTATTATTGCCTCTCAGGGCATATTCCCTTCAGCATTCGGGCGTATCTTCAGGAGATGTCGCCCACGGAAGTGATTCCCAGCGACCTCGTCGAAGTGTGGCGGTACTTGGAGAAGGCATCGTCGGTCGTCGAGTTCATGACGCGGTCGGCGTTCCGGCGCGGGGCGGCGACGGCACTCAGTCTTGGGCTCGCCCACTTCCCGGAGGATTTCGATCTGGACGACGTGACGAGTGGCTACCCATCGTCGATGGGCTCGGTGGAGATTGCCGAGGTGCTGAAGCTGACGGACCGTGCCGCGGTATACTCCGATCGTGTCTGGTCGATGGGCGATCTCCTTCCTTATCAGGAGACGATCGTCGCGCCCAACGACCCCGAGCCGCCGCACCGGGACTTCAAGATCGAGCAGCCCTTCCATGCAGCGATGGCGGGTGAGCTGACGACGTACCCGTCGAACCCGTACACTCCCTTCATTCGCAACCGCAAGGGTGGCGGCGAGTCGATGTCGAAGCCTGCGGAATAAAACGTTGTGCCCTGGGGCGTTAGTAGCAGTTCGGCCATTAGGCGCAACTTATATTTTGTAACAACTTTAATCTGCTACAATGGGATATCGTGTTATTTTGTGAATTGTCTTGTGTTTGAGATTGAGGGTTAAACGAGTCCCCGAGCGCGTCCGCCCTTTTTATGGGGTTTACCTCGTTTGTTTATGTGTTTGTGGTTTTGAGCGTTTTGTTATTGAGGTCGACTCGCCCGAGCTTGGAAAGCCAGTCGCAGGGCGACTCCCATGAGTGATCTTTACTTCACCGCTTTCCCTTGTGCGAACGAGGTCGGGTAGCCGAGTCCCAGAGCGTGGTACTTGGTGGTTCTAGTGGCGGCTCTAGGGTGGGTGAGGACTGGGCGCATCAGAGTGAGCGCATCACTCCTGCCTGGCCCGTTGGGTCAGTCGCATGGCAAGTCCTGGGCACGCTCTCGTACTTGGCGTTTTTCCCTAGTCGCTCGTGCTGAACTGGTCGTCAGTCCCCGAGCGTGGTACTTGGCCGTTCAAGTCGCTGTGTCGAGGGCGCGGAGGATCATGGTCGTTGTGAGGAGCGAAGGCAGTTGTCTTGGCTCGTTAAGCCAGTCGAGCTAGGCGACTCCAATGGGGCTCCGGGTAGGCGTTTTTCGTGGACGTTACGAGTCCTGGGGTAACCCAGTGCCCTCGTAGCGCACTACTTGGCTGTGCCGATCGCTGTACCAGAGGTTGACTCCTGCAGTTAGCTTGGTGTTGTTACTACGAGTGCGAGTGGCACAATACACGGAGAGTAGACACAATTTGCGGTAACCAATATGTTTTATTTCATAGCGACTGTAGGATACATATGTGGAGTTCTAGGAGTAGAACTTCCATAGGAGGTTTACATTCCATGGTCGCTTGACGTCGAGTTTTCCGTCTCCGTGGACGTCGGTGAGGTAGTAGGCGTCGTTGCCGAGTACTCGCCCGATGGCGAATGGTCCCTCCCATGGGGGAGAGCTTGTGCATGCCCTTCTTGTCCTAGATGAGGCGCAGCACCAGGTCGCCTTCCTAGAAGGTGCGAGTTTTCACCCGCCGGCTGTGGTAGCGGCAGAGTCCTTGCTGGTAGATGGCAGTGCGTGAGCGAGCTAGGTCGCGTGCCTCGTCGAGTTGATCGACTCCATCCTGACGTGCGAGTTCGTTCGCAGCCTCCGTGTAGTGGACAACCCTTGGCGAGTCGTGCTCAAGGTCGGTGGGCATGACTGCCTCGGCGCCATACACCATGAAGAAGGGGGTGAACCCTGTCGACCTGTTGACCGAGGTGCGGATACCCCAGATGACGGAGGGTAGCTCCTCGACCCAGCACCCGGCGGTGCGCTCGAGTGGTACTTGGAGCCGCGGCTTCAGGCCGTTGAGGATGCTCTGGTTGGCCCGTTCCGCCTGGCCGTTGGACTCCGGGTGGGCGACTGATGCGAGGTCGAGTCGTATGTGATGTTCCTCGCAGAACTCGGCCATGGATCCTTTGGCGAAGTTGGTGCCGTTGTCCGTGATGATGATGTTTGGGAACCCGTAGCGATATATGAGCTCGCGTAGGAATTTGGTGGCGGTCTTTCCGTCGCATTTCCAGACTGGCTTGGCCTCCACCCACTTTGTGAATTTGTCGACCGCGACCAGGAGGTGGGTGAAGCCGGAGGGGGCCTTTTTGAAAGGGCCTACCATTTCCATGCCCCACACGGCGAATGGCCAGGTGATGGGGATTGTCTTGAGCGCTGAGCTCGGCACGTGTGTCTGGTTGGCGTACTTCTGGCACCCGGCGCACCGCTGGACAATATCAACGGCGTCGGCGTGTGCAGTGGGCCAGTAGAAGCCGTGTCTCATGGCCTTTGCGACCAGAGAGCAGGCTCCAGCGTGGTGTCCGCAGTCGCCGGAGTGGATGTCGTGGAGGATCTTGCGTCCTTCGGCGGGTTGGACGCAGCGTTGGAACACGCCGGTCACGCTGCGCTTGTTGAGCTCGCCATCGATGATGACGAAGGATTTGCAGCGTCGCGTTATCATCCGGGCGTCTGTTTCGTCTGCCGGCAAGGTGCCTCCCTCCAGGTAGGCGATGTACGGCCTAGTCCAGTCTTCTGGCTCGGCGATGAGTGCAACCAAGGCTGCCTCTGGTTGCAGCAGGACTCCGATGTCGATCTCCCTTGGGGGAGAGACGGACGGCTTGGTGATCATGTCGAGGAAGACGCTGGCGGGTGGTGCGAGTCGAGCCGACCCGATGCGAGAGAGTGCGTCGGACTCCTCGATCTTCCGCCTGTCCATCCATTCGACGGAGTAGCCTGCGAAGTGTCCTCCCAGCTTGTCCACTGCTTGGCGGTATGCCGCCATGGTGGGAGAGACGGCGTCGCAGGTGCCAGCGACTTGCCTAGCGACGAGGTCGGAGTCTCCGTAGCAGCGTAGGCGGTTGACATTCATGTCCTTGGCAGCTCGCATGCCGTGGAGTAGTGCCTCGTACTCGGCCATATTGTTGGTGCAGGGGGTGAAGTCGAGGCAGAGGACGTAGCGGAGCTTGTCGCCCTTCGGGGAGGTCAACACGATCCCTGCTCCTGCGCTGTCTGCGTTCTTGGAGCCGTCTAAGTGCAGGCTCCAGTAGTGGAGGTACGGCAGCTTTTCCGGCTGCTGGGCCTCTTCCCAGTCGGCGATGAAGTCCGCGAGAGCCTGCGACTTGATCGCTTTTCGTGGCTCATACTTGATGTTGTGGACGCCGATTTCGACGGCCCACTTGGCGACTCACCCGGTCGCCTCGCGGTTGCGGATGATGTCCTGCAACGGTGCTGAGGAGACGACCGTGATCGGGTGCTCCTGGAAGTAGTGCGGCAGTCGCCGTTGTGCTCTGAAGACTACGTACACCAGTTTCTGGTATTGCGGGTACCGCTGGCGCGACTCGATGAGGACCTCACTAATATAGTACACCGGTCGTTGTACTGGGCGCTCCTTTCCTTCCTCTGGCCGCTCGACGACCATGACGGCGCTGACGACACGCTCGGAAGCCGCGACGTAGACCAGCATGGGTTCTTTGTCGACGGGGGTGGCGAGTAGCGGTGCTGCGAGTAGCACCTTCTTGAGGTCGCGGAGTGCGTCGTCCGCTTCCTTGTCCCACTAGAAGGTGGGGTTCTTCCGCATCAGGCGGTATAGGGGCATCGCCTTTTCGCCCAATCGGGGGATGAAGCGGCTGAGAGCCGCGACTCGCCCGGCCAGCTTTTGGATGTCGCGCAGGCACTCGGGTTTGCCGAGTCGAGCGATCATGTCGATCTTGGTGGGGTTGTCCTCGATCCCGCGCTTGGAGACGACGTACCCCAGTAGTTGCCCTGCTGGTACATCGAAGGTGCATTTGCCTTGGTTTAGCTTTATCTTATATTTCCGCGGGTTGGCGAATGTTTCCGCCAGGTCGGCGAGTAGATCGCCCTGGCGAGCGGACTTCACTACCACGTCGTTGATGTAGACGTGGATATTGCGGACAATTTGGCTCGCAAGGCACTTCTGCATGCACCGCTGGTAGGTCGCCCCGGCGTTCTTGAGGCCGAAGGTCATGGCGGTGTAGCAGAAGGCTCTGAATGGCGTGATGAACGCCGTCTTTTCCTCGTCCTCGACAGCCATTTTGATCTGGTTGTACCCAGAGTAGGCGTCGAGGAAACACAGCGACTCTGAGCCCGTGGTGGAGTCGATTATTTGGTCGATCCGCGAGAGGACGAATTTCTCCTTCGGGCAGGCGCTGTTTAAGTTTGTGTAGTCGATACACATCCTCCAGGTCCCATTTTTCTTCTCGACCAGGACTGGGTTTGCCAGCCACTTGGAGTATTTGATTGGACGGATGAAGCCTGCAGCGAGTAGACGCTGGACCTCCTCGGCGATGGCTCGGCGGCGCTCTTCATTGAAGGGCCGCAGCGACTGCTTGACGGGTCGCACTTTGGGGTCGGCATTGAGTTTGTGCTCAGCGAGTTCCCTAGGGACACCAGGCATGTCAGAGGGCTTCCATGCAAAGATGTCCCTGTTCTCACGGAGGAACTCGATGAGCGCGCCTTCCTATGTTGGGCTCATGCCCGTCCCGATCGTCACCGTCTGGCTGGAGTCACCTGGGACCAGTTCGACGGTGCGGGTGTGCGTTGTTGCCTCGAAGGCTGAGGTGTTGGCGCCCTCCGAATTGGGCTTCTTGAGTATGGTGGGGTCGTCGTTGTTGACCCCGCTCGTGTACTTGGCGAGCTCGTCGGCGTGGTTGGCCTGTGCCGCGATGACGGCGTCGGCGAGTTCGGCTCCTTTGGCCTCGCACTCGGCGGCCATGTCGGGGTCGCCGTTGATTGTGATCACGCCGCGCGGCCCGAGGAGCTTCATCGCGTTGTACGCGTAGTGGGGCTCTGTCATGAACTTGGCGAACGCCTGGCGCCCCAGGACATAGTGGTAGGGGCTGTCGAAGGGTACCAGCTCGAAGACGATCCGCTCGGTGCGGAAGTTTGCTGGTGTGCCGAAGGTGACTGGCAGCGTGACCTTGACGATCGGGTACGCCTTCCGACCGGGGACGATGCCGTGGAACATGGTATAGGTCGTCTCGACCATCGACTGCGGGAGCCGCAGTCGCCTGAAGGTGTCCAGGTACAGGATGTTGATGGAGCTTCCGCCGTCCATCAATGTCTTGGGGAGCCAGTAATCTCCCACCTTGGGCTTGATCACTAGGGCGACTCGGCCTGGGTACTCGATGCGTGGCGAGTGGTCCTGGTGGCTCCAGGTGATGGGCTGCTCCGACCAGTTGAGGAACTAGGGAACGTCCACCTGGGCCACCGTGTTGACGGCGACGGTGCGGGCGATGACCTTCTTCTCGCGCTTCGTGTTGAAGCCTGTGAAGGTGTGGAGCGAGCCGGCCACACTGCCGAATTTTCCGCCGTTTGGCGGGTTGTTGTCGGGGTCCTCCCGTGCTCGCCGTGCCTTCTCGATCTCCTTGAGACAGTGGCAGTCGGCGGTCGTATGCGTGGCGGGCTTCCCTTCTCTGCTGTGAAACGCACAAGGCTGGTTAAGGAGGGCCGCGGGGTCGAACCTTGGTTTCGCCTTGTAGTTGCCATCGTCGCGGCGTTGTCCTCCTTCACGGCGGAAGCTCTTGGGCTCGTGCTGCGCATGCCCAGCGTTAGCGACGAAGTCGACTCGCCCGTCACTGCGGCGCTTGCCGGTGAGGCGAGTGTTGCTGTACCGTAGGTCGGACCGTCGTCCGTTGTCGTTGCCGTTCGTGCGGCGCTGACCTCCCGACTCGTCGTCGGTTTCCTGGCTGGGGTCTTCCTCCGCGTATCTTTTGGCGATCTCGAGGAGGTCCGGTATGTTTTCGAGTGTGCGATATGCTCATTTGAGCTTGGCGACCAAGGGCTCGTAGCGGCACGAGGTCTTGAAGCAGTGGATCGCGGTGTCCGGGTGGATGCCGGCCGCGTTGTACCATAACTCTTGCCACCGTTGGACCTAGCTTCGGGTCGACTCGTGGGGTCCCTAGACGCATCTCTCCAAGTCCTCGATGGTGGTGGCGCGGGTGTAGGAACCCTCGAAGTGCCTCACAAAGGCATCGCGCATTTCTTCCCATGAGTCGATGCTATCCAGGGGGAGAGTGTTGATCCACTGCCTGCACGCTCCCTCCATCATCAGGGGGAGGTAGCGGGCGACTAGCTGGTCGGTGTGGCCTGCGATCCCCATCGCCATGAGGTAGGTATCCAACCACACGGAGGGGTCGTACGAAGGGTCGTACTTTTCTATTTCCTTCGGCGCTTTGAAGTTCGCCGGGTATTTTTCGCCTCGGATCATCGGTCCGAAGCACCGGGGCCCGAGTCGGCTTAGCGACCCCATCGGCTCGCCATCGCGGCGATTGGTTAGGGTGTGTCACGGGTCGTCGGGCTGGCGTGCGCGCCAGCTTTGGTTGTTGATGATGTGGGTGCGGGCGTCGACGGGCTGACCGTTGGCGGCGACGAAGTTGGTCGCTGGCCTGGGGTCGTTGGTGGAGAGTGCCGCGTTCGCGGGTCGGTGTTGGAGCTACAGTGGTTCGGGTGGCGAGCAGTTGAGGGTGTTTGCCGCCAATGGACGGCCGCTTGAGGCCGCCCTGCTGCCCGACGAACGCGAGTACATCCGGCCCTGTGAGTCGACGCCTGCGTTTTGTTGCTCGACCGCCTTTGCGAGTAGGGCCTTGACGTACTGGATCTGTAGGGCGCTGTCACCGGTGGCCGTGATGTTGTCGGCCGCTGCTCGGCCCGCCACGAGGTTGTCCATCAGGGTGGAGAATAGTGGAAGGCCGTTCGCGTCTCGCTCCCGTGAGGAGACCACGATCCGCGGCTGGTCCCTGGGGGGTGCGCGGTTGGGTGGAGGTGGGGCGACGTTCGCCGTCGACCCTGGCGGGGGCCGGGCGCTTCCTCCGGGTGGCGCGTTCTCGCAGATCGCGCGCTCGTCCATGCGGGCTGGGTCGTTCTCGTCGTCGAAGATCAGGGCGCGCCCCTGGACGGTGGGGTTCAAGCGCGACCTGATTCGCTGCTGGTGGTAACGTGACAGCTCCTGCGCCGTCACCTGCTCGAGGCGAAATTTTTCGCGCTCGGCTTGCTCCTTGCGGACTGCCTCCGCCAGCTTCAAGCGGAGTTCCTCGACCTCCGTTGCCGTGGCGTTGGGAGGGATCGGGGTGGAGAAAGGATCCTCCGGCGGATCGGTGCCAATCGTCATGTAGGTCGCGGCGTGGCGACCGGTCCCGTCACGGAGATCGGCGGATTTTTCCGACCCGGAGTCGAAGTCGAAGATCCCAAGAATGGAGGGATCCTCGAAGTCTCCCACGTTGGAGACTTGGGTGATGGAGCCCGCGGGCGAAGCCGCGGTGATGGACCCGCGAGTGACGCTGGAGTCGCCGAGTCGGCGTCGTCGTTGAGGGCCGCGTCTTCCGCGGCCGCGGTGTTTTCGGCCACGTCGCTGTGGGCCGAGTTGTACTCGGAGGCGAGGCGATGGATCATGCGGACCTGGCTCTCGGAGAGCCGGTCGCGTGGCGGCGACTCGCGGATGCGAGCCGATTCCTCCGAGACGATGACGTCGGTGAGGCCGACGAAGAGGCTGATCGTGCCGACTGGCAAGATTATGCTGTGTGTGACGGGTCGCGCCGCCGGGATGTAGCTTCTCGGCAAGATCTAGAGCATCTCACCGATCGCTATCATGCGTCCGGTGGCGACCGACTCGTTGATGGGCAGATTGGATCTCGCCGCAGAACACTGGCCAGGCCCCACGGTGGGCGCCACTGTCGTGGGAATGACAACGGCAGACGCTTCAATCGGCAGCGAGTAGTAGAACGAAGGGCAAGGGCGTCCAGCCATCTGCGGTGCGAGATGAGGGCGGAGACACAGGGTTTTACCCAGGTTCGGCCCCCGGAGGGTAAAGACCTACTCCTGCTAGATTGTATTATGATGAAGGTACAATGGGGCGAGCTCGACAGCTAGGTGGCGAGTCGCTTGGGTGGATGGTGGAACGTATCCTATACACGCCCTGTAGGGAGGTTTATATAGACTCACCACCCCCTAGGGTTTACATATCTCAACCGAATCAGTTAAGGTTTCGATACTCGTTTAACCTAATCCGACTGGGCCTATCTACTCTCCTGGGCCTTCAGCTTCCAGTCGCTTGGATCCACGCTAGGTCTTGATCCAGTCGCCGTCCTGCAGGCCCACTCGCCAGTTCCTGGGCCAGTCGGAAACGCCCTGCTGGGTATACCCCGGTAGGCATATCCCCATCAAGTTGACTACGATGAGACTTTCTCACTGGTAGCGAAGCTAAAGTCTGTGAGGATTTTGTTAGCAATCGCTGCATATTATGATTATGAGATATGGCAAATGGATGTCAAAACGACGTTCCTCAATGGAGACATTAATGAAGAGTTATATATGGTAAAACCCAAAGGTTTTGTCGATCCTAAAGATGCTAACAAGGTATGCAAACTTCAACGGTCCATTTATAGATTGAAGCAAGCATCCCGGAGTTGGAATCAATGTTTTGATAAGGTGATCAATTTTTTTGGTTTTATACAAACTTATGGAGAAGCTTGTATTTACAAGAAAGTGAGTGGAAGCTCTGTAGCATTCTTAATACTATATGTAGATGACATATTGTTGATTGGGAATGATGTAGACCTTCTTAATAGTATAAAGGATTATTTGAATAATAGTTTTTCAATGAAAGATCTTGGCGAAGCAGCATACATATTAGGCATAAAGATTTATAGAGATAGATCGAGACGCCTAATATCATTATCACAGAGTACATATTTGGACAAAGTTCTAAAGAGGTTTGGAATGGAAGATAGCAAGAAAGGGTTCTTGCCCATGTTGCCAAATACGACCTTGAGTAAAACTCAAAGTCCTGCAACGACAGAAGATAGAGAAATATTGAGTAAAACTCCCTATGCCTCAGCCATAGGATCTCTTATGTATGTCATGCTATGTACTAGACCCGATATTGCATATGTTGTTAGTTTGACTAGCAGATATCAAAGTGATCCAGGAGTGGATCATTGGACAGCGGTCAAAAACATCCTTAAGTACTTGAGAAGAACTAAGGATATGGTTCTTTCTTATGGAGGTGATGAACAACTAGTTGTTAATGGTTACACCGATGCTAGTTGGAACACCGATCCGGATGATTCTAAATCTCAATCTGGATACATATTTACTTTGAATAGTGCAGCAGTAAGCTGGAGGAGTGCAAAGCAAAGCGTTGTGGCGAGATCTTCAACTGAATCAGAATACATAGCTGCTTCGGAGGCTTCACAAGAGGTGATATGGATGGAGGAGTTCATTACAGAGCTCGGTGTGGTTCCAAGTGCGCTAGACCCAATGTCTATCTATTGTGATAACATGGGCGCCATAGACAATGCGCAAGAACCAAGGTCACACAAGAAGTTGAAGCATATCAAGCTACGTTTTCACGCTATTCGAGAGCATGTCCAAGATTGTGACATAAATATTTGCAAAGTACACACAGATCTGAATGTGACGGATCCGTTGACTAAACCTCTCCCGAGGGCAAAACATGACCAGCACCAAACCGCCATGGGTGTTCGGTATATTACCATGTAATCTAGATTAGTTGACTCTAGTGCAAGTGGGAGACTATTGGAGATATGCCCTAGAGGCAATAATAAAAGTGGTTATTATTATATCTTTGTGTTTATAATAATTTTTTACATTCATGCTTTAATAGTATTAACCGGAAACATTAATACTTGTGTGATTTGTAAACTAAACTAGAGTCCCTGGTAAAGCCTCTTTATAATACTAGCTTGTTGGTTAATAGATGATCATGGTTTCTCGATCATGAACATTGAGATGTTATTGACAACAAGATCATATCATTAGGAGAATGGTATGATGGACATACTCCTATAGATAAGCGTAGCATAAAGATCAAGTCATTTCAATAGTTCATTTGCTATAAGCTTTCTAATACATAGTAACCTAATTCTTCGACCATGAGATCATGCTAATCACCATCACCAGAAGGATGCTTTGATGACATCAAACACCAGACTGTAACTAGGTGGCTATAAAGATGGCATTGAGTGTCGGAAAGTATGCGTTGAAGCCAGGCCCGTCCACAGGCATGTGCGAGTTGTGCGATGGCACAGGGCCCCCAAACTTTGGCCCACCCGCTAATTAATTTGATAATTCATAGGCATGCGGATCTCCCGATGTTCCAATGTAGGCCAGATCGATCGACTGTTCAATCACACATATATCTCCTGATGGTCGTTTGAGGCGTGGGTGGTCGTTCGTTCATGGCAGAGAGGAGATCCATCGATAGACTACATGGGGATGGGGGATCGCGACAAGCGAGCCCCACATGGTCCTGGAGGCCGCCGAGCTCTCAACTCACGGTGCGTCTTTTGATCCATCCTCCTTCAGTCCGTGGTCTCGTTAGTTTATGCTGCTTTGCTTGCAATTGAATTGTACGGGTCCTTTCGTCTGCTGGAAATCAGGAACGCGCAAGGAGTAATTCAGTAAGTCCACGATTCCATGTATTCCAACTATCCGACGACCCAGCTTTAGGGCTTTAGCAAAAACGTTAGCTACCACATCTCCACAATGCCACGAGTACATTGATCCATTTTCGTTTTTGCCAACAAAGGCTCTAAAATTGCAATAATCCATAAATTGACTGGCTCCGAGCACCAGACCTTCCTGCAGTCTGCCTCATTTTGGAATTTCGAATCCTCCTCTATTCATGAAAGTCCCAAGTCAGCCAATCTCAAATTCGCCACCAGGAACGAAATAAGGCCATCAACAGAAGTTGTCAACATCACTTGTATTGGTTATATGTATTTTAAAAAATTTAGAGCCTCATTTTCATTTCGCACATGGGCCTCGAATTTCTGAAGACGGCGCTGGTTGAGGCACATGGATCAAGAGTGGGAATTGTCCATCCATATGACGGATAGATATACTCTGGGCCCTCTCGGTGGAATGTCATCCAAATAGCTTGCAAGCATGTGACTGGCTCACAAGGGATCACATATCACGGGAACGAGAGAAGAGTACTTACCGGTAACGAGGTTGAACTAGGTATGCAGAGACACCGACGATCAAACCTCGGATAAGTAAACTATCACGAGACAAAGGGAAATTGGTTTCGTATGTAAGTGGTTCATTCGATCGCAAAGAAATCATAGAAATATGTAGGAGCCATATGAATTTCCAGATTCCTCTATTGGTTATTTATCGGAGAAGTGTCTCGGTCATGTCCGCATAATTCACGAACCGTAGGAAGACACTCACACACTTAAGGATTCGATATTGTTTAGTAGATATGGAATGTAAGTAGGGAGACCGAATGTTGTTCGGAGTCTCGGATGGGATCCGGGATATCACGAGGAGATCCGGAATGGTCCGGAGAATAAGATTCATATAAGGAAAGTCCGATTCCAGAGTTCGGGAATGATTTCGATGTTTTCATCGGAGAGGTTCTAGAAGGGTCTAGAAGGTTCACCAGACCGAAAGAGTAATGGTTCATGAATGTGTCATGTTTAAGTGGAATGATTGGATCATGTCCTAGTTCACTTGGTTGGGCATTTGCAAGAGAGAATTAAATCTCTAAATTGAAAGTCAAAAGGGAGGTTTGAAAAGTCAAACTGGAACAATAGTTTCCTAGTGGAAAAAGGAAAGAGTCCTTCCTTCTCTCCAATTTGGGTTTGGGGAAGGATTCAAACTCCCCTCTCCCAAGTTGCCCTCCCTCTCATAAATAGAGGGGAGGGGCTGCCCCAAAGCAACATAACCAGCCCTCCCCACCACCAAGCCACGTTGCCGCCGCCCTAGCGCCGCCGTCGCCGCCTCGGGTCACCGCCGTCGCCGCCTCGGGCCGCCGCCGGCCCATTGCCGTTGCCCTAGCTGCCGCCGACACCACCTCCTCCTCCTCTCCGGCCTTCTAAACCTAGATCGCCGGAAACCCTAGATCCACCATAACCTGCTCTGGCTTAGGCGAAGCCCTGCAGGATCTTCCCTCTACTTCCGACACCACGCCGTCGTGCTGCCGGAATCGCGAGGGGAGAACTACAACCTCCACTCCCTGCTGGAACAAGGGACAGGAAGGTCTTCATCGAGTACCGAACGTGTGACCAACTGCGGAAGCGCTGCCAAAACGCAGCGCCGAAAGGATCGTCTACGAGATCTTTAGATCGGCAAGTGTACGACTACATCACCCACAAGAATATGCTCTCATTAACCGCTTTGGAATCTTCAAGGGTGAGTACTCTAATCGACTCGTTGCTTCAATCTATTAGATAGATCTTGGCTTGTTTGTGTGCATGTGGTAGAATTTTTTGTTTTCCATGCTACGAACCCCTACAAAAACAACAATATACATAGACCGCCATCCAACTGCATCTATGACTAGAAGTCCACCTTCAGGTTATCATCCGAACCCCCTCTAGTATGAAGTTGCAAGCAACATACAACTGCTTTAAGTAAAGTTTGTAAGGTAAACAATCAACTTGTTCTATGAACAAGAGACCGTTGTTTTCTCCCTAGTGGCAATAGCACATCTACAACCGAAGAGATTTCTGTCACTTCCCTTGGAAACTAGAGGCATGAACCCACTATTGAGCATAAATACCCCCTCTTGGATTCACTAGCAACTACTTGGCCAAGATAGCTACTAACAACGGAGAGCATGCAAGATCACAAACAACATAGACATGATAGAATCATAAAGACAAAACCATTAATCAATCTGACATAATAATCTCAATATCCATCGGATTCCCGCAAACACAACATGCATGATTACAAATAGATTAGATCTTGATCATGAACGGAGCTCACAAGATCTATACATGAAAGCACAAGGAAGAGATACAACCATCTAGCTACTACACGGACCCATAGTCCAAGGTGGAACTACTCACACATCATACCAGAGAGAAGGCCTTCGGGATGATATCCCCTCCGGCAGGGTGCCGGGAAGAGCTTCAGATACCCCCGATCTAGGGATGACGGTGGCGGCGGCTACAGAAGGTTTCGTGGAGTTTTGATCGGGTACTTAGGGTTTCTGCATCGGGGGCTTCTTATAGGCGAAGAGGCGAGGCCGGGAGGCGACCAGGGGGGCCACACCCTGCCCAGGCGCGGACCCATCCCTGGCCGCACCTAGGGGGGGGGGGGGTTTGGCCGCCCTAGTTTGCTTCTCCATCTCGTCTTCTGGATTCGTGTCCCCCACGGTAAAATATTGACTTTGACTTTTGTCCCTTCCAATTCCGAGAATATTGATTTTATGCCTTTCTGGAACCAAAAACAGAAGAAAACAGGCAACTGGCACTGTGGCAACTTGTTAATAGGTTAGTTCTAGAAAAAATATAAAAACACCTCTGAGTGTAGACAAAGCAAAGCAAAGTAGATACTACACAAGCATGGAGCATCAAAAATTATAGATACGTTTCCGATGTATCAGTTTGTCATCGTTAACTAAAAATGGGGAGATTGAAAGGGCAAATAGCCCTTATCTAGTGTTTTGGTTAACTATGACATCGAAGATAGATAGCGGACTAATGTTTCTACTAGCTTCTCTATAGGTGAGAGTCCGTAGTTTGTTGGTGAAAGGCGATGTGTGACCCTCCTTCGTTTCTATATGAAGAGCCGATGGTGTTATTTATTATTCTCTCTTATTTACTCTTGAGTCAAATAGGAAACATCGCACTATTAAGAGGGGTGATCTCAATGCTCTCTTTGGGGTTGTTCTACACCAAATATACTTCTCATTATCCACATCCACACACCCTTTCGAAGATACATAGAGAAAAAATGCCATGAAAAATGAGTCAAAAGGGGCTACTCCGAAATCGGCAAAAGTGCTGGTAGCGCCGGTGCTGTCGCCGGAATTTCCGGTCGTCGCTGGAAATTCTCGGTGAACACTGATATGGCTTACTGCATGCACTTTCGGTTGTTCGCCGAAATTTCTGGCGTGGAGTCCGGTCCACCGGAGGGGTCGCTGGAATTTCCGGCGTACAACTAGGTCTGACCGAACTTATTATCGGTTCTGTCGCAGGAACCCCCAAACAGCTCTTTTTCTCTCCATACTATATATACCCCTTTCTTATCCACTGAGAGGTTATGCATTTTAGTAAAACATTCATTTCTTGAGCTCTCTCTCTCCATTGTTGAAACACAAAAGCTTGATGATCTCCCATTATACCCAACCAAATCCAAATCCCTTTGGTAGAAAGGAAGAGGAGGTTCCGATCTATGTTTCCACCAAGCCAAAGTTCATTCCCCCTTGAGTTCATCAAGTTCGCTTGTTACTCTTGGGTTTGTGGGAAACCCTAGGCGGCTAGAGTCGCCCGGAGGCATTCGGCTTGTGATTTGCTCCGTGGAAAGTTTGTGAGGGTTTGGAGACTACCTTAAAGTCTACCACGAGTAAGTGAGCTATTCCTTCGTGGGATAGGCTCGGAGAAGAAGGTGAGCCTTTGTGGCGCGTGAGGAATCCTTCGTGGAACTCACACCTCTCCAACGTGACGTAGCCCCCTTCCCAAAGGTGGTGAACATAGGAATACATCTTCGTCTCCGCGTGCTTCGGTTATTCCTTAACCAATCTCTTACTTATGTTGTTTACATTGTGATAGCCTTCGAGCTTGAAGTATCTTGTTTCATCATCTAGGTTGCCTCACCTATTTTGCATTTAGGCTCACTTATATTCCGCAAAGACTAAAACTTGCAAAAGATTTTAAACAATTTTGTAGAAACCTATTCACCCTCCTCTAGGTTAACCATCTTACACTTTCACTAGAATTTTGATTCAGCCACGTTGTTGCTTGCCAATTCTCACTCTCGATCTACACACCACTCCACTATCGTCCCCGACCACTACGTGCGCGCCGCCGCACCACCCGCTCCCCTTCCCCTCCCACCGCCCGCTTCCCTTTCCCCTTCCTCCCATTCCCATTCCCCCTCCCCTGCGCTGTCGTTTCCGTCACGTCGTTGTGCTCTCCGTATTGGCTCATCCCGCCAGCATCGCGGCGAGTCTTCGATCCGATTTATATGTATGTGTAGATTAGTGTTGTATGTGTATGTGTAGATTCATATGGTAGCTAGAGATTTATATGTATGTGTAGATTCATATGGTACCTAGAGATTTATATGTATGTGTAGATTCATATGGTAGCTAGAGATTTATATATGAATGACTATCTGTATAGAAAAAATTTCTACATTGATCATATGAATGATTATTTTGTAGAGACAAAATTACTATATTGATCATATGAATGATTATTTTGTAGAGACAAAATGACTACACATTGATCATATATAGTAGAGAAAGGATATGGTGCTAGATAAGATACTTTTTTGTGAATTCAAATGACTATATTTTTTGTTTAGGACACGGTGCTTTGTCATGTATGTTTTGCCGACTATACTGATCAAAGTAATTCAGGCTCACTATTCAGTGTCTGGTTCACACAGGGTCGATTTGAGCATTCTTTGGTATGTAAATTCACTCAATTTTTCTTTTATTGCTATTGTCATTTATTTAATTTCTGATGTTCATGTACAGACTATTCCATGCAATGTAATAAGAGAATTCAATAGAGCTATAATTTTTTTTGTAGAATTTCATGCTCTTGGGTGAACATATGATCAACATCTACCCTCCAAGAGCGTCCTTTATCGGGATGCCATTTGTCACTCTCTTGACAATGAAGTATACTGAGCTACACAACATTTTATATGCTTTCACTTACCATTCTTTATTCAGTTGCTACTTTATTCATATTGTGTGATGGTGCCTATTGAGATATCTAACTTTTGCATCTTAGAAACTGCCGGAGAGAATGGTTTCTTCTCTTCATATTTCTAAAGAAGGCATGGTGGGAGTGCATATTGGAGCAGGAGGTGGTGTTAGCGTCGTTTCTTACAAGACAGTGACAGATGGCCGTATTGCCTTCAGCAACATAGACTGGATGAAATTCTTTGACTCTCAAGACCTATTAAGAAACAGTAAAACGCAATCACCTACGGCTGCTCACAGCGCATAGAGAACCTCAGCCGTTTGTTTAGGCTCTTGAACACACCATCTCGTCTTGTCGTCCCGTACAAGGCCCTATGGCTCGTAGCCGGGCCGCTACTCTGCAAATTGACATCGACGGTCGCAATCACCTACGGCTGCTCACAGCGCATGGAGAACCTCAGCCGTTTGTTTAGGCTCTTGAACACACCGGATCATCTCGTCTCGTCGTCCCATACAAGGCCCTATGGCTTGTAGTCGGGCCGTTACTCTGCAAATTGACATCGACGGTCTCTCGTGCGCCGGGCCGTGAGGCCTGCTCTATTAATTTGACAGTCCAATTGGAATCCATCTAGCCTGCACCATCTGTCCCAACGAAACCCGCCTAGAGTCCGACTCTCATCAGCTTCTATGTTTCACAATTCCTGAACTATCTTAGACCGGCGGCGGCGCATTCATGGCGTTGGCGATTGGCCACCGGCGGCGGCGCATTCATGGCGTTGTCGATTGGCCATCCCCCTTGTATAACTGTTGCTGGTTGTGGAGATCCGTTACTCTCTTTCTTGATTGGCCCCTCCATGTATATTGCGCTTTGTGTTACGGCAGCTGCGTCAAATTGCAGACCGTGGCGATGAAAACCTCGCAGCAAAGGCACAGGAACGGTCTAGCCTATGTTCTTCGTCGGCGCATCTGGCTGCCATGTCCTGACCCATCACTGGACCCATCCATCCACACTAGGCATCAACACTCGACGGCCAGCTTCTATGGTGACGACGAGCAGTTCCTCGTCCATGCGGCCGCTTCTGATGCATGGGCAGCATCTGCTGGTAAGCATATGTGCAACACTCCCACTCCACCCACCCTACCTAGGACGGGAGTGCGACTGCGACACTGCGTGTACACTTCCTTACGACCCTTTCTGCATATTTCTTCAGCAAATTTCTTATTGATCTGGGAACTTATTAGATTGAGTTTTCCTATTGACCTGGCGCGGTTTAAATTCTTTATGATTGTATCACATGGCATTAAACGCTTCATATGGTGAATATGACTGAATTCCTACTACATAATTCTTGTGAACTTGTTCAAACTGAGTTTTCTTATTGACATGGTGCAGTTTAAAGTTCTTTCTGATTCTATCATATTGCAGAAAACTCTTCCATGTGGTTCATGTGGCTTCCGCATATAAGTGGCCCATGGTTGCCTTATCTTCGTGCACATCCATATGGTAATTCTACATCTTTACGACATGTTCTAATGATTTACTCTGGTTTTAAGTCCAACACATCTCCATATACCGCCTATCTATGCTTCTTAATAACTCTGGTGTCGAAATATATTCTGAGTTTCAAAAGCTAGCCGACTTCTCATATCTACCTTATTGGGATCCTTTATTTCTGGCTAACGTGTGTAATTGAAGAATTTAACCGTTGGTCTATTGTAGCCTTTTTCACAATCACTACGGCACACAGACTCTTTGCCGTGTGGGAAAAATACACGGCAAAGCCCCCCCGGAACTCGGCAAAGCCTTTGCCGTGTGTATGCACACGGCAAAAGCCACACGGCAACGGCAGCCACGGCAAAGGCTCTTTGCCGTGTGTCTTTGCGCCCGGAACACGGCAAAGCCTTTGCCGTGTGTTTACTGCATCGACACGGCAAAGTAAAGTACTTGACGGTTCCGTCCGTCTAACGGAGCCGACACATCTTTGCCGTGTTCCTCCTTTGCCGTGTGTGATGACTCTTTGCCGTGTGTTCGTTCTTCGCCGTGTGCCTCCTCTTTGCCGTGTCCCAGGTCTTTGCCGTGTGCCTCAACCTTTGCCGTGTTGATCATCGTTGCCGTGTGCATTCTTGTTGCCGTGTGTGTGCTCTTTGCCGTGTGCTCATTAGGGGTGACACACGGCAACGTTCATTCATTTGCCGTGTGCCCGTGGGGGGGGGGACACACGGCAACGTTCTCCCCTTTGCCGTGTGTCTACTGCGCACTGCACACGGCAAAGGCCCTGTGACATTGCCCAGGGGCGCACAGGTGGCTCACACGTGGCTTCTTTGCCGTGTGTGTACACACGGCAAAGTGACCATTTGGCAATTTTTCAATTTTTTTCCTGTTTCCAGTCATTTCCTGCAATTCAAAACATAATATATATATATGATCTACAGATCATCAACAACAATAATATACTCATCAACAACAATAATATACTCATCAACAACAACAATATAATCATCACCAACACCAAAATGCATCATCAACACTAGCAAACATCATCACCACGAAAGCAAGAGATTTCACAAATATTACAATTGTCAAATGCTAGTGTTTATTTTTGCCACAAGGTCATGCCACAAGTGTCAAATACTACCAAGTGCATAACCAACAAGTTATAAGACCTAAACTAGACAAATATTACAAGATCATCAACTCCGAGTGCTCCACAAGCTCATGCTCCATCGTGAGATCCTACAAGTTCAAGACAAACACATAAATATGAGAAGTAAAATCATCAATATGTACAAGTTTCTAGGCAAGTTGATGGAAATGGAAATAACATGGGATTTTGACGAGTCTCATGGCAAATTACATCAATATGACAAGTAAAATCACGAATATCTACAAGTCCCATGGCAAGTCTTGAATTTCTATAAGTGTCATGGCAAGGCTAAAATTTCTACAAGTTGGCCGCATAACCATCAGGGAAAAACAAACTTTGCGCGATCCACTGGAAGATCTCCCTTCTTTGGGGCTTTGTTGGGCAGAAAGGAGCCTTTGGCTTAGACCACCTTTTTCTGCCTTTGGCTCCGGGTGGCTGCATGTTCAACTTTGGCCTATCGCACAATGCTTCTTGATCAATTCGAGCCTTGATGTTATCTTTCGTCTTCTCGGTTTGCATTATGGTGCTCCAAAGGGCCTCACCGATATTCTTTTCGGTGTGCATTACATCAATGTTATGCGGGAGCTCAAGATCCTCAAAGTAAGGGAGCTTCCATAAGCACGGAATGTGGGTCCACTGGTGCGTATCCCCGTATCCCACGAAACCATTCACATCGGAGTTTGGCTGGAGAGCTTCCAACTCAGCCTTGATTTCCTTTCCGGTCTTTAGACGTGGCTTTGGATCATGGACAACACGACCTTTCTTGAACCTCTTTTTGTCACTCCTATATGGATGATTCGGCTCAAGACACTGTCGATGTTCATCAAAGCAGGAATACTTGCCTCCCTTCGACAGCCAGAAGAAAGTCAGAGATTGCATGCACACTGGGCAAGGCCACTTCCCATGTGTACACCAGCCGCAGAACAACGCACGTGCCGGTAGGTCATGCAGAGAGGTATGGTACCAGACATACATATCGAAGTGCTCGTTGTTTGAAGCGTCAAATGTTCGGATCCCCCAACCTTCCCAGCCACGAAGCAAGTCATCCACCAGCGGTTCTAGATACACATTCATGTTCTTACCCGGGTATTTCGGCCCTGGGATTATCATCGAGACAAACATGTTCTCTGATCTCATGCAGACGCCAGGGGGGAGGTTCAGGGGAATAACAAACACTGGCCAACAACTATATGCTGAAGCCGACATGCCATATGGATTGAACCCATCGGTTGATATGGCAACTGCTACGCTCCTCTTGTCACCGGCTTTATCAGGATATTTCTTGACAAAGTTCTTCCATGCACTACCATCCGACGGATGTATCATCTTGTCGAGGTATCTGTTCCCTTCTACTGCCCACTGCATCTGCTGGGCAGTATCCTCGGTCATGAAGAGTCGCTGGAGCCTCGGTATGATTGGAAGATACCGAAGAATGTTTTGGGCAACCCCGGTCTGCCTCTTCTGACCATCACCATCGGGATCGACCTCAAAGTACCTAGAGGATTTGCAGCGGATACAATAATTTGTCTTAGCATGCTCCTTTGTGAATAGCATGCATTCCTTCGAACAAGCGTGTATCGGCTCATATGACATCTTAAGGTCACGGAGGAGTTTGGTCGAATAGTAGAAGTTCTCCGGCAAGAGGTGCCCTTTCGGCAGAATGCTGCCAACGACGGCAAGCATATCATCAAAGTCCTCTCTGGTCAAGTTCATGTGGCTCTTGAAGGCCAAAAGGCGAGCTATGGCATCCAATTGGGTAACATCTGTATGTGCATGAAGGGGTCTCTGTGAGGCAAACAAAGTCTCGTAGTACTTTGCCGTGTTTTCCTCCGGCTCCTCACTTGTCTCCGCCTCCTGAGGAGTCTCCGCCTCTACATGAGGGCTTTCAGGCGCATTAGCATTCACAAAGTTTTCTATGCACCTATCAAAACCAGCATCAAATTCTCCCCTTGGCTGACTCTGCTGCTGACCCTGCCGTGACTCCCTCCTAGCACGTTTCGCTAACTTTTCACCATGGAATGTCCAAGTCTTATAGGATGGTGTGAACCCGTAATTGAGCAGGTGAGTACTCACATCATCCTTCGAATGTGTATTCAGGTTCTTGCATCTTGCACAGGGGCAGAAAATTCTTCTGGGTCTGCTGGGGACGGCAAATGCCCGGTTCACAAAGTCCTCGGCCTTTTCTTGCCATTCTGAGGTAAAGTCCCACTTACTGACATAGCCATCATACATCCAGTCACGATTCTCCATCCTCTAATCAGTACCAAAAACGACATATATAATGCTTTCAATTAATCATGCCATATAAATAAATCCGGTATTAGTTCGGTTAATTTTAGCAAACATATATTTTACGCCATAAATATATCCACCTATCTCTCTAATAGGTAAAGAGGGTCCTATCAACCGCCGGATCCGTAGATTGAGTATGTTCTCCCTGCTCTACCCCGATCCGACACAGAATTTCGGCAGCACCTCCCCGCTGCTCTCCCGATACACGTCTCGGCAAAAAGCCAAGAGGGATGTGCATCCGGAGAACAACAGGGAGGCGCAGCCGAAATCCTATCTCGGACTGGAGTAGAACAAGGAAAACATACCCAACTACGCATCCGCCGGCTGTCCCGATAAATGCCGTAAGAGTTACGCTTCATAATATGCGAGACCACTAATGCATATTTATCCGCGTAACCCTTACGGCCGGGAAGAGACGCCTAGGTAACGCGACAGACTTGGTGATCTACACACGAAAATAACCCTAGGTATTTGCAAGATAGGAGAATAGATTTTTACCCTTGAAGCGTGATTGAGAGGTGAAGAAGATGCTCGACCCTCCCGCAAAATGACCTACGCCGTCGACAACCCCACCCTCAGACTCGACAAATATCCTACACGAAGAAAAATTAGTAATATACACATGTATTTATATATGCCAAAATACAAGCCAAAATTTTACACATATAATTCCTAAATTACTACTATACACATGCATATATGAAACAACATACTAGAAAATACTACCACTAAATCCAACATATTAGTAACTTGTCCATTTTGCTAAATCTACCACTAAAACTACCCTAATGTAATATATGACAATAAAACTATCACTAAATACACTTTACTAATAACTTAGTACAACACTAGAACTACCACTACATACATCATACATCATACTAGTAACTTGTCCATTTTGCTAAATACATGCTTAATTACTAATATACACATACACATATATCTAACAATGTTACTACTATACTACTACTATACTACACTACACTACACTACACATACATATATATACTATACTACACTACACTAACAAAAAATACTAGGCACATACCGATGGTGGATGCAGTTGTCGGTGGGGGCGGCAGAGGCGGGCAACAGAGGCGGGCTGGCGGCCCAGCTCCTACCAGTGGAGCCGCGGGAGAGCTCCCATGGCCGGGGGCAGGGGCTTGGGCGGCGGAGGCGGCCGGATTGGGCGGGGGCGGATGGGGCCGGGGTCGGTGCAGGCGGGGACGGGGCCGGGTGGAGGCAGAGGTGCCGGCGGCGGCGGCCAGAGAAGGAGGCAGGGGCGGCGGCGGCGCAGGAGCGTGGCGGCGCGCAGGAGCGTGTGGTGGGAGGCGAGTCGGGCAGGGGAGGGGATAAGGCAGGGGAGGGCACGGGCCCGCGCGGGCCGATATTATGGTCACCCCTTTGACGTGTGCCACACCGTGCGGAACACGGCAAAGATCTTTGCCGTCGGAATCAGGGGGTGCATGTATATAGTGATCAAGACCACAATAACCTATCATCATATGTGTGATCTCATGATCCTATGAAATAATATCACCTAACATATAAGTAATAAAAGCCTTGCTAAATGTGAAAGAAAAATCTTTGCCGTGTGTCTGTGGGATAGAGACACACGGCAAAGGACCTTTGCCGTGTGTTTGACGGCCACAGGCACACGGCAAAGGACATCCTTGCCGTGTGCTTTGTCCTTTGCCGTGTGTCTCATGCTATTTTCTAATTTTCTTTCAAATGATTTAACTTTTTGTTGCCTATTTGTTAGTATTCAGACCATGGAAACACTAACTTTGTAATAGACCATAAGGTTCTAGAGGATGCTGAACTTCATTTCCATTAGGTAGACGATCCGAGGCCCGCAGATCATTAGGGTTTCGCCGGTGGAAGTCCGCAAGAACGTCGGAATCATCTGAAAACTTGCATGTGTCCCTAGCATATGTGTGTGAGTGTGGTGCAAGGTTGGTATAGGTGATTGCATGTGCCCCCCCTCGCATGCATGCGCTCTAACGTAGAAGCAAAAGGTTATGGACCTGTATAAGGGGGAATCTCCCCGTTACGGTGAAACCGGGCCGTATAGTGCCCCAACTTGTGAACCAACATGGTTTCACATCATCCTATGACCTAGTCAGACACAAAACAAGAGAGAGCTACGCCGGGCTACCCCTGTCAGAAGAATGTCTAGGGGGGTAGACGATCCGAGGCCCGCAGATCATCAGGGTTTCGCCGGAGGAAGTCCACGAGAACGTCGGAATCATCTGAAAACTTGCATGTGTCCCTAGCATATGTGTGTGAGTGTGGTGCAAGGTTGGTATAGGTGATTGCATGTGCCCCCCCTCGCATGCATGCGCTCTAACCTAGAAGCGAAAGGTTATGGACCTGTATAAGGGGGAATCTCCCCGTTACGGTGAAACCGGGCCGTATAGTGCCCCAACTTGTGAACCAACATGGTTTCACATCATCCTATGACCTAGTAAGACACAAAACAAGAGAGAGCTACGCCGGGCTACCCCTGTCAGAAGAATGTCTAGGGGGGTAGACGATCCGAGGCCCGCAGATCATCAGGGTTTCGCCGGAGGAAGTCCACGAGAACGTCGGAATCATCTGAAAACTTGCATGTGTCCCTAGCATATGTGTGTGAGTGTGGTGCAAGGTTGGTATAGGTGATTGCATGTGCCCCCCCTCGCATGCATGCGCTCTAACCTAGAAGCGAAAGGTTATGGATCTGTATAAGGGGGAATCTCCCTGTTACGGTGAAACCGGGCCGTATAGTGCCCCAACTTGTGAACCAACATGGTTTCACATCATCCTATGACCTAGTCAGACACAAAACAAGAGAGAGCTACGCCGGGCTACCCCTGTCAGAAGAATGTCTAGGGGGGTAGACGATCCGAGGCCCGCAGATCATCAGGGTTTCGCCGGAGGAAGTCCACGAGAACGTCGGAATCATCTGAAAACTTGCATGTGTCCCTAGCATATGTGTGTGAGTGTGGTGCAAGGTTGGTATAGGTGATTGCATGTGCCCCCCCTCGCATGCATGCGCTCTAACCTAGAAGCGAAAGGTTATGGACCTGTATAAGGGGGAATCTCCCCGTTACGGTGAAACTGGGCCGTATAGTGCCCCAACTTGTGAACCAACATGGTTTCACATCATCCTATGACCTAGTCAGACACAAAACAAGAGAGAGCTACGCCGGGCTACCCCTGTCAGAAGAATGTCTAGGGGGGTAGACGATCCGAGGGCCCGCAGATCATCAGGGTTTCGCCGGAGGAAGTCCACGAGAACGTCGGAATCATCTGAAAACTTGCATGTGTCCCTAGCATATGTGTGTGAGTGTGGTGCAAGGTTGGTATAGGTGATTGCATGTGCCCCCCCTCGCATGCATGCGCTCTAACCTAGAAGCGAAAGGTTATGGACCTGTATAAGGGGGAATCTCCCCGTTACGGTGAAACCGGGCCGTATAGTGCCCCAACTTGTGAACCAACATGGTTTCACATCATCCTATGACCTAGTCAGACACAAAACAAGAGAGAGCTACGCCGGGCTACCCCTGTCAGAAGAATGTCTAGGGGGTAGACGATCTGAGGCCCGCAGATCATCAGGGTTTCGCCGGAGGAAGTCCACGAGAACGTCGGAATCATCTGAAAACTTGCATGTGTCCCTAGCATATGTGTGTGAGTGTGGTGCAAGGTTGGTATAGGTGATTGCATGTGCCCCCCCTCGCATGCATGCGCTCTAACCTAGAAGCGAAAGGTTATGGACCTGTATAAGGGGGAATCTCCCCGTTACGGTGAAACCGGGCCGTATAGTGCCCCAACTTGTGAACCAACATGGTTTCACATCATCCTATGACCTAGTCAGACACAAAACAAGAGAGAGCTACGCCTGGCTACCCCTGTCAGAAGAATGTCTAGGGGGTAGACGATCCGAGGCCCGCAGATCATCAGGGTTTCGCCGGAGGAAGTCCACGAGAACGTCGGAATCAGGGGGGCGCATGTATATAGTGATCAAGGCCACAATAACCTATCATCATATGTGTGATCTCATGATCCTATGAAATAATATCACCTAACATATATGTAATAAAAGCCTTGCTAATTAAAGAAAAGAAAAAGGTGAAAAAAATTCTTTGCCGTGTGTACAGATGGAAGCACACGGCAAAGAGAATCTTTGCCGTGTACCTGACGGCGAGGGCACACGGCAAAGAGTCTGCCGTCAGCCCCTGCCGGCGGGTGGCACTACGAGGCCACGGGGCCCACATCTTTGCCGTGAGGAAAACTTTGCCGTGTTTCTTTATTGACTTTGCCGTGATTCCCTTCTTTGCCGTGTGTTCTAGTCGGTCCATTGTCGTGTTACTTTCTTTGCCGTGTTCTGTTTCTGCTGTTTGCCGTGCACCTGTCCTTTGCCGTGTTCTTGCTGGTTTACACACGGCAAAGATTCTCTTTGCCGTGTTCCGGGACTTTTGGCACACGGCAAAGGGGAGAGGCGACGGCAGCGTCCTTTTTTCCCGTAGTGAATATCTTTATCTAGATTTTGTGTTGTAATTTTTTTATGTATCATAAGCATCAATTTTCCAATTGTGGCAAAATCTATTTTATGCCGCCCTTTATAATTCCATGTTCAATCATTTAAATTGTTTTTCCAATTTGTTCACCGGAACTAAACTTTCATGTGACAGCAAAGATGGTTTTCATGGAATCATGGTGTAGCTTAGGGCTTCTATTTTATAAGTATGAAGCTCTCAAACGAAAACTGGATTCTTTATCTTATAGACCGTGGACCGTGTATTATTCATCATATATTTCATTCAGTCATACACTTTTAAGTCAAAGTATTATTGTGCTAACTGCCAGCAAAGCCATATATTATTATTTCTTCTTACAAGATAAAGGTAATGGCTGAGGTACGACATGAATTTCCTGGTGTAAAGCTCATTCCTAAGGTTATCATTTAGAAGTCATATTATAAAACATAGAGTTATTGGCATCTCATTTTTTGTTTTTCCAGTGTTCTTCTCTTTTGCATTCCTACAGTTACATATATTGAAGTTATTAGGGCCTTGGTTGGCAAACTGTCCAAGAAATTATAATGAGAAAAAAATGATATTATCACATCAATTATTAATTATGCCTTCTTGCAGTTCTGCAATTTGTAAGATGTGTGAGAAGTAATCGAGAGAGAATGGGGGACAAATAGCAGATGATTCAACTATATCTTTATTCCATTGATAATCAGTGCTTATTGTCGTGGGAATGGTCACGGCAGATGCTGCAATCGGCAGCGAGTAGTAGAACGAGGGGCAAGGGCGGCCAGCCATCTGCGGTGCGAGATGAGGGCAAAGACACAGGGTTTTACCCAGGTTCGGCCCCCCGGAGGGTAAAGACCTACTCCTGCTAGATTGTATTATGGAGGTGTTACAATGGGCGAACTCGGCGGCTAGGCGGCGAGTCGCTTGGGTGTATGAGGGAACGTCTCTCTACTCGCCCTATAGGGAGGTTTATATAGGCTCACCTCCCCTAGGGTTTACATATCTCAACCGATTCAGTTAAAGCTTCGGTAGTCGTTCAGCCTAAGCCGACCGGGCCTATCTACTCGCCTGGGCCTTCAGCCTCCAGTCGCTCGATGCCTTGCTGGGCTTCAATCCACTCGCCGTTATGCAGGCCCACTCGCCAGCTCACGGGCCAGTCGGAAACGTCCTGCTGGGTATACCCCAGTAGGCATATCCCCATTAGTAGTCCCCGAGGCCGTCGTCGATTAGGCGTAGGTGGCTGCTGGCAGTCGGAGTATACGGCTTCAGAGTAGGCATCCAGTCGAATCGTCGGCGGGCTCCTGTACAAAGGAGAAACCTAGTGATCCAAGTCGCGGCTTTGGCGAGTCGAGTCGGCGAAACACTGTCATAGTGATTGGGTCGGCGAGCCGAGTGGCCGGAGTTGGACCGTCAGGCGTGGTCAAACTAGCCATTGGGGTAATCCAACGGTAACTTTTGGCGTAATCATCGCGCGGTAACGGCTTCCTGATTTGGCGGGTAACATCCATTATATAAGGGGAATGGCAGGCGATTAGAGAGCCAACTTCTCATCACTTCTTCCGACTGCGCGCATTTTCCTTCCCTCGCATCGCGATCCAGCCGACCCAAAATCCTCCGACCCCAATCAACCCTTCGACCATGGCCCTTTCCACCGAACCGTGGGGTAGGTCCAAATGTACGAGGGCGCAGCTGGCCTCTTTCGAGGAGGCCGGGATCCTGCGAGCCGGCTGTTGGCGTATCCCCGCAGCCGGAGAAACGACCCCAAACTCGCGAGAGAGGGAATTCATCTGTTTCACCAGTCATCTCGAGCGGGGGCTAGGGTTTCCTACGTCCCTGTTCTTCCGGCGCTTCTGCGCCTACTACGGGATCCAGCCTTCAGATCTGGGTCCCCACAGCATCGAGCAGCTCGCCATCTTCGTGGCGTTCTGCGAATGCTACTTGGGCTGCCGGCCCTACTTCCCCTTGTGGCAAGATATGTTCCACGGACGGATCAGCCGCGAGGAAGCAGGCGGCCCAATGCTAGCCGCGGGCGGCCTGACATTCCAACTCAAGTCCAAAGCGTCATTCTTTGATCTGATGCTGCCCGCCAAGGCGGCGAGCGACTGGAAGAAGTCATGGTTCTACGTGGCCGAGGCGACCCCGGAGGACGAGGCGGCGATCCCGCGGTATTCCGCCAATCGGTCCGAGTCGCGCCATCTCCAAGTCGACAAGCTCCCCAACGACCAGCGGATGGTCGTCGACGAGATGCTCCAGACCATCCGTGGTCTGAAGAAGAAGGGCCTCCAGACGATAAATCTGTACAACTGCTGGCTCGGGCGGCGGCTGGTTCCGCTCGCCCAACGCGACCACTATATGTACCAGTACACGGGCCGGGGTGACTCAACGAAGGCCTACCTCGACGAGTGGAAACTGGAGGACTACCTCCCAGCGCTGAAGAAGATTACCCAGGCGGTGTACCTGGATGCGCAGGCTGGGGTCGCCCCCTATACCGCGAAGCGTCCAGCTCCGACGGTAATCACCTTACTTTGCTCGCAGTCGCAGTCTATGCAGTCGCGGCAATTCTGATTCCATTCTGTATTCGTTGCAGCTATTCCAAGTGGTGGAAGGGTGGCTCCCTCCTTCGGACGACGAGAGCTCGGGCTCATCCGCCCAGGACGTGGGCGAGTCGCCGCCCGCCAAGGGCGACGAGGACGATGATGACGAGTCCAAGGAGGAGGTCGCCCCACTGGTCCGAAAGACCCGCGGACAACGACAGCGCGAGATCGAGGCAAGCAGAAGCCTCGAGCGTCATGATGACGACGACGAGCTCCCAGAGACCACCTCACGCCGTCAAGCCACTCCGTCGAAGAAGAAGAAGAAGGAAAGGGAGGCAAGGGCCCCCCCGAAGAAGAAGACGAAGCCATCAAAGCCGGCCTCGTCGCCGCACTCGGCGAGCAGCTCTGATGCTCCCAGCCCTGCCGATGATGACGCGCCACCAGTGACAGCCGCGCTGGACGCGGCGACTGTGGAAGTGCCGCTGGCTTCAATGCCTCCGCCGTTCGCCCCAGTCTCTGGGCTGGGGGAGGCTCCAGCTGCAACGGCTTCGCCTCGCAAGGAGGCTCCGGCTACGACGACTTCGCCTCGCAAGGAGGCTCTTGCCGAGGATGTCCCAGAGGCTCCAGCTGCGGCCTCAACGACGAAGAAGCCGTCCGTGTCTTGGGCACGCGACGTCCTGGAGATGGGGCTCAGTCGTCGACTGGGCCCTGAACTGGAAAAACCGGCCGGCCTCCGTACGGGGCTACGTTTCATCCCAGTCGCCAAGTGAGTGCACTTACCCTTCCTTGCTTTTCATAACTACTTCGATTGTTTTTGCTTATTCGATTGATGCACATGACCGGAGTGAAGAGGATGGGCCATCCGACCGTGGCTAAGGTGCCACCCGTCGTTAGCGAGGAGGACCCTTCCCGCAAGAGGAAGGCGGACGAGGTCGTCGCCTCGGCGGATGGCAGCAAGAAGGCCAAGGGTGATGACGTCGTCACGATTTCTGACGACACGGCGGTTGCGCCGGCCGGGCCCGCAGTGGAGGCAGCCGCGTCTACGAAGGAGGGCGCTTCCTTGCCTGGAACGGCGGAGGCGACCTCCCTTGGAGCGGGTGCCTCTATCGCTACCTTCCCACGCTTCGTGACCAAGGCGGCCACGACGAGTGGAGCTGCGCCCTCGAGCCACGCTCCTGGGACCGCCAATGCTGAAGTCGACCAACGTCGTGGGCACACGTCGGCGTTACTCGCGTCCGTGGACGCGATACAACTCCATGGCATGCTTGGCGCAGACATCCAGGTACATCCAGTCCCCGAGGATCAGGTCGGTGCTTTGCAGCGGCCTGATTCTTATAATTTCTCATCTTTTTATTTTCGCATCCAGTCCCCGAGTACGCACGCGCTAAATTTTAGCGGGTGTGCATTTAGGATTTCTTGATCGCCAGTCCCCGAGTGCGCACTCGCTGAATTTCAGTGGGTGGGCACTTAGGAATTTCGTTTTGACTAACTTTTTCGGTGATGTGCAGGGTCTGCAGCTTGAGTCGGCGGATCGATTGGCCGCGAAGCAGCGCGTGGAGAAGGAGTTGGCCATCGTCCAGGAAGCAAACAAAGGGCTTCAGGCTTTTGCTGCGAAGGCCGAGGAAGCTCGCCAGGGGCTTGTCCCTGCTGGTGAATTGGCGGCGGCGCAATCGGCCTTGAGTGCCGCTGAACAGCGGATCGCCAACCTCGAGCGCGAGCTGCGGGAGGCGAAGGAAGAAGCGAGCTCGGCTGACGAGCGATCTAAGGCCGCCATTGCAGCCGCTGAGGAGGATCGCAAGGTGTCGGAAGTCCTTATTGCTGGTCTTCAGGACGACCATACATCGCTTCAATGCTTCATCACGGAACTCGCCCGTCCGCTGCTTGGTGAGTACACCTTCCCTTTCCGGTGGTTGTGTCTTTTGTGGTGTCCGTCGTGCTCATTATTGTCTTCTACTCGCAGGTCGCATCATCGATAGCGAAGGAGAGGCGAGCTCGTTCGACGCGAGGCAGTGCGTAAGTATGCTCGTCGACTCGGCGACATTGTCGGCGACGTGCATCCGTTCCTATCTCCAAGAGATATCGCCCACGGAGGTGATTCCTAGCGACCTCGTTGAGGTGTGGAAATATTTGGAGAAGGCGCCCGCGGTTGTTGAGTACATGACGCGGTCGGCGTTTCGGCGCGGAGCGTCGACGGCCCTGAGCCTTGGACTCGCCCACTTCCCCGAAGATTTCGACATTGATGATGTGACGAGTGGATATCCATCGTCGACTGGCGCGGTGGAGCTGTCCGAGGTCCTCAAGTTGCAGGAGCGTGCCGCCACGTACTCAGAACGTGTCTGGGCAATGGGCGACCTCCTTCCGTACCAGGAGACGGTCGTCGCGCCGAACGACCCCGAGCCGCCTCATCGTGACTTCATAGTCGAGCAACCTTTTCGCGCGGCGATGGCGGGGGAGCTGACGATGTATCCGTCAAACCCGTACACGGCGTTCATCCGCAATCGCCGGGATGTTGGCGAGTCGTCATCGAAGCCTGCAGAGTAGGATGGTTTGCCTTGTGGCGTTTAGCAGCAGTTCTGCCACGCGGGCATATTTTGTTAACATGAAACAATGCAATACCCAATTGAATGAGACGTTGTGTCTATTTTGGTATTTTGTTGTGTGTTTGTGATTGATTTTTGAACGAGTCCCCGAGCGCGTCCGCCCTTTTTGTGGGGTTTACCTCGTATATGATGTATGTGTTGTTGTCATGTGTTTTGATGTTTTGGTCGACTCGCCCGAGCTCGAAGAGCCAGTCGCTAGGCGACTCCCTTGAGTGCTCTGTACTTTACCGTTTTCCCGTGCGCGAACGGGGTCGGGTGGCCGAGTCCCCGAGCGTGGTACTTGGTAGTTCTAGGCGCGACTCGAGGGTGGTTGAGGACTTAGCGCGTTGGTGTAAGCGCGTCACTCCTGCCTGGCCTGTGGGGTCTGTCGCATGGCGAGTCTTGGGCATGCTCTCTTACTTGGCGTTTTCCCTAACCGCTCGTGATGAACTGGTCTTCAGTCCCCGAGCGTGGTACTTAGCCGTTCGAGTCGCTATGCCGAGGATGCGGAGGACCAAGGTCGCTGTGAGAAGCGAGGGCAGTTGTCTTGGCTCGTAGAATCAGTCGAGCTAGGCGACTCCAATGGGGCTCCGGGTGGGCGTTTTTCGTGGACGATGCAAGACCTGAGGTGATTCAGTGCTCTTACACCGCACTACTTAGCCGTGCCGATCGATGTACCAAAGGTTGACTTCTGCATTTAGCGTAACGCTGTTATTATGAGTGCGAGTGGCACAAGTCATGGAGAGTAGGCGCTATTTGCGGTAACCGTTTCTTTTTATTTCATAGCGACTGGAGAGTACATGTGTGGGGTTCTAGGAGTAGAACTTTCGGAGGAGGTTTACATTCCATGGTCGCTTGATGTCGAGTTCGCCGTCCCCGCGGACGTCGATGAGGTAGTAGGCGTCGTTGCCGAGTACACGCCCGATAGCGAATGGGCCTTCCCACGGAGGGGAGAGCTTGTGCATGCCCTTCTTGTCCTGGATGAGGCGTAACACCAGGTCGCCTTCCTGGAAGGTGCGAGCTTTCACCCGCCGGCTGTGGTAGCGGCGGAGTCCCTGCTGGTAGATAGCGGTTCATGACCGAGCGAGGTCACGTGCTTCGTCGAGTTGGTCGATCCCGTCTTGGCGGGCCAGTTCGTTTGCAGCCTCCGTATAGTGGACGACTCGCGGCGAGTCGTGTTCGAGGTCGGTGGGCATGACTGCTTCGGCACCGTAGACCATGAAGAAGGGAGTGAATCCCGTCGATCTGTTGACTGAGGTACGGATTCCCCAGATGACAGAGGGCAACTCCTCGACCCAGCACCCGGCGGTGCGCTCGAGTGGTACTTGGAGTCGCGGCTTCAGGCCGTGGAGGATGCTTTGGTTGGCCCGTTCCGCCTGGCCGTTGGATTCCGGGTGGGCGACTGACGCGAGGTCGAGCCGGATGTGGTGCTCTTCGCAGAATTCGGCCATGGATCCCTTGGCGAAGTTGGTGCCGTTGTCCGTGATGATGCTGTTTGGGAACCCGTAGCGATATATGAGCTCGCGTAGGAATTTAGTGGCGGTCTTCCCGTCGCATTTCTGGACTGGCTTGGCCTCCACCCACTTCGTGAATTTGTCAACGGCGACTAGCAGGTGGGTGTAGCCGGAGGGGGCTTTCTTGAAGGGGCCTACCATGTCCATGCCCCATACGGCGAATGGCCAGGTAATGGGGATTGTTTTGAGCGCCGAGCTCGGTACGTGCGTCTGATTGGCGTACTTCTGGCACCCGGCGCACCGCTGGACGATATCGACAGCATCGGCGTGTGCGGTGGGCCAGTAGAAGCCGTGTCGCATAGCCTTGGCGACCAGGGAGCGAGCAGCGGCGTGGTGGCCGCAGTCACCGGAGTGGATGTCGTGGAGGATCTTGCGTCCTTCAGCTGGTTGGACGCAGCGTTGGAATACGCCGGTGACGCTGCGCTTATGGAGCTCGCCGTCAATGATGGTGTAGGACTTGCATCGGCGAGCGATCATCCGAGCGTCCGTCTCATCCGTCGGCAGGGTGCCGGCTTCCAGGTAGGCGATGTAGGGCTTGGTCCAGTCGTCTGGCTCGGTGACGAGTGCGACCAAGGCTGCCTCTGGTTGGAGTGGGACTCCGATGTCGATCTCCCTCGGGGGAGAGACTGATGGCTTGGAGATCGTGTCGAGGAAAACGCCGGCGGGTGGTGCGAGTCGAGCCGACCCGATGCGAGAGAGGGCGTCGGCTTCCTCGTTCTTCCGCCTGTCGATCCACTCGACGGAGTAGCCGGTGAAGTGTCCGCCCAATTTGTCCACTACTTGGCGGTACGCCGCCATGGTAGGGGAGACGGCGTCGCATGTGCCGGCGACTTGCCCCGCTACAAGGTCGGAATCTCCATAGAAGCGGAGGCGATTGACGTTCATCTCCTTGGCGGCTCGCATGCCATGGAGTAGGGCCTCGTACTCAGCCATATTGTTGGTACAGGGTGTCAAGTCGAGGCAGAGGATGTAGCGGAGCTTGTCGCCCTTTGGTGAAGTCAGCATTATCCCTGCGCCTACACCGTCCGCGTTCTTGGAGCCGTCGAAGTGTAGGCTCTAGTAATGGAGGTACGGCAGCTTCTCTGGTTGCTGGGCCTCTTCCCAGTCGGCGATGAAGTCTGCCAGTGCCTGTGACTTGATCGCCTTTCGTGGCTCGTATTTGATGTTGTGGACGCCGATCTCGACGGCCCACTTGGCGACCCGCCCAGTCGCCTCGTGATTGCGGATGATGTCTTGCAGTGGTGCTGAGGAGACGACCGTGATCGGGTGCTCCTGGAAGTAGTGCGGCAGTCGCCGCTGAGCTCTGAAGACCGCGTATACTAGCTTTTGGTACTGTGGGTACCGCTGGCACGACTCGGTGAGGACCTCGCTGATGTAGTACACCGGCCGCTGGACTAGGCGCTCCTTTCCTTCTTCTGGTCGTTCGACGACCATCACGGCGCTGACGACGCGCTCGGACGCCACGACGTAAACCAGCATGGGTTCTTTCTCGGCGGGGGCGGCGAGCAGCACCTTTTTTAGGTCGCGGAGCGCGTTGTCCGCCTCCTTGTCCCACTGGAAGGTGGGGTTCTTGCGCATCAGGCGGTATAGGGGCATCGCCTTTTCGCCCAGGCGGGGAATGAAGCGACTGAGAGCCGCTACTCGCCCGGCCAGCTTCTGGACGTCGCGCAGGCACTCGGGTTTGCCGAGCCGGGCGATCGTGTCGATCTTCGTGGGGTTTGCCTCGATCCCTCGTTTGGAGACGACGTACCCCAGTAGTTGTCCGGCGGGTACACCGAAGGTGCATTTGCCTGGGTTGAGCTTTATCTTATACCGTCGCAAGTTGGCGAATGTTTCCGCCAGGTCGGCGAGTAGGTCGCCTTGGCGAGCGGACTTCACGGCTACATCGTCGATGTAGACGTGGATGTTGCGGCCAATTTGGCTCGCGAGGTATTCTTGCATGCACCGCTGGTAGGTCGCCCCGGCGTTCTTGAGGCCGAAGGTCATGGCGGTGTAGCAGAAGGCTCCGAATGGCGTGATGAACGCTGTCTTCTCCTCGTCTTCGACAGCCATTTTGATCTGGTTGTACCCAGAGTAGGCGTCGAGGAAACATAGCGACTCCGAGCCCGCGGTTGAATCGATTATCTGGTCGATCCGCGGGAGGACGAACTGCTCCTTTGGGCAGGCGCTGTTCAGGTTTGTGTAGTCGATGCACATTCTCCATGTCCCGTTTTTCTTTTCGACCAGGTCTGGGTTTGCCAGCCACTTGGAGTACTTGATTGGCCGGATGAAGCCGGCAGCGAGTAGACGCTGCACTTCCTCGGCGATTGCTCGACAGCGTTCTTCATTGAAGGGCCGCAGCGACTGCTTGACAGGTCGCACTTTGGGGTCGGTGTTTAGCTTGTGCTCAGCGAGCTCCCTAGGGACACCGGGCATGTCAGAGGGTTTCCATGCGAAGATGTCCCTGTTCTCACGGAGGAACTCGATGAGCGCGCCTTCCTATGCTGGGCTCATGCCCGTCCCGATCGTCACCGTCTGGCTGGAGTCGCCTGGGACCAGCTCGACGGTGCGGGTGTGCGTCGTGGCCTCAAGGGTTGAGGTGTTTGCGCCCTTTGAGTTGGGCTTCTTGAGTATGGTGGGGTCGTCGTTGTTGACCCCGCTCGCGTACTTGGCGAACTCATCGGCGTGCTTGGTTTCCGCCGCGATGACGGCGTCGGCGAGCTCGGCTCCTTTGGCCTCGCACTCGGCGGCCATGTCGGCGTCGCCGTTGATGGTGATGACGCCGCACGGCCCGGGGAGCTTCATCGCGTTGTACGCATAGTGGGGCGCTGCCATGAATTTAGCGAACGCCTGGCGCCCCAGGACGCAGTGGTAGGGGCTGTCGAAGGGCACCAGCTCGAAGACGATTCGCTCGGTGCGGAAGTTTGCCGGTGTGCCGAAGGTGACTGGCAGCGTGACCTTGCCGATCGGGTACGCCTTCCGACCGGGGACGATGCCGTGGAATGTGGTGTGGGCATCTCGATCATCGACTGCGGGAGCCGCAGCCGCCTGAAGGTGTCGAGGTACAGGATGTTGATGGAGCTGCCGCCGTCCATCAGTGTCTTGGGGAGCCAGTAGTCGCCGACCTTGGGCTTGACCACCAGGGCGACTCGTCCTGGGTACTCGATGCGTGGCGAGTGGTCTTAGCGGCTCCAGCTGATGGGCTGCTCCGACCAGTTTAGGAACTGGGGGACGTCTATCTGGGCCACCGCGTTGACGGCGACAGCGCGGGCGATGACCTTCTTCTCGCGCTTCGTGTTGAAGCCTGTGAAGGTGTGGAGCGAGCCGGCTACTTTGCCAAATTTTCCGTCGTTTGGCGGGTCGTTGTCGGGGTCCTCCCGTGCTCGCCGTGCCTTCTCGATTTCTCTGAGGGTGTGGCAGTCGGCGGTGGTGTGCGTTGCGGGCTTTCCTTCCCTGCTATGAAACGCACATGGTTGGTTAAGGAGGGCCGCGGGGTCGAACCTTGGCTTGTTCTTGTAGTTGCCGCCGTCACGGCGTTGTCCTCCGTCGCGGCGGAAGCTTTTGGACTCGCGCTGCGCGTGACCGGCGTTGGCGACGAAGTCGACTCGCCCGTCACTGCGACGCTTGCCGGTGAGGCGAGTACCGCTGTAGCATAAGTCGGATCAGCGTCCGCCGTCGTTTCCGCTCGCGCGGCGTTGACCTCCTGACTCGTCGTCAGTTTCCTGGTTTGGATCTTCCTCGGCGTACCGTTTGGCGATCTCGAGGAGGTCGGGGATATTGTCGAGTGTGCGGGAGTGTCGCTTCAGCTTGGCGACCAGGGGCTCGTAACGGCACGAGGTCTTGAAGCAATGGATCGCGGTGTCCGGGTGGATGCCGGCCGCGTTGTACCAAAGTTCTTGCCACCGTTGGACCCAATTGCGGGTCGACTCGCGGGGTCCCTGGACGCATCGCTCCAGGTCCTCGATGGTGGTGGCGCGGGTGTAGGAGCACTCGAAGTGCCTGACGAAGGCGTCGCGCATCTCCTCCCAGGAGTCGATACTGTCCTCGGGGAGGGTGTTGATCCACTGCCTGCACGTCCCCTCCATCATCAGGGGAGGTAACGAGCGGCTAGCAGGTCAGTGTGGCCTGCGATCCCCATCGCCATGAGGTATGTGTCGAGCCAGACGGCGGGGTCGTACAAGGAGTCGTACTTTTCTATCTCTTTTGGCGCCTTGAAGTTTGGCGGGTACTTCTCGCCTCGGATCATTGGTCCGAAGCACTTGGGTCCGAGTCGACTGAGCGACCCCATGGGCTCGCCGTCGCGGCAATTAGTTAGGGTATGTCGCAAGTCGTCGGGCTGGCGTGCGCGCCAACTTTGGTTGTTGATGATGTGGGTGCGGGCGTCGATGGGCTGCCCGTTGGCAGCGACGAGGTTAGTTGCCGGTCTGGGGTCGTTGGTGGAGAGTGCCGCGTTCGTGGGTCGGTGTTGGAGCTGCAGTGGCTCTGGTGGCGGGCAGTTGAGGGTGTTTGCCGCCGCTGGGCGGCCGCTGGAGGCCGCTCTGCTTCCCGAGGAACGCGAGTATACTCGACCTGCTGAGTCGGCGCCCGCTCTTTGCTGCTCGACGGCCTTCGCGAGCAGGGCCCTGATGTATTGGATCTGTAGGGCGCCGTCGCCGGTGGCTGTGATGCTGTCGGCTGCTGCTCGGCATGCCACGAGGTTGTCCATTGGGGTGGAGAACAGTGGGAGGCCGTTTGCGTCTCGCTCCCGTGAGGAGACTACTATCCGCGGCTGGTCCCTGGGAGGGGTGCGGTTGGGTGGAGGTGGGGCGCCCCTCGCCGTTGATCCTGGCGGGGGCCGGGCGCTTCCTACTGGTGGCGCGTTCTCGCAGATCGCGCGTTCGGCCACGCGGGCCGGGTTGTTTTCGTCGTCGAAGTTCAGGGCACGCCCTTGAACGGTGGGGTTCAGGCGTGACCTGATCCGCTGGTGGTGGTAGCGTGATAGCTCCTGCGCCGTCACCTGCTCGAGGCGAAATTTTTCGCGCTCGGCTTGCTCCTTGCCCACCGCCTCCGCCAGTTTCAGGCGGAGTTCCTCGACCTCCGTTGCCGTGGCTTAGGAGGGATTGGGGTGGAGAATGGATCCTCCGGCGGATCGGCGCCGGTGGCCATGTAGGTCGCGGCGTGGCGACCGGTTCCGTCACGGAGGTCGGCGGAGTTCTCCGACCCGGAGTCGAATTCGAAGATCCCAAGGATGGAGGGGTCCTCGAAGTCCCTCACGTTGGAGACTTGGGCGATGGAACCCGCGGATGAAGCCGCGGTGATGGACCCGGCGAGTGACGCCGGGGTCGCCGAGTCGGCTTCGTCATTGAGGGCCGCGTCCTCTGCGGCCGCTGAGTTTTCGGCCACGTTGTTGTGGGCCGAATTGTACTCGGAGGCGAGGCGGTGGATCGTGCGGATCTGGCTCTCGGAGAGCCGATCGCGTGGCGGTGACTCGCGGATGCGAGCCGAATCCTCTGAGACGATGACGTCGGTGAGGCCGACGAAGAGGCTGATCGTGTCGATAGGCAGGATCACGCTGTGCGTGACGGGTCACGCCGCCGGGACGTAGCTACTCGGCAAGATTTGGAGCATCTCGCCGATCGCTATCATGCGGCCGGTGGCGACCGTCTCGTTGATGGGCAGATTGGATCTCGCCGCAGAACACCGGCCGGACCGGCCAGGCCCCACGGTGGGCGTCACTGTCGTGGGAATGGTCACGGCAGATGCTGCAATCGGCAGCGAGTAGTAGAACGAGGGGCAAGGGCGGCCAGCCATCTGCGGTGCGAGATGAGGGCAAAGACACAGGGTTTTACCCAGGTTCGGCCCCCCGGAGGGTAAAGACCTACTCCTGCTAGATTGTATTATGGAGGTGTTACAATGGGCGAACTCGGCGGCTAGGCGGCGAGTCGCTTGGGTGTATGAGGGCCCTATAGGGAGGTTTATATAGGCTCACCTCCCTTAGGGTTTACATATCTCAACCGATTCAGTTAAAGCTTCGGTAGTCGTTCAACCTAAGCCGATCGGGCCTATCTACTCGCATGGGCCTTCAGCCTCCAGTCGCTCGATGCCTTGCTGGGCTTCAATCCACTCGCCGTTATGCAGGCCCACTCGCCAGCTCACAGGCCAGTCGGAAACGTCCTGCTGGGTATACCCCAGTAGGCATATCCCCATCACTTATATACAAGGAGAACAGACACAAGCAAAGAGGTGCGTCTATTCGAGGGGTGCGAGGTATTGACGGTTGACATATGACAAACCGACATTGAGAATTACAAGAGAGGATTATCCATCTAATTAACTTATTATTTAAATTTCAACACTCTCCCTAATCATTTCTTGTCCTCGTGATTGATCATCTTTGGAATCATCTTCGGAATTATCTCCTCCAAAAACCCTGTGGAAAAAATGCGAGTAGTAGTGTATATGCTATATTGCTAAAACTCCTTTAAACTCCGTAGAAAAAATAAGGAGAAAATGTGCAACATATAATGGTTGGATATATTGTTAAAACTAGCATAGCAAAAGGAATGGCACGCTCTTTTTTGTCACAATACTAATATTATACTATACAAACTATTCTAAATATTATTATTACCTTTAATTTCTAAAAATATACGGGCGCGGCAAAGCGCGCATTTTTGGTCTAGTATGTTGGTCAAGCCATTCACCTCACGCGGTGACCTTCATATGATGTTCGTTATTGACGTCATTCATAATAACTAGTCATAACGATACAACTTTTCATATATGTATGATGTTAAGAACATGCGGTGAACCAACTTGTTTGTTTTCTGCTATGCAACTTCATATGATTGCGGCTCTATTCTCTAAATTCTTGTTGTTGTATTATTGCTGCTATGAACCGATATTATTGTTGTTGTATTCTCTAAATTCTGCTATTTTTTATTTCTCGTACTTTCATTAGTAGCATTTAAATTCACTGGAATGCCACTGATTATTTACTTATTAGTGACGATCAACTTACACGCCATCACTATGAATATTTCTGGTGGAGTTCAAGGTGCACGCCACTATTATGAAAGTTTCCACTAGCATTCGAGCCACACGCCACTACTGATAGCTACCAATGGCGTGAAGTTAGTGGCGTGTGCACTCAATGCCACTAACCGCATTTTTTGAACGCCATCAATGGGTTTTTTCCTACTAGTGCATCGCAGTCAGACGGACTCGTCACCGGCAGGACCACCTCACGCGGTGACCTTCATATGATGTTCGTCATTGACGTCATTCATAATAACTAGTCATAATGATACAACTTTTCATATATGTATGATGTTAAGAACATGCGGTGAACCAACTTGTTTGTTTTCTGCTATGCAACTTTATATGATTGCGGCTCTATTCTCTAAATTCTTGTTGTTGTATTATTGCTGCTATGAACCGATATTATTGTTGTTGTATTCTCTAAATTCTGCTATTTTTTATTTCTCGTACTTTCATTAGTAGCATTTAAATTCACTGGAATGCCATTGATTATTTACTTATTAGTGACGATCAACTTACACGCCATCACTATGAATATTTCTGGTGGAGTTCAAGGTGCACGCCACTATTATGAAAGTTTCCACTAGCATTCGAGCCACACGCCACTACTGATAGCTATCAATGGCGTGAAGTTAGTGGCGTGTGCACTCAATGCCACTAACCGCATTTTTTGAACGCCACCAATGGGTTTTTTCCTACTAGTGCATCGCAGTCAGACGGAAAGTCGTCGTGCTGAGGTCTCAAAAGAGTATCACACCAGATCAGCAACCATCACCAAAGATGAGAAGAATAAATTAGAAGAGTCACACTACAACCACACCAATTCACACGAACACCTACTGAATCCTAGGGGATCCGTCAGGAAGACAACTCCACAAGCCCTTCTCCAACGCTAGGTGCACCGGCAAAACAAGGATAGGGAAGGAATGACCTTATTCTGACCTCGGGACATAGTAGCCACCTCACCATTCTGAAGAAGACACCATAAATACCAAAAAGAAAATTCTCCTGCCGACAAGAGACCGTGGTCACCAGAGGCGGGACAAACCGACAACGTCATTGGCGAGGGGACGAACCCTAGGTTTGTTCTTGTCGATCGCCTTCTATTTCTTAGAGCATACTTGAGGGCCTCATTTGAAGCAGATGAATATGATGGGATTTTAGCAAAAAATGGTTCCACGAATTAGGTTAAAACCCCATTTTAAACCATGAAGGGTAACCTGCAAACATGCTTTCGCGCCACTTTATAAACAAAACAGAACCAACCAAATCCGATACAAGTTCTGGACCAAAGAAAAAAACAAAGGATAGTCCGATGGGGCAACAACACAACAACGCACAAAAAGAAAAGAAAAACACGGAAAGATACAAACTCCCACTAGGAGGGCTCAACGGTCTGCGGAAAAGTGTACTGGCGAGCTACAACCAGTAAAGCCTAAAGAATATTGTTCATCTGCCCCTTGTCCCGCAGCCTAGTAAGCGGGTGCCACTGCTATAGAAAAGAAAGAAATTTGAAGTTGGAGTCAGAAGCAAGGAACACTTTCTTGATAACGATTTTGCTACGAATATTTCATAGGGTCTAGGTCATTGCGACAAACAATTACCAGAAGAGTCGATGCCTCCTACCAGTATGGTTTGCCTCAGTCTCCAGGAACTCACCAAGGTCTTGGGCCTGCTAGGTAGGTCCTAGGGCCTCTTGGACAAAGCTCCATAGCAGGACAAATGAACATTATGTGAGTCCCCGTTTCTGGGGTCCCACAAAGCGGACAAAGACCATTGCCTAGCCCATGTCTCTTGGACACCTCCACCCCCGAGGGTAGACGATCCCGCAAAAATTGACACACAAAGATCTTGGATTAAGCGGAAAGGGCGCTTTTCAAAGGGGTTTCGTCCAGGAGAGCACGGGCCTTCGGAAAAGGGCCTAATAGGACGATCTAACGGAGAAAGTCCCCAACAGGGACAAACGTCAGCAGACACTATTAGGGGCTTCTGAGAGGGATTGAGGGAGGATCCCTCTCATTGCCTCGAACGCCGCAGCCTCCACCATACCAAAGGTTCTCCGAAACGGGATGTTTCATGTCCCCTCATGACATGCGTTCACCACAAGGAGCATCAAGTCAACACATATTGCAAAGAGAGAAGGGAACTCAACTGTAAGTGGTGGCTCAGAGAGCCAGGGGTCAAGCCAGAATAGGGTTTCGCCGCCATTGCCATTGGTGAAGTAAATTCTAAGACGGATCTCATGCTTGATGTACTGAATAGATCTCCAGAACTGGGAGCCCCCATGGCCTTCACACGCCAGTAGCGGGCGACCTCAGAAGTATTTGGCTTTGAAGGGTAACCCTAGAGACTTATATGCTTTAAATCTAAAATCTGGTTCGCGGAGCTTACACTTTGACCTTGCAAGGCGAGAGACCTTGATGCTCTTTACTGATTTATAGCAGCCAAAGCGATGTTTTGTTCGGTAGATTGCTCATGTGCTGGTAAGTATATTTCGGCAACACATACAAGTAGTTTAACATTCCTTTCAATGTGAAGATATATTTTTTCTCCATGCGACAAAGAGCATGTGAGCTGGAAGGTTTGCCGCCGCGAAAGCTCTCGGGTGTCTACAGCCGCACACTAGCTAGGCACCTGGACATCCAGCGGTAGTTCTCAGTTAGCTAGGTGAACTGTTTCTTGTGTTTGACTGCCTTCCCTTTTTCCTTTTCGGTTTGACTAGCCTAGGGTGTTTTCTGTTTGCTTTCCTTTTGAGTTGTAAGCATTGCACAATCTTGATGTTCTTCGGACATAAAAAATGACAAGCATTTGGTGCGTGTTCAAGAAAAAAGAAACAAAAACAGCATGAGTTGAGTGCGTGTTCGAGAAAAAAAGAAACAAAGAAAAAGCAGGAGCCAAAGCTTTGTACCATCTCGACGTTTTCTTCTAATATTACAAAGTATCACACATTTGGATGTGTGTTCAAGAGAAAAAAAACAAAGTGCACGAGGATATTTTAGTACTTTCGTGTGATCCAAGTCAATACAGCAGTTGACCAGACGGCAACAACATAGGATGGCGAATGTGTAAAGGAAACTAAAGGAACACGATGACACCGTGACAGTCTTATAAAGGGTGTAAAGTTTCCACACGAAAAACATCTATACCTTCCCGATAAACAAAAACATCTTATTACAGTTCTAGACATATTCAATTCACAGGACAACATAAGCTTATTTGCTTTCCTCCACCGACTGACGACATTTTTCTTCCCCACATGAACTGGGTGAAGATACCATGGACAAGAACTAACAATAAATTCACGAAAATACACTCTATTCCTTGTCTACAAAAGCTGACTCGGCAAGGTCAATAGCCCGAGCTAGAGCAGCCGCCTTGTTCTCGCATTCTTTTTGCTCATCGTCTGGGATACTATCAGCGACAATGCCCGCACCAGCCTGCAGGTGAGCGACCCACTCCCGGCGCCTATCTGAGTTTTTGTATGAGAACATCGTGTTGTGGCTTGGAGCTGTTGAGAACACAATGGTGCGGAGAGCAAGAGCGATCATCATGTCGCCGTTAAATGATATCCCTCCTAACCCGCCACTGTATGGTCCTCGCCTTGTCACCTCCAACTGATCTATCAGCTCCATGGCTTTCACCTGGTTATGTTATGCGAAGATGGTGCATGTTAGCATAAGGCCCTAAGACTAATCACTAAACTGAATGAAAAGAGTGAAGGTGAGAAAAAAAATAGAAGAAAGTGAAGGTTGGACTAAGGATATATCAAGATAAGAATACATCAAGCAAGACTTCACCTTTGGTGCTCCACTGACTGTTCCTACAGGCAAAGCTGCTCGCAAGGCATCCCAGCTTTGGAGATCATCATCTAACTCTCCACTAACCTGCAAAGTATTCAAAGAGAAATTATTGGTTTTGAACATTAAACTGCAGAAAACTAGAATCCCTCACCATACAAGCAAGCAAAGTAAACTTTCCAGAGAGCTATAATATTATTGCATTCATAATGTTTTATCAAAAGTTCTAAAATGACAAACCAAGTCCCTACGGAGTGACCACTGGCCATTAAACTATATATCATATCATTAACCATACAAGCAGAGATGTCACTGGGAATCAGTGAAAATAGTTTCTGCCGTGCAAGCTTGTGTGACATATGAATTCTTTAATTTCTTTAACATGCCATCCTGGAAAGCCAGCAGACTCCAAAGGTGTTCACAACATTTAAAAATGAAAAGAGCAGGCGAGGAGTCCCTGTGGCTTTGGTTAAGTGGAACTTGTGAGACTGCATTCTACCCACGAAACAAACCAACAAAGTGGTTAAATCTTGTCCATGGGGATCGAACACAGGTCGGTTGGAAGGTGCCACTCTGCTCCAACCAGTGGTCAATGAGTTCATTAGAAACAGCATGTATAGGTTATTTTGGTGAAGTCACAGATACTTCTCATATACCGAGCTTAGCTAAATTATATTCATTCTTCGGCAGAATAAGCTAATGGTCTGAAGCAACAATTTTAGTCAAATGCCGAAGAAAAGAATAATAACACAAGAAACATGCCGAGCATAAGTTCATTGGATGTAATAACCACGAATAGCTAGTGGGATTAACTGCAAACTGCCACAGTATAAAATGGATATGCCATAAGAACCACAGTCAAATAGCACAAGAAGAGCCTAACCGTTGAGCTGATGTGCATGACATGGGAGTACCGCTCGATGTTCATCAACTTTTCCACCTTCACAGATCCAGGTTTGGAGACCTGTCAAGTACATGTATACTCATAAGAAACTTGCAAACTGCAGCATAGAGTAGCTATGACTAACACATTCCCTTTAATAAGTCCTACGGAATGGCTATAATTGCAGCCTAACAAAGTGTTCAAACTTATTCCATCATGACTCAATCAAAAGGAAACAAGACTGCCTTCATTTGAGAATGCAGAGTAGGGAAATGGAATACATACCCTGCCAACATCGTTCCTTCCCAGGTCTACAAGCATAATGTGTTCCGCACGTTGTTTTTTATCACTTAATAGTTCTTCCTCCTGGAATTTATCTTCATTCTCTGTCTTGCCCCTTCGGGTAGTCCCAGCAAGTGGCCTGTTAATAATCTTTCCCTGTTTTTTCAGGTGTGGATTAGTTGAAGGACAATGAGGCAATCAGATTAATAGCAATAAATGTGTTCACGTACCTTCTGGACTTTTGTAAGAATTTCAGGACTGGATGCTACCAGGATACAGCCTCTAGCCTGAATATGTAAAAGGACATTATTTAGAACTTCAAAAGCAAACCAGTGCATATACAATGTTTCAATGGTGCACAATAACCATTAATACTTTAAGAGAGATCAATGTTTTCTTGTAGTCGGTTAAAAAACAGATACCCAAAAGACCATGTAAATACGTACCTGTACATATGCCATGTATGGACTCGGGTTCACAATTCGTAGTGCCCGATAAACCTCAAAAGGGGTGGCATATGTTCGCCTCTCAAAACGCTGGCTTAAAACAATCTGGAAAATATTACCGGCCAGAATATGCTCCTTGGCCTGCAGAACAGCACTCTTGTACTCATCACTTGTCATGGTTGATTTGGTCAATGCTGTACCAAACTGCTTAGTATGCAGCTTCACAAATCCTGGAGAGAGTTTGGGCCTGGAGTGGAAATCAAATTAAGTTTAAGACTGTGAACACCAAAAAAAGATTAGTAAACACTAGGTTAAGGAAAAGACACAGCATATCTTACACATTTGTGTTGTGAACTTTAGAAAGAAACCGCCTCAGCCGGGACCTGCCATATTGGTATGCTTCCTCGGTGGATGCATGGCGGTCCAGACTTACCCAGTGGATGACATATACTTTCTGCAACAACCACAGAGCCATCCACTAGTTAAAACGAGGAAGAACAAAGACATATTGTTTTGATGCATAAGTGCGACGCACTGAACATGGAACAACAAGCCACAAATTTGAAATTGATACAAATGTCCACTAGTGAAAATGAGGAATAACAAAGACATGTTATTTTGACTCGTAAGTTCAACATACTGCACATGGAACAACAGGTTTGATTGATGTAATGATGTGATTTCACTTGATGCAGGGTTGACCCAACGATTAATGGGCGGTTTGCACGATTTAGTTCATTTTCAGTATGGTCAATGGTGTATTGTGCGCTGTTTTTTCTTCTTCTTTGAAAAGAGATGCATATACTGGTCAATTTTGTTTAGAATAGCATGCTGGACATAGATTTGAAGAATTAAGCACCTTCTCCACACTGTCAAAGACAAGAACATCATCGTAGAGGCCCAGGTGAACATCGGGAAGGTTCCTATCATCCTGAGGAGCACCAGAGAATGGTATCTTCTTCTTCTCGACATAGCGGACTGTGTCGTAGGAAAAGAATCCAACCCATCCACCTATCACAACAAGGAAACAGATTATTCCCATTTCAAAATCAGCAACATCATACTCTTATACTAGTATCTAGGAAAAGATGAATAGTAGTATAATTCAGGCATCCATGTTGATTATGTGCGCTCACCGCTGAAGGTTTCAGGGAGATCGTCGATCTGCTGCGGGTGCCATCCCTCCATTATGCTCCTGGGAACCTCCATAGGATCGTCCACGATCTGCTCCGTGACGGTGCCCTTCTCGTGGTCCATGGTGGTGACCTTGTCCTCCTTGGCCACGATCTCCATCACGGGGTGGGCTCCAACCATGCTGTAACGACCCTGCGATCCGTTCCAGTTCCACAGAGTTATTACTGCCAAGGATAATAAGAATCGATAGGGGGAACGGATTGGGGGGTGGAGAGGGGGAGGGACATACGACGTTGGTGGTGCCCTCGAGGCCCTGCTCGACGGACTCGAAGAGGAAGCTGGGGGTGTCCATGTCGTCCTCGCCGACGAGGCAGCGGTAGGCGAGCACGGGGGTGAGGTGGTCGGACACGATGCACTCCCACAGGGGCACCAGGTTGCCCTTGCCGCTCCCGCGCGCCGCCGCCTCGAAGAAGCGCTGCCTGTCCTCCTGCTCCGCCTTCGCCGCGGCGCTCCCGTTGATCACCGCGCTCGCGCTCGCGCTACTCCCGGCGCAGCACCGCACGCCGCCGCTCCCCTTCCCGCTCCTCCTCCTCCTCGCTCCTGCTGCTGCCACCGCTCTTGCCCTGGCAGGAACCGCCGCCGCCGCCGCCGCCCGGGAGGGGCGGGCGGCGAGACGTGAGGGCGAGAACGCCGAGGCGGCTAGGGATTCCATTACAGATTTTGATGTAGCCTGACTTCCGCTCCCTAGTCAACAGTTTACCAGTTGTCTCGAGAAAAAAGAAGAGTTTATCAGTTATCACTGCTCTGTCTGATTTTGCGCTCTGAGAAGAAGAAGATTGGGAGTGCCGTATATATATAAGAAGCTGCAATCCGGATCACTTTCATCGGCCAAGTGGTCCGAGTTGTTGAATCCCAATGGGGGAGGCTGGGTCCGGCGGCTCTCGCGTGGTGTGGGTTTTGACCCTTCCTGGTGGTAGGTGATGGGGAGAGGACGAGGACGGCAGGATTTCGGATTCAGGCTAAAATTAATCCCACCAATTGTTGCCAAAATTTGACTGGTAAATGGAAAGCTTATACTGCCAAACTTATGTCCAACTAATGAAAAGCTATCTCCATGACCAAATCACAAACTTGACTTGACATTTATTTTGCGCCAAAATTTGACAGGCCTAACACTTCTTTGGGAGTTCCTTCAAAACTGAAATACTCAAGCATGAAATCAGTCAACAACTTCTTTGGAGGAGTGAAACGAGTAAGACTCACGAGAATTCGTGATAAAAAAACAAAATTACACTGAGGTTTTAGGATATCACCATCTCTAACTCCACCATCTGCATCTCGATTTCACCCCAAGGTTTCTGTGAACTAGTTGCAGCATGCCGGTTGTGCAAACATTAGAGTAGACTTGAAGGTTTCGAACAACCACGTGAGTCGTCCACACAATAGGTGCAAACATAAAACCTTCAAAACTTTTTTGCATGACAAACAACCCTTGCAAGGAGGATCTTGAAACACTACCTTTTCCTTAGATTGCATAGGAATAATGAGAGCATAAAAAGATAAAATCGGAGAACTATCACGGATGTCGATGATGTGTTGGACGACAAATAGTTACATCGAGGTTCGATTTGCGGGATCAAAACACAACCAAGACACAAAAATCCAACATGAGAGAAACGCAATCTACTCTACATGCATTGATCCGAGGTCCTTCTCTAACACCCCCTCTTGAACGAGAATACTCTAAACTTTATTGAAACATCCATAGAACTTGTTTGAATTGGCTGAAACAAAATGTATGCACTTCGGATTCGCTATCTTGGAGAAGGCAAGTCGCCAAACTATAGTATTGCTTTCTTTTTTGCGAAATGGCTATAGTATTGTTGACTTAGCCCTGTGAGAAACCATCATTCATATTGTATCTGATATCAATGATCCTGATTAGTAGATATTGTAGGCATTACAGTGTTGCAAATAAACAGTGATCTGCTACAAGGCTCAACAGTATGAACAATAACTCGACCTAAACTATGTTCATTTTTCATCCAACACTTCACGGAGGTTAAGTCAGCAAAAGTGTAGCTGTGACTTCCTCTTCAAAGTCAGCCAAGGTGCACGTGTGTGTGTGTATGGTGTGGAACTTGTTCAGTGGCCCGCATTCGACTATCAACAATGAACAAGGTTGGGTAAATTTCACATAACTAACAGAGAGTGAAACCATATACTAGTATCATTGTGTGTGCACCAACTGCTATTGTGCTTCGTCAGAGACACGAGTCATCCCGTTAATTAAACCAAAAGAAAACAAAAGATAAGCTCATGGAGCATACACCGTAGAAAAGGTAGTCCACCAGCCGCTTGGAGTACTACAACATGGTGCATACTCTCTTAGTCCGCAAATAATTATACTTCTAGCTTTTGTTTAAGTTAAACTTTATAAATTTAATTAATTATATATATATAAATATAACAAGATATATTAAATCAAATTGACATATTATGGAACTAAATTTAAAAACATATCTACCGGTAGTAATTTAAAGTTATAAATATTAACACATTTTCTATAAAATTAGTCAAACTTTACTAACTTTGATTTAGTATAAACTTTAGAAGTACATTTATTTACGGACAAAGGGAGTACGTGAGTCCGTTGATCGGTTTGAACATGTGTTCCCCACCAACCACCTGGGAGAAATATTCAAGGGTCAGCGCCCAGGCAGCGCCGAAGCCTGACGGAACACGGCACGCGGACCAGAACGGAGTTACCCGGTCGCGTGAGGATTCCAGCCCCGCGACGCGCGCGCACACACCAACACCAGTATGCCGTTGGGACGGACGGTCGCCGGGTAGTGGGAGTGGGAGAATCGAGCGACGTCAAGCTCCTCGTGGTTTCGTGGGTGCGTGTGGGCGAAACGGCGAACCGGCGAAAACGAAGCTGCATGGAAAACGGGATTAGTACGCACGCGCCAGTTCGCATCAGAGAACGAGCGCGGTAGGTGGGTACGGGGGTCGCACTTTGTAGACACAGCTATTATCGGCTGTCGCTCTCCGCTCTCGTCTTTCTCCACGGGGTAAATCCAAGGGACTCATGGCTTGTTGGACCGTGCCACTGAGATTTATAAAATGCTTCTTGATGCATCTCAGGAAACAACAGTCACGTGTAGAAAAGATGTGTGGGCAGAAGATACAAGATTAACTCATGAAGACAGAATGTAATAATTTGATAAAGAATTTACCGAAGAAGAAACCAAGAATACAGTGGATTGGTATTGAATTCCATCGAAGTTGCTAGTTCAATGTTAAGAAGATGTTTTTTTTTTCACAAAAAGCAACTATGGAATTATTAAACTTATTCCAGAGGGAGAGGAGGAGGATGGTCGCGCGCGAAAATTTAGACCGATATGTCTTCTTTATGTGTTGTTTAAAATCTTCACAAAAGCTTTGCCTACCCGGACTGAACCTGTCATAAAACATATTACACATGAGGTTATGCACTTATGCTTATGCGTGAAAATTTCAAGAGAAGAGAAATTCATAAAAACATAGGGTGACATACTAAAGATTGACTTCGAGAGAGCATATGATAAGGTTGATTGAGATTTCCTTTTTGACTGCCGTAGACTAAAAGGTTTTTGTGACAAATGGCCGATTTGGATAAAAAAATATTGTAGAATCACACAGTGGGCCTTTATTTTGGTAGTCGCAAAGGGTAAAGTAGGGAGATCCCTTTTCTCCAACTGTATTTAATGTGGCGACAAACAGCTTTGCAAATATGATTCCGAATACTCAACATAACAGACTACTGACAGGTTTTGTTTATCACATGGTTGATATAGAGATAGCTATCCTTCAATACTTTGATGATACTATATGTTCGTTAAGGATTTCATGGAGGAGTCTGAAACCTGCAATTTTTGCTTAGTTTTAGTTGATCACATGGCTGATAAAGAGATAGCTATCCTTCGATATTTTGATGATACTATATGTTCATTATTAAGGATGACATGGAGGAGTCAGAAACCTGAAATTGCTGCTATATATTTTCGAGTCAATGTATGGGTTAAAGATAAACTTTGAAAGAAGTGAGATTATGACCATCTTAGAAAACAGAGAGAGATTGCAGGAACACATTTTCTTGTTTATTTGTCAAGAAGGTATGTGGCATATCAAATATCTAGGCACCCATGTATGTGCTAGAAGGATAACAATAGTCGTGATGGATTTCTTGGAAGAAAAAATCATGAATAAGGGGGATGGATAGGAGGAGCTATCTCCATTGGGATGTAGTCACAAAATTGATGCATGCTTGTCAAGTGTTGCAGTTTGCTAAATGTCTATGTGTATTTTGCATAAGACTAATATTGGGAACTTGGATAAAACAATTAGATCATTTATATGGGCTAGAGGGTTTGCAAGAAAAATATCATTTAGTGAAGTGGAAGCTCATTTACACGCCAAGAAGTAATGGCGGCTTAGGTATATTGAAGATCTAACAAGATTTAATTTGAGTCTTGTGTGAAAATGGTGGTGGAAGCCGGAGAATGGGGAAACCCCTTGGGGAGATTTTGTGAGAAGCTGGTATATATAATGTCAAACATAAAGCCAAAGACCCCTTTTTTTGTCAGATTTTTTGCACATCAAAGAGATATATTTATGGGATAGAAAGAATAAAATGGTCAATGAACTTGGGGGTAAATTTGTAGGGAGAGGCTTGGTGTGTACACGGTCAGTCTGTTTGAGATTTGTAATGAACAAAATTTGTTAGTGGCTACAATGTGGGTATGAGGAGGTGGTTGAATTTTAGAAGATGGTTGTTAGCTGAACTAGAATAACACATGATAGAGTTGCACTATTAGATATAACGTTTTATGTATACATACGGGTCGTGTATCGGGTCGTGTATGGAGTAGTACTCCAACACGATACCATCTAGGACTCTTGTACTTGCCACGATCGGCTGTTACCGATCTATTTAACATGCAACCGAACCCAGGAAGATGGTATCGTTCCCAGCATCAAATCTAACATGGTATCAGGCCCCCTCCCTTCCCTCTCCTAGTTGCCACCGTCGTTGTGGTGCTCTCCACCGCCGCCGCTGCTTCACCTCGACAGTCTTCCTCCAACAAAGATTTCTACACCTAGATCTTCTTCTCCCCTACCTATTCCCATTAGTATAGCCCCAAAATCCTCACTTCCACCTTCTCCACGGTTTTTTTCTCTCAGGACGCTGCCTTCGACCTAACCCTAGATTGGTCTCGGCAGCCACCATGACCACGCCATCTTCATCTTCCTCGACCGTCGGTTCCGTTGGCACCCCTCCAGCGATGAAGCTCACCCGCGACAACTTTCTGTCTTGGTAGACTCAAGCCCTGCCTACCCTCCGTGGAGCTCGTGTCATGGGTTACCTTGAGGGCACTACCAAAGCTCCTCCCGAGACTCTCGACGTTGAGGATGAACACCAGAAGAAGATCACCATACCTAATCCTGCCTATGACGCGTGGATCATGCGTGATCCGCAGGTTGTCAGCTTTCTTGTCAATTCTCTGTCTGAAGAAATTCTTCCCCATGTTTTTGGTCTTCATCATGCCGCAGATGTGTGGTCTGCCCTATTCTGATATTCTCCCTGTACTCATCGCAGTCCAAATCAAAGGTCTCTAGTCTGCGTGGAGCCCTTACAAACACCAAGAAATTTGATCTCACCGCTCAGCAGTATATCACCAAGATGAAGGGGTTTGCTTCTGAGCTTGTTGCTGCCGGCAAGCCCGTGGATGATGATGAACTCAAGGACTACATCCTCAACGGATTAGATGGCTCGTTCAACCATCTTGTTTCAGCTATCAATGTCGTTCCGTCGACGACTCTTCAGGACATGTGCTCCCAACTCTTGGCTTGTGAAAACCGTGACAACATGCTCCTTTCTTCTGGCCAGGCCCCTGGTTCCTTTACATCCTCGGTAAATGTTGCCTCTCGTCGCCCCTATGATGCTCCTTCCCGTCCCACACCACCACCTCCACCCACGCCATATACCTATGCTCCACCGCCCCCATCCTATACACCTTATCAGCCCCCTTACCAACCGTATCAGCCCCCCATACACCACCCCTCCAACAATCCCATACAATCCCTATCATCCTCCTATCATGCCCTATCAACCACCACTGTTACCCTTCCCAACCCCTCCACAACAATATATCCCACCCACCCAACACTTCTATCGCCCACCTCCATCTCCTCCAGCACGCCCACCTCCTCAGCCGGCGTGACCAGATAACTCGCGCCCTAACACTCAGGGGCGCCGCAAAGGGGGGCGCAAGGACCGTGGCCGTGTTGCCACACCATGGCAGGAAGGCGTTATTTATCAGATTTGCAAAAAGGAAGGACATGCGGCAGGGGATTGTTGGTGGCGTTTTGGTGATGATGATGATGATGACACTCCTAAGGACACGAAAGGTGCTTATGGAGTGGACTCCAATTGGGCGATTGATACAGGAGCTACCAACCACACCACAAGACAACTCAAGAAGCTTCATATTCATGAAACCTATCATGGACGTGATCAGGTTCACAATGCTAGTGAACAAGGTATGGACATTGCTAACATTGGTCATTCAGTTTTGCACACCCCACAATGTTCCCTCAAACTCAAAAATATTCTTCATGTTCCTGATGCAACTATGAGCTTGCTTTCTACACATAAAATTACCCTAGACAACAATGCCTATATTGAAATTCACCCTTTCTTTTTCTTGATTAAGGACAAGGCCACGCAGCAAATAATGTTTAGAGGTCCGTGTGAAGGTGGTCTCTATCCTCTTGTTCTAGTCTCCATGGGGTCATCCTCCAAGCATGCTCTTGTCACCATCAAGCCTTCATACTCTACATGGCATCGTCGTCTAGGGCATCCGTCATCCTTTATTGTTCATCAAGTCCTTAAGAAGAAGAATTTTTCTTATACTCCAGAAATAAATTCTTACATATGTGATTCATGCCAACTGGCTAAGAGTCATCAGCTTTCCTATCCTGTTTCCACTAGTGTTTCTAAAGTTCCTTTGAAACAAGTTTTCTCTGATGTATGGGGTCCTGATCCTCTCTCTGTAGGCAAACATGCATATTATGTAAGCTTCATTGATGATTTTAGCAAATATACTTGGATTTATTTGCTTAAGAAACGTTCTGATGTGTATCAAGTTTTTCTTGATTTCCAACAATATGTTGAATGCCAGTTTGGTACCAAAATTATAACCATGCAAACTGATTGGGGTGGTGAGTATGAAAAGTTGAATAAGTTTTTCCAACGTGTAGGCATTGTTCATCATGTATCCTGTCCTCATGCTCATCAGCAAAACGGTTCTACTGAACGCAAACACCGTCACATTATTGAAATTGGACTTGCTTTACTTGCCAACTCTTCCATGCCACTCAAGTATTGCGATGATGCTTTTATTGCTACTACGTTTCTTATAAATCTGTTGCCTACAAAGGTTCTTAATCTTGAGTCTCCTATGGAAAAACTTCTTCATGCAAAACCAAACTATGAGTCTTTCCGTGTTTTTGGCTGTACATGTTGGCCTAACCTTCGTCCTTACAACAAACACAGGCTTTCCTTTCGCTCCAAACGATGTGTTTTTTTTGGTTATAGTTTTAGACATAAAGGAGTCAAATGTCTAGATGTTACTACTGGCTGTGTCTATGTCTCCCGTGATGTTGTGTTTGATGAAAACATCTTCCCTTTTTCTGAGTTACATCCTAATGCCGACCGGCGGCTCCGTGAGGAAATTCTTCTCCTTCCAACTGACACACCCAACCCGGTCTCCCAAGATGGGGGTGTGCAAACTAATGATCAATACTTGCCAATTGTTCCTGTTGTTCTTCCTCTACAGGTTCCTCCTGCCGTCGCGCCACCTTTGTCTCCAAATTTGGGACAAAATTCCGAGGAAAATAGTGCTTTTAGCACATCAAATACTGGTTCACAAGAAGACACAACTATAGGGACCGACCAGAGCGATCCCGAGGACGATCTGTGCCAGGAATCTCCCTTGGATCGCCCGCCTGAGAACCTCCGTGCGCCTGGTTCTGCGCGGGACTCTGCGCCTGACACGCTTGTGCAAGGACTGTCTGGCTCCCTCCCATTTTTCCCTGATGCACAGACCAATGCGACGCGGGATGCGTCTACCCACCCGAGCCAGGCCCGCTCGCCTCCTCCGCGCCAACAGCACATGTCCACGTCGCCCGGGTCCCCTGGCTCTGCCCGCTCTCCTCCTCCACGCCAACAGCACACGCCCACGCCGCTTGGGTCACCTGGCTCTGCTTCGTTGTTGTCTTCCTCTGACAGCGCTGCAGACAGCGACCGCGTTGCGGACAGCGATGCGGTAAGTGCCAGGAATACTACGTTGGACAGCGACATGAGCAATAATGATGAGGATTCTCCCGCTCTTATGCAGGTGCAGGTGCCCGGATCTTCTGCGTCGCCTGTGTCTACGCAGCCTCCTGCCACTGGTGTTCAGACACGTCTGCAAAAAGGTATTAGACAGTCGAAAAAACATACTGATGGTACTATGAGGTATGCTATGTTGTTGACAACAGGAGAACCATAAAATTTAAAATATGCTCTGTCTTATAACAATTGGAAGCAGGCCATGCAGGAGGAATATGATGCTCTTATTTCCAATCATACTTGGCATCTTGTACCACCCAGCTCCAAGAAAAATGTGATTGACTGTAAGTGGGTGTACCGTATTAAAAGGCTTGCTGATGGCAGTATTGAAAGGTATAAGGCAAGACTAGTTGCAAAAGGATTTAAACGACGTTATGGTATTGACTATGAAGACACATTTAGTCCTATTGTCAAAGTTGCCACTATTAGGCTTGTTCTCTCTGTAGCAGTATCAAAAGGATGGTCTTTAAGGCAGCTAGATGTAAAGAACACATTCTTACATGGTGTTCTGAAAGAGGAGGTTTATATGAAACAACCACCAGGGTTCCGGTCTTCCGCTACTCCAAACTACATATGTAAACTTGATAAGGCTTTATATGGATTGAAACAGGCACCAAGAGCATGGTACTCTCGTCTTAGTTCCAAGCTTCGTATTATGGGTTTCTATTATGGGTTTCACACCATCCAAGGCTGATACATCCTTGTTTCTGTTCAGAAAGGAAGGTATTACTATGTTTCTTCTTATATATGTTGATGACATTATTGTGGCCAGCTCCTCTGACTCTGCTATATCATATTTACTCCGCACTCTTAGTACAGATTTTGCTCTCAAAGATCTTGGAGACTTACATTATTTCTTAGGTCTTGAGGTTCATAAACACTCCAATGAGATCTTGTTGAATCAAGAAATATATGCCAATGACATAATTCAGCGAGTAGGTATGACACATTGTTCACCATGCCCTACACCGCTTGCAGTAAAGGACAAGTTGTCTTTAACTGAGGGTACTCTTCTTGGTTCTGAGGATAGCACTCAGAACAGAAGTGTTGTTGGAGCTCTTCAGTATCTTACTTTGACAAGACCAGACTTATGTTTCTCTGTTAACAAAGTTTGTCAATACCTTCATGCTCCTACTACTGCTCACTGGACTGCTGTAAAAAGGATCTTGAGGTACATAAATGGCACTAAACAGCTTGGAATTACTTTTCAGCTGTCCAACTCCACTATTCTCAGTGCATACTCTGATGCTGATTGGGCAGGTGATCTTGATGATAGACGCTCTACAGGTGGTTTTGCTATATTTTTTGGGCCTAATCTTATTTCTTGGAGTGCTAGGAAACAGGCAACTGTATCTCGCTCCAGTACAGAGGCTGAATACAAAGCTATCACTAATGCTACAGCTGAACTAATTTGGGTTGAGGCTCTTGCTCGTGAGCTTGGTGTCTCATTATCAGAAAAACTGTGTCTATGGTGTGATAATCTTGGTGCCACTTTCCTGTCTGCTAATCCAGTTTTTCATGCTAGGACCAAGCATATTGGGATTGATTTCTTCTTTGTTCGAGAAAGGGTTGCTGCTCGGCAACTTGATGTCAGGTTTATTTCTAGCAAGGATCAGATTGCAGATGGATTCACCAAGACTTTATGTAATAAGAAACTAGATGAGTTTAAACGTAATCTCAACCTCTCCCAGGTTTCGATTAAGGGGGGTATTAGATATAATATTTTATGTATACATACGGGTGGTGTATGGAGTAGTACTCCAACACGATATCGTCTAGGACTCTTGTACTTGTCACGATCGGCTGTTACCGATCTATTTAACATGCAACCGAACCCAGGAAGAGGGTATAGTTCCCAGCATCAAATCTAACATGCACAACATGTTGTTTAGCATGGCCTTGAATTCAGAAAATGCGACACATGTATAGAAATGGAAAAACAATGTGTTGTTAAAAACTAATGTATAAGAATTAGGGAACAATGTGATTAGGTACTTTTGGCATTTATGGAAAGCAAAAATTCCACTGAAGATAATGGTATGGATGTGGCTTATTTGTCACAATGCAAAAACCATTGGCCATCTCTTTTTATGAATGTTCGCAACGAAATATGTGTGGATCATTGTTGTTAAAACAAATAGGTGCTCGTACCAAGCCTGGCTCTTTCTCTCGGTTCTTTTGGTGACTACCTCAATATATTTGTGTTACTCAAAATATGCAGATTACTGGTATTGCATCCATATGATCGATGTTCTGGAAGTTGCAATACAAAGCTTGCTTTGAGGGGAAACTTATCAAGTCCCATGTCAAACTAATTTTCTATTCTTGTGTCTTTATGAAACACTTAACATGTTTACATGGGACGTGAACAAGATTCTATTAGAGCGAGATTTGGTCGTCTCGTTAATCTGGCAATGGAGCATGGGGTCTAGGGAGCAGTGGTAGTCCTAGGCCTTGGAGAATGATCAACAAAGAAATGATGATGAAGATGGAGAGATTGATGGTGCGTGATTTAAACCAGACGCAAAGGGGAGAAAGACATACACGTTTGAAGAAAAGAGATGTTATTTTTTATAAAAGGAATATATTAATATCATGCAGATACCAATTTACACCTGCCCTATGCATCAACAAGATACCTAAAGATATCTAGGATACACACAACCAAAAAAAGAAAAAAGAAAAGGAAAAGAGAGAAAACACCCTGCCACAATAATCAATCACCCGCAGTAGCAACACTCTAACCATCACCAAAAGAAATACCCGGACTACAATGGAGGTTCTCCAAAAGCAGCGCCTCCAAGAAAAAAACAATATACAAATATTATCGTTGCCCGATCAAAGATCTTAGATTATCACCCTAGAGAAAGACCTTGTTTCCAAAATAATGCCTTCAATAAGATCAGTGCTAGGTATAACCAATAAAGGTCAGGCCTTGTGTTTTCGCCCTTGAAATCACGACTTGGTTGTCGAGCAACACCACCAACAAAGAAGTACTCCAATGTTGCTGCCCTCCACTTGCGGAGGTGGCTATTGCAAGTCACATACCACCAGGCTCACAAGAACTTGTGTCCATTCTGGACTAAAACGCATCCTGCAAGCCATGTCTGAACAACAACCTGTGAAGCAAAGTCTTCATCGCATCCAAGACCCCGCCTTCGCCAAAAATGTCTGGTCCTCCAATCACATTCGTCGTGACAATTTTCACATGTGTGGATAACTTAAAAAACTTTGTGCATACATGTCCCATGGTGTTAACAAAAAACTAAGTTTTGGGATACACCAACTGAAGGCGGATAGGCTGATGTTGCAGGCACATACTACTGACCCCCATTCGATCAAGGTGTCCAATGAAATTCATATGTGTTAGTCCTTGTTTTCCTTTGAAGAAGAAGTTCGGAACTCACCAGTGGCCAGAACAAGGAGGTCCGACCACATGTTGATCGGTGACTTCGCGCGAAGACCACTAGGGCCATCGTATGGCCGACTATTCTGTAGGACGTGAGATCCTGAGATCCACCACATCTCGATGCCTACCTCCGACGGAGAAGGAGGATGCTGCCACCGCTAGGGCCAGGGCTACCGACATGGCGCCCAAGTGATGCGGGAAGAATCGCATATCGTCGTTGTCGTCCACGCGTAGGAAATCAGCAGGTGTAGGAGCTCGTGGGTCCAGATTGAGCCCAACCGCGCTGCTGCAACTGCCGACATGCCTGTCGACGATGCGCCTCCGGCCCGCCGTCGTCACACACCACCCTGGCCAAAGGAGCGAGAAACGGGAGTTGCCACCTCACCCCTGGTTGCAACCAGCGGGAGCCCGCTACCACCACGCCGCGCGGGCTTTTCCTGGCGAAACCCTCGGCGGTGGCGGAGGGAGGGTAGGGGGTGTGTGGAGAGGGCCTCGAGTGCCGGCGGGTTTGCCCTGGTGCGGCGCGGCGCCGTGAGGGTTAGGTTATGAGATTACACCCAAAATATGTTATTAAGATGTCATTGTGACTATTCGTTACTTTTTTTTGAAACAAGACAAAAACTTTGCCTTTCATTGATACAGTTGAAAAAAGATGGCTCGTTTATGAGAAAAACTGGCCCAAAAAACCATATTATCTCATCAGAGCCGAAAACTGGCCGAAAAAACCATGTTATTGTGACTCTTCGTTTTGGAAAAAAAAGAAACTGGAACTTTAGGGGTTGATGATGGCTAGGACCTAAGGTTGGTTTTACGCTTTCGGCGGTTTTTAGAATTGCAGTATTTTGTTCAAACGGCTGTACCTACCGAACTCCTAACTTCCGAGTTGTAAAGGATTAGGCGACGATAAAATACTTTTTATTTTTTGCTTTGCACATGGATGCTGTCCCACCCGTGTTCCATTGTCGGATGATAATGGAATTTAATGGATTGCTTGGAAGAAAAGGGAAGACATGAAAGAATGGCCGGGTATGGTTAACTACATGTGCGACATTCCGTTACTCGTAGCCTATGAGATCTTTTACGGTCTTTTAACCACGGGTGCGGTTAGGTACATGCTTCACCAAATTAAGCTCGTCATTCTTGTTCTTATTTGACTTATATTATGGGCGTCAGAATTCAGAAATGAGTTCCCAAGTGCCGCTCGGTCCAATTGCCGTCGACATCATCGGAAACGGTCCATGATCAAGTTCATTCCGTGCGCGGAACGGTCGCTTCGATCAGGCAGCAGGTGGTGGTGTTCCCATTGGGGAGACGGAGGCTGACGCCAGGTGCTCGTCTTGGGTCAGCTGAACTGGCCAAACAGTAGCCACGGTAAATGCTCCATTTTATCTTCACGGTAATCACCATGTCGTCTTTTACCTGGCAAAATCATATACTCCCTTTTTTCCGAGGGAAAAAATCATATCCTCCTGCATATCCTCCTTTTTTTTAGAATCAAAATCACATCCTCCTAGGCGTTAGCCTTAGAGAGCCTAAATAAAGCCCAGGCTGAGCAAAAACCCATATATTATCCACGATCAGTTCCGGCCACATCTTGTTAACGGCCCATAATTTATACAGAGGAATTAATCTGAAGAGTCGCTGAAGAAGGAAAAAAAGTGTATTTCCTGTTTATCGCTCAACGCGGGCGGTAATAGCCTACCCACGCGGCCGCTCGAGCTGGGCCGGCCCGTTTAGGGTGGTTTCTCTATTTTCTTTGGTTTTTTGCGGGTTTTCTTCTGGTTTGCGGTTTTTTCCACCAGCCTTTTGGTGCAGTCGGGTTTTCTGAACTTTTTCAGATTTGAATATTTCTAAATCTGAGCATTTTAAAAATAACATTTTTTTCAAGTTCAAACATTCTATTGATTTGAATTTTTTCTTCAAATCTGCACTTTTTTAAGTTTCAACTTTTTTCCATATCTAAACATTTTTTAAATCTCATTTTTTTTCAAGTTAGAACATTCTGTAGCTATGATTTTTCTTTCAAATACAAACCTTTTCAAGTTTCAACCTTTTTCATATCTGAATTTTTTAAAATTTGAATATCTTTTCAAATATCTAAAAATCAAAAGACTGAAAGACCGAAGGCTTCGAATCAGGCTTGCGCCCTTCTTTATAATTAATGGTTTTGCTAGTTCTCAGGCGCATGAGAACTTCTTAGGTCTCAGTCGCCTCTTTCACCGTTCCATTTACCTCGTGATTCGTGCAAAGTGGAAGTTACACATAAGTTGTAACTAGGGTGTAACTGAGAATTTAATGAGTTACAACTAGGTTGTAACTGAGAATTAGTACAAATCTTATGAGTTACAACTAGGTTGCAACTAAGAATTAGCATAAATATTAGGATGCCATCAGCGACTTAGACCTAAGAAGTTCTTAGGCGTCTGAGATCTAGGCACTCACTATAATTAAAGCCAAACGACCAAACCGATATGAGTGACGTGAAGTTCCTCTTACAAACAGATCAAAGATAACCAACAAAAACTAAAAAGCCTCGAGCTTGCCACCGAAGACGACATGATGCTAAGGAGATCTGAGCTCCCCGACCACACCCCCATGGAGGTAACAACGAAGAAGCGTCACCATCGTCGAGACCATAGAGGTCTAGGGTTTTTACCTGGAGATCTAGTGCTAAGAGGGTAGCCACAACAACACCCTCAAGAGGGTCACGACACCCGCAGGCGTCGTCGTCATTGGCGCCAGAGCGCTGGGATTTCTCCAAAAAAAACTCACCACACCTGGTACCTTAGGTCACCGTCCTCGAGTCGAGCTTCCAACACGTGATCTGGGAACTGACCACACCGCGGCGCCGTCAAGCACCAGGATCCCCCAACGCCCACTCCTCGCCACCCTCATGGCCCCAAGAGTCGACCATCACCACCGCCACGTCGCCCGCTGTCCAGCCGCTCGTGCAGTCCACCTTCCGAGGTCGCCGTCCCAGCATCCGCGAACACGCGCCCGTGTAGCAACATTTAATGCGTGACCTGCGAGGTAGAGGGGTAGGGAGGGTTGCAACAGCAGAGCCACCTAGAGGACGTCATCCACCACCATCGGTGGGTGCCGACCCCACGCCATAGCATGACCGCACCAGGCCCAGCATGACCGGCCAGGTCTAGGTTGGGCCCGTGAAGTTCCCGCCGCGCTGCAGCACGTAGGCTACCGCCACCGCTACTTCCTGCTATGTGCCACACCACCACCGCCACCACCAGGGGGTGCAACATATTGGACAGACCAACCCGCCAGACCAAAATGGGGCTCAAGGGGCCAGATCTGGGCCATCCGGGCCTGGGCATCACCATAGCGCCACCCCTCCTCTCGGGCGCCTCCACAGTGCCCTCGGGCCACCCCGAGCCGAGTCGCCGCCTCCGCAACATGGCACCGAGCCCCGCCGCGCTGACCCGAGAAGAAGAAACCGCAGTTGCTGACGTTGCCCACGTGTGGCAGCTCCAAGTGCGGCCGAGCTCTGTCTCCTCCACCACGAGGGATCCCCACCGCCGTGGTTCGCGGGCCCACCGTGTAGTGAAGCTTCGATCCATCACTTTAGTCCGCTGCCACCGGGTCGGAATCGCCCGTGCCATCCTCCTTGCGAGCGGATACCAGGGGTCTCCATCGCCACCAGCACCGCACGGGCTTTGCCTGACGGCGGGGAGAGGGAGGGAGGTGGGAGATGAGGGTGGGGAGGCTAGGCTTTTCCCTTGGTCACCCGCGAGGGTGACCCAGGAAGGAGTAGGGGTCGTTTTCGAATCTATTGGTCTGTTCAATCCTTGTCCGAACTCACCGAAAAAACGAAGGCTCCGACAGAGAAGAAACAGAGTGTCATAATGGACCGACCCATCTGGGTGAAACACGCGCAGGCGGAGTGCATATCGCGCGGCATTGAGAGATAAATATTTGCTCCCTAAAAACGCGCGCTCTCGTGCGTGTAGGACGTGTTTTTTGAACTGGGGAGAGACCTTGAAGGGCTCGATGTCTAATTAGAATATGGTGGGTTTACATATAGGATCTCAAAAGAAATGAAAATTACAACTTGTTGGTCCTCAGAATGTGCACAAATGACCCTAAAACAAAAATAATCTTGGTCTTCTTCCTTCACTATATTGAGCAAATAAATCACTTCGTCGACCTTCTCCTCCATCTTCAGGGAACCTGCCAATTGGGATGGATGAGAAGTGGAGCGAATGTTTTGAAGCAGGGCCTCCACCAGAGATTGAAATGGGGCCTCTTCATCCGCACCGCGGAGAGGCCGCCTCAACGACCAAGGATCATGGTGTATCTTGAAGCCACAATGTGGGAATATCCAAACTACAACTTCTTTCCCTACTCACCTTGAGATTTGCAACTCCTAGCGATGTCCTTCGTCCCCTCTCCATCATCGACGGTCGGAGGGAAACACAACATCAAGAACCACCACAAAAAAAATAGAGCATCAAAGGTTTTATTGACAAAGTAGCTAGGGGTACACCTCCCCGTCACCTCTAGCTCTAACCTCGGGAGCGCCGCGACGGAGAAAAGAACCACCGGTGAGCAGCAAATCCAGCTTAGGAGATCTAGGTGTGTTCCTCCCGGCATAGAGCCTACAACTAGCATAAATCCAAGTTACCATAGCCGACTAAATCCTACCTACTATTGTACAAAGATGGGTTCCTCACCCAACTCGATGTCGGTGTACGCCGAGGAAGAGAGGGGAGTGGCCAAACAATCGATATCTGGAAGGTTTCTCGCGAAGGTGGGAGGTGAAGAAGAAAGGAGCCGTTCATGTTTACCTTGTAGGACATGTTTCGCAACTCACTGCGAGGCTAGCCATACTCGGGGTATTAAAAACATGATAATTAGATGTCTGTGGGTCCTCCATGTTCTAGCCCGCAACAAAAGCACCTTCGGGTTAGGCCCTCTTAAAACTGTCGATTCAGCCGTTTCCATGGAATCACCCTCACGTCGTGAAAATCCAAGACTGTGGCATACAAGCTCGTGCAACCATGAGACGGTAGGAGCTCGCGCGCAACATAAAAAATACGGTGGGAGAAATTCGCTCTCCTCCCGCCTAAGTCGCCCCTCAATTTATAACCATCACTTTCATTGCCGAAACACAAATCAACAATTTTCCCCCTTCGAAGTCCTGTGAGATGGTTGGATCTTCTTCACCGTCTTCACCGACAAGCACGATAGCGGGAATCGTCGATGGCAAGCCGGTTTCTCCCTCTCACTATGTCACGGTAGATTATTCCAGGCAATATGTTAGAGGCATTTTTGCAAATTGCCTGAAAAAACCATCTTTTGTGGCACTTTCAGAAAATGCCAGGAAAAATAAGATATTTAAAGGCATTTTTAGAGAGTGCCATGAAAAAATAGATATTCTAGGGCATTTTTTGAAGTGCCAAGAAAAATCAGATTATTTAAGGCATTTTTTAATAGTTCCAGCAAAGATATGATCTTTTAAGGCACTTTTGAAAATGCCTGCTATAATTAGTACATAAGAAATAACTAATAGTCTAGTTATAACAACTAACTTAATATACCACTAGAACAAGTCTAGTTATAACAGCTAACTTAACAGTTCAAAAGAAGCAGTAACAACCATACTTACTCAGCTTAAACAGTTCAAAAGAAGCTCTAACAGCCATACTTACTTTGCTACATATTTACAGTCCATCTTAACACCAACAGTCCAAAAGAGGCTATAACAGCCATACTACATACTTAGCTACATATTTACAATCCATCTTAACAGTCCAAAAGGGGCTTAACAGTCCATCTTAACAGTCCAAAAGATGCTTGACAGCCACAGTACATACTAGATATTAACAATCCAACTACTACTTAAATGTCCTTCCAACGATCTTCAGTTGTCGAGTGGGATGATGAGAAGCCTGAGCCTAGCTCTCACATCTTGAAACCTAGTACCACTTTGATCTCTGAAGCTAAAGGCACAAATATCACCCTTCCTCAAGTCGAATTCTTCGACAACTTCTTTCCATCCCGTTGTCATCATGGCATTTCCAGTCTTCCCCTTCTTCTCTCCCTTCTTCATCCGAACATACTTCACTTCCTCGCTGCGGTTGCAGTTTATAACAACTTCAATAGGTTCATCTAAGAACTTGTTGAGGTAGTCATTAGAGAACTGCTTTCCAAACTCCTGCAACATGTTATATACAAAACATATTACTATCAAATTAGAACAGACCATATTATTATTTCATTTCAGAAAAAGTATGCCAGGAGAAAGTAAAAGAAAGCATACCATCTTCGATTTACCCGGTACAACAAAGGGATTTGTCATTTTGAAGACATAGTGTTTGATTGGTGGCACTAGGTAGTCATTTGCATGGTTATTCAGCACTTGCACTTGATTAGGATTCAACCTCATGTAGTTTGCAAAGATGGACACATGATAGAACAAACACTTTCGCCTTCCTTTAATATTGGGTGCTACATGCAAAAGTGTGTGTCATAATAGTTCTAAGCAACTACATTAAGAGTGTCAAGTAAAGTAGATGTTTAAGCAAGGATGGTTACCTCTAACAGTGTACACGACCTTATCATCGTCGTCACTAGTGCTGATGTTGTCGTCGTCGCCACTGCTTATGTTTTCATCATCATCGCTACTGCTGAAGTTGTTGTCGCCGTCGTCTCCACTGCTCATGTTGTCGTCGTCATCGCTACCGCTGTAGTTGTTGTCGCCATCGTCTCCACTGCTCATGTTGTCGTCACCGTCGTCGCTACTGCTGTAGTTGTTATCGCCATCGTCTCCACTGCTTATGTTGTCGCCGCCATTGTTGTCACCATCGTCTCCACTGCTCATGTGCTCATCATCATCACTAAGGACAATAACATCCTTATTGTTCACCATAGTGTCCCTGCATCATTTTAAAAAATTAGTCCAGGAAATATAACAGTATAAAGTCTGAACATAATACTCTAATACTAGTTTAGGAAAAGAAACAAGCGGTAACTCCACATGGTTGTTCACACTGAACCTAAAAACTGGGCCTGCAGTTTTGAAGTAGCCTACCTGTGTAGTAACTGAACATTGACCTCTGCCAAACAAGTTTCAGTAAGCCTATTGTTCCTGTGTTTTACAATTCAGTCTACCATAGGGACATAGGACTGCTATAGCTCAAAAAGGCAACAATGATGGAAATTTTGTTCAAGTCCAAAACTTGAACAAAACTGTAAATGACACAAAACATGAACCTGAACCACAAAACCTTGATAAGAATCAGACACTAGAACCAATCAACTGTGCATGCGTGTGTATCAGTGACAGTGAACTCCAAACCAAAACCAGGAACCGTCGCATCCAAAGCTTAACAGAATCACCACCTCACAGCTTTAAAACATAAACTAAATATATACGTATATCCAGTGACAGTGAAAAAGTAAAGTAAGCATTCGCTACGATTCTCTAAACACTTCTCTTACCAAACAAAGATTCAACATATGATATAGTATTTCAACTGCTTATATTGCTGCTATCGTTTATGGGAACCCTGATCAAGAGCGAATAAACATGACAACTATGTACGCACATAAAACTGCAAACAGGCACCAGATAGAAAGCAATGAGACTGATAAACCCCTCAACAATCATCACTTCATTCATGTAAAAAAAAACAATCATCACTTCATTCATCCTTTGCAAAGCTAACCTGGACAGAACATGTCGCCCCCCTTTAACACGGTTCAGGACTCGGTCCATGCATTCTCTATGCTCCATCCAGCATGTTCCGACTCCTCTTGTTCGTCTACAACAAGACCATCTGTTGCATGGGTGGCATCTTGATACTCATCATTCCTAGGGGTACTAGGGGTCTTCCTATCTTGTAGAATTGTTATTGATAAGAATCAGACACTAGAACTGCTAATCAACTGTGCGTGCGTGTGTGTGTGTGTGTGTACAAGCAAGATTAAGACTGCGTGCGTGTGTGTCAAAGCCTCCTAATCAAGTACAAGCACAAAGGGATATTAAGACTGTCGTGCGTGCGTGTGTGTCAAAGCCTCCTAATCCAGTACAAGCACAAAGGAAATTACCGGCGAGATGCGGTGGATGCGGATGCGGTGGAAGCCCCTCCCCTTCCGCCCGTCGGAGGCGGATGCGGTGGAAGCCCCTCCCCTTCCGCCCATCCGCAGTAGAAGAGGACAGCACTGGAGGGGCGACCAACGGTGGACGGTGGAGGGGCAGCCGCCGGCGGAGGGGCGTTGGTGGATCCGGATGGGGACAGATCGGGAGTGGGAAGTGTGGTTGACCGAGAGTGGGGCGTCGCGACCGATCGGTGGTAAATATCTACCTTTCTTTTTGAAGCACCCTTTAAAAATATGACTTATCTAGATACGTCCTCCCACTGAGTAAAAACAATCGAAATTTAAATGCTAAAAAGAATAAGGGGGCTTTCACTTATCTACACCGAGTATCCCACCGATCCCACTGCTGGCTCCAAATTCTCGATGCATCCCCAAATCCCACCGCTGATGGAGGAGGCTGGAGGACGAGGCCCGCTGATGGAGGACGCTGGAGGACGAGGCCCGCTGATGGAGGACGCTGGAGGACGAGGACGGCCGCGCTCCACCTCCACCGCCGTCGAGCGGCCGCGCTCCACCGCCGTCGAGCGGTCTTGCTCCACCTCCACCGCCACCGTCATCGAGCTGCCGCGCTCCACCTCCACCGTGGATCCTCGGCGCTCCTTCCTGCACCGCGAGCACATTCAAAACGACCATGAGGCTGGTAAAATACTCCCTCATGTCTATCTTTTCATACGAGCAAACACGGACAAGGCAAGTCTACACAATGTGATGGGGTATCAGTATGTGCGAAGACCTCTAGCTACTCCAGCGCCAAAGACAAAAATCCAGCCCTAGGGAATGTCCAATATTATGGTAGAATCACAGAAATTGTTGAACTCAACTATTCAAATAAAGGGCAAGTGGTTCTATTCAAGTGTGTTTGGGTTAAACCTACTGGAGTAAGGAAGGATGACAAATTTGGAATAACTCGGGTGAACTTCAGTCATTTGCATGATGGAAGTGATATCTCGTCGGAACCATTTATACTTGCAAGTCAAGCCAAGCAAATATATTATGTGCAAGATCCCATTGACCCTCAATGGCACGCCGTCGTGTCTCCCCCCATTAGAGATTTCTATGATATGAAGTCTAGAAATGATAGTGATGATGAAAACTAGGTAAGTCTAGAAATGATAGTGATGAAGCAAATAATGGTTTATTTTGTAATCTTGTAATCATTCAACTAATATACTATTTTTACTTGCAGGTCCAAGCATGTTAGGAAGCCAGGGTAGAAGAAGAGATGAGGTCAACTATAAGTTGAAGAAACTAGGACTTGAACCAAAAGAAGTGTCAAATGAGCAAATATTTCCAAGTTTTCTAAGTTTGGCTTCAACAAAGGGAATCTATGATTGCCCTGTGCAAGTAAGTTGTATTGCCCTGTGCAAATAGATTTATTTCTAAATTTGGCTTCAACAAAAGGGAAACAAAGGGAACCAACGGGGCAAAACATGATTTCAAAAAATGATTTCTGATATGGGGTAGTACATAACTAAAGAAATTTGCGGATGATTTCTGATATATAATCTGAGATTTAGAATCTGTATATATAATCTGAGATTTAGAATTTGTATATATAATCTAATTAGTTATGTACTGTGCACATTTTTTATGCTTTGTCAACAGAAGCCCAAAGAAAGGTATGAAGATACATTGTATGAAGAACAAGAAGTGGATCATAGTGTTGAAGAAACACAAGGTGAGACACAATATGAAGATGAGACAGATACTGAATCACAATATGAAGAAACACAAGGTGACCACATGTTAAATGTTGCTAGACAAGGTGAGTTGCTTTTGAATTTTAAGTGCTGCTACTAAAATGAAGTGTAGCTACTTTTGTTTGACTTCTTTTGTGTCTTTATTTTGTTTCAGAAAAGAAAAAAAGAGGTGAAAGAGGCCCCACTAAACTAAAGAAATTTTGGCATGAATACGATCCAAACTCCAAAGTGAATGTGGAATTCAACAATCTTGGTCAGCCATGTGGACTCAAGACAAGCAGGCTGACTAACTTCATTGCAAGCTTAGTAAAAGGAAAGGAAATTTCACTAGCATACCCAAACTGGAGTAAGGTTCCACAATCTGAAAAGGATAAGCTATGGAACACAGTAAAGGTAACTACTGGACATTATATAGTTTTTTGGCATATTGTTTTCCCTCAGTTTTGTAACATAATGTAGTTTTGACTTGGAAATACAATTTTTCTTCAATATTCCTGAAGTTCAGAAGTCCTGGGTATTAACGTCTGCTAGAAAGAAATTTAGGATTTCAAATCTTATCTCAAGATCAAATACTTTGATGATGAATTGTCTTTGAGGCAAAATATTGTAAATGGTTGTGAGGGCAGAATACCTCCAAAATAATGGGCATGGTTAGCAGAGTATTGGTATACTGAAAAGGCTAAGGTATGGCACAGGCTACACACTTGTCTAAATATTGTATAGCTTTAACATAATGTAGTTGGCTATACTCTTTTGATGACATTATGCAATTTACATGAGGATGTAGGCTAGGAGTTTAAAGAACAAGGAGACACGAAACAATCAAGCCAATGCTCTCCATACAACAGGTTCGAGGGGGTTTGCTGTGGTTCATGATCAAGAGGTAAGTTTGTAGCTCTGAATTTGCAACGTATGATCTATTTATTCCATGACATATTTGATGAAAGCATGATATTTTGACTATAGGAAATTAAGCTAGGTAGAAGAGTTGGTCGTGCAGAGCTCTATTGTTTGACACATACTAATAAAGATGGGAATCCGGTTGATGGCTTCTCAGCTACCAAGATAGTAAGCACTTGTAATTTAATACAATTCTATCATATCCTTCCATTGTAAATCGTAATGACCATGGTTGGAACCTGTAATTTCAGCAAGATATTAACAAGAAGCTAGCTGAAAACCCTTCCCTCATCGGAGAAGAAGCACATGAAGAAGATCTGTACTCTACCTTTTTCCCAAAGGCTAAAACATCTTCAAGACATGGGCTTGGCCTCGTCGTAGGTGGAAAAACATCTGAGAAGATTGATCAAGCAATAGCAGCATTTAGGCAAAGCCAGGTGGATAATAAGGATTTAAGGAGAATGGTTGAAACCTTGACCGAAAACCAGAAGTCTTTGGTGGAGAATATAGAGTGCAAATGCGGCGAAATGGTGGAGCAACGATGCAAGGAGTTGATGGTGATCTTCCAAGCCTCTCAAAATCAAAACTCAACCCAGCAAACAAGTTTGGAACAGAAAGTTGAGAAAGTAAGCAAATCAGTAACAGCTAGAAAAGAAGGAACAATAGTAGTGAAGCAACATGGACCAAGCAAAACAACAACAACTAGAGAAGAAGAAACAGTAGAAGTAAATCAAGATAAAGAACCACCAATCAAAACAACAACAGAAAAGAACGACCAAGCAAGTCAAGCTGGAGATGTGAAGAAGAAAGGAAAGAAGAAGAATGAAGAAGAACTGAAGTTGCATTTAGAAGCGACGGTCTCGAAAAAACTAAAGATGGAGAAACAAGAGGTAAGATGGCATTGCTTTTAACTTGTTCATTCACTATTCGGTTTTAAGCATGATAAGATGACCATATTTTCTATAAAATGAAGGTACCCAAGATGGACAAGGTGAAGTTGGAAAAAGCAGAAGCAAACATTGTTGCATCAAACAAGGGAAAACAGGTAATTGCAAACAGATTTACATTGATGTTAAGTATAAACGAGTGTATTCTTATTTTGCATTATGCAGATAATTGAAATCAAAGCAGGAATGGAAGTGTCACTTCAGTCACCAAACAGTATGTGCCTGGCAGCAGTTGTCACAGTCCAAAATGCTGATGCAAATTCTTTAGGTCAGATGGCAAGCCACTGCGCGATTATGTCGAGGTCCTTGTTAACTACGAATGCAGCAAAACAACGATGTTGCCACGTGCACACGGGAGGCTAAAGAAATTGGAAAATGCTCAAGCAAAATGCATTCCATGGCCGAGAATGTTTGTAAGATTACTACAACCTTTACCATTTACTTTTCATACTACACATTCCTCTATATTGCATCATCAATATATACAATGTACCACAGATCAATGAGACCATAAAGGCGGAGTTTAACCATGTTGACATATATAAAGGGCACGATCTCCTTCGACAGAGACCTGAGCTCTATGCTCAGATACCTCCTGAATGTGGCTTGAAAAAGAAGAGGAAGAGAACTTCGGGTGCCGCCATGAATGCCGATGATCGAAAGACCAATTCACAAACTGTGGTATGTAGCCTGCAACCTGAAGTAAATGACTAAATAAATTACCTTATACATGCTGTAACCTGGAGTACTTGGCCAAATATGTTACTTTATACATGCTGATCAATGCCCTTTGGATATCTTCTAGGACAAGAACCAGAACAAGGAAAGGATGGAGCTAGAAGAACCATAACAAGTAAAAGATGGAGCAAAGATGTGAGCGAGCATACTGAATGTATTCACTGTCTGAGATGTGAGCGAGCATACTGAAGTAAATTGAATATTTCATACTGAATGTATTCACTGCAAAGATGTGAGCTAGAAGAACCAGAACGCTGTAACCTGAAGTAAATTGAATATTGCATATTAAATGTATTCACTGCAAAGATGTGAGCTAGAAGAACCAGAACGCTGTAACTTGAAGTAAATTGAATATTGCATACTGTATAATTTGAGAATGTATTCATTGTCTGAGAATGTATTCACTGTCTGTAAAGTGTTGTCTTAAATTATTTTCAGAGGCAATACTTGTAACACCCTCAGAATCGGACCTATGCAAGTTTGAGCAAAATTCGCCAAACCCGCATAGAAACGATTTACAGGTGCCCACCAGGCACTTTCGTGCGGGTGGAAAACGAAGTAATAACATTACACAATAGTCCTCGATGGGACCCACATAACAGATATATATATAACAGCGACTCAAAGAGTTAAGAATACAGATATATTATACAAAGATCCAAATCACCTTGAAAATGATAGAGCGTCCGACTACGGACAAGACGCAAATGGGGCTAAGAGCCCTGAAGAATAACCAATGGCGTCCATAACCCTGCCCAGGCCAAGCCGGAAGGGTAACCCTGCTAATGACGTCGATCTCAAACCTGCTTAAACAAAAGGGGTGCCGACAAAGGGCAAAGGAAAAAGAAGGAGCGTCAGTACTGAGGCCAGTACACGGCGAGGCTAGAATTCGGCGGTCCTCGCCTACAAAGGTATGGTGGACTGAGCGGCAGCGGCAACATGCACTAAACAACCTATAGAGACTCGATACAACTGTCGGCAATCAGAGAGGGGTAAGAAGGACCTATCCGGAACCAACCTGATGCTACCATCAAACAAACCCATCCTGGCGTTTCCCCCTCGAGACCAAACGAGGAAGTCAACCGAGGAACTCACACAGTTGGCAGTTTTATTTATTCAGTTATCGTTGCAGCATTTACTAGTCAGGTTTAGGTAATCATCCTGATAAAGTAAGCAGTGGGCACTTTTAGTTAACCATTCCGTTATAGTGGCAACAATTACTACTCAGTTACAGATAACATGAGATAAACTCAAAACCCAGCAGTTGTTGGTACTTTTATTCAGCCATTCCGTTGTAGTTGCAATACTTACTAGTCAGGTACAATGGTCGCAAGCGACACTCCAAACAAGCAATGGTGGCCAGTATTATTTAGCCATTCCATTATAGTGAAGCTGATTACTAGTCATTATAAAGTCAAATTTATAGCAGTAAACTTTAGTTATGCTTGTCTATGGTCGAGATACTGTGCTCCAAGTCGTCCATAACCGCGGACACGGCTTTCAGAAAGTTTTAACCCGGCCGGGGTGCACAAATAGCAACACACACACGATCAACCTCGGAAAAACCAAAACAAAACCCAACGAGGTCTTCACGACAGAGCAATCACAAGATTCAGAAATATTTCAGGGGGCCACCCCATTGAGTAGACCCGCAACGAAGTAAGCAAGCTCCGAGACGGACTCAAGGTTAGCGCCAATGGCTGTAAGCGACTGGGAACCCGAAAACTCGGGGTGTCGATACCGCGTAATCACTCCGCTTACCTAAACAGTACAGTGTGCTATCTGTCGCACAATTTAAATAAAGCAGTAGCATGGCATAAGTACAGGATCGTAAATAAAACCTCAAACTAGTTGTGGCCCCAAGAAATAAGACGGAATCAAGCTCTGGCTAAGGGGGGCCCATACTCCCCGTATGTGGATAGCGCGATAATTCAAGGAACATGTATCAAGTACTCGGGGTCCTACGGGACACAAGTGGGCGTTCGGAAACCAAATATTATCTATCACCCACCGATGCCTCTGCTTATTTCAATTTTAGTTGTTAAACAGAAATTAGAGTGAACGATAAGTAAAACTATGATCATCTCCAACATCAACATGCGGCAATACATCAACAACTGTGGCACTGGACGACACGCAACAGCACTTGAGCAAGCGACTACGACGCGCAAGTCCAACTATCTACCAAACAACATGTAATAGGATGTGTCCAAGGCGATATAGGGCTGCACGGTATATCACAGGTACGGAAACTAAAGCATCGCAACACAGATAGCAATAGATCAACAGGAGGGAAGCAAATACTATAAAAGTAAGATAGGTAGAAAGGGGGAGATGCTCGCCTGAAAACATCGCCGAAGGGTTCATCCGAAGATCGGGGCGAAGCTCACATCAACTCAACGGCCTTATCCGCGAAGAAGCAAAACACTAGCATAAACACCGGATGCAATATTTAATACAACGGCAGAAGATCGGCATGATGCATGTATGATGCATGGCATGGCAAGGTGCGATGCAATTAGGTCAGATTAGACGGAACCGGGGTCCCGACATTTAATTAAACGGTTCAAGTTATTTAGAACCCCGCAATTTAAATGTTGTTTTATCATGGCAAAAGATAGCACCGGTTCGCTACACAAATTTAAATGAGGCCGATATGAGACTAGATTTGCCCGCATATGGGCCCCATATTTAATTATTAGGTGAATCGGCATAAGGCCCCCAAACCACACGACAATATGCATGCATGAACATTTAATATGCGACAAGTTATATTATGTTATAAAATAGGGTTTCGGGAAGGGGTTCACACATTAGGGTTCGACGATCTTGGGGTTCCGGGGTTCTGGGTTCGGTCTCAGGGTCCAGGTTTCCACGGTCATGGCGTTCGGGATGAAGTACTTGTCGTTCTCGCGGCGATCTTGGCGTTCTTCCGGTCCAGGTTTTGGCGTTCGAGGAATTGCTTGGGGTTCCCGAAGGAAGTACTTGTCGTTTCCGTGTAGGCGTCCTCGGTGTCGGGGGGAAAGATCTTGGGGTTCCAACTTGTCCATCATTGACGGACTTGGTTCGTCGTCGGGTCTCGTCGGGGTCGGACTTCGGGGATTTTTTGGTAGATGGTCCCATGTAGTCGGTCATGGCGAGCTTGGCGCGACACCGGGTTCGGGGTCTATCTTCGGCTCCGGGGAACGGCTTGCGGTCCGCGCAGATCTTGGGGTTTGGCCTCCAAACGCAGGGGTCGGCTTCGGGGTTTCGGAGTTGGGGCCTTCGGATCCTCGAGGGCGATCTTGAACAGGGATGCAACATCACCACATAAGTAGCATGCCACCACCACATCAAGGCGCATCGCCAGGAACAAAATCCACCCAAACACAAAAGGGTGGGGCCATGTTCCTGGGGCTCGTTGACGCGGGACCGGAAGGCGGTGGCCACGGCGACTCCGGCGACGAGCTTGGGGCCGGACGGGCGGTGAGACGGGGGTTCTTGCGGGGCGGTGGACGGACGCAGAGAGCCACGGCGCGGCTCGGGCTCGGGGGAGGACCGCGCGGTCGCCGGATACGACGGGGGCGAAGGGGCCTGGGGCTCGGGTCGGGGCCGACAGCGGTGGCTCGGCCGGAGGTAGGCGACGGGAAGGGCTCCGGTGGCGGGGCGCGGGGCCGGCGTGGTCGACGGGGTCGCGGCCGGCGGCTCGCAGAGGGGGAGCGGGCCGGAGAGGTTGGCGGCGGAGGGCGCGCTCGGGAAGACGCGAGGAGGAGGAGCCCGCGCGGCGCGGCGGGGAGGAACGCGGAGGGCGGCGAGCGTCGGAGGCGGGGTCGGTGCGGTGGTGGCCGGAGGACGACGCGCCAGGCGAGGCGGCGGCCGCGCGGCGGCGAGAGGAGGGTGGCCGGTCGCGGGGGAGGCCGGCGGAGCTCCTGGGCGACGATGGGGCTCCGGTGGCGCGGGAGGACGGGGGTAGGCCGGAGGAGGAGGCCGGCGAGGGTGGGCGCACGCGGAGGAGCGCTCGGCCGGCGAGCACGGGTCGGGCGGTGAGGCGGAGAACCGAGCGCGGCGGCGGCGCGGGGGGGGGTGGCGGCGCGCGGCGACTCCGGCGAGGGCCTGCCAGGGGAGGAGGAGCGCGTCGGGCGGGGAGCCGTGCGGGGCGCGGGGAGGAAGACGCTCAGAGAGAGAGAGGGAGGGAGCGCGCGGGGGGCGGGGCGATGGGGAAGAAGACGCGTCGGTGGGGGGACAGGGCCAGCGGGGAGGTGGGGATCCGTGCGGGCGTGTGTGCTGTGTGAGTGCGTGCGTACGTGTGTGGCCGGCTGGGTGCCGTGCGTGGTGGGTGTGTGTTGGTGGGGGGAGAGAGGGAGGGTGAGAGGCAGTTGGTGAGGTGGAGGGCTATGAGTGGTTGGGGGAAGGGAGAGGGGTGAGGTGGCAGCAGGCCATTGGGTGGGGTGATGTGGAGGCTGGGTTGGGGTAGATAGGTTGGTAGAAAAAGGGGATGGGGTGGACCGAATATTATTCCTGGGGGTGGTCGTTCGGGTCGAGTTGGCCCGTTCGACTGCCCCCACTAAAATAATATAAGATTTTATTTAATTCCAACAAGCCTTTTGCAAACTATTAGCAGACAAAGTAAAATATTCCGGCGACCCGGTTTTGATATTTGAATAGAGGTGGGGCGTTTTAGAAAACAAAACGGGCTTTGCGAAATTAGTTTTATGCAGACAATGCATGATGATAACGATGCAATGCACAAATTCAACGCGATTTTCTAGTAGTGGTTTTGCGGGATGCCACATTACTCTATATTACTGTATAATGCCTTAGATACTTTTTTGAGGCATTATTGTATAATGCCTTAGATACTTTTTTGAGGCATTATTGTATAGTGTCTACAATTATTTTTTGAGGCATTATTGTATAGTGCCAACAAAAATTATTTAAGGCATTACTTAGTATTGCCTCAAATTATACTCCAAGGCAAATTTGAAAGTGCCACAAAAATCTATTTTTAGAGGCAAATTTGAAAATGCCTCAAAAAAACTGTTTTTAAAGGCATTTTTTTAAAATTGCCATAATTGATTTTTTCCTACCCCATTTGATTGGCATTTTTATTATTGCCTTAAAAGTTTTTTGAAGGCACTATTGGTATTTTTTGAGGCACTATTGTGTGCCTCAAATAATCAACAGCGGTGTAGTGTCTACCCCGAGTTGTGTGTTGAATCCTCTTCTAGTGGCTGTAAGAAATCTCTAAGCCTTGTTGTTGTAGCTTATAACTGTGAGCATGTGCTACTTCTCGGTACATTTGGATGGATCTGATGGTGCTTCTTGCTAGTGAGTGTCTATTTAGGCGGTGTGTAACCGATTTTCATGCTTACTGTAGTTCTTGCTAGCATTTTAGGTTATCTGCAAGCAATTTTTATGCTTACCGTTGTTCTTGCTAGAAATTTAGGTTATCTGCAAGTGGCTTCCATGCTTACCATTTTTCTTACGAGCCATTTAGGTCATCTGCAAGCGATTTTCATGCTTTTCATTGTTGTTGCTAGCGATTTCGTGCACACCATAGTTGTGACTAGTGGTGATTGATGTAGGATTTCAGTTTGTAGGTCACCATACCGATAGGTCTCCCGAGGTGTTTGCTCCCTCGGTGTTAACCTGTTGCAGGTCATCATGCCGATAAGAACATGTACCATTCAGTTCAGCGGACGCTTGACACATGACCAATGGTAACAGCTACAAAACCATGCCAACCAGATTACACAATTTTGTCGCTGACACGGCATATATGGCAGACTCACTACCAAACTACCCAAGTACTCGATCTGATCCAGCGAGGCCACTGACGCCGAGTGCTGACTGATGAGTGTTCTCGATCCGGCCAAAAGTTGAGATCGCTGCGGTGATCGAGTAACCGACTAAGTTGCCTGTGACGGCGAGTGAGTGACCACAGACACCTACCTTACGATGAAGAGGATGGAACAAGCAAAATGGGGAAGAGAAACGTCTATACACTCCATGCACGTGCCATGCCGGCGCCACGTAAGGCTAGCTAGCTGCTGTACATGATGACGAAGCACGGGAGCACGGCCCGGGGGTTGAACACCAGCAGCTCGGCGTCGTCCTCTCCCCGGCGGCCACCCCCGGCCGGTGGCACGGGAACCATGGAGTCGTAGGCCACCTTGTCGCCGTCGCCGCCGCGGACGACGCGTCCCGCCACGACCCGGCACACGAGCATGGCGCGGCGCACCTGCAGGAACGCGAACTCGCGCTCCACGTCCTCGGGCAGCGACGCGTGCGCGGCCCACCCGGAGGAGTACGTGGCGATGCCGTCCACGTCCGCCTGCTTCCCGGCGAAGCCGTGGCGCAGGATGGTGCAGGTGCAGCAGTAGGGGCTCCCGCAGACGCCGGCGCCCAGGGAGCAGAGCATGGTGGAGCAGTGGAACCGCAGCCGCTCGTTGCCGTCCGCGATGCACCGCTCCTCCACCACCGCGCCGGCCGTGGAGCGGCGGGAGGCGCGGGCGCGGACGAGGTCGCGGTACTCCTCGAAGCGGGAGAGCGCGCGCGGGTTGTGGTGGATCCTGAGGATGCGCGTGACGCTGACGGCAGGGGGGGCGGCGCCGGCGGACGACCAGCCGGCGAGGAAGATCATGCGGATGATGTTCATGCTGGAGTCGACGTGGGAGAGCTCCGTCAGGGAGTGCTTCATCGCCTGGTGGAGCTCCAGCTGCTGCGGCTTGCTGAGCACCTCGCCGCACGCCTTGCACGGGAACAGGTCGCCGCGGGCAGCGAACGACCTGGAGAGCCGCCTGGTCGCCTGCGGCGAGCACGGCACGGGAGGAGTGACGCTGAGGGACCGCGGCGACATCGGGGACAGGAACGGCGACGCGCACGGCGACGACGGCGTGGACAGCACCACCGACGCCGCCTGACGCTGGGCCACGGACAGAGCGAGCGGCGACGATGACACGGTGGTGGTGGTCACTGCCTCCTCTTCCTCCGGAACAGCGTTCTTGGGCCCGGAGCCGGAGGAGGAGAAGATGCGGTGGAGGTAGCAGCGGAGGTTGGTGGCGAGAGACGACACGTGCCTGCTGCGCCTGGGCCTGGCCCTCTCCTCAACGACGGTGGAGGACGACACGGCGGGGGAGAACGCGAGCGGCGATATCTTCCTCCTCTTGCTGCTGCTGCCACTGCCGAGGACGACGCCACCGTCGTCTTCCTCGTGCTGCTGCGAGGCGGAGCCAGGGGAGAAGCAGCAGCCCCCGTGGCCAACGTGGAGGAACATGAGAAAGAAGAGGGACAGGAACCCGCGCAGCAGGGAGCTGCATCTAGCACCGCCGGCCATTGCATGCCACGACAAGGCTCGATCGGGAATACTCTTGTGGGTTAACTGAAGAAGCAAACCCAGGAGGACGGAGGTGGAAAGGGGAGGGAAAAGCGTGGGGGTGCTTAAAAGAGTGAGAAGTGAACGTGGGCTGGATGTGTGTGTGTGGCTGTGTGGTCGAAAGGACGGAAGGAGAAAGGCGATCGATCGATCCGGAGACAGCAACAGGGTGTCCGGCCCGGGTACACGCACGAACCGGTTTAATTACCTAGGATGCAGATGCACCGCGGCTAAGCCGAACAATCATACTACCACGCATGAAGCAGAGCTGGTACCGATGGTGCCTGTCTCACTGTACACTTCCTTCCTAGCAGCCAGCAAGGGACATGCGGCATTACGCCGGGGAGATGACAGATGGGGATGCAGGAACTCGCAGCAAAAAAGAATGGCCGAAGTGGACGCGCTACCGATCGGAGACCAGCTTGATTTCATTCCGATCGGTTCAGTTCAGATGAGATCGGGCTCGTCGGTGCACTGACCGGACAGGATCGGGGAATTGTAGGTTCGGGGGGAGCTATCATCGTTCACAGGCCTGACCTGCGCACCTGTCCTGATGTCTCCTCCTCTCGCCATCTCCATTATGCATCATCGCGTCCTGTCTCGTCTCGCCTCCATTATTATTATTACTCGTCTATACAGAGGGGGAGACTAGAAAAATACCCAAGGGGCTCGTCGTCAGCGGCGGTCCTGCCCCGCTGCCGACTAGCGTGCTGCAGCTAAACCCCAAAGAAAATTAGACGGGGCAACGGACGGTACAGGGTACAGAGGACGGGACAAGATACGCCCTGTTCCTCCTGCCTCGCTCCCGAACAAACGGCAAAACGTGCAGCCTGACCGTCCAGGATCCGTCCGCTCCTCCTAGTCCCATGCTCATCGACCTGCACGCTCGACAGATGGAGCTGGATTCTGACATAAAATACGGCAAGAGCTCAGGCAGATAAGATAATGTTACCATGCTCCTCCTTGCGCATGATGCCGCCGTTCCATGTGTGTGCCTCAAACACGGCCAAAACAGATGGGAGGCCACGTCCACAGTTGCACACATAATCATCTTCATTCGCTTCCAGGTACAAGGTACTCGAGTGAATGGAATCCGAGACGCGCTGCAACCTGCAAAGCAACGCTTAACACCTCAAACCTGCGTCTTACACAAGAAACGAATGATGCTGGAGCCCGGCAAACAAAGACAGTCAGTCAGACAGACAGACCGGGGTTCTTGAGATTCGGCGCCATCACGGTGTCCTGGTGGCCGGTGGGGCTATGCAGTACCGTTAGTGTCATATTCATGGGTCCTAAATGAGATTTTCTTAAGCAAAAGAACACTTCAGCACATGCTTACACAGTACTACAAAGAGACCACTCCAGTGCGATTCCAGGACCTCATCAACAACACAGATGGTGCTGGTAAACCAAGAATTCTATTTATGATCGTACAAGTCAGCAGGCAACTTTGATGAGGAACTGTTCAACTCCAACTCCAAGCATTCGCTAAAATAATAAAGATCAAGTACATTATGGAATGAAGTACAAACGTCCGGCTAGCCCACACATAAGATCTGTTAATTTATGATATGGTACTACATCCATTGGCTCATGTGATATGTTAAGCCGATCACACAAATCTATTCAATGATTCAAAACACATACATTTCTACTTCGTACAATAGTTAAGTCCATATGTACACCAGGTAAGTAGACATATTAGGTGCAGTACATAACGAAGTCCAGAAGTGAACCAAACATGTCTGAGACTCAAGGTAGAGCATGAAGGGTGATTCCATAGCATACATTGCCCAGCTTTTAATTTGGATAAGAACGAAATATGATCTCATGACCATTCAGTATCAGCCAGGGACTCTCACTGTCATATGCTCATGCTTGTCTCAAAAATTGTTAAAAACAAAAAACCGTGCCGATGTTCTAAAAAACATATACTGTACAAATTCGCTGTTGCAAATACCGTTTACTATATGAAATGCACCATTAAATATGAACGAAAGTCACAACTCACACTCTTAAGGGAAATTGAGTTTAATACTGAAAGAGGAAGAGGCTATTATGATGCCTAGTTGATGTTTTCCTTTCATAATAATCAGTAGTAGGATGAGCCAGGAAGAAGGCACTTTCTTTGAAAATGACAGTGTCCTAGACCACGGGGATAAAAGGTTGCAGAGTTGGGAACCAGCTTGTGACAACTTCACTGACAGCAAAACTTCTAGTATCAATTTTTTTGTTCCAAGGAGTAACCCGAGTTTACACAAAGCTATATGTCCAACTGATTTAATGTGCCTACCCTGTAACTCTAAGAGTTCACTGATAAATACTACCCAATGCTACAATTGGGTATAAAGGAAACATAAAAAACTTAACAGGAGTCCTATGAAAAAAATTACCAGAAATGTTCTCTGGTTTGATTGCCTAACTAATAACCTATGTTTCTAACCAGCTAGATACAGGGGGGCGGGCATGTGCAAAGCAATGACTATACAAACCATTCGACTGTAAGGTGGACCAAAAATTGTTACAATGCCGCACCACTATACGCTTTCATGGCTTAGTTTTGCAGGTTAATTACATTGGAATAAAGGAGTAAATCATATGGTAATGATGTAGAACAGAACAGATAATTAAGAAAACAAGTAATATTTGACTTCTACTCTATCGACTTATCCAAGGAAAGACTTGAGTTATAATTTGAGGACTTGAGGTATATTGGAAGAGCAAATCAGTAATATTCGAAATCTGAAATCAAGTTTCTGGGTTATAATTGTTGCACAACATATATGTTTGTAAGCCATAATCTGCAAATTCTATAGAACAAAGAGACGAAGAGATAACTTTGCTACCAGCAATACCAGGCCTCTCCCATTGCTCCTGCGTGGCACCATCTCTTAACAATACATGTTAGTTTTTTTCCTATGTGGCATAGAATCAATGAGCAGAGACAATGAAACCATTTCTTATCCTTGATCTCTTCATATAAACCAACATGGATCGTTAAATCTTTTACTCATCATCAATTAGACACATACAATACTAATAAAAGTGCAGTATACTACATATTAAATACCAATTGGGATGGTGAGCATCTAAGTGACATGGCAAGTTAACATACGATAAATAAGAGACAACCACTAGGGCTGGCCTCAATTCTTTTTACCATTTTAAAAATAATAATGGTAACTTGACAAGTTGATCGCAACTGATGATGTCCTGACAGGATAATCACAAAGTAAGCTGAATAACAACATTGCACTATATTTAGGGTGCGAGGGACTAGTTGAACAATGATCTTGTAAGGAACTAACTCTCACTGCTAAGGGATCACGAACATATTCTTATACCAAAGAGGCTGCTTCAGTCTAGGCCTATGCCTGCATCAAATGCATCTGTAGTGGCACGGAATGTAATATTACCACATCAAATCTGGAAACAGAGTTGAGACAGGAAGAACAATATTCCGGACCTGAATTTATACCTGAAAAGAACAGAGAGAACATGACAGTGATCCTGTACTAGAAAATGTACTTGTTACTTCTTTTGACAGTCGGGAAATTGCTATGAGAGAGAGATAGCACCAGCTAGGCGGGAGCTCTCCCACACTTCAACAACTGACATGTTTTCTCTGGTCACAAACAAGCGGTCTCCTCCCCCTTCCATCATCTCTATCATCCCACGCTTAGAATCCTCTTCAGTGTCCATATAGCTGCTTCTAAAGCTATTTTCATTTATTCCTTCTGCCTCCTTTGTTCTCGATTGCTCTGCGAAGTTGCTTCTGCCATTTTGTTGTTCTCCCAGTCTGGACCAAACCTCCAATCCATCCTTCCGGCTGACAAATATCTGGGACTTGTAGCAATGCAGAACACTGCCATGACCCCCTCCGCTCCCTCTTGGTCCTGATGACATATAAATCCAAGGGTCGTCACTGAGGCGCCTCAGGTCTGCAGCTCCAATATCTCCTGACTTTGAGCACACCTTGTAAAGCATCAGCTGCTTCACATCCACATCTGCATCTGCAAATGGATCTCCAAACCTGCTGCTTCTTCCAGCTCCCCCTGGCTCGCTTGTCTCCCAGACCACATTCCCAGAACGAATGTCCCACAGCCTCATGTACCCAGAGTAGCCAAATGCCCCCGAGCTCACAGATGATGCAAACACTAGCCCAAGCTCTTGCAGGTGCACTACCCGACCCGGTGAAGACGACTTGGCCCCACTGCCACTTTGCCGGCCAATCTCCTGCACTGGCTTCAGAGTTACAGGGTCAATCGCCAGGATGCAGTTCTCCCGGTGTGGGCACTCGAATGTAGCGAAGATCGGTGAATTCGTGTCAGCGGCATCAGCAGGAGGACGAGCGGCGATGGCGATGACCCTGGCTTTGAGGACGCGAAGGTCACTCGGGTCTGCCCATTCAACGGAGGCGACGTGCCGGCCTTCGAGGAAGTCGTACACATGGAGCCCGGGGGAGGAGCTGGACCCGACCACGGCGAGGCTGGGAGACAGCTGCCGGAGGGAGGTGGCGCGGTGCAGGTGGGTCCGGAAAGTGGTGAGGTGGTCCAGCGCGGGCGAATAGTAAGTGAGCTGGCCGGCGCCATGGGCGAGACAGAGGGAGCCGTCGTGGTGAGCGGCGAGGGCGGTGGGGAACGGCTCGGAGGCGGGGGACAGGGTGGATGCGAGGGAGGCGGAGAAGCCGAAGAGGGGCGGAGGGGAGAGCGCGGCGAGGAGCTGGGCGTGGAGGCCGTAGAAGAGGGCCTCGTCGAGGAGGATCCGAGCCGGGAAGGCCAGCTGGGAGGAGGGGGCGCGGATGGCGGAGAGGATCGCGGACAGGAGGGTGGGGTCGCGGTCCACGAAGATTGGGGTTGGGGAGGGATCGAGAGAAAGGGAGAGGGAGAGGGAGCTTGCCTCCAAGGCGAAGAGTTTGCCCCCCACGTTTAGCTGCTTCGCCGTGTCCCTCCTGCCTCCTCCTCCTCGTAGGCCGGCGCCGGCACCGGCCCCGGCGGCGTTGGTTTCCATCGATGCTGGCGCTCACCACTCGCTCGGAGAGACCCAATGCTCTCTCCTGCTCGTGCTGTTGCGCTGTCCGACGAGGAGACGACTTTTCCTTTTTTCCAGACATCAGTTCACGCTACTAGGTGTTCCTTTTTTCCAGATTTGCTTAGGGCATATAACATCTCTAGCAGATACCGTATACGTACTATGGTATCGTAAATTGTGGATGTATTATACCACAAACCGTTTTTCTGGCTGAAAAACGGCGGCACGGAAGAGATATGGTATATGCTTACCGCAAAACAGAATTGTGCCGCTGTTTTTGGCCCGCAAAACAGAACCATTTATTAATCTCAGAAATATATTTGCAGATCAAATTAAACAACACATGCAGATTTTATTCATCAAATCGATCAATGTTGTAGAATTACAAATCAATAATATTTCATAGTTTACAACAATATTTTAAAAATGAAAAATTCAAGAGCACAAATGAATGAAAGTTTTGTATGGAAAACAAATAGATACAAAGAAAACTCAATGGAAACTCCTGCCTAGCAATGACCAACGGTGGGCAATAAGATCTTGACGAAGATTGGAATGCTGAGTTCTGTTTTCAATCTGCCGATAGGTTTGAAGGAATATTTTAATCTTGTCAGGTTTTCTTCTAGGCTTGACACGACAACCGATATTGTCATACTCCAAGGGCAACCTATTCTCCCTCTCATCCTTAACAATCATGTTGTGTAAAATTATACATGTTGTCATGATATTGTTCAGATGTTTTTTTGCCAGTAACGAGCAGACCCTCGGACAATTGCAAACCTAGCTTGAAGAGCACCAAAATCTCTCTCAATGTCTTTGCGAGCTGCTTCTTGACAAGTTGCAAAATAAGCTTCTTGGGGTTTTGGGGGGTTTACTTATTGTTTTCACAAATGTTGCCCATTGTGGATAAATCCTTGTTCGTCTCCCTAGTATAGTCTCTTTATAATACTAGCTTGTTGGTTGATAGATGATCATGGTTTTCTGATCATGAACATTGAGATGTTATTAACAACAATATCATATCATTAGGAGAATGGTGTGATGGACATACTCCTATAGATAAGTGTAGCATAAAGATCAAGTCATTTCATTAGTTTCTTTGCTATAAGCTTTCTGATACATAGTAACATGATTCCTTCGACCATGAGATCATGCTAATCACCATTACCGGATGGATGCTTTGATGACATCAAACACCACTTCGTAACTAGGTGGTTATAAAGGTGGCATTGAGTGTTCGGAAAGTATGTGTTAAGGCACATGGATCAAGAGTGGGATTTGTCCATCCATATGACGGATAGATATACTCTGGGCCCTCTCGGTGGAATGTCATCTAATTAGCTTGCAAGCATGTGGCTGGATCATAAGGGATCACATATCACAGGAACGAGTAAATAGTACTTATCGGTAACGAGGTTGAACTAGGTATGCAGAGATACCGACGATCGGACCTTGGATAAATAAAATATAGCGAGACAAAGGGAAATTGGTATCATATGTAAATGGTTCATTCGATCACAAAGTAATCGTAGAAATATGTGGGAGCCATATAAATTTCCAGATTCCTTTATTGGTTAATGACCGGAGAAGAGTCTCGGTCATGTCTGCATAATTCACGAACTGTAGGAAGACACACTTAAGGATTCGATGTTGTTTACTAGATATGGAATGTAAATAGGAATACCGAATGTTGTTCGGAGTCTCAGATGGGATCTCGGATATCATGAGGAGATCCGGAATGGTCTGGAGAATAAGATTCATATAAGAAAAGTCCAATTCCGGAGTTCGGGAATAATTCTGGTGTTTTCACCGGAATGATCTAGAAGGGTCTAGAAGGTCCACCGGACCGAAAGGGAAAGGGTACATGAATATGTCATGACTAAGTGGAATGATTGCATCATGTCCTAGGTCACTTGGCTATGCGTTTAATAGAGAGAAATTAAGCTCCAAAATTGAAAGTCAAAAGACAAGTTTGAATAGTCAAACTGGGACAATGGTTCGTGGTGGAGGGAGGAGAGGAAACCTCCTCTCCCTCCACCACGCACGCCAAGGAGAGGGAGTTGGGGAGGATACGGCCTCTCCTCCCCTAGCTGCCCCTCCCTCTCATAAATAGAGGGGAGGGGGCAGCCCCAAAGACCAACACAAGCCCCACCCCACCTAGCCGCCGCATCAGCACCGTCGCCCTAGTCGCCACCGGCTCCACCTCCTCCTCTCCGACTTATAAACCCTAGTTGCCGGGAACCCTACTACTCCATCATAACCCGCTCCGGCTTAAGGCGAAGCCCTACGGGATTTCCCCTCTAACTCTGACACCATGCCGTCGTGCTGCCGGAATTGCGAGGAGAGAACTACAACCTCCGCTGCCTGCTGGAACAAGAGAGAGGAAGGTCTTCATCGAGTACCAAAACGTGTGACTGACTGCGGGAGCACTGTCAGAAAGCGGTGCCGGAAGGATCGTCTACGCGATCTTGAGATTGGCAAGTGAACGACTACATCATCCACGAGAATCTGCTCTCGTTAACCGCTTTGGAATCTTTAAGGGTGAGTACTCTAATCGACTCATTGCTACAATCTAGTAGATAGATCTTGGCTTGTATGTGTTCATGCGGTAGAAATTTTTTGTTTTCCATGCTACGAACCACTACACTACCTCCGCTGCCCGCTGGAACAGGGAGAGGAAGGTCTTCATCGAATCTGTATGTGTGACCAAGTGTGGAAGCGCTACCGGAATGCGGTGCCGAATGGATCGTCTATGCGATCTTGAAATCGGCAAGTGATCAACTACATTAACCATGAGATCCGATCTTGTTAAACGCTTTGGACCTACGAGGGTTAGTTCTCTTCAATCTTGTTGCACCGATCTCGTAGATTTGATCTTGGCTTCGCCATAGATTAGACAGATCTATGTGTTGTTGGTGGAACTATTGGACAGTCATTGATGTTTACATCTGATCTCAAACCCCTAAGAAAATTGGTATGATCAATGTACAGTACAAGTGTTTTATGTGTCTGACTAGATACGATCATATCAGCAATGCACTAACTTGAAACTACAGGGGTTAGTCCATCAATGATATCCTTATCTGGCATACACCAGTAAACACCGACCCTTCCTCCTCTTTCATATCCAAGCATGTCCATAATCTGATCAACAATTGAAATGGACCAATTCCCAGCACTGCAGTTGTCAATATGAGATGTAGATGCTAATACATAAGACAGGTTCTTCCCCAGTAAACCATAGAAAAAACCACTATGAACTACTTCTACTAAGAACAAATCACAATTCTCTCTGGCACTGTAAACTGTTGGAAAAAATTCAGAGATTAGATGCAAAAAAATCAGAATTCATGTATGACAAATAAATTGAAACTTTTCCATGGTAACAAGTGAGCCAAACCCTTCTAAACTGCACAACATGCACTAAAACCACAAAATTACTAAGAACATTTAAATTCAAATCACAATGATCTCGATTTCTCTATCAAGTGCAACACAACAGAGCATTACTACTAATCAGCCAATACTCTGCACGATTCCCTCCATGCTACTTTCCATGAAGAAAATAAAACCGATTCCACCTCGTTTCAACCGTAAGCCAAATCCGATCAGTGCCCGCCTCATGAACTCTAGTACATGCCAACAAACTCGACCACCCATAAGCTCAGGAGAGAAATCAGAATCTTACCATAGTCCGGTGCATCCTCGTTGTAGTTGCGGTAGTGAAGGTCCGGCGACATCTCGCGAGGAAGGAACATCGGGCGACGAAGGAGACGCCATCATCGGTGGACTGGTTGATTGCGAGGAAGGAGGAAGCTCCGAGGCATAAAAGGAGTCCGTCTTACGCGACAAAATCGGTAATGTAACCGTCTAGAAGAGGCAACCTGACATTTAACAGATATTCGTTCGCTAGACACGATTTCTTGATTTCCTTAGACTTATGTGCAAAACGGATTTTAGGTGACAGTGTAGGGGTTCGTAGCATGGAAAACAAAAAAATTCTACCGCATGAACACAAACAAGCCAAGATCTATCTACTAGATTTTAGCAACAAGTCGATTAGAGTACTCACCCTCAAAGATTCCAAAGCGGTTAACGAGAGCAGATTCTCGTGGGTGATGTAGTCGTACACTTGTGATCTCAAGATCGCGTAGACGATCCTTCCGGCGCTGCGTTCCGGAAGCGCTTCCGCAGTCGGTCACACGTTCGGTACTCGATGAAGAACTTCATCTCCCTTGTTCCAGCAGGCAGCGGAGGTTGTAGTTCTCCCCTCGCGATTCCGACAGCACGACGTTGTGGTGTCGGAAGTAGAGGGAAGATCCTGCAGGGCTTCGCCTAAACCGGAGCAGGTTATGGTAGAGAATTAGGGTTTCTGGCGATCTAGGGTTTATAGGGCCGGAGAGGAGGAGGCGTGGCCGGCGGCGCGATGTGGGGAGGGGCTGGTTGTGTGTCTCTTGGGACACCTCCTCCCCTCTATTTATGAGAGGGAGGGCAGCTTGGGAGAGGGGAGTTTGAATCCTTCCCCAACTCGATCTTCCAGTTGGCTTGTGGTGGAGGGAAAGAAGGATTCTGTGGCATCCCGCAAAACCACTACTAGAAAATCGCGTTGAATTTGTGCATTGCATCGTCATCATCATGCATTGTTCGCATAAAACTATTTTCGCAAGCCCATTTTGTTTTCTAAAACGCCCCATCTTTATTCAAACGCAAAGCCCGGTTCTCCGGATTAATTATTTTGGCCGCTATCGGTTTGCATACGGCCCGTTTAAAACAAATAAAAAGTTTAATTGTTTTAGCGGGGGCAGTCGAACGGGCCGAATCGACCCGAACGACCACCCCCATTTTTAAATCGGTCCACCAGACAAATCCTACAGCTACCTAAAACTCTACCCACCCCTCTGGCCACCTCACCCGGACCTATCCGTGGCCGCCACCTCACCTCTCTCCCTCACCCCCCAATCAGCTGCTGCCAACTCATCCCACCACCCTCTCTCCTTTTTCCCTCTCTCTCTCTCCTGGCCCACCCCAACCACACACCCCACCCACTCAGCACACAACGCACGCCACGCACCCACCTGACCGCCCCCTGCACACGCCCCCACACGCCCTGCACGCGGGACCCACCCCTGGGCCCCACGCCCCACCCACCTACCGCGTCCCCTGCTCATCTTCTTCCTCCCACCCGAGGCCGCCCGCCGCTCTCCCCCAACCTCCGCTCGCCTCCTCTCCCCCTCTTGGCTCCGTCGCCGCGCCCCCCGTCGCCGGCGAGCCACCGCCTCTCCCTTCCTCGCCTCGCCGCCATGCCCCCTCCTCTGCGCGGCCCCGCGCCGCCCGCTCGCCTCCCAGCACCCTCGCGCCCAACCACCCTCTCCGGCGAGTCGCTCCGCCCCGCACCTCCCCGCGTCCGTCCCCATCCTTGGCCCCGCCTCTATGCCTCCTCCCGGCAGCCGCAGCACCTCGCCTTCCCTGCAGGCGTCGCCGCCTCCGGCGCCGCCCGCCCGCTGGCGTCCTCCGGCCGGCCGCGGCCCCGACCGCGTCGGCCCCTCCTCCGTTCGTCGCCCTCGTCCCGCCACCAACCGCCTCCACCGCCGCGTCTCCCGCGTGCGCCGCCTCACCGTCGGCCCGCCTCTGGCCTCGAGCTTCCCGCGCCTCTCCTTGCGCCTCCTGGCGTTGTTCGGTCTGCCAGCGATCAGTACATGCACGCATCCTGTGTACCCGTTTGTGTGTGTTCTTGCCGAGCTCAACAAGTGGCCAGGCCTCTGGTCTGGAGTTGTTCCTTGTGGTAACACGTGGGCATGTGTGTATAAGGCTGGGGGCGAATGGAGTATCGATGAGAAGGTCTCAGCTCGAGGAGTCGATAGTACCGGGACAACATCCTCGATGCTCAAGATGGACGCCGGAACCCACGGAAGAATCAAGATCTTCGTACACGGTAGCTCACCGGCAAGACCGGCTCGATGACGATGGTTGCGAAGGATGTACATGTACATGGTGCCACCCAAGATCTTCATCGCGGATCCGAACCCGAACACCGCCGAAACCCCCGTACCCGAAGGCCGTCGACGAGGAACCCCAAGATCTCCTGGAGTGACGAGATCTTCTCCTCGGAACGCCATGATCGTCTACGCGACCCCGAAGACCCGAGCCCGAAGACGCCAAGATCACCGACACGGAACGGCAAGTCCGACCCGACCCGCGAACCCGACAGGGTCTCCACGAATGCGACAAGATCGACATCGTCCAGGGCGAGTCCGATGCGCCCCGACGCCGCACCAAGTCCTGCTTCCCGGATGCGACAAGACCTACCTCTGTTATCCGAGAACGCTCCCGCCGATCCCGATCCCGTCGAACCCTGGACCCCGAGACCGACCCCGAACCCCGGAACCCCAAGTTCGTCGAGACCCCCCAATGTGTGAACCCCTTCCCGCAAACCCTATTTTATAATATAACAAACTTGTTGCATAATTAAATCATTCTACTCGCATGCATATTTGTGTGGTTTGGGGGCCTTATGCCGATTCACCTTATAATTAAATATGGGGCCCATATGCGGGCAAATCTAGCCTTATATTGGCCTCATTTAAAATGGTGTAGCGAACCGGTGACTTACCTTGCCCTGATATTACAACATTTAATTTGCGGGGTAGATAAATAACTTGAACCATCTAATTAATTGACGGGACCCCGATTCCGCTTAATATGACCTAATTGCACCGCATCTTTGCCATGTCATACCCCATGCATGTATCATGCCGATCTTCTGTCGTGTATTGAATATTGCATCCGGTGTTTCTTCTAGTGTTTTGCTTCTTCGCGGATAAGGCCGTTGAGTTGATGTGAGCTTCGCCCCGACCTTCGGATGAACCCTTCGACATGTTTTCAGGCGAGCATCTCCCCCTTTCTACCTATCTTACTTTTCTAGTATTTATTCCCTCCTGTTGATCTTTGCTATCTGTGTTGCGATGCTCTAGTTTTCGTACCCGTGATATCCCTTGCAGCCATATATAGCCTTGGACACATCCTATTACCTGTTGTTTGGTAGATAGTTGGACCCGCGTGTCGTAGTCGCTTGCTCAAGTGTTTTGCTTGTCGTCAAGTACCACAATTGTTGGAGGATTGCCGTATGTTGACGTTGGAGATGATCATGGCTTTACTTTTCGCTCACTTTATTTACTGTTTAACAACTAAAATTGAATTAAGCAGAGGCATCGGTGGGTGACAGGTAAGATTTGGTTTTCGACCGCCCACTTGTGTCCCGTAGGATCCGAGTTCTTGACACCTGTTCCGAGATCGAGCGCGCTAACCACATGTGGGGAGATATGGGCCCCCCATTGATTATTACCTGATTTCAAAGTATTGTACTGGGGGCCACAAACTAGTTTGAGGTTTTATTTACTATCCTGTACTTATGCCATGTTTACCGCTTTATTTACGTTTGTGCGAGGAGCACACTGTACTGTTTAGGATCGGGCCACGTTTCGCGGTGTCGACAGTCCCCGTTTGGGGATTTGCTGTCGTTCACAACCGTTTGCCCAAACCCCAGTCCGTCTCGGAGACCGGCCGACTTCGTTGCGGGTGTCGACTTGGTGGGGTGGCCCCCACGTACTTGCTTTGGGTCTGGGAACGTCGTGACTTAGGCCCCGCCGACATACCGATGGGTGTATGTTAACTGATCTGGCAAAAAGGGTCGAAGTGCCTGTGGATACTTTGGTGCACCCCTGCAGGGTTAAATCTTTTCGAGAAGCCGTGTCCGCGGTTATGGACGACTTGGAGCACAGTGCTTGATCATAGACAACGATAACTAAAGTTTACTGTTATAAATTGATTTCTATCCGATTTGACTAGTAATCAGCTTCACTACAACGGAATGGCTAAGTAAAAGTACCAACAACTGCTGGGTTTTTGGGTTATCTCACGCTAATTGTATCTGACTAGTAAGTGTTGCCACTATAACGGAATGGTTAACTAAAAGTACCCACTGCTTACTTTATCAGGATGATTATCTAAACCGGACTAGTAAAGTGCCGCAACTATAACTGAATAATTAAAACTGCCAACTGTGTGAGTTCCTCGGTTGACTTCCTCGTTTGGTCTCGAGGGGGAAACACCAGGATGGGTTTGTTTGATGGTAGTATCAGGTTGGATCCGAATAGGTATTTCTCACCCCTCTCTGATAGCCGCCAGTTGTATCGAGTCTCTATAGGTTGTTTAGTGCTTGCTACCGCTGCCGCTTCAGTCCACCATACCTATGTAGGCGAGGACCGCCGAATTCTAGTCTCGCCGTGTACTGGCCTCAGTACTGACGCTCCTTCTTTTTCCTTTGCCCTTTGTCGGCACCCCTTTTTTTTAAGCAGGTTTTGAGATCGACGCCGTTAGCAGGGTTACCCTTCCGGCTTGGCCTGGGCAGGGTTATGGACGCCATTGGTTATTCTTCAGGGCTCTTAGCCCCATTTGCATCTTGTCCGTAGACGGACGCTCTATCATTTTCAAGGTGATTTGGATCTTTGTACATTATATCTGTATTCTTGACTCTTTGAGTCGCTGCTGTATATATATCTGTTCTGTGGGTCCCATCGAGGACTGTTGTGTAATGTTATTACTTCGTTTTCCACCCGCACGAAAGTGCCTGGTGGGCACCTTCAAATCGTTTCTATGCGGGTTTGGCGAGTTTCGCTAAAACTTGCATAGGGCCGATTCTGAGGGTGTTACAGATTCTTTCCTTCCCCCACCAGGATACATTGTCCCAGTTTGACTTTTCAAACTTGCCTTTTGACTTTCAATTTGGAGCTTAATTTCATTCTTATAAATGCCCAACCAAGTGACTTAGGACATGATGCAATCATTCCACTTATTTATGACACATTCATGTACCCTTCCCCTTCCGGTCCGGTGAACCTTTAGACCCTTCTAGATCATTCCGGTGAAAACACCGGAATCATTCCCGAACTCCGGAATTGGACTTTCCTTATATGAATCTTATTCTCCGGACCATTCTGGATCTCCTCGTGATATCCCGGATCCCATCCGAGACTCCGAAAAACATTCGGTCTCCCTACTTACATTCCATATCTACTAAACAACATCGAATCCTTAAGTGTGTCTCCCTACGGTTGGTGAATTATGCAGACATGACCGGGACTCTTCTCCGATCAATAACCAATAGAGGAATATGGAAATTCATATGGCTCCCACATATTTCTACGATTAATTCGTGATCGAATGAACCACTTACATACGATACCAATTTCCCTTTGTCTCGCGATAGTTTATGTCGTGGGAATGGTCACGGCAGATGCTGCGATCGACAGCGAGTAGTAGAACGAGGGGCAAGGGCGGCCAGCCATCTGCGGTGCGAGATGAGGGCGGAGACACAAGGTTTACCCAGGTTCGGCCCCCCGGAGGGTAAAGACCTACTCCTGCTAGATTGTATTATGAAGGTGGTACAATGGGAGAGCTCGGCGGCTAGGCGGCGAGTCGCTTGGGTGTATGATGGAACGTATCTCTACACGCCCTGCAGGGAGGTTTATATAGGCTCACCTCCCCTAGGGTTTACATATCTCAACCAAATCAGTTAAAGCTTCGGTACTCGTTTAACCTAATCCGACTGGGCCTATCTACTCGCCTGGTCCTTCAGCTTCCAGTCGCTTGGGTCCTCGATGGGCTTCGATCCAGTCGCCGCCTTGCAGGCCCACTCGCCAGGTCTTGGGCCAGTCGGAAACGTCCTGCTGGGTATACCCCGGTAGGCGCATCCCCATCAGTAGTCCCCGAGGCCATCGTCGATTAGGCGTAGGTGGCTGCTGGCAGTCGGAGTATACGGCTTCAGATTAGACATCCAGTCGAATCGTCGGCGAGCTCCTGTATAAAGGAGAAAACTAATCATCCAGATCGCAGCTTTGGCGAGTCGAGTCGGCGCAACATTGTCGGGTCGGCGAGCCGAGTGGCCGAAGTTGGACCATTAAACGTGGTCAAACTAGCCGTTGGGGTAATCCAACGGTAACTTTTGGCGTAATCACCGCGCAGTAACGGCTCCCTGATTTGGCGGGTAACAACCACTATATAAGGGGAATGGCAGGCGATCAGAGAACCACCTTCTCGCCATTTCCTCCGACCGCGCGCACTTTCGCCTCCCTTCGCATCGTGATCCAGCCGATCAGAAATCCTCCGATCCCCCACAAATCTTTCCGCCATGGCCCTCTCCACCGAACCTTGGGGTAGATCTATGTGCACGATGGCGCAACTGGCTTCCTTCGAGGAGGCCGGAATCCTGCGAGCCGGCTGCTGGCGCATCCCCGTGGCCGGAGAGGTGACCCCGAACCCGCGAGAGAGGGAATTCATCTGCTTCACCAGCCATCTTGAACGGGGGCTAGGGTTCCCCACGTCCCTGTTCTTCCGGCGCTTCTGCGCCTACTACGGGATCCAACCATCGGATTTGGGTCCCCACAGTATCGAGCAGCTCGCCATCTTCGTGGCGTTCTGCGAGTGCTACTTGGGCTGCCGGCCCTACTTCCCTCTATGGCAAGATCTGTTCCACGGACGGATCAGCCGCGAGGAGGCGGGCGACCCAATGCTTGCCACGGGCGGCCTAACCTTCCAGCTGAAGTCGAAGGCTTCATTTTTCGACTTGATGCTGCCCGCCAAGGCGGCGAGCGACTGGAAGAAGTCGTGGTTCTATGTGGCCGAGGCGACCCCGGAGGGCGAGACGGCGATCCCACGGTACTCCGCCAACCGGTCCGAGCCACGCCGTCTTCAAGTCGGCAAGCTCCCCAACGACCAGCGGATGGTCGTTGACGAAATGCTCCAGACCATCCGCGGTTTGAAGAAGAAGGGCCTCCAGACGATCAACCTATACAACTGCTGGCTCGGGCGGCGGCTCGTCCCTCTGGCTCAACGCAACCACTACATGTACCAGTACACGGGCCGGGAAGACTCGACGAAGGCCTGCCTCGCCGAGTGGAAGCTCGAGGACTACATCCCAGCACTGAAGAAGATCACCCAGGCGGTGTACCTGGACGCACAAGATGGGGTCGCCCCTTACACCGCAAAGCGTCCAGCCCCAACTGTAATCACCTCGCTTCATTCGCAGTCGCAGTTTTTGCAGTCGCGGTAATTCTAATTTCATCTTGCGTTCTTTGCAGCTGTTCCAAGTGGTGGAAGGATGGCTCCCGCCTTCGGACGACGAGAATTCGAGCTCGTCAGTCCAAGACATGGACGAGTCGCCTCCCGCCAAAGGCGATTCCGGGAGCGACGAGAACAATGACGACGACGAGTCCGAGGAGGAGGTCGCCCTGCTGGTTCGCAAGACCCGCGGGCAGTGACAGCGTGAGCTCGAGGCGAGTAAAAGTCTCGAGCGTCACGATGACGATGACGAACTTCCGGAGACCACCTCGCGCCGCCAGGCTACTCCGTCAAAGAAGAAGAAGAAAGAGAAGGAGGCAAAGGCCCCTCCGAAGAAGAAGACGAAGCCGACGAGGCCGACCTTGCCACCGCACTCGGCGAGCAGCTCTGACGCCCCCAGCCCGGCCAAGGACGAGGCACCGCCGACGACAACCGTGCTGGACACGGCCGCCATCGAGGTGCCACTGGCTTCGATGCCTCCACCATTCGCCCCAGTCTCTGGGCTGGGGGAAGCTCCGGCTGCAGCGGCTTCGCCTCGCAGGGAGGCTCCTGCCGAAGATGTCCCAGAGGCTCCGGTTGCGGCCTCGACGACGAAGAAGCCGTCTGTGTCTTGGGCACGCGACGTCCTAGAGATGGGGCTTAGCCGCCGAGTGGGCCCTGAACTGGAGAAGCCGGCCGGCCTCCGCACGGGGCTACGCTTCATTCCCGTCGCCAAGTGAGTACACTCACCTTCCTTTGTTTTCCATAGCAGCTTGGATTATCTTGCTTACATGATTGATGTACAGGACCGGAGTGAAGAGTATGGGCCAGCCGACCGTGGCTAAGGTGCCATCCGTCGTCAGCGAGGAGGATCCTTCCCGTAAGAGGAAGGCGGACGAGGTCGTCGTCCCTACGGATGGCGGCAAGAAGGCCAATGTGGCATCCCGCAAAACCACTACTAGAAAATCGCGTTGAATTGGTGCATTGCATCGTCATCATCATGCATTGTTTGCCAAAACTATTTTCGCAACACCCGTTTTGTTTTCTAAAACGCCCCAACTTTATTCAAATGCAGAGCCCGGTCTCCGGATTATTTTGTTTGAGTGCTATCGGTTTGCAAACGGTGTTAACAAAACAAATAAAAACTTATATTATTTTTAGTGGGGCAGTCGAACGGGCCGGATAGACCCGAACGACCGCCCCAGGATTTTAATCGGTCCAACCAACCGGTACACCTAAATCCTAAAGCTACCCATTCTAACCTACCCACCCTGCCTGCCACCTCACCCGGACCAATCCTTGACCGCCACCTCACCTACCCTTTCCCCCTAGCCAATCAGGCTATGCCACCTAGACTACCTCACCCCCACTCCCCTCCACCTCACCCACTCAACCCACCCTACCCCACACACCGGATCCACCCCTGCCAGCCGACCCACCTCCCATCTAATCCGTGTCCCGCGGGACCCGCCCGGACCCCACTCACACCCCGCCCCTCCCCTCTCGGTACACGCACGCACGCACGCAACCCACATGCGCCCGACCCCACTCCCCTGGCCCACCTCCTTTTCCTCTCTCCTCCTGCCCCGCTTCGCCCGCCTCCCTCACGCGCTCGTCTCCCACCCCGACGCGCCGCTCTCGCCTCGCCACCTACCTCGCGCGGACGCCCCTCCTCCCTCTCTGGCGCCAGCGCCGCCACCCTCCGACGCGTCCGCCACCGCTCGCCTCCCTCCTCCGGCCGAGCTCGCCCCGAACACCCCTCGCCACCCTCGCTCCTCCCCTCGCGCTTCCCCTCCTCCTCACCGGCGCCCTCCGGCCGGAGCCGACCCTCCCCCGCATCCCGCGCCCTACCTCGCCGCGGTCTCCTCACCTCCTTCGCTCCGCCACGCCGGCGTTCCCTCTCGACGCCCGCGGCCCCGCACCCTCGCCCCTTCCTCGCCATCCCTCAAGCCGCCGCCGCCCTCTGTCCGTCGGCCTCCCGCCGCCGCCGGTCCTCGAGCGCCGCCTAGCTCGTCTCGCCGCCGGCCCCGCCTTCTGCCTGCCTTCGCGCTCCCCTCCTCCACCGAGCAGCCCGACCCGCCGCTCGCCGTCGGCCCCGCGAGCGCCGCCCTCTCCGAGCCTGCACCGCTCCGGCCACCCTACAGCGGTCGCGTTCCCTCCTCCACCGGGCAGTCCCGCGCCGGCGTCCTCCTCTCCGCCTCCTCGCCTCCGTTGGCCGCGTCGGGCTTGCCGCGAACCCTCCGCCGACCTCCCCTGGCTGCCTTCCCGGCCGCGTGGACCCGGTTGACCCGCCTCCTCCAGTCCTCCTCCTCCCGCTTGTGGCTTCGCGTCGCCCAGCCGGCCGTCCTGCGCCGTTGCCCTGTGCTCCTGTGTGTTTGAGTGCTGTGGGCATTCTAGAGCCAATAGATGGATGGGTGATTTTTTTTCTTCCCAAGTTGTGCCGACCCGACCACACCCTCGACAAGAACGACAACGTGGCCAAGTAACCGCCAAGATCGCCACCCCGACGCCCCGACCCGAAGACCGACCCTGTTTTGGTGTGACCCGAGGACCATCGACCAAGTTCGCCCCTAACGCCAAGATCGCCCACACGGAGGCCGACCCATCGGTACGACAAGACCATCGACAGACGCCGAAGACCGATTCTGCCGACGCCAAGCGCTGCGGCGACATCGAACCGTCAAGTCAAGTTTATCCGCGGACAAGACCGACATGAGGCCCCGACAAGATTTGCTTCATGGATTCGAGACCCATCCGGAACGACAAGTACTTCCTCACGGACGCCAAGTACTCCCTCGAGGACGCCGAGTACTTCACCCCGGACACCGAGACCCTGGACGACAAGTTCTCCTTCCCGGACGCCGAGAACTTCCCCCCTGAACGCCATGACCGTCGACATGACCCGAAGACCATGGATGCGCCAAGACCTACCTTTGTTATCCGAGAACGTTTCCGTCGAACCCTGGACCCTGAGACCGACCCCGAACCCCGGAACCCCAAGACCGTCGAGACCCCTCAATGTGTGAACCCCTTCCCGAAACCCTAATTTCATAATATAATACAATTGTTGCACATCAAATCATTCATCTCGCATGCATATCATGTGGTTTGGGGGCCTTATGCCGATTCACCTAATAATTAAATATGGGGCCCATATGCGGGCAAATCTAGCCTTATATTGGCCTCATTTAAACATGTGTAGCGAACCGGTTCCATCTGTTGTTTTGCTAAACAACATTTAATTTGCGGGGTAGATAGACAACTTGAACCATCTAACTAATTGTCGGGACCCCGGTTCCGCTTAATACTGACCTATTTGCATCGCACCTTTGCCATGCCATGCATCATTCGTGCATCATGCCGATCTTCTGCCGTTGTATTAAATATTGCATCCGGTGTTCCTTCTAGTGATTTGCTTCTTCGCGGATAAGGCCGTTGAGTTGATGTGAGCTTCGCCCCGATCTTCGGTTGAACCTTCGACAATGTTTTCAGGTGAGCATCTCCCCCTTTCTACCTATCTTACTTTATAGTCTTTATTCCCTCCTGTTGATCTATTGCTATCTGTGTTGCGTTGCTCTAGTTTTCGTACCCGTGATATCCCTTGCAGCCTTATATTGCCTTGGACACATCCTATTACCTGTTGTTTGATAGATAGTTGGACTTGCGCGTCGTAGTCGCTGGCTCAAGTGCTGTTGCGTGTCGTCAAATGCCACAGTTGTTGATGTATTGCCGCATGTTGATGATGGAGATGATTCTAGTTTTACTTACCGTTCATTTTAAATTCCTGTTTAACAACTAAAATTGAAATAAGCAGAGGCATCGGTGGGTGATAGAAAATATTTGGTTTCCGAACGCCCACTTGTGTCCCGTAGGACCCCGAGTACTTGATACCTGTTCCTTGATTTATCGCGCTATCCACATAAGGGGAGTATGGGCCCCCCTTAGCCAGAGCTTGATTCCGTCTTATTTCTTGGGGCCACAACTAGTTTGAGGTTTTATTTACTATCCTGTACTTATGCCATGCTACTTATGTATTTACGATTGTGCGAGGAGCACACTGTACTGTTTAGGAATGCGGAGTGATTACGCGGTATCGACAAGCCCAGCCACACTTTCGGGTTCCCAGTCGCTTACAGCCATTGGCGCTAACCTTGAGTCCGTCTCGGAGCTTGCTTACTCCGTTGCGGGATCTACTCAAAGGGGTGGCCCCCTGAAATATTTCTGAATCTTGTGATTGCTCTGTCGTGAAGACCTCGTTGGGTTTTGATTTGGTTTTTCCGAGGTTGATCGTGTGTGTGTTGCTATTTGTGCACCCCGGCCGGGTTAAAACTTTCTGAAAGCCGTGTCCACGGTTATGGACGACTTGGAGCACAGTATCTCGATCATAGACAAGCATAACTAAAGTTTATTGCTATAAACTTGACTTTATAATGACTAGTAATCAGCTTCACTATAATGGAATGGCTAATTAATACTGCCCACAATTGCTTGTTTGGAGTGTCGCTTGCGACCACTGTACCTGACTAGTAAGTATTGCAACTACAACGGAATGGCTGATTAAAAGTACCAACAACTGCTGGGTTTAAGGGTTATCTCATGCTATTCATATCTGATTAGTAAGAGTTACAACTATAACGGCATGGTTAATTAAAAGTGCCCACTGCTTACTTTATCAGGACAATTATCTAAACCTGCCTAGTAAAGTGCCGCAACCATAACCGAATAAATAAAACTGCCAACTGTGTGAGTTCCTCAGTTGACTTCCTCGTTTGGTATCGAGGGGGAAACACCAGGATGGGTATGTTTGGTGTTAGCTTCAGGTTGGATCCGGATAGGTCATTCTTACCCCTCTCTAATTACCGCCAGTTGTATCGAGTCTCTATAGGTTGTTTAGTGCATGCTGCCGCTGCCGCTTCACTCCACCATACCTATGTAGGCGAGGACCGCCGAATTCTAGCCTCGCCGTGTACTGGCCTCAGTACTGACGCTCCTTTTTTCCTTTGCCCTTTGTCGGCACCCCCTTTTTGTTTAAGCAGGTTTGAGATCGACGCCGTTAGCAGGGTTACCCTTCCGGCTTGGCCTGGGCAGGGTTATGGACGCCATTGGTTATTCTTCAGGGCTCTTAGCCCCATTTGCGTCTTGTCCGTAGCTGGACGCTCTATCGTTTTCAAGGTGATTTGGATCTTTGTATATTATATCTGTATTCTTGACTCTTTGAGTCGCTGTTATATATATCTGTTCTGTGGGTCCCATCGAGGACTGTTGTGTAATGTTATTACTTCGTTTTCCACCGCACGAAAGTGCCTGGTGGGCACCTTTGAATCGTTTCTATGCGGGTTTGGCGAATTTTGCTCAAACTTGCATAGGTCCGATTCTGAGGGTGTTACAGCCAAGGGCGATGACGTCGTCACGATCTCTGATGACACGGCGGTCGTGCCGACTGAGCCCGCAACAGAGGCGGCCGCGTCCACGAAGGAGGGCGCCCCCTCGCCTAGAATGGCCGAGCCGAACTCCTTCGGGGCAGGTGCCTCCATCGCGACATTCCCGCGCTTCATGGCCAAAGCGGCCGCGGCGAGTGGAACTTCGCCATCGAGCCGTGCACATGGGGTCGCCGATGCGGAAGTCGACCAGCGTCGTGGGTACACGCCAGCTCTCCTCGTGTCCGTGGATGCGATACAACTCCATGGCATGCTTGGCGCAGCCATCCAGGTATATCCAGTCCCCGAGGATCAGGTCGGTGCTTTGCAGCGGTCTGATTCTTTAAGCGCCTTGTTATTATTTTTCGCATCCAGTCCCCGAGTGCGCACTCGCTGAATTTCAGCGGGTGGGAACTTAGGATTTCTTGATTGCCAGTCCCCGAGTGCGCACTCGCTGAATTTCAGCGGGTGGGCACTTAGGATTTTGCTTCGGCTAACTGTTTGAATGATGTGCAGGGTCCGCAACGTGAATCAGCTGACCGATTGGCAGCGAAGCACCGCGCGGAAAAGGAACTGGCCACCGTCCAGGAAGCGAATAAGGGGCTTCAGGCGGTTGCCGCGAAGGCGGAGGAAGCTCGCCATGGACTTGTCCCCGCGGGTGAATTGGCGACAGCGCAATCGGTCCGAGCTCGGCTGAAAAGCGGATCGCCGATCTCGAGCGCGAGCTGCGAGAGGCGAAGGAGGAAGCGAGCTCGGCTGATGGGCGAGCCAAGGACGCCATTACAGCCGCCGAAGAAGATCGTAAAGTGTCGGACGCCCTTGTTGCTGGGCTTCAGGACGACCATACTTCTCTTCAACGCTTCATCACGGATCTCGCCCGCCCGTTGATTGGTGAGTGCATCTGCCTCTGCCAGTAACGTGTGCTCTTTTTTTTGTGATGTCCGACGTACTCATTGTTGCCTTCTACTCACAGGTCGCATCATTGATAGCACGGAAGAAGCGAGCTCATTCGACGCGCGGCAGTGCGTGGCCACGCTCGTCGACTCGGCGACGTTGTCGGCGACGTGCATCCGAGCCTACCTCCAGGAAATATCACCCACAGAGGTAATTCCCACTGACCTCGTCGAGGTGTGGAAGTACTTGGAGAAGGCGCCCTCGGTCGTTGAATTCATGACGCGATCGGCATTTCGGCGCGGAGCAGCGACGGCGCTTAGCCTTGGACTTTCTCACTTTCCGGAGGACTTCGACCTCGACGATGTGACGAGTGGCTACCCTTCGTCGACTGGCGCGGTGGAGCTTTCCGAGGTGCTCAAGTTGACGGACCGCGCCGCGATGTACTCCGAGCGTGTCTGGGCGATGGGCGACCTCCTTCCGTACCAGGAGACGGTCATCGCACCCAACGACCCCGAGCCACCGCACCGGGATTTCAAGGTCGAGCAGCCCTTCCGCGCGGCGATGGCGGGTGAGCTGACGACGTACCCGTCAAACCCGTATACGCCGTTCATCCGCAATCGCCGGGGTGTTGGCGAGTCATCGTCGAAGCCTGCAGAATAGGGTAGTTTGCCCTGTGGCGTTAGTAGCAGGTCTGCCGTACGGGCATATTTTGTAATTTGAGACAATGCGACATGCTATTGAATGAGACATCGTGTCTGTTTTGGGATTTGTCATATGTTTTGTGATTGAGTTTTGAACGAGTCCCCGAGCGCGTCTGCCCTTTTGTGGGGTTTACCTCGTGTGTGATATGTTTGTTGTTTTTGAATATTTTATTACTGTGAACTACTCGCCCGGACTCGAAGAGCCAGTCGCAGGGCGACTCCCTTGAACGCTCTGTACTTCACCGTTTTCCCTTGCGCGAACTGGGTCGGGTGGCCGAGTCCCCGAGCGTGGTACTTGGTTGTTCTAGGCGCGACTCGAGGGTGGGTGAGGAATTGGCGCGTTAGTTTGGGCGCGTCACTCCTGCTTGGCCCGTTGGGTCAGTCACGTGGCGAGTCCTGGGCATGCTCTCCTACTTGGCGTTTTTCCCGAGCCGCTCGTGATGAACTGGTCGTCAGTCCCCGAGCGTGGTACTTGGCCGTTCGAGTCGCTATGTCGAGGATGCGCAGGACCATGGTCGCTGTAAGAAGCGAAGGCAGTTGTCTTGGCTCGTAGAGCCAGTCGGGATGGGCGACTCCAATGGGGCTCCGGGTAGGCGTTTTTTATGGACGATGCAAGACCTGAGGTGACTCAGTGCTCTCGTACCGCACTACTTAGCATGCCGATCGCTGTACCAAAGGTTGACTTCTGCGGTTAGCTTGACGCTATTATTACAAGTGCGAGTGGCACAAGAGACAGAGAGTAGGCACAATTTGCGGTAACTAGTTATTTTTATTTCATAGCGACTGGAGAGTACATATGTGGGGTTTTAGGAGTAGAACTTCCGTAGGAGGTTTACATTCCATGGTCGCTTGACGTCGAGTTCTCCGTCCCCGCGAACGTCGATGAGGTAGTAGGCGTCGTTGCCGAGTACTCGCCCGATGGCGAATGGCCCTTCCCACGGAGGGGAGAGCTTGTGCATGCCCTTCTTGTCCTGGATGAGGCGCAACACCAGGTCGCCTTCTTGGAAGGTGCGAGTTTTCACCCGCCGGCTGTGGTAGCGGCGGAGTCCCTGCTGGTAGATGCCGGTGCGTGACCGAGCGAGGTCACGTGCCTCGTCGAGTTGATCGACTCCGTCTTGGCGGGCGAGTTCGTTTGCAGCCTCCGTGTAGTGGACGACCCGTGGCGAGTCATGCTCGAGGTCGGTGGGCATGACTGCCTCGGCGCCGTATACCATGAAGAAGGGGTGAAACCTGTCGACCTGTTGACCGAGGTGCGGATCCCCTAGATGACAGAGGGCGGCTCCTCGACCCAGCACCCGGCGGTGCATTCGAGTGGTACTTGGAGTCGTGGCTTTAGACCGTGGAGGATGCTTTGGTTGGCCCGTTCCGCCTGGCCGTTGGATTCCGGGTGGGCGACCGACGCGAGGTCGAGCCGGATGTGGTGCTCTTCGCAGAATTCGGCCATGGCTCCTTTGGCGAAGTTGGTGCCGTTGTCCGTGATGATGCTGTTTGGGAACCCGTAGCGATATATGAGCTCGCGTAGGAATTTAGTGGCGGTCTTCCCGTCGCATTTCCGGACTGGCTTGGCCTCCACCCACTTTGTGAATTTGTCGACCGCGACCAGGAGGTGGGTGCAGCCGGAGGGAGCCTTCTTGAAGGGGCCTACCATGTCCATGCCCCACACAGCGAATGGCCAGGTGATGGGGATTGTTTTGAGCGCTGAGCTCGGCACGTGCGTCTGGTTGGCGTACTTCTGGCACCCGGCGCACTGCTGGACAATGTCGACAGCATCGGCGTGTGCGGTGGGCCAGTAAAAGCCATGCCGCATAGCCTTGGTGACCAGAGAGCGGGCGCCGGCGTGGTGGCCGCAGTCACCGGAGTGGATATCGTGGAGGATCTTGCGTCCTTCGGCGGGTTGGACGCAGCGTTGGAACACGCCGGTGACGCTTCGCTTGTGGAGCTCGCCGTCGATGATGGTGTAGGACTTGCATCGGCGGGCGATCATCCGAGCGTCCGTCTCGTCTGCCGGCAAGGTGCCGGCCTCCTGGTAGGCGATGTAGGGCTTGGTCCAGTCGTCTGGCTCGGTGACGAGTGTGACCAGGGCTGCCTCCGGCTGTAACGGGACTCCGATGTCGATCTCCCTCGGGAGAGAGACTGACGGCTTGGTTATTGTGTCGAGGAAGACGCCGGTGGGTGGTGCGAGTCGAGCCGACCCAATGCGAGAGAGGGCGTCGGCCTCCTCGTTCTTCTGCCTGTCGATCCACTCGACGGAGTAGCCTGTGAAGTGTCCGTCCAGCTTGTCCACTGCTTGGCGGTACGCCGCCATGGTGGGGGAGACGGCGTCACAGGTGCCAGCGACTTGCCCCGCGACGAGGTCGGAGTCTCCGTAGCAGCGTAGGCGGTTGACATTCATCTCCTTGGCAGCTCGCATGGCATGGAGCAAGGCCCATCGCCGTCGACCCTGGCGGGGGTCGGGCGCTTCCTCCTGGTGGCGCGTTCTCGCAGATCGCGCGCTCGGCCACGCGGACCAGGTCGTTTTCGTCGTCGAAGTTCAGGACGCGCCCCTGAACGGTGGGGTTCAGGCGCGACCTGATCCGTTGCTGATGGTAGCGCGATAGTTCCTGCGCCGTCACCTGCTCGAGGCGAAATTTTTCGCGCTCGGCTTGTTCCTTGCGCACCGCCTCCGCCAGTTTCAGGCGGAGTTCCTCGACCTCCGTCACCGTGGCGTTAGGAGGGATTGGAGTGGAGAAGGGGTCCTCCGGCGGCTCGGTGTCGGTCGCCATATAGGTCGCGGCGTGGCGACCGGTTCCGTCGCGGAGGTCGGCGGAGTTTTCCGATCCGGAGTCGAATTCGAAGATCCCGAGGATGGAGGGGTCCTCGAAGTCTCCCACGTTGGAGACCTGGGTGATGGAGCCCATGGGTGAAGCCGCGGTGATGGACCCAGCGAGTGACGCTGGGGTCACCGAGTCGGCGTCATCATTGAGGGCCGCGTCTTCTGTGGCTGTTGAGTTTTCGGCCACGTCGCTGTGGGCCGAGTCGTACTCAGAGGCGAGGCTATGGATCGTGCGGATCTGGCTCTCGGAGAGCCGATCGCGTGGCGGCGACTCGCGGATGCGAGCCGAGTCCTCCGAGACGATGACGTCGGTGAGGCCGACGAAGAGGCTGATCGTGCCGACCGGCAGGATCACACTATGCGTGACGGGTCGCGCCACCGGGACGTAGCTGCTCGGCAAGATTTGGAGCATCTCGCCGATTGCTATCATGCGGCCGGTGGCGACCGTCTCGTTGATGGACAGATTGGATCTCGCCGTAGAACACCGGCCGGACCGGACAGGCCCCACGGTGGGCGCCACTACCGTGGGAATGGTCACGGCAGATGCTGCGATCGGCAGCGAGTAGTAGAACGAGGGGCAAGGGCGGCAAGCCATCTGCGGTGCGAGATGAGGGCGGAGACACAAGGTTTACCCAGGTTCGGCCCCCCGGAGGGTAAAGACCTACTCCTGCTAGATTGTATTATGAAGGTGGTACAATGGGCGAGCTCGGCGGCGAGTCGCTTGGGTGTATGATGGAACGTATCTCTACACGCCCTGCAGGAAGGTTTATATAGGCTCACCTCCCCTAGGGTTTACTTATCTCAACCGAATCAGTTAAAGCTTCGGTACTCGTTTAACCTAATCCGACTGGGCCTATCTACTTTCCTGGGCCTTCAGCTTCCAGTCGCTTGGGTCCTCACTGGGCTTCGATCCAGTCGCCGCCTTGCAGGCCCACTCGCCAGGTCTTGGGCCAGTCGGAAACGTCCTGCTGGGTATACCCCGGTAGGCGCATCCCCATCAGTTTACTTATCCGAGGTCTGATCATCGGTCTGCATACCTAGTTCAACCTCATTACCGATAAGTACTCTTTTCTCGTTCCCGTGATATGTGATCCCTTGTGAGCCAGTCACATGCTTGCAAGCTAGTTGGATGACATTCCACCGAGAGGGCCCAGAGTATATCTATCCGTCATATGGATGGACAAATCCCACTCTTGATCCATGTGCCTCAACGCATACTTTCCAAATACTCAATGCCACCTTTATAGCCACCCAGTTACGGTGTGGTGTTTGATGTCATCAAAGCATCCTTCCGCTGATGGTGATTAGCATGATCTCATGGTCGAAGGAATTAGGTTACTATGTATCAGAAAGCTTATAGCAAGTGAACTATATTAAATGACTTGATCTTTATGCTACGCTTAAATATAGGAGTATGTCTATCACATCATTCTCCTAATGATATGACCCTGTTGTTAATAATATCTCAATGTTCATGATCAGGAAACCATGATCATATATTAACCAACAAGCTAGTTTAACAAGAGGCTTTACTAGGGACTTTTAATGTTTACAAACCACACAAGTATTAATGTTTACGGTTAATACAATTATAGCATGGTATGTAAACATTTATCATAAGTACGAAGATATGATAATATCCACTTTATTATTGCATCTTGGGAATATCTCCAACAGTCTCCCACTTGCACTAGAGACAATAATCTAGTTTCAAAACTTTGTGTATTCAACACCTATGGATTTCCGGTGTTGCATTCACACGATTGCTAGTGGTCAAATGATCTCCGGATCCGACACTTTTAGGTCCGTGTGTAATTGCATATCTTTGCGTCTCTATGCATCACTCATTCTCTAATGAGATGGCTTTGTATAAATTTGGTCCTTTCGTGAGACCTTTAGTTCCTTGGGGTTAAAATATGTTGATAATATTGTCGTACAATATATCTTCATAGTACTATTCCGTTGTGAACCACACCTAGTTTGATAACAAACTACTTGACACAAATGCCCTCTCTTGCAGCTATAATAGCAGTCATATATTTTAGCCTTTTGTTGTAGTGTCTGTCACAATGTCATAACTTTGGAACTCATCCAAATCCATTACGAAACTTAATTTCTATCATATTGTGCCACCCTTAGTTTAGATTGATATATAAACTTAATCTGTACTTTGTGACGAAACTAGTATCAATGTAGTACTTTTACAATGAACTAACCATCTATTTATCACTTCTACAAAATAATACATTCTTAGTTCTTGCAAAAGATCATAAGAATATCCTTACTATCGTCCAATGATCATCTTATGAATTATTCTGGTATATGCTCATAACATTTAGAGTATAGGACATATCTGTATGTGTATATATCAAAGTATGATTGATAAAAATCTTTGTGATTTCATTCATCAAGTATCAACTATACCTGAATCTTTGTTCCTCATACCCAGTGTCGATACACTTGAATTTTGATTTAATCCTTTCTGTGTGGAAAGAACCTTTCTTGACATTTCCATATTGAACTCTTTCAACATCTCATCTATGTACATTTGGCACAACCATATTAGCGTCTCAATCTATCTATATAGATATTGATGCCTAATATTCAGGTTTAGCCTAAGTCTTTCATCGAGATGAAATTCTTAACATGTGTTAATAAAATATACATAATTTCCAATCAACAATATGTCTTCCACATAATATATTAGAAATATGTCTTAGCACTCCCACTTAATTTTTTGCAAGTGTAAGCATCTTCATTATCTCCAATGAATTTAAACTCTTTTAACAGTTTCATCATGGTGAAGATTCCAACTCCTCGATGCTTACTTCAACCATTGAGGTTTGCATACGCTTTTAGCATCACTTGAATTAACAAAACCCTTTGGACCGTGTTATGTACACGTCCTAGGTAACAATTCTATTAGAAGAACTTGTTTTGTTTATTCAACTACCACATAACTAAATTATATGTAGTGGTTGCTACATTAATCTGTCTAGACTAAATATCGCTATGAAAGATTAAATCTTGTCATAGTCAACCTTTGAACATTGTTGTGAACTTTTTCCCAACATGTCGACTATTTCATAGATGTGAAACATCCATGTCTATTTCTTTGTAGATCCAAACATGACTGTAAGGTCTTACACCTTTCCAGAGGGTCTTTCAAGTTCAAAGCTTGATTTCTCTTGTATGGAACTATCGCGGATTTTATGGCTTCAAGCCATTTGACGGAGTCAGGACCCATCATCGCTTATTTGCATGTAGTCCGTTCATTATTGTCAAATAATGATTCAAGCCTCAAATCTTGGTATTTGATTGTTTACCCGACCTACTTGGTTCAATAGGAACTTAGACGTCCGTAACCATAACCTTTGAGGCACGTGAGCCATGAGCATTGTTGCTGCCTCCAGAACACTTTTCGGCGCTGCGCAACTTTGCACATATAGCTAATGTTCGTTTAACCTTATCAAAGTTCTATTATCCTCCCACTTAACATTTTACGAAAAATTCCTTCTCAAAGAAACTTGACGTTCTAAGCGACGAGCCATGAGCATTGTTGCTGCCTCCAGAACACTTTTCGGCGCTGCGCAACTTTGCACATATAGCTAATGTTCGTTTAACCTTATCAAAGTTCTATTATCCTCCCACTTAACATTTTACGAAAAATTCCTTCTCAAAGAAACTTGACGTTCTAAGCGACAAATATTTTTGTCTTCAGTGTTATGGAGGAATACTCAATGATTATTCGAAATAACATACAAAGACATGTTTATCCGACTTTGGTAGTAAACATCTCACTTATGCATAGCATACCAATGTTTAAGAAATGACAACTTGGGTTTTATCCCAAACCATAACTTTATATGGTGTCATTTCAACGGATCATGATGAAGCTCTTTTTAGTGAAAAAGTGATAGTCTCTAAAACTTTTAATCTTTAAAATATAATGGCAGTTTTATGAATTATACCTTTGATCTTACCATGTTAAACAAGCTTTCATTGCATATCTCGATTATTCCATACTCATATGGTGTTTTAGGAAACGCAAATCCATGGAACGATTTCTCAAATCTTAGATGTTATGCTAAACTTGTAACTCAAATATATTCCTTTATGATCCTATCATAAATTCTTTATTTTTTTGTTACATTGATTTTGTACTTCATCTTGAAAGTCTTTGAACTTTTCAAATGTTTCATACTTCATCCTCATTAAGTAAAATATTTATATATTCACTCAAATTTTCGGAGAAAGCATATGAAGTTGAAATCCATCGCTCTAGACTACACGTAATGGACTTCATACATCAAATACGTATAAATTTCAATAATCTAGTCATTCGTTCCTGTTTGGCCTATGGACGGAGTTTTAATTATCTCTAGGAAAGTTTCACAAGCGTCATTTGATCAAAAATCAAAAGACTCCAAAATTCCATCCACACGGAGTTTATTCATGTTTTCTTTTCAATATAATTTAAATGGCGATGTCACTTCCTAAGTGATATTTCAATCAATTTGTCTTTTGACATTTTTAGCACTTGTTTTATGGATGTGATTTATTCAACGAGATTTGTAAATAATCCATCTTTTATGGATTACGGAAATTATTTGAACAACCCTTTGTTCTTATAATACCTGATCGAAATAAAAATTATTGAAACAAATCTTGAAGGTAAGTTTTGATTTCAACGAGCAACACAACAATCCTTTATTTGTTATCGATGAACATCATCACATATTATTTTGCTAGTTACTTAGGCCATTATAGTTCATGAATTGTGTTGTTTCGTATGATGATTCACACTAAAAAATTCAGTATTCAATACTCAAGAACTACATTGTTTAACAAGCAAAAATACAGCCATAACATGTATATCCTCTATAAACCTAAGTTGAACAATTCTAGTCTTTTCTCTTCTGCCAAATATTTCTTAGATTTTTCTTTCAGTATTTCTTTATCCTTTCAAAAGAATCTGTCAACATCAACAGTGGCGCCATACTTATGACACATAGTCCAAAACATGTATAGTTAAATACCAATGTCTTTGGACTTGTACTTTGAAGTAGATCACCAACATCAAATGTTTGGTGTTCTTTCAAATTCCATTCTTTAGTAATATTTTAGTGTAGTAAACATTTTAACTACATGAAATATTCATCCTTATCATGAAACAATTCATGATCAAGCTGCTTTAGCTTATAACGGTGAATTGCGAGTATAATGTTGCTCTCCCAAACCTTTTGGAGGATTAGGACGACCAGCGTCTCCAACCTTTTGCAAATTCTCATCAAATATGAGAACATGACTTTTGCCATATTATACTCTATCATGTTGCAACCAAAACTTCGTTTCAGATATCACAATATCTTTCACACATGATGGTTTCTGAAACAATTCTTTCAGCTCCCTGATAACCTTGATATTAAAACAATCTTTTGAACATCAAGAATCATGGAGATAAACATAATATTTATATACTAACACTGGAATTGTTACTCTTGATTTAGTACTAATTATTAAACTTCAAGAAGTAACCAGAACTTAATGAAAGTTTGCAATATGACTTTTAAACTTTTAGATTAACACATCAAAACAATACGACACCAGCCCGTAAAGTAACTATCCAGAATTCTATAGTTTTATTGTCTCAATTATAACTAAGCGCAAGGTGGTAAACGGATGCCAATGACTACAACAACTATGCAAATTCACTTTGATTTAATTTATGATAAATAGTGTTCAACTTTTAATCATATTACTGTTGAACTCCCACTCAAAACAATATCCCTCACATTGTTTTAGTAATTACATGAACCAAATCCACTATACTAAGTCTGATCATCACGTGACATGATGTAGTTTCAAAGGCGAACAATCATCGTGTTCATCATATCATCTACATGACTCATGCTTTATCTTTCGGTATTTCGTGTTCCGAGACCATGTCTGTACATGCTAGGCTCGTCAAAATGCAACCTTAGTTTCCGCATGAGCAAATCTGGTTTGCTCCCATTGTATACACTCGCAGAATCTAACACACCCGATCATCACGTGGTGCTTCAAAACAATGAGCTTTGGCAACGGTGCCTACTAAGGACGAACACTTTATAACTTGATATTTTGTGAGAGGAATCATCTTATAATGCTACCGTCGTGACCTAAGCAATACAAGATGCATAAAAGGATTAACATCACATGCAATTCAAAATATATGATATGATATGGCCTTTCTTCTTGTGCTTCCGATCTCCATCTTTAAGCACGAACATGATCTCCATCATCACCGGCGTGGCGTCAAAGTCAATGACACCGCTCTATGGTTGTTGTCTACCAGCATCAACTATTACAACTACTTTTAATAATAGACACGTAGGTCTTAATGAAATTAAAAGACAACCATAAGGCTCCTTCCGGTTGTCGACTTACAATAAGGAACATTGCATACATCATATATAATCACAATCATGGCCATATCACATCACATCACACCCCTACAAAACAAAGTTAGACGCCTCTAATTTCCTTTGCATATTTTACGTGGTTTGGGGCTTTCAATAAATGTTGTTCTAACTTACGAACAAGAACCACAACGTTGATGCTTGAACTATCAAGTGCCTGTTGTAAATTGAATCTATACTATGATGGGAGAGACATACATACGCAAAGCCACTTATGCAATACAAGTTGCATGTTGAGCGTGGAGCAAGTCTCGTGAACGATGTCATATAAGGTTAGCCCGGGCCACTTCATCCCATCATACCGCAAGATGCAAAGTACACAAAAGCAATTGATAATAAAAGCACCAACGCCCACAATGACCATTGTGTTCTACTCGTGCAACAGATCTACATATAGACATGGCTCTGATACCGCTGTAGGGGTTCGTAGCATGGAAAACAAAAAAAATCTACCGCATGAACACAAACAAGCCAAGATCTATCTAATAGATTGTAGCAACGAGTCGATTAGAGTACTCACCCTCGAAGATTCCAAAGCGGTTAACAAGAGCAGATTCTCGTGGGTGATGTAGTCGTACACTTGCCGATCTCAAGATTGCGTAGACGATCCTTTCGGCGTTGCGTTCTGACAGCGGTTCCGCAGTCGGTCACATGTTCGGTACTTGATGAATACCTTCCTCTCCCTTGTTCCAGCAGGCAGTGGAGGTTGTAGTTCTCCCCTCGCGATTCCGACAGCATGACAACATGGTGTCAAAATTAGAGGGAAGATCCTGCAGGGCTTCGCCTAAGCCGGAACAGGTTATGGTGGAGAATTAGGGTTTCCGGTGATCTAGGGTTTAGAGGGCCGGAGAGGAGGAGGCATGGTCGGCGGTGACTAGGGCGATGAAGACGAGCCGGCGGCGGCGCTGGGCGGCGGCGCGGTGTGGGGAGGGGCTGGTTGTGTATCTCTTGGGGCACCTCCTCCCATCTATTTATGAGAAGGAGGGCAGCTTGGGAGAGGGGAGTTTGAATCATTCCCCAACTTCCTCTCCTAGTTGGCTTGTGGTGGAGGGAAAGAAGGATTCTTTCCTTCCTCCACCAGGATACATTGTCCCAGTTTGACTTTTCAAACTTGCCTTTTGACTTTCAATTTGGAGCTTAATTTATTTCTTATAAATGCACAACCAAGTGACCTAGGACATGATGTAATAATTCCACTAATTCATGACACATTCATGTACCCTTCCCCTTTCGGTCCGGTGAACCTTCTAGACCCTTCTAGATCATTCCAGTGAAAACACCGGAATCATTCCCGAACTCCGGAATTGGACTTTCCTTATATGAATCTTATTCTCCGGACCATTCTAGATCTCCTCGTGATATCCCGGATCCCATCCGAGACTCCGAAAAACATTCACTATCCCTACTTACATTCCATATCTACTAAACAACATCGAATCCTTAAGTGTGTCTCCCTACGGTTGGTGAATTATGCAGACATGACTGAGACTCTTCTCCGATCAATAACCAATAGAGGAATCTGGAAATTCATATGGCTCCCACATATTTATACAATTACTTCGCGATCGAATGAACCACTTACATATGATACCAATTTCCCTTTGTCTCGCGTTAGTTTACTTATCCGGGGTCTAATCGTCGGTATCTCCGTATACCTAGTTCAATCTCGTTACCGATAAGTACTCTTTTCTCGTTCCCATGATATGTGATCCCTTGTGAGCCAGTCACATGCTTTCAAGCTAATTGGATGACATTCCACCGAGAGGGCCCAGAGTATATCTATCCGTCATATGGATGGACAAATCCCACTCTTGATCCATGTGCGTCAACACATACTTTCTGAATACTCAATGCCACCTTTATAGCCACCCAGTTATGGTGTGGTGTTTGATGTCATCAAAGCATCCATCCGATGATGGTGATTAGTATGATCACATGGTCGAAGGAATTAGGTTACTATGTATCAGAAAGCTTATAGCAAGTGAACTATATTAAATGACTTGATCTTTATGCTACGCTTAAATATAGGAGTATGTCCCTCACATCATTATCCTAATGATATGACCCTGTTGTTAATAACATATCAATGTTCATGATCAGGAAACTTGATCATATATTAACCAACAAGCTAGTTTAACAAGAGGCTTTACTAGGGACTTTTTTATGTTTACAAACCACACAAGTATTAATGTTTCCGGTTAATACAATTATAGCATGATATGTAAACATTTATCATAAGTACGAAGATATGATAATAACCACTTTATTGTTGCCTCTTGGGCATATCTCCAATAGACAGTTCACCCAGCGTGGCCGCACATGTCCTCACACGATTCGACGTGGACTAAAATGCACCTCTAATACAACTTGTGGGATGGCGGGTTCCCCTAATGTAAGTTATGGGACAAAAATGCATGTCGAAGACTAGTTTTGGGATGAGAGGTGCATATACCTCAATTTTATAGGTGTAATCTGCTAGATGATAGTTTTTTATGCTCCTAAGATGTAACACATGTTATCTTTTGCAATGTGCAAGAAGGTTCTTCTTGTAGAAAATTTGGGTTCAATGATTCTCTCCTATGTTTTCATCTCCGTCACATAAGAGGAGCCACAACCGGCACCACTACAAGTAGTGGCGGACCGAGACATTTCTTGAATCCTAAATGGCCATGGAAAATACAAATCGCAAGCGTTGCGTCATTGGAAAGCCTGGGAGGCCACCCGGTCTATAGGGGCGCTAGGTTTAGGCTGTAGGTACGCTAGGCCCATCCATGACTACAAGCGCCATGGACGTGTTTGTCATCGATATTAAGCTTCTTCTAGAAGCCAACTGCCCCATCATCATCATCATCATCGCAGAGTCTCTAATGATCAGGAGCAACCAAACTTATTTCTCTTACGTAATTAACGGAGCCCCTTATGTTTTAATTATGTATTTTTGCAATGCTTGAATAATTTTGGTAAGATTTCTTCAGGATATATTTTCCTTTTCAAATAACGATCTTTTTTCAATACCAATAACCTTCATTACTCTGATTTATTTTGACATGTATTATTCCAATATGATCATTTATATAGATTCTTTGAAATGGTGAGAACTTATGTATGTATACGAACAAATTTTATTGGCATATATAAAATGTTATTTCTTGATAGGAGAAATATGTCCCGTTCAACAAAGCCAATAGTTATGAACATATCCAAAATAACATATAAAGTTGTTAACACGTTACGACCCACTCCTTATGCAGTGATTTCATATGCTTGATTCAGATACAAACCTACTCTTAATTTTCTCATAATCCGAAATCTAATTCTAACTAATTTTAGCATGGGCTCTAACAAATGTAATGTCCCATATTCCATTCTTAATTCGAGATTTTTAGCTAATAACAATCGAATTAGATAGACTTGCAAAGATTTGATGGAGTTTTAATTAGCAAGACAAATCTCTCTTTGCTATTTTAATATCTAAATTAGCATAATGTGAGACACCGGGACGAATAGACGCTCCATATATAGCATCAACATAGGACCTCCCACACGTGAGACAGAGAAAATCCTAGTGCGGTGATCTTGTGGGCGCTCTGCGCCGCCACTCCTTCTCGGTCGATAAAACGCCCCTCCTCCTTTTTCTCCACCGACGCAGAAGTGTTGGGAGGTCCCGTTCTACTAGATGGACTTACGGTTTCCCTCCCCCTCCCCTCCCCCTCCCTCCCCCCCACGCTTTGGGGCTTTTAGTAGGGATTTGCGACAGCGCTTTGCTGATGGCGGTGACAGTGCCGAGTTGCCGAATACTTCTTCCTCGAGCTTCTCAATCTCGACGGCGTAGGATGAGACAACGTCGACGCTCATTGATGTAGATTCCTGTTGTCCTCTCTTGTCGGTGAGGTTAGGTTTGTAGGGTCTATCAGTGTGGCGGCGATGGTGGCTTGCCGTTGTAATTTGGTCCTTTGGCCTCCTCTCCACCCTATTGTGAGACCTTCAGTGTGCAAAGGCATGTTTCTTTTAGATTAGGACTTTGATTATGTGGTTCTCTTGACAACAATGACTTTAATGGTTTCTTCTTCAGGTGCTGGTCATGTAGGGTCGTGGCCTTGATGACTTCCCATCCGCAATCAACAATGATATGTTGGCTCTGGGATGGAGGAGCGGCATGCTATCGGCCCGTTCATGAGGAAGAAGATGTTCGTCCCAGGGACCGCATTGTATTTTCTTTATTTTTAGGGTGTATGTCTTGTTGGCTTGGTCAACATAATTAAGGTCTTTCTCGCAGTGAGAATATAGCATCAATAACAAAGGTGTGCTGAATTAGATGAAAGGATTATTAATTGCTTATATATTTCGAAGATACTGACCTTTATTGCCCGCAAAAAAAGATATTGACCATTATACACTTCCACAAGAGAATGACATTATTGCAATCGCGTGTGGCCGGTAGAGTATTATTCTACTACGGGAGTAGTAGACACGGGAGAAGATACATATAATTCATAATATTTATTGCAGAGAAGATCACAGTGCATCTTTTTTAACACTATTGTGATGTACAGAAAAAAAAAACTAGCGACGGAAAAGAATACCGCGGCTGGTGCACTTCAAAACAAGCGGCGGTGTACGGTTGTTTTGAGTACTTCAAAATACCCTGGCGTCTATATAAGGAACAGCTCTCTAATAAGAAATATAAAATATACAAAGAGCTAAGCCGAGGTCGCTTTCCGAACAATAGTAGCTAGCTTAAAAATTGCGACGACACCGCCACGATGGTTGATGTGATGGGCAAGTGTGGTAATCTCTTCAAGTACTGGGTTTTATTAATCCCTCTGGTATGAACACCTGTCTATATGCCCCATAGCTTCTCTATACGACAGTCTTTGGTTGTCCTTGTACCTGGATCGTTTGCTTTTGAGCCGATTGTAAATATATATATTTCAATTTTCAATATCATCCAGCATGTGTGGAGCGTGGCCTTGAAAAATTTCCGTTAGATGAGTGAAGCACTCAGTGTCCTGCCTTACTACTTGCAGCTGCAGATCTAACGTTGTGATACCACTAGATTAGTGGAAACAGCATGACAACATTCCCTTCACGTCCTCAAAGGAGGGCCTGCAAGATTGGTTAGACACCTTGTAAATAATTATGGACTTACAGTCCACCTCGGCACATTTTTCACACACACAAAATTATAAAATGACACAGTAGGGGTCCTTTCTACTGTTTTTGTGTCAAAAAACGTCTTTGTGAAATGAAAAATATATTTATGATTGGGTAATCTTTCAAATATTCAAAATTAGATTTTGATATTATATATACATTAACGAGACAACATAATAAATACAAATGATATGCAGAATTGAAGAAAGTGGCATCATTTTTCATCCTACGTATGCTTGACTTCGAGTGGCGTGGCAAGTGATACCTCTAGATGAGTAGAACACTCGAAATATCAACTTAATATCTGCATCTACTATTGAATGTCACGACAAAATCAACCGTTAAATCGATGAGTGGAAACACTTGGTGTGTCACCTTACTACTTCCATCTACAAATCCAAAGTCATGAAAAATGTTACGATTAGATGACTGGTTGGGGGGCAAAATGAAAGGGGGGGGGGGGGGGGGGGGGCAAAACACAAAAAAATCTAATCTAAGCCCTCCCAGAATTTTTTTGTTCATGCATGGACCACTCATGAACCGAGAAGTATATTTACGACTGTGCAATCTTTCAATATCGAAATTAGATTTTGATATCACATACATTAATGAGGCAGGAAAATAAATACAAATCATATGTAGAACTGAAGAAAGTGACATCATTTTTCAAACCTACACATGCTTGACTTAGAGTGTTGCGGCAAATGATAGTTCTAGATGAGTAGAACGATCAAAATCTTGACTTAATACTTGCATATACTATCGAATGTCACGACAAATGTTACCGTTAGATCGATGAGTGGAAACACAGTGTCACCTACTACTTGCATCTACAAATCCAAAGTTATGAAAAATATTGCCAATAGAAGGGTGAAGACACGTGACAACATCCCTTGTCATGTCCTCATGAACCAAAAAATATTTATGATTGCACAATATTGTAAATATTCAAATAAGATTTTTATATCATATACATTAATGAGGCGAGAAGATAAATACTAATGACATGTCGAATTGGAGAAGTGACATCAATTTTCAGCCCGAGTGTCCTGGCAAATGATACCTTTACAACACACGAAATCTTGACTTAATACTTGCATCTACTATCGAATGTCACGAGAAAATTCATTTTTGAAAACCTATGTATGCTTGACTTAGAGTGTTGTGGCAAATGATAGTTCTAGATAAGTAGAAGGCTCAAAACCTTGACTTAATACTTGCATCTACTATTGAATGTCGCGACAAATGTTACCGTTAGATCGATGAGTAAAACACATGGTGTCACTTAGTACTTGCATCTACAAATCCGTAGTTATGAAAAGTGTTGCCATTAGAAGAGTGGAGACATCTGGCAACATCTCTTGTCATGTCGTCGTGAACCAAAAATATTTATGATTGCACAATCTTGTGAATATTCAAATAAGATTTTGATATCATATACATTAATGAGGCGAGAAAGTTGATACAAATGACATGTAGAATTGGAGAAAGTGACATCAATTTTCAACCCGAGTGTTGTGGCCAGTGATAACTTTACAACACACGAAATCTTGACTTAATACTTGCATCTACTATCGAATGTCACGAGAAAAATCATCGTTAGATGAGTGGAAACACTTGGTCTCTGTTTTACTTCTTGCATCAAGAGACCGAAATTCATGAAAAATGTTAGGGGAATTTACTTTTGGGATTTTAGTATGAACCTTGCTTCTAGATATTGTCTATTGGAAACATTATATATTATTAGTATTTAATTTTTCTATATATTATGGGGCATGAGTTCTAGTTTCTCCCTGGTCCCCTAAAATCTCACCACCACATCAACTGCAGGTTCTTCATGGAGCAACCGTCGTCGTGGTAGTTCTTGCCTACATTTTCGCCTCTAGGCATATGAAAGAAGACACTAGTTCCGCCGTGGCGAGCTCCATGTACATGTCGGTAGGGCACATCTCCACCGGCATGCAGGATATCCTGGAAGCCAAGCATTCTGCTTTCGTCGCTGCTGGGACTCTGGAGATTGAGAGCAATCGAACAAATTTACCCTACGTAATTAACCGAGCCTTGTTTGGTTTTGTTTATGTGCACTTTCCTTGTGAAACACAATATATTTTATTTTAAACTTTAAACAATATATATTCTTTATTCTTTAATCACTCTGATATGTTTTGATGTACAACAACAATAAAACTGAGGATTTATAGAAATTTTCTGGAATAGTGAGCATTTATTTATGCATGCAAACCAAATCTTTGGCATATATATTATAAATACTACATCTTTTTTACTCGGAGAAATATTACCCTTTCATACAGATCTGGTAATTAGGTGCACGTCCAAATAAAATGTAAAACATGCACGGCCAAATTATTTAATTGAATCTACTGTACTATACTCTTGATTACTCATGTATTCATTCGCAAAAAAAAATTTACTCATGAATTTTGTTGAGATCTAATTACTCATGTATTCTTCTACGTGTTGACCTGTTAGGTGCGAGAAAAGCTGTTCATGGCCTTCGCCATGCAGCCGCACGTGGCCGAGATGTCATACGCCGGCGTCGACGGCTCCTCCTTCACCTACTACCGCGGCGAGGACGGCCAGCCGAGAACGATGTTCGCCAGCCCCCGCGGCAAGTGGTACACCCAGGCCGCCGATCCAGCGACCGGCCGCCCCGTCGGACGCCGCCCGGCAGAAGTGCCGCGGCCGAGCAACCTGCCCAACGCCGCACGGGCCCTCGCGGACGCCAAGAGCGGCTCGCCCGCGGCCCTCGGGGCTGGGTGGGCCCACCCCAGTGTGCAGATGGTGGTCTTCTCCGCGCCAGTCGGCGACGCCGGCGTGGTCTCCGCCGCCGTCCCCGTCGACGACGTCCTGGCGATCGCTGCCGGCCGGACCGCGGCGGCAGGCTTCCGCGACATGGACGCGTACTACTCGATCACCGACACTAAGCGCGCCGCGTCCATGGGCTATAAACCTCTGGTCGCTGGCTCTGACGACGCGAAGGAGGAGACGGAGGTTTTGTTCTCGGACATCCAGTGCACCGCCTCCGCCGTTGACGCGCCTAAGCTAGAGATCCACGACGTCCGGATCGGGTCCCACCGCCAAGGGGAGTACAAAGTGGCGTGCACGACCTTCGACCTCTCCTCCGGAGTGAACCTGGTACGTGTGCATGCACCATCGCCCGTATATATACACGCACGTACGTACACAACATGTCTAATTGAAGGTAGTAAAATGTGACCTCGAGTGGAAACGAAATCCTGGAAACTTTCCTTAGCTATATATAGAGTTATAGACGTAGGGAAGGTCCCTCTTTCCTCCTTTGCAAACACAACTCTACCAAATTAAGCTTCAAGTAAATAATAATGGGGTAATGGTACGTACCATTAGCATTGATTAATAAGGAGGGCAAGTATATCTGGCAAATCTTGACAACAAATATGCCATTAACTATATATTCAAGGTGCAAGCGTACGTGATGAAAACTAAAAACTTCCATATACACATCACAGATCGATCCCAAGATTAGATCGAGACCTCCATGAAAATCTGTCTGTTCGATCTTCTCTTCCTAGCTAGCACGCACGCGGCACGTCTGAAAAATCCGTACTGCTCGCCGGCGCAACAGCCAGCGTAATACTAACATCTACAGAGAGATATTGATCTTCTTCTTCTTCAGGGACTCCGGCTGGTGTGGCACGAGACGGCCATGTTCCGCGAGAGGATGTGGGTGGCCGTGGTCTGCCTCGTGTGCTCCCTCGCGGCGGTGGCGGCGGTGGCGTGCCTCTTCATGGCGCGGGCGCTGCAGCGGGCGGGCGCACGGGAGGGGGCGCTGCAGGCCGACATCGTGAAGCAGAAGGAGGCGCTCCAGCAGGCGGAGCGCAAGAGCATGAACAAGAGCAACGCCTTCGCGAGCGCCAGCCACGACATCCGCTCCTCGCTCGCCGCCGTCGTCGGACTCATCGAGGTCTGCCGGCCCGAGGCGCTGGCAAACCCCAACCTCACCTACTACCTCGACCAGATGGAAGTCGGCACAAAGAAGCTCTTCGGTCAGTTCCCCGCATCCATATCCCCTAGCTACTACGTACCATGCTTTTACAATGCCATGTATGCTTGGTACTACTACTTTTCTTTTGGATGGTATATATGATCCGTGTACTTGATAATTTAGTTAATGCAGTAATCATATTCCCACAGATTTGCACGTCATATGTAGTAAAGGCTGCACAAATAATATGTTCACAAATTTTTGTGCACCAGTTCTGTTGTACGTTTTTCCAATAAGAAAAATTGTAGTACGAGTTTCTACAGTGTGCAGTTCTGTTCTTTAACGAGTTATTAGTACATTTATTTAGTTTCTATTAAGACATTTATTTATCTCCTACGTACATGCATGCTTTTACATGCCATGTACACTTGGTACTTTTGTTAGATGGTAGTATATATGTGCTCCGTACTTGGTAATTAAATTACCTAATGTAGTAATCATATCCCTACAGATTTGCACTCGTCATATATAGTAAAGGTTGCACAAGGTTCACAAATTAATTTGTGTGCACCAGTTCAGTTGTACTTTCCAATAAGAAAACTTCTAGTAATGTAATCGTGTCCGTACAGATTTGCGTCGTGATATATAGTAAGGTTGCACAATAATGTGTTCCCTCAAAAAAAGGTTGCACAAATAATGTGTTCACAAATTTTTGTCCAATTGTCCAGTTGTACATTTTTTTCAATAAAACAATTGTTTAACGAATTACACTCATTTGGTTTTTTAAAAATATTGAAGTTTAGGATAGTTAAAATAGATGCGAGTCGAGTGGCATGATGTTAGTCACACTATTTGTAACATGCGTGTTTGTACATGCAGATATACTTAACACGATACTAGACATGGGCAAGGTGGAGTCCGGGAAGATGCACTTGGAGGAGGTACAATTCAGCATGGCTGGCGCGCTTGAGGAATCCATGGACATGGCAAATGTGGTCGGCATGTCCAAAGGTGTCGAGGTGGTTTGGGACCCATGTGACTTCTTTGTTCTCCGATGTGATGCCGTCATTGGTGACAGCAAGCGATTCAAACAGATCCTCGACAACCTTCTTGGCAATGCCATCAAGTTCACACAGGATGGTCACGTCGTGCTCCGGGCGTGGGCCAACCGCCCCATTGCTAGGACCTCCATGATCAGCACCCCCTCTAGGTTTGCCCCCCACTGGCGCCCTAGCAGCTTATGTCGGTGGCTCATCGGAGCGAAGGAGGACCCTTCCGAGCAGAATGCTCACCGGTCACTTCGGAATGATCCCAACTCTGTTGAGTTTTACTTCGAGGTGGTTGATACTGGTGTTGGGATACCCAAGGAGAAGAGGGAGTCTGTGTTTGAGAATTACGTTCAAGTGAAGGAAGGGCATGGTGGTACCGGCCTTGGGCTTGGCATCGTCCAATCCTTTGTAAGTTGCCTCCCTCATTATTATTTTTTCATGTTAAAACTACCGCAACTATAACAATATAATATTTCGAATGGCCTATGTGATTAAAAGGATTTTCATAGGAATTTTGGTGGATTGGAATTCCTTGAAAAAAATTATCTTTGTTGTTTTTTGATTCTCATGACTGAATAATAGCATCTACACTATTTTCATCAAAATTTTATATCCACTGAAATCTCTTGGAAATAATCCTTTATTTTTTTCAAATGAAAGTCCCATAGGATTCAAATGGGCCTGAAGTTCTAAAAAAATTTAATCTTTGTGTTCCTAAAGACCTGCTAATCGTAGAGGTCCTAGCTTAATTTTACACTTTTGCTACTCATAAAATTTGTGCAAATTTAGTGACCATGATAGTGTATTTCCTCCTTTTAGTTACTTTGTGAATTCGGATGACTACATATATTGATCCAAAGGCTAAATTTCTTTGTACTAGATTTAAAAACTCGAACAACTAGTGTTAATTCGCACAAGCTACACAAGTATTAGTTGCTAATGCTATACTTACAATGCTGTTACTTTTGACATAAAAAATTGTGATTATTTCTTTCATAGGTTCGTTTGATGGGTGGAGAGATCAGCATAAAGGACAAAGAGCCAGGAGAAGAGGGAACGTGCTTCGGCTTCAACGTCTTGCTCAAGACCAGCGAGAGCCTAGAAGCTGAAGAGGACACCGAGAGGACGGGGCCGTCGCTGTTCAGGGAGCCCGGCTGCTTCAAGGGCGCGCACTGCGTCCTCCTTGTCCACGGCGACGAGACCCGGCGGATCCTGCAGACATGGATGGAGGTCGTCGGGATGAAGGTCTGGCCCGTCCAGCGCGCCGAGCTCCTCGGCCCGACCATAGAGAAGGCACGCGCCGCCGCGGGCGCCTCTCCGTCCAGGCCGGCTTCGATCTCCTCGTCGCAGGGCGGCAGCGGCGGCGACTTGGACGGTGCCTCTGACCGGTGCTTCAGCTCCAAGGAGATGGTCAGCCAGGTCCTGCGGAACGGCAGCGGCAACCACGTAGGGCACCTCCACCCTTTTGGCCTCCTCGTCGTCGTTGACCTCTCCGTTGGTAGCATCAACGAGATCATCCGGGAGGCTGCACGCCTGGCAAAGATCAAGCACCAGGTGCCGTGCAAGGTGGCGTGCATCACCGACCTCAAGACCTCCTCCGAGGATCTGAGGAGGTTCAAGGAGGCGACGAGCTGCGACCTCGACCTGCGCAAGCCGATCCACGGCTCTAGGCTGTGGAAGCTCCTTCAGGCCATGAAAGACCTCCAGGCATCCCCGTTTCAGCAGCAGCATCCGTATCAGGTTGGGATCACCATCACTGAGCTGCCGGAGACGGGTCAGACCACTACTGCGGCCTCGTCTGAAATCACGTGCGCGGCGGCAGCGACCCAGGAGCAGCCCAGGCTTGGAGAAGACAAGCCACTGGAAGGGATGCGCGTCCTGCTGGTAGAGGACACCATGGTGCTGCAGACTATCCAAAAAAAGATGCTGAGCACTCTGGGAGCAGCTGTGGAGATAGCAGGGGATGGAACCCAGGCTCTGGCCATGTTCACCAAAGCTCTTGAGACTGCAGCTGCAAGTGCTGGTGCTACTTCAGAGGGGGGTCAGGCAGATGCAGTGGCCTTGCCCTATGATGTGATCTTCATGGACTGCCAGGTAAATTTGTCATTTATTATTCAACAACCTTTTGCTTCCGGTGATGGTTTTGACATTGCTCGATCTTGTTTGTTTCCAGATGCCGGTGATGAACGGCTACGAAGCGACGAAGCGCATACGCGAGGAGGAAAGCCGCCACATGATCCACACCCCTATCATCGCGCTGACCGCGCATTCAGAAGAGGAGGAACTGCAGAAGACCATCCAAGCAGGGATGGATCTCCACCTGACTAAGCCAATACAGAAGAAGAAAATCGTGGAGGCTATTCATCAGGTCTGCAAGAAAGATAAGAACTAATCGATGATGTTCCTAGGTGGTTGTTGGTACTAATCGATGATGTTCCTAGGTGGTTGTTGAATGGGGAGCTTTTCTGTTCATCCATGTAACACATGTCATATTGTTTTAGGTGGAATCTATTTAGATGGTAGTTTTTCCTCTAGATGGCATATGTAACACCTGGCAAATTTTATAGAGGTATATGTACCTCTCATCCCACAACTAGTCTATGATGTGCATTTTATTCCCATAACTTGCATTAGGGGAACCCGCTATGGCGCCATCCCACAAGTTGTATTAGAGGTGCATTTTAGTCCATAGTGAATCGTGTGAGGACATGTGTGGCCACGCTGGCACCCGTGAGCTATGTAGGTGAACTGTTATTTTGCAGAAACACCCCGGCAAACTTATTTCCTTTGTCCACCCCCTCCTTTACCCTAGGACCTCGCCGCCTCCGCGACCAAATCCCCCATTTTTGCACGCCTTCCTTAACTCGCGGCTACACTGGCGAATTCATCGGAGATCAAGGATGGAGGAGCACGCATCGTCGGAGGGCTCCCTAGAGTGTATTGGCCGCTCCCCGACACCTGCTCGTGGACGGGTGCGGTGGATAGGAAGGCCTGGCCCCCCTGCACATTCTCGCAGCGCAGGCCAACAGGTGCCAGCGTCAGTGGAGGTGGAGGCGGTGGTTCAGGAGACGGAAGTGAAGGCAGGAGAAGCTATACGCAAGTTCATAGTCCTCTACACCGTCCTCCCATCGGAGGAGGAGAGGGCCGCCATGGCGGAGCCCATTGGCTGGAGGCCACCGATTCCTCTCAACATCAGCTTGGAGACACAGGTGCGTATGCTGCAGGCGTGGGTCGACGCATTGCCGCAGCCGTCCCCACCGCCACCCTTCCCACCACCGGCGTGATGCCCACTGGTGGTGGCGGGAGCGTCTGGAAGGAGGGAGATGGCTGGGCGACGCTCACCGATGAGTACTTCTGGAAGGAGCGAGATGGTTGGATAAAGGAAACACCAAGTAGGGAGATTGTTGCTTCGAAGGTAGCTGTCTACGTTTCTCTATTCAATTGCATACTTTGCTCTGTTGTTTAGTTGTTGCTCTGTTGTTTAGTTAAATTGAATTTTTCTTTCCCATTTGATTTAGGTAGGCGTCTCAGGAGGAAGAACTAGAGTGAAGACAGAAGAGCCGATTAGTGCTGACGGGGAGGTTCTCCTGATGAAGATCTGTGAACTAGATGTTCATCTACAGTTACCGAAGACAAAGAAAAGAGAAATGAAGAAACAACATATGGATGAGCTGAGAAGGAGAGATAAGAAGGAAATCACCAGATATATTGGATTAGCACTATATGTGGTGATCTATCCATCTGTAGCTTTGTTCACTAGAGGTTTTATGTCGGCTTGTCTATGTTTGGATCTTGTTAGTCTAGCACTACTGGATGTGTTGTTGCTTGTCTATGTAGCTAGTTGTCTATGTTTGGATCATGTTAGTCTAGCAGTACTAGATGTAATCTTGTGCACTGTTTGCTAGTCGAATAAAGCATTCCAGTTTCATGAAATATATTTTGAAGTTTGGCAACCATTTGTACTGTATGTTACATTATAGCATATGTTGGACAAATGAGAAGTAAAAGGAGCATTATTTAGTGAAAAATTGGCATAGTATCCAAACAAATCTCATAGTATTAAAACTGTACAAATGAGAATGTAAACTCCTAGGACAAATCTCAATGTTCATAGGTCAACATGCTGATCCACATAAATTTAACTAAATCTCATAGGAAAATTATCTAAATATCATCAACTACTGGTGCATTCTGGCTCACAATAACCTCCTGGACATCCACACCAGCATTAAGATCTAGAATTTCTGTTCTTCTTGTAATATCTCCAAATAGAAGACAATGAGCACTGCCAGGTCTGGTTGCATAACCTCTCTTTGCAGCTCTAGCTCTTTCAATTGTTTCTTCTTCTTGACCTTGGTCATTTGCACTTGATATTTTTCTGTTGCTGCTACTACCTCCTCTGTTGATGCTGCTACCTCTGTTGCTGCTACTCCCTCCTCTGGTGCTTCTTCTGTTTGTGCTGCTACCTCTGTTGCTGGTGCTTCCTCTGTTGCTTGTGGTACCTTGGGATTTTGCTGGTTTCCTTGTAGCAGTACTCCTTCCTCTCCCCTTTCCTCTCAAATTCCCTCTGGTTGATGCAGTGGTAACTCTGGCTCTTGTTTCAGGAATACGGTCTCTAGCTATAGCAATGAAGGCATTTTCTGGTAGAGGACCAAGAACTCTACCAACAGGTACATTCTCCCTCTCCTGACAGATACTTTGTATTCATTTTCAGATGTGTGAATAAATGTACAAATAACTAAATCAATTCTCTGGTATAATACACCGTGTCCCATCCTATATACCATGGTATCAACTTGATGCATTGGATCCATGGTAGGGTCTTGAATTTGTGGAACTACATGCTACACATGAAGATATGGAACTAATTAAGTAGTTGAATTATTTAAGAAATTTAACTAATAAAGCAAATGAACCAATCAAGCTATGGTACCTCCAGAATATATGGAATGTCTTCTTCTTGATCCCCATGAATGTCTCTTTGGTGTTTTAGTTCAGTTTCAACAAATTTTTGGTGGCCCCTTTTATTGTGGTCAGCTTTCCCACAGGTAGAACAGTGCATAGTAACTCTAGATTTGGTGAATATTTTCACTCCCTTCTTATCCTTCTCCTCATGTGGATTTTTATTTTCTTTTTTGGCCTACCCATAAGAGTGGAGGATGGATGATAACTCCATTCATTTTATCCTAGAAAACTCTGCCTCTTTGTAGCACCCCAGGTAAAACCACTACTAGAAAATCGCTTGTTGTTTTATGTTCGTGCATCATCATTACATCAGCATGCATCTGTTTGCCTAAAACTATTTTCTAAAAGCCTATTTTGTTTTCTAGATATTCTCCTCTTTGTTCAAATCCAAACCCTGGATCTGTCCGGATCTTTTGTTTGTCTAAAACCCTTTTACAAATGTTTTGTTTTAAAACAAAGAAAAATAATAATAATAAAAATATATAATAAATCTATTTTGTTCCAGGGGAGGCCGCCACCAGCCAGGCACAAAAGGCCCAGCTGGCAGCAGCCTACTACCCCAAATAAATATCTAAACCTAACCCTAGCCTTGCCCTACCCCAAACCCTAATCCCCAGAAATCCTCCACCCCGCCGCCGCACAGCCATAATCAAACTCCACCCTGCACACTCCCTCTACCCCGTCGCCAGAACCCACCCCACCCCGATCAACACCACGCGACACACCCAGCACACACACGCGCCCCCGCATCACCCAACCCGCATGCTGCTGCCTGGCCCCATCCCGTGGGTCCCACCTTGCCCACGAACTCCCCTCCCCCGACCTGTGGCCGCTCCCTCCTCCTTCACCGCCGCCGCCTGGCCTCGAGCCACCCTACGCCTCGCCAGCGAGCCCCGCGGACGCTCCCTCCTCCTCGGGCCGACCCCGCTTCTGATCCCTCTCGATCCGAGCTCCGGCGGCCGCCTCGCGAGCTTCCACCCCACCGTCGAGCCGAGCTCCCCGGCACCGCCCCAGGATGCCCGTCTGCCACCTCGACCTCCTGGCCGCCTCCGCCGCGGACGCTAGTGCCTCCCCGCGAACCTCTCTCTCGCCGGCGTCATGCCTCCCCGTGTCTGCCGCCGGGCTCCTCCTCCCCATCGCCACCTCGGCCTCCGCCAGCCCCACCTCTGTCCCGTGCGCCTCCTCACGAGTGTTTCGTCCGCTGCGCCAGGGAGCCTCCCGCCGTTCCCGCTCTGCCTCCCCGAGATCCCTCGCCGGCCTGAGCGCCTCCGCCCTTTGGCTTTCGCCGCCACCGCAGTATGCAAGGCACCGACGCTAGCGTCGTCTCTACGGGTTCTCTGGTCTCCTAGGACATCTGAGTTGATACTCACATGGCCTCGTATCCTTTGGGCTGCATGCCGCTAGCCGTGCTCTGCTAGTTTCCATCTCGCTTTGGTCGTCGGGAGGCTTCCTCTGTTTGATCCTTGCAATGTATGGTTGCTCTTTGGCAGTGCAGTGCCCGTCTGTAGCATGTTCGACACAAGTTTTGCATCGCCGAGACCTTCCATAGACCCAAGTACCACCAAGACGCTCGCGACCACCTAACAGGACCGCATCGTCAAGTTCGCAGTTAGAGGCCGCTTGAACCCGAGGATCTCGACAAGACCTTCCTCCCGTCAAGACCGGAGACCATGTGATGGATCGAAAAGTTCCCCGAAGACTGAACCCTCGGCATGTCAAGATCGCCTTCCTGGATGCCATGACCTTCGTCATGGATTTGAAGCCCTATCCGAACCGAACCCCTTCGAACCCCCAAGATCGTCGAGACCCCTATGTGTGACCTTCTTCCCAAGACCCTATTTTTATAAATGAAATATATATCTGTTGCATCTAAAATGTTCATGCTTGCACACATATCTTATGGTTTGGGGGCCTTATGCCGATTCACTTCATAATTAAATATGGAGGCCATAGGTTGGCGAATCTAGTCTAATATTGACTCCATTTAAATTTGTGTAGCGAATCGATGATATATTTTGCCATGTTAAGATAATATTTAAATTGCGGGTATCTAGAACAACTATAACCACATACTTAATTGTCGGGACCCCGGTTCCGCTTAATATTGCCTAATTGCATCGCATCTTTGCCATGCCATACATCATACAAGCATCATGCTCGATCTTTTGCCCTAGTATTAAATGGTGCATCCGGTGTTTCTTTTAGCGCTTTGCTTCTTCACGGATTAGGCCGGTGATTTGATGCGAGTGTCGACCCGATCTTCGGATGAAACTTTGGCAATGTTTTTCAGGCGAGCACTCTCCCCCTTTCTACCTATCTTACTTTTATAGTCTTTATTCCCTCCTGTTGATCTATTGCTATCTGTGTTGCGATGCTCTAGCTTTCGTACCTGTGATATCCCTTGCAGCCTTATATTGCCTTGGACACATTATTACCTGTTGTTTGGTAGATAGTTGGACTTGCGTGTCGTAGTTGCTTGCTCAAGTGTTGTTGCGTCTCGTCAAGTACCACCGTTGTTGGAAGACTGCCATATGCTTTATGTTGGAGATGATCATGGATTTAATTATAGTTTAATAACTAAAACTGAGGTAGGTAAATAATGCAGAGGCACAGGTGGGCAATAGATGTTATTTGGTTTTTAACCGTCCAGTTGTGTCCCGTAGGACCCCGAGTACTTGATACCTATTCTTTAAATATTTGCACTATCCGCATGTGGGACCATGAATCCTCCTAGCCAGAGCTTGAGTCATATTTATTTCTTGGGGCCACAAAGTAGTTTGGGGCTTTATTACTATCCTGTACTTATGCCATGCTTTACTGCTTTATTTACTATTGCACGTGGAGTGCCTGTACTGTTTAGGTAAGTGGAGTGTTTTCGCGGTATCGACAAGCCCAGTCACACTTTCGGGTTCCCAGTCGTTTACAGCCATTGACGCAAACCTCTGGGTCCGTTCCGGAGCCGGCCAACTTCGTCGCGGGTAGCTTGGTGGGGTGGCCCCCTGAAATTTATATGAATCTTTCAATTGCTCTGTCGTGATGCCTCGTTGGGTTTTATTTGTTTTTTCCCGAGGTTGATCGTGCGTGTGTTGCTATTTGTGCCCCCCTGCAGGGTAAAACTTTCTGAAAGCCGTGTCCGCGGTTATGGACGATTTGGATCACAGTATCTCGATCATAGACAACTATAACTAAAGTAGTGCTATAAATTTGACTTTATAATGACTAGTAATTAGCTCCACTATAATGGAATGGCTAAATAAAAGTGCCAACAATTGCTGGTTTGTGTTGTCACCTGTTACCATTGTATCTGACTAGTAAGTATGACAACTACAACGGAATGGCTAAATAAAAGCACCAACAACTGCTGGGTTTTGGGATGCCTCATGTTAAATGTATCTGACTAGTAAGTACTACAACTACAACAGAATGGTTAACTAAAACTGCCCACTGCTTATTGTATTAGGATGACTCATGCTATCTATATTTGACTAGTAATTGCCGCAACTATAACGGAATGAATAAAACTGCCAACTGTGTGAGTTCCTCGGTTGACTTCCTTGTTTGGTCTCGAGGGGGAAATACCAAGATGGGTATGCTTGGTGATAGTTTCAGGTTGGATCCGAATAGGTCTTTCTTATCCCTATCTGATAGCCGTCAGTTGTATTGAGTCTCTATAGGTTGTCTAGTGCATGCTGCGCTGCCGCTTCAGTCCACCATACCTATGTAGGCGAGGACCGCCGAATTCTAGTCTCGCCGTGTACTGGCCTCAGTACTGACCGCTCTCTTTTTTCCTTTGCCCTTTGTCGGCACCCCTTTTGTTTAAGCAGGTTTTGATGTCGACGTCGTTAGCAGGGTTACCCTTCCGGCTTGGCCTGGGCATGGTTATGTACGCCATTGGTTATTCTTCAGGGCTCTTAGCTCAATTTGCATCTTGTCCGTACTCGGACGCTGTATCGTTTTCAAGGTGATTTGGATCTTTGTACTGTATATCTGTATTTTTTACTCTTTGAGTCATTGTTGTATATATCTATTCTGTGGGTTCCATCGTGGACTATTGTGTAATGATATTACTTCGTTTTCCACCCGCACGCAAGTGCCTGGTGGGCACCTTTGAATCGTTTCTATACGGGTTTGGCGGGAATCGCTGAAACTTGCATAGGGTCGATTCTGAGGGTGTTACAGAGTGGTATCAGAGCTCAGCAGTTACGATACCCCACTGGTCCAGCCTGTAGGATAACCAAGCTAACGGCATTGTAGAGTGTCAAAACTATTTTGGAAAATTCGGTTGGATAGATCTAATTAGGTCTGCTTTTACTCCTTACCCCCTCAGCTATTCTCCTCTTACCTCGACGTGTGTTGAATCTGCTCTCTTATCTTTTCTTCGAGTTCAGGAATTATCGTGGTTGGGTTTCCGTCGTACCTTTAGGGTTTTGCTTCCATCATCTTGTAACGATGCTTCGACATTCGGTCTTCATGTTATCTGATGGATCTTTCATCTGTTTTATCTAAAAAAAATCTTTGTATCTTTCGGTGTTTTTCAACGCGACGACCTCATCTACATCAGATCAGATGAAGAGCCTACTTTAGTCTTTTGTTTCTGAATCTCGATTGGCAAGATCTTCAGTCTAAATTCTGTGAGTTGGTTGCATAATCCTCCTATTTATGTGCAGAGTAATGCTTTGAGTGTGGGATGGAGTCGCGACCATACCACTACTCTTATCATTCGCTTCTGTATATCGAATGGTGGATCGATGCAATTCTTACTTCTTCCATGGAAGTTAGAGGTGGCCTTACCTTTAACTCCTCTATTGTTTGTCTGGAGTGCTCCCTCAACGAACGTGAGCAACGACCTTGTTGCTGATGTCGCGGATCTCAAGATGGAGAAAGAACCCTTGATATTGGTGTCGCGAGGATCTACATGAAGCGAGAAGATTTAAACCGTCGGCCTTCTTCCCCATATGATGAGGCGGATCTCGAGGGCGAGATCCATTGTTAGTGGTGTCGAATTGTAGCACCCCGGGTAAAACCACTACTAGAAAATCGCTTGTTGTTTTATGTTCGTGCATCATCATTACATCAGCATGCATCTATTTGCCTAAAACTATTTTCTAAAAGCCTATTTTGTTTTCTAGATATTCTCCTCTTTGTTCAAATCCAAACCCTGGATCTGTCCGGATCTTTTGTTTGTCTAAAACCCTTTTACAAATGTTTTGTTTTAAAACAAAGAAAAATAATAATAAAAAAATATAATAAATCTATTTTGTTCCGGGGGAGGACGCCACCGGCCAGGCCCAAAAGGCCCAGCTGGCAGCAGCCTACTACCCCAAATAAATATCTAAACCTAACCCTAGCCTTGCCCTACCCCAAACCCTAATCCCCAGAAATCCTCCACCCCGCCGCCGCACAGCCATAATCAAACTCCACCCTGCACACTCCCTCTATCCCGCCGCCAGAACCCACCCCACCCCGATCAACACCACGCGACACACCCAGCACACACACGCGCCCCCGCATCACCCAACCCGCATGCTACTGCCTGGCCCCATCCCGTGGGTCCCACCTTGCCCACCAACTCCCGTCCCCCGACCTGTGGCCGCTCCCTCCTCCTTCACCCGCCGCCGCCGCCTGGCCTCGAGCCATCCTCCGCCTCGCCAGCGATCCCCGCGGACGCTCCCTCCTCCTTGGGCCGACCCCGCTTTTGATCCCTCTCGATCCGAGCTCCGGAGACCGCCTCGCGAGCTTCCACCCCACCGTCGAGTCGAGCTCCCCGGCACCGCCCCAGGACGCCCGTCTGCCCTGCGTCGTCGTCTGCCACCTCGACCTCCTGGCCGCCTCCGCCGCGGACGCTAGTGCCTCCCCGTGAACCTCTCTCTTGCCGGCGCCATGCCTCCCCGTGTATGCCGCCGGGATCCTCCTCGCCATCGCCACCTCGGCCTCCGTCGGCCCCACCTCTGTCCCGCGCGCCTCCTCGCGAGTGTTTCGTCCGCTGCGCCAGGGAGCCGCCCGCCGTTCCCGCTCTGCCTCCCCGAGCTCCCTCGCCGGCCTGAGCGCCTCCGCCCTCTGGCTTCCGCCACCACCGCAGTATGCAAGGCACCGACACCAGCGTCGTCTCTACGGGTTCTCTGGTCTCCTAGGATATCTGAGTTGATACTCACATGGCCTCGTATCCTTTGGGCTGCATGCCGCTAGCCGTGCTCTGCTAGTTTCCATCTCGCTTTGGTCGTCGGGAGGCTTCCTCCGTTTGATCCTTGCAATGTATGGTTGCTCTTTGGCAGTGCAGTGCTCGCCTGTAGCATGTTCGACACAAGTTTTGCATCTTCGAGACCTTCCATAGACCCAAGTACCACCAAGACGCTCGCGACCACCTAACAGGACCGCATCGTCAAGTTCGCAGTTAGAGGCCGCTTGAACCCGAGGATCTCGACAAGACCTTCCTCCCGTCAAGACCGGAGACCATGTGATGGATCGAAAAGTTCCCTGAAGACTGAACCCTCGGCATGTCAAGATCGCCTTCCCGGATGCCATGACCTTCGTCATGGATTCGAAGCCCTATCCGAACCGAACCCCTTCGAACCCCCAAGATCGTCGAGACCCCTATTTGTGACCCTCTTCCCAAGACCCTATTTTTATAAATGAAATATATATCTGTTGCATCTAAAATGTTCATGCTTGCACACATATCTTATGGTTTGGGGGCCTTATGCCGATTCACTTCATAATTAAATATGGAGGCCATAGGTTGGCGAATCTAGTCTAATATTGACTCCATTTAAATTTGTGTAGCGAATCGATGATATATTTTGCCATGTTAAGACAACGTTTAAATTGCGGGTATCTAGGACAACTATAACCACATACTTAATTGTCGGGACCCCGGTTCCGCTTAATATTGCCTAATTGCATCGCATCTTTGCCATGCCATACATCATACATGCATCATGCTCGATATTTTGCCGTAGTATTAAATGGTGCATCCGGTGTGTCTTTTAGCACTTTGCTTCTTCACGGATTAGGCCGATGAGTTGATGCGAGTGTCGACCCGATCTCCGGATGAAACTTCGGCAATGTTTTTCAGGCGAGCACTCTCCCCCTTTCTACCTATCTTACTTTTATAGCCTTTATTCCCTCCTGTTGATCTATTGCTATCTGTGCTGCGATGCTCTAGTTTTCGTACCCGTGATATCCGTTGTAGCCTATATTGCCTTGGACACATTCTATTACCTGTTGTTTGGTAGATAGTTGGACTTGCGTGTCGTAGTTGCTTGCTCAAGTGCTGTTGCGTCTCGTTAAGTACCACCGTTGTTGGAAGACTGCCATATGCTTTATGTTGGAGATGATCATGGCTTTAATTACAGTTTAATAACTAAAATTGAGGTAGGTAAATAATGTAGAGGCACAGGTGGGCAATAGATGTTATTTGGTTTTTAACCGTCCACTTGTGTCCCGTAGGACCCCGAGTACTTGATACCTGTTCTTTGAATATTCGCACTATCCGCATGTGGGACCATGAATCCCCCTAGCCAGAGCTTGAGTCATATTTTTTTCTTGGGGCCACAAAGTAGTTTGGGGCTTTATTACTATCATGTACTTATGCCATGCTTTACTACTTTATTTACTATTGCACGTGGAGTGCCTGTACTGTTTAGGTAAGCGGAGTGTTTTCGCGGTATCGACAAGCCCAGTCACACTTTTGGGTTCCCAGTCGTTTACAGCCATTGACGCAAACCTCTGGGTCCGTTCCGGAGCCGGCCAACTTCATCGCGGGTAGCTTGGTGGGGTGGCCCCCTGAAATTTATATGAATCTTGCAATTGCTCTGTCGTGATGCCTCATTGGGTTTTATTTGGTTTTTCCCGAGGTTGATCGTGCGTGTGTTGCTATTTGTGCCCCCTGCAGGGTATGACTTTCTGAAAGCCGTGTCCACGGTTATGGACGACTTGGAGCACAGTATCTCGATCATAGACAACTATAACTAAAGTAGTGCTATAAATTTGACTTTATAATGACTAGTAATTAGCTCCACTATAATGGAATGGCTAAATAAAAGTGCCAACAATTGCTGGTTTGTGTTGTCACCTGTTACCATTGTATCTGACTAGTAAGTATGGCAACTACAACGGAATGGATAAATAAAAGCACCAACAACTGCTGGGTTTTGGGATGCCTCATGTTATATGTATCTGACTAGTAAGTACTACAACTACAACAGAATGGTTAACTAAAAATACCCACTGCTTATTGTATTAGGATGACTCATGCTATCTATATTTGACTAGTAATTGCCGCAACTATAACGGAATGAATAAAACTGCCAACTGTGTGAGTTCCTCGGTTGACTTCCTTGTTTGGTCTCGAGGGGGAAATACCAAGATGGGTATGCTTGGTGATAGTTTCAGGTTGGATCCGAATAGGTCTTTCTTATCCCTATCTGATAGCCGTCAGTTGTATTGAGTCTCTATAGGTTGTCTAGTGCATGCTGCGCTGCCGCTTCAGTCCACCATACCTATGTAGGCGAGGACCGCCGAATTCTAGTCTCGCCGTGTACTGGCCTCAGTACTGACCGCTCTCTTTTTTCCTTTGCCCTTTGTCGGCACCCCTTTTGTTTAAGCAGGTTTTGATGTCGACGTCGTTAGCAGGGTTACCCTTCCGGCTTGGCCTGGGCATGGTTATGTACGCCATTGGTTATTCTTCAGGGCTCTTAGCTCAATTTGCATCTTGTCCGTACTCGGACGCTGTATCGTTTTCAAGGTGATTTGGATCTTTGTACTGTATATCTGTATTTTTGACTCTTTGAGTCATTGTTGTATATATCTATTCTGTGGGTTCCATCGTGGACTATTGTGTAATGATATTACTTCGTTTTCCACCCACACGCAAGTGCCTGGTGGGCACCTTTGAATCATTTCTATGCGGGTTTGGCGGGAATCGCTGAAACTTGCATAGGGTCGATTCTGAGGGTGTTACACTCTTAGTGGAACGAATGTATCTGTGCATATGCCTTCCTATATGTATCAACAATATAGCAACTACGTACAAGATTTTCTCGGTTGATTTTGTCATGCCTGCAGCATGCTATGGCATGATGACAGGAAATGCCAGATAATTGCCATCTCTTGCAATCACAGGTCCTAGTGTTAAAATCCACAAAATATGTCCTCTCCATCTCAAGTGAGCTAACTGACTACTGATAGTTGGTAGCAGGTTGAACGGTGCACTGTTTGCTCCACTCAATAAATTTATCAAGTTTCTTCTTTATTTTTGAACATATATTTCCTGTAAATGTGTCAGAATCTTTCAGCTTATCTACACCCCTCTTTAGAATCTTGTAGAACATTGTCTCCAACATGGACAAGAAAGGAAGTTCTCTAGCATCTAAAATGTAGGTGTTGAAAAAACATTGCATCAAAAATAAAAGAAGAGCATTGAGAAGAAACAGATATCTATACAAGAAGTAGAGCAATGACTGTTGGAGATATGCCCTAGAGGCAATAATAAATATAGTTATTATTATATCTTAGTGTTTATGATAAATGTTTACATTCATGCTATAACAGTATTAACAAGGAAACATTAATACTTGTGTGATTTGTAAACTAAATTAGAGTCCCTAGTAAAGCCTCTTTATAATACTAGCTTGTTGGTTAATAAATGATTGTGGTTTCCCTATCATGAACATTGAGATGTTATTAACAACATGATCATATCGTTAGGAGAATGGTATGATGGACATACTCCTATAGATAAGCGTAGCATAAAGATCAAGTCATTTTAATAGTTCAATTGCTATATGCTTTCTGATACATAGTAACATAATTCCTTCGACCATGAGATCATGCATATCACCATCACCGGAAATGCTTTGACGACATCAAACACCACACCGTAACTGGGTGGTTATAAAGGTGGCATTGAGTGTTCGGAAAGTATGGGTTGAGACACATGGATCAAGAGTGGGATTTGTCCATCCATATGACAGATAGATATATTCTGGGGCCTCTCGGTGGAATGTCATCCAATTGGCTTGCAAGCATGTGACTGGCTCACAAGGGATCACATATCACGGGAACGAGAAAAGATTACTTATCAGTAACGAGGTTGAACTAGGTATGCAGAGATACCGACGATCAAAACCTCGGATAAGTAAACTATCGTGAGACAAAAGGAAATTGGTATCGTATGTAAGTGGTTCATTCGATCACAAAGTTATCGTAGAAATATGTGGGAGCCATATTAATTTCCAGATTCCTCTATTGGTTATTGTTCGGAGAAGTGTCTCGATCATGTCCGCATAAACCACGAACCGTAGGGAGACACACTTAAGGATTCGATGTTGTTGAGTAGTTATGGAATGGTGAGTAAGAGACCAAATGTTGTTCGGAGTCTCGGATGGGATCCGGGATATCACGAGGAGATCTGGAATAGTCCGGAGAATAAGATTCATATAAGGAAAGTCCTGTTTTGGGGTTGGAGAATGGTTCCGGTGTTTTCATCGAGAATGTTCTAGAAGGTTCCGGAAGGTCCGACACTCCGGAGGGTAAGGGTACATGAATGTGTCATAACAAGTTGGAATGGTTGCATCATGTACTAGGTGTCATCGCTGAGCAAAATAAAGGGATAAATCAAATCCTAGTTTGAAAAGTCAAACGCCAATTTGAAAAGTCAAACGACAAGTTTGCTTGGTGGAGGGAGAGTAGGAAACCTACTTGGGGAGGAGTTCCTCTCCCTCCACCACCGGCCTTGGAGGCCGAGTTGGGGAGGACTCCCTCCCCCTTGGCCGCGCCCTCCCACCTATAAAAGGAGGGGCAGGGCTGCCCCTCTATAGACACGCCTCCACCACCCAAAACCCTATCCCTAGCCGCCGGCCCTCCTGCAGCAGCTGCCGCCTCCCTAGGGCAAACCCTAGCCGCCGACTTGGGGCTTTCCCCAAGCCCTAGCCGCCGGCCTAGCCCTCTCTCCTTGGTGCTTCTAAACCCTAGATCGCCAAGGTCTCTCTCATAGTCCACCATACTCGCTCCGGCTTATGGCGAAGCCCTGCGAGTGACATGGTTATACCCTACGGGTACATGACTTCAGCATACCTGGTCCAGCCCAAGGAAGGCCCACAACAGACATACGCTGGCCCATGAAGATTTTCGGGTGGCCAAGGCCCATGACGCCTTCGGATCCTTGGAGAGCAAGACTAGCCTAGATAGGAAATTTAAAGGGGTAAAACCCTAAAACTTGTAACCGACTAGGACTATGCCCGGGACCTGCCTAAGTCTATATAAAGTCCAGGAGGGCACGTCCTAGATCTCTCGACTCATACTCTCGCATACGCACCTCACGCCAGATCGAATCTGCGCACCCTGTAACTTTCGGTTCCGCCATAATCAAGAGCAAACAAGCAGGAGTAGGATTTTTCCTCCGGGGGCCTGAACCTGGGTAAATCTCGTGTCCCCTGGTTGCTTGTCTGTTAACCGTTCCACGATCTCCAGCATCCCCATCTTCTCCAAAACCCAAGTCCATAACAATGGGCATTGACGAGATTAAACCTCGTCAATTGGCGCCATCTGTGGGAATCGGGGCTGCTGATTGTGCGATCGTGACGGTCCCGACCCGATCGATCTACAACTCCGCGGCGACGAAGAACCACCTCCTCTTCGGCGCTTTCGACTTCACCGCCCACTCGCCGGCCACCATGAAGGATTTCGAGCCCGTAGGCGACGGACTCGAAATTTTGTTCGGGAGTTTCTGCTTCTAGGTGGGACAAACTGGCACCCTCCGCCTCCCTGAGCGGGTGCCTGTGCCATCAATCAGGCCCGCCTCATGGGCTCTACACCCCGTGCTGCCCACATCACCATCGACAGATGAGTTCTACGACAGCAGCAGCTGCAACTCCGATCTGTGCTATCCACCTTCGGATGAAGGGACCTACGGTTCCGGATCCGAAAGCTGCGGCAACAGCGGACCGATCTACGAGCGCTACCAGTGCGCCGCGGTCATCCAGGAGCAGAAAACGCCTAACCCGCCGCCCAACACGAACCCCAACCCGCGGGACAGAAATGGCGGAAACGGCGGGAACAGAAGAAGCCAGTCCCCCCACCCGAAGGGGAAAACAACGGCCACATCATCTAACTTAGCAAAGAAGGATGGGTCCAGGCACGCCGTGCCGTCGCAGGCGACATAGTCCTACATGTGGACTCCCCACGTGACCTACTAATGGCATACCACTACCTCCTCATTGAGGAGCACAAGAAGCAAGTCAAGATGCAGGAGACACTCGACAAACGCAAGCAAGCAGCCTCTGAGTCCAGCGCGCGACGAGCTGCGCTCTCCGCCATGGCACCCAGCTCTAGCACGAACGGAAACCAGGGAAACAAGAACCGCTCGCGGGTAGAGAACATGGATCCCAAGGAGCGCCGCGATGTGACCCGAACTCTCCACACATCGTTCATGGATATGGATGCCGACGGCAACATCATCCCGAAGACACCGCAAGCTGCGATCATGGCAGCCACTGCGTATCTCGTGGCCCACCAACCTCCGGAAGGGGACCCGAAAAGAGCCATGCATAAGTCCGTACTCACCGGACTCGGACTCGTCGGAGCTGCGCTCCACGAAGACGCTCCTGCGGAGCCGAAGAAGAAAGCTCCGGCCAGGCGCGACCGGAGCCCCACCCCTTCATCCGAAGAGGAAGAGGAGCACGAACTTCCTCGAAGGAAGAAGAGCTCGCATCGCCATAAACGCGACTACGACGCCAGAGACGCGCTTACACAGCGCAAAATCGACAAAGCACGAGCCAAACGCGCATGCTCATCCGAGTCCGATATGGATGAAGATGAAGGAGAACTCTGCGGAGCGCGATGCTTCAGCAGATCTGTTCGGCGAACACAGATGCCACGCAATTTCAAGCTTCCTTCGGATACTCCGAAGTTCAACGGCACGCAAGATCCAAAATCTTGGCTCAGCGACCATCTGTCATCCGTCAAGCTGCACAACGGTAACAAAGAAACCGCCATGCAATGCCTTCAGCTGCAGCTGACAGGCGCGGCGCGGGTCTGGCTCAGCAGCCTATCATCAGGATCCATCCGAAGTTGGGAGGAGCTAGCTTACAGCTTCATCTGAAATTTCAAGGGCACCACCAAGAGGCCAGCCTCAATCGAAGAGTTGCGAGCCTGCACTCAGAGAACGGGCGAATCTATTCGCTCGTACATATTACGCTGGTCTACCACCAAGAACTCCGCCGCACATATCTCCGAGGAGAGGGCCATCGACGCCTTCAGAGACGGCGTCAAACGCCAAGATTTCAAGGAGGAACTTGGGCGCGTCAAGCCCAAGACACTCGACCACCTCATGGACATCGCCAACAGGTGGGCTGACGGCGAAGATTGCATTCACTGAGCACAATCGGATGAAGAAGACGACTACAGCCGAAGACGGGAACGCCGCAGCAAGAGGAGATCGCGCGTCTACGAGGACCGCGACGGACCTGACATGGTTGCGGCCGGCTACGCCGATCGCCGCAACAGCGGAGGATACCGTGGAGGAAACTTCCGCGACAGTGGACGACCAGCACAGTCGTGGCAACGCCGCGACCGCGACAACGGACCCTCAGCATTCGACAAACTTTTGGGTCCATCCACCATCCACTTCTACATCGACAAACAGGATGGCAAAAAGAAAGCCAGCCACATGCTCAAGGACTGCCGCGAGTTCCAGAAACTCAGCGAAAGCATGGTGCAGATGAGGCAACAAGCCCCAATCCCTGCGTTCGGAAACGCGTCTGCGCCAGGTGAAGTAGCACACGGAGCTCCTCCGCCGCCGCCTATTGGAGGCCCAAACCAACTAGTCGCACCACCGCAGAACAACGCCGGGATCGGGTAGCCCCCACCAAAAGGAGCACTAAATATGATCCAGAAGGGACGCCCCACAAATAGGGTGCAGAAGAAAATCACCCGACAAATCAACTTGGCCGTGGCAACTCCGCCTGCAATCCCTGAGTACCTCAGCGGATCGGAGTCCTGCATCACATGCACTCGCGCGGATCACCCTTGCCAGATCCCTCGCCCTGGTGCTGGAGGCGCAGATTGGAGGCTTCGAGATGAGTCGCGTCTTCATGGACGGCAGCAGCGACATCAACCTAATGTTCGCAAGCACTCTAGCAGCTATGCGGATCCCGCAATGCAGCCTGGAACAATCAGACACAACATTCCACGGCATTGTCCCAGGGAAGGGCATATTCCCCCTGGGAAAAATAGGGCTCGACGTCATCTTCGGGAAGCCGGACAACTTTCGGCAGGAGCGACTCGAATTCGAAGTGGTGGATTGGCCGTCGTAATACCACGCCATCCTGGGGTGTGTAGCATTCGCAAGGTTCCTGGCCGTCCCACACTACGCATACCTCCTACTCAAGATGCCAGGACCGAGGGGCGTCATCACAGTCCACGGGAGCTTCACCCGATCGGACCAATGCGACAGGGATTTCAACAAAATCTCCCAGTCTTTCGACATGCAAGACGAGCTTGTAAGGCTCCGTGAGGTGACGGACAATGGGGTACCCCCAGTCACAAGACAAAACGCACCTGACATGTCCTTCGACTCCACCGTCAATACCAAGAAAGTACAAGTCCATCCGACGGATGCCTCCAAGACGGCCCTGATCGCCAACGACCTCAGCTCCGCATAGGAAGGCGCGCTCGTCAAATTCCTCCGTGAGCGCTGGGAAATCTTCGCCTGGTGTCCTGCGGACATGCTAGGAGTTCCCAGGGAATTCGCCGAGCACGCACTCAATGTATTTCCAGACACCAAGCCAGTCAAGCAGTCCATCCGGAGACTGTCGGAGCCACGAGGTGAAGCTATCGGCAAGGAAATCAACAGACTGCTCGCTGCAGACTTTATCAGGGAAATCAAGGAAGGCGAGTGGCTGGCAAACACAGTGATGGTCCCAAAAAAGGACACGGACATCCTGCGGATGTGCGTGGATTTCACGTCACTAAACAAGCACTGCCCAAAGGACCATTTCCCTCTTCCTCGGATCGACCAGATCATCGATTCGACTGCAGGTTGCGAGAAACTCTCCTTCCTCGACGCCTACTCAGGCTATAACCAGATTCGACTCAAAGTCGAAGATCAGGAGAAAACGATGTTTATCACACCGTTCGGAGTATTATGTTACAACACAATGCCCTTCGGGCTAAAGAACGCGGGTGCCACGTACCAGCGATGCATGCAGGCCTGCCTCAAGGACCAGATTGGTCGCAACGTCCAAGTCTATGTCGACGACATAGTAATAAAAACCAAGGAGGCAAGGACACTTATCGACGATCTCTGCGAGACGTTCGACAACCTTGATCGCTACAGGATCAAGCTCAATCCCGAAAAATGCGCCTTCGGCGTCCCGTCGGGTTAGCTACTCGGATACTTCATCTCTCAACGAGGGATCGAGGCGAACCCGAAGAAAATCAGAGCCATCATGACGATGGAGAAGCCGACAAACCTCAAAGGCGTCCAACAGCTCGCAGGACGAGTAGCGGCGCTAAGCAGGTTCATCAGCCGCATGGGCGAGAAGGACCTACCATTATACCAGCTGTTACGCAAAGCAGACAAATTCGAGTGGACGTCGGAAGCCAACAACGCATTCGAAAGCCTCAAGCGGCTTCTCTCCACCTCGCCTGTCCTGGTCACGCCAGAGGAGCGCGAGCCTCTGCTGCTGTACATAGCAGCCACACACCAGGTGGTCAGCACCGTACTAGTGGTCGAATGACCCGAAGAAGGCAAGACCCACGGGGTCCAGCGCCCAATCTACTACCTCAGCGAGGTACTCACGCCAACAAAACAGAGGTACCCTCACTACCAGAAACTCGCCTACGGCGTGTTCATGACGGCTCGACGACTGAGTCATTACTTCTAAGAGCACCAGGTGATGGTCGTCAACGAGGCACCCCTGAACAGCATCCTGAATAATCCAGAGGCCACAGGACGAGTGGCCCTGTGGGGCATCGAGCTGTCACCCTTGGACATCGTCTACGAGAAACGACACGCAATCAAATCTCAAGTCCTTCTGGATTTCCTGGTACATTGGATGGAGCTGCAGCTGCCAGACACCCCAGATATGTCGCAGTCATGGACGATGCACTTTGACGGCTCCAAGCGTGAAACCGGAGCAGGGGCAGGGGTCATACTGACCTCCCCGCAAGGCGACAAGATGAAGTACGTTTTTCGGATGAAATTCAGAGCCTCCAACAACGAGGCTGAATACGAATCCCTCATCCATGGCATGAGGATGGCAAAGATATGCGGCGCAACGCGCCTGGTCATCTATGGTGACTCCAACCTCGTCGTCCAGCAGACGATGAATGAGTGCGACGCACACGCCGAAAACATGATCGCGTATCGCGCGCTCTACAACGCACTCGAAGGAGAATTCGACGGCTGCGAGCTTCGGCACGTTGGAAGAGAAAGCAACGAGGAAGCCGATAGACTCGCCAACATCGGCTCCACTTGCGCAAAGGTGCCACCAGGTGTGTTCCTCGAACAAATCTGCGTGCCATCCATCAAGCGGAAATTCCCCAAGGGATCACCCGAAGAAGCAGAACACTCGGGATCTACGCTACCCGAAGGACACGAAGGACCCGAAAAACTGGACACAGAGGTAGCCATGGTCAACCTAATGCAGGTCATGGCAGTCGAAGAAACTTGGACGCGACCATACCTCCAGTTCTGATAAACGGAGAACTGCCTGACAGCCCGACAGATGCCCGGCGCATATCTCGCCGGTCAAAAGCCTTCACCATCATCAACAGCGAGCTGTACAAGCGCAGCATCATGGGTGTACTACAACGGTGCGTCACCATCGACGACGGCAAGGCCATACTCCAAGACATCCATGAGGGCATCTGCGGCCACCACGCAGGCAGCCGCTCCCTTATCGCCAAAGCTCTACGAGCAGGATTCTACTGGCCAACGGCCATGAGCGACGCAAAGGACATCTTCCAAAGATGCAACGGATGCCAACGGTTCGCCGACAAACCGCATGCACCTGGGTCCGAGCTCAGACCCATACCCATAGCCTGGCCTTTTGCTCAATGGGGCCTCGACATGATCGGCAAACTGCCAAAATCCTCGAAAGGGGGACATGTCTTCCTCCTGGTTGCAGTCGACAAATTCACCAAGTGGATCGAGGCCATGCCGGTCACCAACCAGAAAGGCAAAACTGCCGTCAAGTTCTTCGAGTCTATTGTCTACAGGTTCGGCGTACCGCACAACATCATCACTGACAATGGATCGAACTTTATCTCCAAGGAGTTCCAGGACTTCTGCGAAGGCCTCGGGATCAACATCACGTACGCCTCAGTGGCACACCCGCAAACGAACGGGCAAGTGGAAAAGGCCAACGGCCTAATCGGCGCTGGCATCAAGAAGCGCCTCATGAGTTCACTCGAACAAAAAGCTGGAGCCTGGACGAAAGAGCTACCATCCGTCCTGTGGAGCTTACGAACTACGCCAAACAGCTCCACCGGCTACACACCGTTCTTCATGGTACACGGAGCCGAAGCCGTGCTACCAGCCGAAGTACGCCAGCAGGCCCCACGGGTCGTTGCTTACAGCGAAGCCGAATCCATGATGGCACTCGAAGATGCTGTCGACACACTCGACGAAGCACGGGATATAGCAGCAGCTCGATCAGCGGTGTACCAGCAGAGTCTCCGCAACTACCACAGCCGTCGGCTGCGCCCAAGGTCCTTCGTCGAAGGAGACCTCGTCTTGCGACTCAAGCAAAAGCGACCGAATAAATTCGAGTCACCATGGGAAGGACCCTACGTCATCACCGAAGTCATCACAGGTGGCGCCTATCGCCTCAAGCACGTGGAGTCTGGAGTCGCATACTCCATCCCATGGAACATCGTGCACCTGCGACGATTCTATCCATAGCTACCTACCCCTTTACTTTCAATAAGGCTTTCATCCAAGGCTATTCAGTCGAACAATGTACCTCCTCCATTACGATATAAATAAAGCTAAGTGTCTCGCCCCAAAAACTTCAGTTCACTCTTTTGCAACTTTACTACATGCTACAAACACACTCGGGGGCTCCCCCACCTCACGATTTCATCGACTGAGGATCAAACGTGTACACCTGAGTAGCTGACAACGTCAGGCAAACGAAAAGGACACGTACTCAATGAAAGCACTGCGTGCTCACAACAAAGGGCACAACACGCCCAGCCAAAATATACAAATTTTACATCTATCTCTTTTTTCAGGTTCTACCTACCCTGAAGAATAACCTGAGCACGCTGCTCAAACAAATCTACGACCTGTTCGGCATACTGCCTTACAGCTGCGTAATGCGGACGTATGTCCCACTCACCACCATCAGGGCGAAGAGGTGGCCCAGCGGCCACAACAGCCAAATCCACGTCAGGCCGGTGCAGCCTCACGAGAGACAAAGCAGCCTTCACTCCTGCGACGATCTGTTGCCGCACCAACTCCTTGACATTGTTCACGTTCCGAAACTTCGACAGAAGACCCGCAAGGCTTGTCGGTACGGCATCCAAAGGGAACATGACGTGTAGCACCGAGGCAAGCGACGTTTGCACTTGGCGAAGCACTCGAGAAACCTGGTGCACACGATCCTGCACCGTCGCCAGAGCTACGACACGGTCACGATCCATCCAGAAGAAGCCGCCAGCCTCCATGTCCTGTTGAGTCAAGCAATTGACCCGAACAGCGACACGCTCCTTTTCTTCCCTCGGAGCAAGGTTGGCACCTACGATAACCACACAAAATAAGAGTAAGGCCAACAGGCCCATCCGAAGAACTAAGCTACAGCTCGAACCAAAGAACAACTTACATTGCAGCTCCTCGGATAGCCGAACCAGCTCCGCCATCAAGTACTCCTCTCTGGCTGCACCACGATCCGCCTTGGACTTCCAAACATCGGCATGACCGCGTAACCCGAGCAACTCCCTCTCCAGACTACGCACACGATCCCGAAGAAAAGTGAGTTGCGAGGAATCATCCAAAGATGGTCGCAGCGGCATTGCGGATGGGGTGTCAACAGGGTCAGCACCCGAAGGAACCTATAGCAGCAGAAAAAGAAAGGAACACAGACATTCAGACAAATGATAGAGCACAACTCAGAATAATTCATTAAGGGCCACTACGTGGCACAAGGATGGTGTTCTTCAAGATATTTACAACAAAAGTAGACTACAAACTACCCTACGTCTACAATGCCTAAGATGCGGCACCCTGAGTCGCCTCGGAGCCAGACTGCCTAGATTTGGCCCCGCCCTGCTGCCGCAGTGCATACACAGACAGCAAATCAATGAGCTTGAGCCCATATCGCTTTGTTCCGAATACCGCTTGTGAAGGTCTTCATTCTAAAATCCCGAGAGTGGAGTTGCCTGATTTTCCTATTCATGTATAGAGTTGATAGTTTGGGTACGAGATGGATTGATCACCCTACCCTACTCTTACTGTTCGCTCTGTACATCGAACTGGTGGATCAACGTAACTTTTCCTCTTCTAATGGAAGTTAGAGGTGGCCTTATCATTTGATACCCTACCTTCGTCCTTTGTTTCTCCGGAGTGTTCTCTCGACGATCAGGAACAACGACCCTTTGTTTGTGGTGTCGCCGATTTCAAGATGGAGGATGAACCCTTGTTAGTGGTGTCGCGAGGATCTACCCGAAGCGAGAAGACGCAGATCGCCGACCTTCCTTCCGGTACCATGAGGCAGATCTCGAGGGCGAGATCCATTGTTAGTGGTGTCGAATTGTGGCATCCCGCAAAAACCACTACTAGAAAATCGCGTTGTTTTTGTGCATTGCATCATCATGACCGCATGCTCATGTCATCATGCCGCATCGCATTTGAGCATCGTCATCATCTTGCATTTGCTTGCATAAAATTATTTCGGAAAAACCTATTTTTGTTTTCTAACACGCCCCGTCTTTATTCAAACGCAAAACCCGGGTCTCCGGATTATTTTGTTTTGTCTGCTATCGGTTTGCAAAATCCCTATTTATAACAAATGAAATATTTAATTATTTTAGGGGGGCAGTCGAACGGGCCGATTTGACCCGAACGACCACCCCCGGAATTAAATCGGTCCACCTAAACCAGCCCCTCTAATTCCTAAGTTCACCCGGTCCTATTCTACCCAGCCCCCCCTCCACCTCACCCCAACCAATCCCCACCTGACACCTCACCCTCTCCCTTCCCCCACCCATTCCCACGCCGCCACCTGGCTCAGCCAAGCCACCCACCACTCAGCCCCGCCCCCACGCCTGGCCCACCACCTGCCCTGGGTCCCACCGCACCTGCCCCGTTCCCCCCACGCGTCCCTCCCACCCCCGCGTCTTCCTCCTCTCGCCCCCTCGCTCCCGCAACCACCTCGCCACCCCGGCTCGCCGCCCGCCCCAACCTCCTTCCCCGGCGACCACCCTCCGCCTTCCACCCCGCCGGCGCCTGCACAGCCGCGCCCCACCTCGCCCTCGCCCCGCCACAGCGCCCCTCCTCTTCCCCTCGCCGTGGCCGACCCCGCCCCGCCTCCTCCGTTCCCCTTCGGCTGCCGCCTGAGCCCCGACAGCCTCCCGCCGCTCCGCCCCGCCCCGTCCGCGTGCTCGCCGTCCTCCTCCCCTACCCCGACGCCGCCGCGTGCCCCCGCCACCGCCAGAGGCCCACCCGACGCCGCCGCTCCTCTCCGTCCTCCTCTCCGTTTCTTCGGCCGTCCTTCCCCCCCAAGCCGCCGGCGCCGCGCCCTCCACCCGCCTCGCCCCGCAGCTGTTGGAATTATGCCCTAGACGCAATAATAAAGATGTTATTATTATAATTCTTGTTCATGATAAAGTTTATGTTCCATGCTAGAATTGTATTAAGCGGAAACTTTAATACTTGTGTGGTTTGTAAACAACACCGTGTCCCTAGTACGCCTGTATGGACTAGATCATTGATCAATGATGGTTAAGGTTTCCTAACCATAGACATGAGTTGTCAATTGATAATGAGATCATATCATTGGGAGAATGATATGGTGGATAGACCCAAACAAAGCAGAGCAATTAGATCGTGTCATCGTGTTCGTCTTTGCGAAGCTTTTCCTATGTCAAATATTGTATTCCTTAGACCATGAGATAATGCAACTCCCTGGTATCGGAAGAAAGCTTTGAGGTCATCAAACGTCATCCTATGAGAGGGTGATCATAAAGGTGTCTCTCAGGTGATCGGAAAGTATCTGTTGGGTTGTATGTATCGAGATGGAATTTGTCCCTCCCAAGTCGGAGAGATATACTTCGGGCCCACTCGGTAATCGATATCAACACCTCTTGCAAGCATGTGGTTAAGGAGTTAATCACAAAGTGATATCGGATTACGGAACGAGTAAAGTACTTGCTGTGAACGAGATTGAACTAGGTATGACGGTACCGACGATCGAATCTCGGGCAAGTAAAATATCGCGAGACGAAGGGAATATATATATGGGATTGATTGAATCCTGGCATCGTGGTTCATCCGATATGATCATCGATGAATGTGTGGGAGTCAATATGGTTGCCCAGACCCCGCTGTTGATTATTGATAGAAGATCATGTCTGCATATTCTCGAACCCGCAGGGTCACACACTTAACGTATCTCGACGCTAGGATAGATTGGATAATTGGTTTATGAATTTTTGTTCGGAGTCTCGGATGGGATCCGGGATATCACGAGAGGTTCCGGAATGGTCCGGAGAATAAGATTCATATCAGGCAGTACAGTTTTTGGAGTTCGGAATTGTTCCGGGTTAATCGGTATTATACCGGAAGCTTCTAGAACCTTCCGGAAGGGGACCAACGTGGCCCCACCTTCCGGGAGGGGGCATGGGCCTATGAGGGAGTGTCCTGGCCGCATTGGGCCAGGGGCACAAGGCCCCATAGGGCCCATCCGATTCTAGAGAGATTTGACTCGTTTAAATCTCGGGATAGAATTTCTAGATAAGGGAGAGTTTAAATCGTTTAAACTAGAGATATGATTTCTAGATAAGGGAGAGTTTAAATTGTTTAAACTAGAGATAGGCTTGGAGGAGGGGCAAGGGCTGGCCGCCCCCCTCTATATATAGAGGGGTGGTGCGCCCCCTCCCCACCACACACCTTCCTCCAAGCCCTAGCAGCCTTGCTACCTTCCTCTCTCCCTCCCGACTGTTTATAGGCGAAGCCCTGCAGCAGAAATTCTCCACCATATACACCACGCCGTCGTGCTGTAGATCCAATCTATCTCTCCACCATACTCGCTGGTCCGAGGAAGGAGGAGACGTCGAGGTGCTGCACGTGTGCATCTCACGGAGGCACCGCCACTTGTGGTGCTAGATCGGATCAGATCGCGAGGAGGAGAAGCGAGTACGACTACATCACCCACGTTCCGACGAACGTTCCGCTGTGCGAATCTTCAAGGGTATGAAGATCTAATCCAATCTCTCTCGTTGTTTGCATCTCCTAGATTAGATCTTGGCTTTCCCTCTGTTCGCTCCGTAGAAATTTTTGATTTACTATGCCGCGAAACCCTTCAGTGGTATCAGAGCTAGATCTATGCGTAGATGTGTTTCACGAGTAGAACGCAACATGGTTGTTGCGGGCGTTGATGTTTTCTGTTGCAAGCCTCTTGTTTGTGTTCTTCTTATGACGCGGGATAGTGAGATTGAAGCGGTCCAGGCCAACCTTACGCGACGTCGTTCGCGAGACCGGCTCCGCACTTGACGTGTGGCTTGTACCACACATGCGGCTGGGGGATGTCAGTTTCTCTCACTATAGTTGTCATGGGATTAAGACCGGAGTTTGGCAACCATAATATCACCGTTGTGGCTTTCCGTAGGTAAGAATCGTTCTTAACATCTACTCCCATAAAGCCACGTAAAACATGCAACAACAAAGTAGAGGCCTCTAACTTGTTTTTGCAGGGAGTGTTTTCTGTGATATGGTATGGCCCAAGATGTGATGTGTATATTGTATGCGATGATCATGTTTTGTAATGTTTCACGACTTGCATGTCGATGAGTACACAACCGACAGGAGCCATATGGTTGTCTTTATAATTGTGTATGACCTGCGAGTCAACTTCTTATACGTCATGTAATAGCTTTACTTTATCGCTAAGTAGTTAGCAATAGTTGTAGTTGCTATTCGTGGTGGAGGCAATCATGGTGGAGTGATGGAGATCATGCCGGAACGCACAAGATGGAGATCATTGCGCGACGATTGGCTATACCATGTCACATAAAGTTATATGCATGTGATGTTTATCCTTTATGTATCTTATTATGCTTAGATCGCGACGGTAGCATTATAAGATGATTCCTCACTTAAAGATCAAGATAAAAACTGTGTTCTCCCCAAGTATGCACCGTTGCGAAAGTTCGTCGTGTCCAAGCATCACGTGATGATCGGGTGCTATAGACTCTACGCTCACATACAACGGGTGCAAGCCAGTTTTTGCACACGCGGAAATACTTGGGTCTAGCTTGACGAGACTAGCATGTACAGACATGGCCTCGGAACACAAGAACCGAAAGGTTAAGCATGAGTCATATGAATGATATGATCGACACTTTGTTGTCCACCATTGAAACCACATCTCTTCTCGTGATGATCGGATTAGGTGTGGTGAATTCGGATCGTGTTCACTAAACAACTTGAGGGATGTTGAATTTAGTGGGAGTTCATCTAGTAATTTGATTAAGTTGAACTATTTATCATGAACATAGTCTAACTTGTACTTGCAAATACTGTAGATCACATGGCCAAATCCAACTTCAACTTCAACGTTTTTGCTGAGAAGGAAAAGCTTAGAAACAATGGGTCTAACTTCACCAATTGGTTCCGCAATCTAAGAATCATTCTGTCTGGCGGACAAAAGGACTATGTCCTTGGTAAAGCGTTAGGTGACCCCCCTGCTGCAACTGCGTCGGCTGATGAGAAAGCTGTCTATCAGTCGCGCAAAGATGATTATGGTGTGATTAAGAGCACCATGTTGTTTGCTATGGAACCGGAGCTTCAAAATCGTTTTGAAACCTAACCCGGGCCCTTTGAGATTCTCGAGGAGCTGAAAACCATGTTTCAGACTCAAGCCCGTTCTGAGAGATATGAGATCTCTGAGAAGTTCTTTAACTGCAAGATGGAGGAAGGGAGTTCCGTTAGTGAGCACGCCATAAAGATGTCGGGCTACACTCAACGCCTTGAGCAACTAGAATGCACGATTCCACAGGAGCTCAAGATTGACAGGGTTCTACAATCACTCCCTCCCAGCTACAAAAGTTTTGTAGTGACTCATAATCAGATTGGTTCCACTGATACGATCACCGAGCTCTTCGCAAAGCTGAAGGCTGCGGAAGTGGACATCAAGAAGGATAATCATGTGTTGATGGTCAACAAGCCCTCCTTTAAGAAAGGTAAGGGAGCAAAGAAGCCCTTCAAGAAGGGCGGCGGCAAGCGCAATGCCCCTGCTGAGAAGAAGCTCAGGTCTGGTCCCAAGCCGGACACTGAGTGCTTCTATTGCAAGGACAAGGTTCACTGGAAGCGCAACTGTCCGAAGTACTTAGCGGACAAGAAGGCTGGCACCATCAAAGGTATATTTGATATACATGTTATTGATGTTTTCCTTACTAGCCCTCGTTGTAGTGCCTGGGTATTTGATACCGGTTCAGTTGCTAATATTTGTAACTCGAAACAGGAGCTACGGAATAGACGGCGGCTTGCGAGGGATGAGGTGACGATGCGCGTTGGCAATGGATCAAGAGTTGATGTGATGGCCGTCGGCACGCTCTCCTTAGTTTTACCTTCGGGATTAGTTTTAAACCTTAATAAATGTTATTATGTGCCTGCGTTGAGCATGAACATCATTTCCGGATCGTGTTTATTGCAAGACGGTTATTCATTTAAATCGGAGAATAATGGTTGTTCTATTTATATGAGTAACATCTTTTATGGTCATGCACCTCTTGTGAATGGTTTATTTCTTCTAAATCTCGAAAGGGATGAAACACACATCCATAACATTGAGGCTAAGAGATGCAAAGTAGATAGTGATAATACTACTTATTTGTGGCACTGTCGTCTAGGTCATATTGGAGTAAAGCGCATGAAGAAACTCCATTCTGATGGACTTTTGGAGTCTCTTGATTTTGAATCATTTGACACATGCGAACCATGCCTCATGGGCAAGATGATCAAAACCCCGTTCTCCGGTATGATGGAGCGAGCAACGGACTTGTTGGAAATCATACATACCGATGTATGCGGACCGATGAGTGTTTCGACGCGCGGTGGATATCGCTATTTCCTCACTTTTACCGATGACTTAAGTAGATATGGGTATATCTATTTAATAAAACATAAATCTGAAACGTTTGAAAAGTTCAAAGAATTTCAGAATGAAGTGGAGAACCATCGTAACAGAAAGATTAAGTTTCTACGATCCGATCGTGGGGGCGAATATTTGAGTTATGATTTTCTCACGCATCTTAAAGCAAGCGGAATTGTTTCGCAACTCACGCCACCCGGAACACCACAGCGCAATGGTGTGTCTGAACGCCGGAATCGAACCCTATTAGATATGGTCCGATCGATGATGTCTCTTACTGATTTGCCATTATCATTTTGGGGTTATGCATTAGAAAGCGCTGCATTCACTTTAAATAGGGCTCCATCTAAATCCGTTGAGACGACACCGTATGAACTGTGGTTTGGTGCTAAACCTAAGTTTCGTTTCTTAAAGTTTGGGGATGCGAAGCTTACGTCAAGAAGTTGATGCCGGACAAGCTCGAACCCAAAGCGGAGAAATGCGTCTTCATAGGATACCCTAAGGAAACTATTGGGTATACCTTCTATCACAGAACCGAAGGCAAAGTGTTTATCGCAAAGAACGGTTCCTTTCTTGAGAAGGAGTTTCTCTCGAAAGAAGTGAGTGGGAGGAAAGTAGAGCTAGACGAGGTTATTGAACCTTCTCTTGAATTGGAGAGTAGCGCAGCACCTGAAATTGTTCCAGTGCCGCCTGCACCAACAATAGAGGAAGCTAATGACAAGGATCATGAAGCTTCGGACGATGCTGCTACTGAACGTCGCAGGTCGACAAGGTCGCGTGCCCCTCCTGAGTGGTACGGCAACCCTGTCTTGACTGTCTTGTTGGTAGAAGACAGTGAACCTATGAACTATGAGGAAGCGATGATGAGCCCAGACTCTGAGAAATGGCTGGAAGCCATGAAATCCGAATTGGGATCCATGAGCGAAAACCAAGTATGGACTTTGGTGGATCCTCCTAGCGACCGAAAGGCCGTTGAGTGCAAATGGATTTTCAAAAAGAAAACGGACGCGGATGATAATGTTACCGTCTATAAAGCACGGCTTGTCGCAAAAGGTTTTTGACAAGTTCAAGGTGTTGACTACGATGAGACTTTCTCTCCCGTAGCGATGTTTAAGTCCATTCGGATTTTATTAGCAATTGCTGCGTTTCATGATTATGAAATATGGCAGATGGATGTCAAGACTGCTTTCCTCAATGGCAACATTGATGAAGAGTTGTATATGATGCAACCCGAGGGTTTTGTCGATCCTAAGGATGCTAGTAAAGTATGCAAACTTCAGCGTTCCATTTATGGACTGAAGCAAGAATCTCAGAGTTGGAACCTTCGTTTTGATCAAGTGATCAAGAGCTTTGGATTTGTTCCAAATTGCTACGAAGCTTGCATCTACAAGAAAGTGAGTGGGAGCTCGGTGACGTTTCTGGTACTGTATGTGGATGACATATTGATTATCGGAAATGACATCAACATGCTTAACGATGTGAAGAGTTATTTGAACAAGTGTTTTTCAATGAAAGACCTAGGTGAAGCTGCTTATATATTGGGCATCAAGATCTATAGAGATAGACAAAGACGCCTGATAGCTTTAAGCCAGACAAAGTTCTGAAAAGGTTTAGAATGGATAAGGCAAAGAAAGGTTCAGTGCCTATGTTGTCAGGTAAGATATTGAGCAAGGCTCAATGTCCAGCTACGGTAAATGATAGGGAAGCTATGAGCAAAGTGCCTTATGCCTCGGCCATAGGTTCCATCATGTATGCCATGTTGTGTACTAGACCGGATGTGTCCAATGCTCTTAGTTTGACGAGCAGATATCAAAGTGATCCAGGAGTGGAACACTGGACAGCCGTGAAGAACATCCTAAAGTACCTAAATAGAACTAAAGAAATGTTCTTAGTCTATGGGGGTGATGAACAGCTTGTCGTAAAAGGTTACGTCGATGCTAGTTTCGACACCGACAAGGATGATTCTAAATCTCAGACAGGATACGTTTATATTTTGAATGGAGGAGCTGTGAGCTGGAGAAGCTGCAAGCAAAGCGTGATCGCGGGATCTATAGTAGAAGCGGAATACATGGCTGCTGCAGAAGCGTCAAGTGAAGGAGTTTGGATCAGAAACTTCATTACTGAGCTTGGTGTGGTTCCAAGTGCATTGGACCCACTGGAGATATTGTGTGACAACACTGGCGCCATAGCACTCGCTAAGGAACCAAGATATCATCCAAAGACCAAGCATATCAACCGCAAGTTTCATATAATCCGAGATTATATAGCAGATGGAGATCTGAAGATTAGCAAAGTACATACGGATCTGAATGTCGCAGATCCATTGACTAAACCTCTTCCACGTGTAAAACATGATCAACACCTCAGTGCCATGGGTGTGAGATTGTTGCCAAATGTAAACTAGTTTATTGACTCTAGTGCAAGTGGGAGACTGTTGGAATTATGCCCTAGAGGCAATAATAAAGATGTTATTATTATAATTCTTGTTCATGATAAAGTTTATGTTCCATGCTAGAATTGTATTAAGCGGAAACTTTAATACTTGTGTGGTTTGTAAACAACACCGTGTCCCTAGTACGCCTCTATGGACTAGCTCATTGATCAATGATGGTTAAGGTTTCCTAACCATAGACATGAGTTGTCAATTGATAATGAGATCATATCATTGGGAGAATGATATGGTGGATAGACCCAAACAAAGCAGAGCAATTAGATCGTGTCATCGTGTTCGTCTTTGCGAAGCTTTTCCTATGTCAAATATTGTATTCCTTAGACCATGAGATAATGCAACTCCCTGGTATCGGAAGAAAGCTTTGAGGTCATCAAACGTCATCCTATGAGAGGGTGATCATAAAGGTGTCTCTCAGGTGATCGGAAAGTATCTGTTGGGTTGTATGTATCGAGATGGAATTTGTCCCTCCCAAGTCGGAGAGATATACTTCGGGCCCACTCGGTAATCGATATCAACACCGCTTGCAAGCATGTGGTTAAGGAGTTAATCACAAAGTGATATCGGATTACGGAACGAGTAAAGTACTTGCTGTGAACGAGATTGAACTAGGTATGACGGTACCGACGATCGAATCTCGGGCAAGTAAAATATCGCGAGACGAAGGGAATATATATATGGGATTGATTGAATCCTAGCATCGTGGTTCATCCGATATGATCATCGATGAATGTGTGGGAGTCAATATGGGTGCCCAGACCCCGCTGTTGATTATTGATAGAAGATCATGTCTGCATATTCTCGAACCCGCAGGGTCACACACTTAACGTATCTCGACGCTAGGATAGATTGGATAATTGGTTTATGAATTTTTGTTCGGAGTCTCGGATGGGATCGGGGATATCACGAGAGGTTCCGGAATGGTCCGGAGAATAAGATTCATATAAGGCAGTGCAGTTTTTGGAGTTCGGAATTGTTCCGGGTTAATCGGTATTGTACCGGAAGCTTCTAGAACCTTCCGGAAGGGGACCAACGTGGCCCCACCTTCCGGGAGGGGGCATGGGCCTATGAGGGAGTGTCCTGGCCGCATTGGGCCAGGGGCACAAGGCCCCATAGGGCCCAGCCGATTCTAGAGAGATTTGACTCGTTTAAATCTCGGGATAGAATTTCTAGATAAGGGAGAGTTTAAATCGTTTAAACTAGAGATAGGATTTCTAGATAAGGGAGAGTTTAAATTGTTTAAACTAGAGATAGGCTTGGAGGAGGGGCAAGGGCTGGCCGCCCCCCCTCTATATATAGAGGGGTGGTGCGCCCCCTCCCCACCACACACCTTCCTCCAAGCCCTAGCAGCCTTGCTACCTTCCTCTCTCCCTCCCGACTGTTTGTAGGTGAAGCCCTGCAGCAGAAATTCTCCACCATATACACCACGCCGTCGTGCTTTAGATCCAATCTATCTCTCCACCATACTCGCTGGTCCGAGGAAGGAGGAGACGTCGAGGTGCTGCACGTGTGCATCTCACGGAGGCACTGCCACTTGTGGTGCTAGATCGGATCGGATCGCGAGGAGGAGAAGCGAGTACGAATACATCACCCACGTTCCGACGAACGTTCCGCTGTGCGAATCTTCAAGGGTATGAAGATCTAATCCAATCTCTCTCGTTGTTTGCATCTCCTAGATTAGATCTTGGCTTTCCCTCTATTCTCTCCGTAGAAATTTTTGATTTACTATGCCGCGAAACCCTTCAGCAGCTCCCTCCCTCGCTCGCCGGACCGCCTCCCTCCTCCGTTTCGCCCCGTCCCCGAGCCCGCGCCGTCGGCCGGCCCTCTCCTCCTCGAGCTCGGCTGCGCCCGACGCCGCCCCGGCCACCCCCAGCGTCCTCCTCCGCGGGGAGCTGCGCCGGCCGGCCTCGTGCCTCGTCACCGTCCCCGTCGGCTGCGCCTGTGCCTCTCCCGGCTCTCTCCACGGCTGCCAACGCCGCCTCCCTGCGATCCCAAGCTCGCCGCCTGGCCTCCACCTCGCCTTCGCGCCGGCCGCCCTCAAGCCCCACCGTCGCCCCTCTCCGGCCGCCCGCCCGGAGCGCCGTCGCCGCCGCCCAGGCCGCCTCCACCTCGCATCCCCCTCCGCACCGCGTCCCGCTGCTCCTTCTCTGCCCCGAGCCAGCCGCCGTCCTCCCTGCGTCGGCGTGGTGCTCGCTAGCCCCAGGCGCCGCGGCTGTAGAACGTGTCCCCTCTAGCGCTGACCCCGTGTGGTGGTGCTGTCCGCCAGAGAAGTTGCTGCCGACATGCGTGTGTGCTCCTGCGTGTATGTGTTGGTGCTCGTGTGATGTACCAAGTCAACGTTCGAACCCATGGTTACAGTACCCGTACTCTGTCTCAAGCCCGTCAACGCCATCTTCACCGAGAACCCGCGGTACCTGGAGGACGACATCAAACCGAAGCGCCAAGACCTATTACGGACGCCGAGACCCCCGAACCCGAAGACCGATCCCGTACCCGGTGCCGCGCCAAGATCTCCGAAAAACCCCGGTACCGAACAAGTTCGCCATCGACCTCGAGTTCTCCTACACGGATACCAAGCGACAAGATCTCCTTCATGGGTTGAATGGAACCGCCATGACCTCCTCCAAGGATCGGATGGCCGAGACCTCGCACCGGTCCCGGAGTCCGAAGCCCGATCCCGGCGCCCGAAGCCGAGAACCCCGATAAGAACCACGACACGGATACACCGAGTTCTCCATTGAGGACGCCGCACCAAGCCCTTCATCCCGGCTGCGCCAAGATCTGCCCTGTTATCCGAGAACGAACCTGCCGCGGCGGAACCCTAGATCCGAACCCTGAGACCGACCCCGAACCCCCGGACCAAGATCGTCGAACCCTAATGTGTGAACCCCTTCCCGAAACCCTATTTTATAATATAATACAACTTGTTCCATATTAATTGCTATACTTGCATGCATATTTGTGTGGTTTGGGGGCCTTATGCCGATTCACCTAAATTAAATATGGGGCCCATATGCGGGCAAATCTAGTCTCATATCAGCCTCATTTAAATTGATGTAGCGAACCGGTGCTATATTTTGGCCATGTTAATCCAACATTTAAATTGCGGGGTATCTAAATAACTTGAACCATATAATCATTTGTCGGGACCCCTGGTTCCACTTGATATGACCTAATTGCATCGCATCTTTGCCATGTCATACACCATGCATGCATCATGCCGGTCTTTTGCCGTAGTATTAAATATTGCATCCGGTGTTTCTTCTAGTGTTTTGTTTCTTCGCGGATAAGGCCGTTGAGTTGATGAGAGCTTCGCCCCGATCTTCGGTCGAACCTTCGACAATGTTTTCAGGCGAGCATCTCCCCCTTTCTACCTATCTTACTTTATAGTATTTATTCCCTCCTGTTGATCTATTGCTATCTGTGTTGCGATGCTCTAGTTTTCGTACCCGTGATATCCCTTGCAGCCGTATATTGCCTTGGACACATCCTATTACCTGTTGTTTGGTAGATAGTTGGACTTGCGCGTCGTAGTCGCTTGCTCAAGTGCTGTTGCGTGTCGTCCAGTGCCACGGTTGTTGGTGTATGCCGCACGATTGATGTTGGAGCTGATCCTGGCTTTACTTATCGTTCACTTTAATTCCTGTTTAACAACTAAAATTGAAGTAAGTAAGCAGAGGCATCGGTGGGTGATAGATATTATTTGGTTTTCGACCGCCCACTTATGTCCCGTAGGACCCCGAGTACTTGATACCTGTTCCTTGATTTATCGCGCTATCCACATCCGGGAGGATTATGGGACCCCCCCTGAGCCAGAGCTTGATTCAGTCTTATTTCTTGGGGCCACAAACTAGTTTGAGGTTTTATTTACGATCCTGTACTTATGCCATGCTACTACTGTATTTACGATTGTGCGAGGAGCACACTGTACTGTTTAGGAATTGTGACTCGTTTACGCGGTATCGACAAGCCCAGTTTTGGGTTCCCAGTCGGTTACAGCTGGCCCCACAAACCTCGGGTCCGTCTCGAAGTCAGCTAACTTCGTTGCGGGTGTACTCCAAGGGGTGGCCCCCTGAAATATTTCTGAATCCTGTGATTGCTTTGTCGTGAAGGCCTCGTTGGGTTTTGATTTGGTTTTTCCGAGGTTGATCGAGTGTCTGTTGCTATTGGTGCACCCCGGCCGGGTAAAACTTTCTGAAAGCCGTGTCCGCGGTTATGGACGACTTGGAGCACAGTATCTCGACCATAGACAACTATAACTAAAGTAGTGCTATAAACCTGACTTTATAATGACTAGTAATCAACTTCACTATAATGGAATGGCTACATAAAACTGCCCACAAGTGCTTGTTTGGTTTGTCGCTTGCGACCATTGTACCTGACTAGTAAGTATTGCAACTATAACGGAATGGCTAAATAAAAGTACCAACAACTGCTGGGTTTTTGGGTTATCTCATGCTAATTGTATCTGATTAGTAAGTGTTGCAACTTCAACGGAATGATTAACTAAAAGTGCCCACTGCTTATTTTATCAGGATGATTATCTACCCCTGACTAGTAATTGCTGCAACGATAACCGAATAAATAAAAATGCCAACTGTGTGAGTTCCTCGGTTGACTTCCTCGATCGGTGTCGAGGGGGAAACACCAGGATGGGTTTGTTTGATGGTAGCATTAGGTTGGTTCCGAATATGTCCTTCTTACCCCTCTCTGATTGCCGCCAGTTGTATCGAGTCTCTATAGGTTGTTTAGTGCGTGCTGCCGCTGCCGCTTCAGTCCACCTTACCTATGTAGGCGAGGACCGCCGAATTCTAGCCTCGCCGTGTACTGGCCTCAGTACTGACGCTCCTCTTTTTCCTTTGCCCTTTGTCGGCACCCCTTTTGTTTAAGCAGGTTTTGAGATCGACGTCGTTAGCAGGGTTACCCTTCCGGCTTGGCCTGGGCAGGGTTATGGACGCCGTTGGTTATTCTTCAGGGCTCTTAGCCCCATTTGCATCTTGTCCGTAGCTGGACGCTCTATCGTTTTCAAGGTGATTGGATATTTGTTCTGTATATCTGTAATCTTGACTCGTGGAGTCGTGTTGTATATATATCTGTTCTGTGGGTCCCATCGAGGACTGTTGTGTAATGTTATTACTTCGTTTTCCACCCGCACGAAAGTGCCTGGTGGGCACCTTTGAATCGTTTCTATGCGGGTTTGGCGGGAATCGCTGAAACTTGCATAGGTCCGATTCTGAGGGTGTTACACCATCGCCAGCCCGACTGACGCGCCGATGCCCTTCTGCTTGCACTTGTACTCCGCAGGCGCTTCGGCTGACAGAGCCTCCGCCAGAGCATCCACATCATCGAGGGCTGCACCTTTAGGAACAAGCTCCATGTAGAAGCGGCCAAGGATCTCCTTCGCCTTGGCAAGGGAGCTGACGACGGTGCTGGAGCGGTCTTCGACCGCCATAGTAGCATCATCTAGATCACTCCCGTGCTCTAGAGCACCGCGGTCGAACTCGATGCCTGCGGCATCTGAGACAGAAAATAAGAAGGAAGACATGAAGAAAAGCAGCACAGAAGAAGACATGAGACATAAAGAAACAAGCACAAATCTAGCACTCACCCGAAATAGCCTTGGCAGCAGCCATGAGCTTCGCCGCCACCTCTCTTTCACGAGCAGCCGCAACGGTGGCCAGCTGCTCCTCACGATCCGCGGCCTCCTGCTGCAGACGCTCCTTCGCTTCGGCTGCCTTAGTCAGATCTAGATCGAGGCGTTCTTTCGCACCAACGGCAGCCTCGGCCTTCTGCTCCGATTGACCAAGGCTCTTCTTGAGAGCATCGACCTCACGGAGAGAAATGTTATGCTCCTCTGCATTCAAGATAAGCAAGCGTTAAAGAACAGGTCCAGGATAAATAAGAGAGGCATTAAAAGGCAGATAGATACCTTGAAGCTGCCGAAGGTTCGCCTCCAGCGCCAGGCGCTCCTGCACCAGCCGCTTGGCATCCTGCACAAAAGGCTGAAGAAAAAGAAATAGCAGTAAGAAAAGGGCTTGGGGGCTACGCCCAACACAAAGGAGTAAAAACAAAATTCGCACACAAAGACACTCGGGGGCTCCCCCCGTGACATGAAGCATAAAAACTTACATGCTCTGATGGCGACTCCGAAGGACCGCCTGCGAAATTCTGAGGCGCAACCACCTGCACCTCCTGCAACGGAGGATCCGGAGCCGCGCCACCCGAAGTCGCCACCGTCTGAGGCGGAGGAGACGCAATTTTCGACTCCCCCATCATCTCCCGCGCACCACCACTGGAGGAATCGTGGGAGGAATGCCTGCATACGGACCAATCAGCACAAGCGCAACAATCATGAAGGAAAAAGGACAATAGTACAACAAGAAACTTACGAGCCCAGTGAGCTCAGGTCGTAGACAGGAGTCCTTCGGGCTCTCTTCTCCTCCTTCTTTTCTTCCTTCTTCTCCTCCTTTTTCTCTTCCTTCTTCTGCTTCGCTGGCGGGTGCGGCGCTACAGCCCGCACAGGAATGGCAGGAATGGGAGAAGAAGAACCTCCATGACCATCACTATGACGCTCAAGGCCCAGAGGGTTTCTGGGAGTCGGAGGAGTCGAGGCATCCGAAGACTCGCCGGAGCTCCGTGATCGTTTTCACGTATGGTCCTCACTCGACTCGTCGGCATCCTCCGCCGGAGATCGCGCCGATGGCAGCTCGGACACGGAATCAACGACTTCATTATCCGGGGCATTCGGATACCTTTCGGGCAATGGCGGTACCATGCCCGACACTTTGAAGCTCTGCAAAATCAGAAGGAACTTTGTTAGCAAACAAAGGAAATAAAAACACAGCCGACAAAAAGCACTACGTGCACAAATCTACACCTGCGGTACGGCCAACGTCGAAGAAAATGGAGGAGTTAGCGACTTCCCCGGGATTTCTTCTCCGGCTTTGAACTTCAGCAGCGCGCGAAGGGCCCTGTCAAGACCCCCCTCGGACATTTTCTCAGCCGAAACCCTCGTCGGATCACGGTGTCCAGAATAAAGAAACATTGGGTGCGCCCTCGCTTGGAGAGGCTGCACCCGACGCTCAAGAAAAGTCCGGATGATGTCCACGTCGTTCACCTCCTTCTCCGGAATCAGCTGGAGATCCTCCACCCGACGGTAAAGGGCCTCTATCTCCGCCACCTCACCGTCCAAGATTTGGTTTTTCCAAGACCTTTTCCGCTCAATCATTTGGGAGGGGTCAAAGGGAACAAGACCAAAATCTTGCCCGGGCACTACGGAGTCGCGGATATAAAACCATCGCCTCCGCCAGTACTGGACAGATTCGGACATGGAAAAGGAAACGAAGAGCAGATTGGGACTAAGGGAGATGATGAAACCCCCAATGGGATACACACCATCCGAACCAGATTGCCTCTTCAGGGAATAGAGTTTCTGGAAGAGGCCAAAGTGCGGCTCAATGCCAAGCCAGCACTCGCAAAAAGTGATAGAACACGCAATGTGGAGAAGAGAATTGGGAGACAGATGATGAAGCTGAATCCCATAGAAGAAGAGCAGTCCACGGAGGAAGTCGTGGACTAGAAAAGAAAACCCACGCAAAACGAAGGCGAGAAACATAACCCGATACCCAGATGGGGGACGGGGGATTACCTCATTGCCGGGGAGTTTGACGGCCTCCCTATCCTGCGGGATCAGGCCCCGCTCGCGAAGCTTGCGGAGATCGCTCTCCCGCGTCTCTGATCGCCGCCAGCCGCCATCGGTGACACGGGTAGCGGTGGTGCCCTTCTTTCCTCCGGTGGCGCTGGTCCCAACCACAGATGACGATTTCTTTGGTTTCCCCATGGAGCTACGGCGGCGCCGGCGGTGAAAACGCAGAAATAACGACGGAAATGTGGAAGGAAATCCCAGCGCACAGCAAGAATCGCTAGAGCACAAGGAAGTAGTGAAAACAAGAACTGATGCGGTGAAAACAAACCGCAGCTTTCCCCAATGATTATAACAGCGAAGACGACGCACGGTAGCTGTCCATCCAGAAGACCTAACGCCAATGGCAGATCTGACCGTACACGTGTCAACATCACAACAAACCGTCGTTACCACGCCGTCCACTACGCGCGGAAATCGAGGAGACGCCGTAATTATCTCCACGCCGCGCGTGACCGGTCAATTCAAAGTCAGCAAGTGGGACCCACGTTCGTCCAGTCAAGTCATCTCTGGCGTAGCAGACGCTTGAGGTCATTTGATCGTCAGCACTGATGTCATCAAAAGCTATACTAGCACCAACTGCAATTCTTCGGCTTCACATCTAAGAGTACTCACTCGAATCTTCGATTTGACTAAATACTCGGGGGCTACTCCTATCAGGAGCGCTGGCCGCGCACCCGGAAGATGAATAAAGACAAAGTATTTCTTCGAGTCCTACGTCGAGTCTACGACTCCACTACGGACTCGGGGTCTACTCCCATAGGGAGGATGAATTTAAGCATCCGAAAATTTTCGTGTCCTACGGACTTAACAACTGAACAATGCCTGAACTAAAGTCTCTGCTCGAATCTACGACTCGAACAGACACTCGGGGGCTACTCCCATAGGGAGCGCTGGTCGCGCACCCTATGAAATCTTCGACTGCGCCCTTTCGGATTAGTACGCAAAAACTTTTTGGCAACTCTGCCCCAACAAAATGCTGAGTGAGCGACAATCTCCTTGGCCACCCGAAGCACCTCCGTGGCGACGCAAAGATAAGACCTGCAGATATCATCTGATGGCCTGGCAACGTACACTATTGCGCTCTGCTAGTATGAATCCATGCCAACAGGCGTGATGAAAAATCCCGATGGACGCGTTGGGTACATCAATTAAAAACACTGGAATTCCACTCCTGTAAGTCCTTCGCGGCCTGAGTCGAATTACGCCAGCATATGTTCCGGGTTCAAGTTAAGGGACTCGAACCTGATGCAGATCATGTTGTTTCGTCCTAAGACAGTTAGCTGACCCTGATCCGTCAGGTGAGTCAGGCACATGTATCAACAATCCCTACACACATATATTGTTAACGCCTAGTTGCACCCGAAGGATTGAAGAGTCCTCAGCCGAATCTACGATTCGACTGATCACTCGGGGGCTACTGATATGGTTATACCCTACGGGTACATGACTTCAGCATACCTGGTCCAGCCCAAGGAAGGCCCACAGCAGACATACGCTGGCCCATGAAGATTTTCGGGTGGCCAAGGCCCATGATGCCTTTGGATCCTTGGAGAGCAAGACTAGCCTAGATAGGAAATTTAAAGGGGTAAAACCCTAGAACTTGTAATCGACTAGGACTATGCCCGGGACCTGCCTAAGTCTATATAAAGGCTAGGAGGGCACGTCCTAGATCTCTCGACTCATACTCTCGCATACGCACCTCACGCCAGATCGAATCTGCGCACCCTGTAACTTTCGGTTCCGCCGTAATCAAGAGCAGACAAGCAGGAGTAGGGTTTTCCCTCCGGGGGCCTGAACCTGGGTAAATCTCGTGTCCCCTGGTTACTTGTCTGTTAACCGTTCCACGATCTCCAGCATCCTCATCTTCTCCAAAACCCAAGTCCATAACAATGGGCATTGACGAGATTAAACCTCGTCAGCGAGATCTCCCCTCTACTTCCGGACCACGCCGTCGTGCTGCCGGAATCGCGAGGAGAGTGCTACAACCTCCGCTGCCTGCTGGAACAAGGGAGAGGAAGGTCTTCATCGAGTACCGAACGTGTGACCGACTGCGGGAGCGCTGCCGGAACGCAGCGCTGGAAGGATCGTCTACACGATCTTGAGATCGGCAAGAGTACGCTTCGAGGGTGAGTTATTCTATCGACTCGTTGCTACAATCTAGTAGATAGATCTTGGCTTGTTTGTTTGTATGCGGTAGAAATTTTTTGTTTTCCATGCTACGAACCCCTACAATGACAAGGCAAGCCTAAGAACAAGAGAAACTTCAAGAATGGCGGCAAGAAAGCTACTGTGCCTGCTAAGAAGCCTAAGGCTGGTCCTAAGCCTGATACTGAGTGCTTTTACTGCAAGGGCGAAGGTCACTAGAAGCAGAATTGACCCAAGTACCTAGCAGATCTGAAGAACGGCAACATTAAGAAGCAATGTATATTTGATATACATGTTATTGATGTGTATCTTACTAGTAATCATAGTAGTACCAGGGTATTTGTTACTAGTTCGGTTGCTCATATTTATAACTAGAAATAGATGTTGCAAAATAAACGAAGACTAGCGAGAGACGAGGTGACGATGCGCATTGGAAATGGCTCCAAGGTTGATGTTATCGCCATCGACACACTCCCTCTTCGTCTACCATCGGATTAGTTTTAAATCTAAATAATTGTTATTTGGTGCCAGCGTTAAGCATGGACATTATATCTGGATCTTGTTTATTGAGATACGGTTACTCGTTTAAGTCCAAGAATAATGGTTGTTCGATTTTTATGAGTAATATCTTTTATGGTCATGCGCCTGAGATGGATGGTCTATTCTTATTGAATCTTGATAGTAGTGATACACATGTTCATAATATAGATGCTAAACGAATGAGATTGAATGATAATTCCACATACATGTGGCATTGCCGTCTTGGTCACATTGTAGTGAAGCGCATGAAGAAACTCCATTTCGATGGAATTTTTGAATCACTTGATTTTGAATCACTTGAAAGTTGCGAAGCATGTCTAATAGAAAAAATGACTAAGACTCCATTTTCTGGGATAATGGGTGACCTACGGACTTATTGGAAATAACACATACCGATGTGTGCAGTCCAATGAGTGTAGCATCGCGCGGTGGATATCGTTATGTTCTTACTTTCACGGATGACTAGAGTATATATGGGTATATGTAATTTATGAAACATAAGTCCGAAACTTTCGATAAGTTTAAGGAATTCCAAAGTGAAGTAGAAAATCAACGTAACAAGAAGATTAAGTTTCTGTGTTCTGACCGTGGAGGTGAATATCTAATTTACGAGTTTGGCATGCATTTGAAGAAATGCGGAATACTTTCATAATTGACACCGCCAGGAACACCATAGCGTAATGGTGTGTCCGAACGTCATAATCGAACTCTCTTAGATATGGTTCGTTCTATGATGTCTCTTATAGATTTACTGTAATCATTTTGGAGTTATGCATTAGAGACAGCCACATTTACTTTAAATAGGGCACCATATAAATCCGTTGAAATGATACCATATGAATTGTGATTTGGTAAGAAACCTAAGTTTTCATTCCTTCAAGTTTGGGGCTGTGAAGCTTATGTAAAGAAGTTACAGCCCGACAATCTTGAACCCAAAGCATAGAAATGCGTCTTCATAGGATAACCTAAAGAAACAATTGGGTATACCTTCTATGATAGATCCAAAGGCAAAGTTTTCGTTACCAATAATAGATCCTTTATTGAGAAGGAGTTTATCTCAAAATAAGTGACTGGAAGGAAAGTAGAAATCGACGAGGTTGTTGAACCTTCTCTCGGATTTGAGAGTAGCGCAGCATCGGAAGATGTTCCTGTGCTTCCTACACCAATAAGAGAGGAAACTAATGATGGTGATCATGAAACTTCGAAGGAAGTTGCTACTGAACCTCGCAGGTCAACGAGGGTTCGTACCACTCCTGATTGGTATGATCCTATCATGAATGTCATGTTGGTGGACAACACCGATGACCCTGCAAAGTATGAGGAAGCAATGATGAGCCCAAATTCCAACAAATGGCAAGAAGCCATGAAATCCGAGATTGGATCCACGTACAAAAACCAAGTGTGGACTTTGGTGGACTTACCTGATGGACGAAAGGCTGTCGAGAACAAATGGATTTTCAAGAACAAAATATGCGTTGATGGTAATGTTACTGTCTATAAAGCTCTACTTTTCACGGAGGAGTTTCTGACAAATTCAAGGCGTTGACTATGATGAGACTTTCTCACCGGTAGCGAAGCTAAAGTCTGTGAGGATTTTGTTAGCAATCGTTGTATTTTTCGATTATGAGATTTGGCAGATGGATGTCAAAACGTAGTTCCTTAATGGTGACATTGAGGAAGAGTTGTATATGGTACAACCCAAAGGTTTTGTCGATCCTAAAGATTCTAACAAGGTATGCAAACTTCAGTAGTCCATTTATGGACTGAAGCAAGCATCCCGAAGTTGGAACCAACGTTTTGATAAGGTGATAAAAAACTTTGGATTTATACAAACTTTTGGAGAAGCTTGTATTTACAAGAAAGTGAGTGGGAGCTCTTTAGCATTCCTAGTACTATATGTGGATGGCATATTGTCGATTGGGAATGATATAGAACTTATTGAAAGTGTCAAAGGATATTTGAATAATAGTTTATCAATGAAGGATCTTGGCGAAGCAGCATACATCTTAGGCATCAAGATTTATAGAGATAGATCAAGACGCTTAATAGCGATTTCACAAAATACATACTTGGACAAGGTTCTAAAGAGGTTTAGAATGGAAGAAAGCAAGAAATGGTTCTTGCCCATGTTGATAGGGAAGACCTTGAGTAAGACTCAATGTCCAGCTACGACATAAGATGTAGAGAGGATGAGTAAGATCCCCTATGCCTCGGCCATAATATCTATTATGTATGACATGCTATGTACTAGACCGGATATAGCACATGCTGTTAGTTTGACCAGCAGATATCAAAGTGATCCAGGAGTGGAACACTGGACAGCGGTCAAAATTATCCTAAATTAACTAAAAAAGTACTAAGGATATGGTTCTTTCTTATGGAGGTGACGAAGAGCTCGTTGTAAACGGTTACACCGGTGCTAGTTGGAACATCGATCCAGATGACTATAAATCACTGTCTGGACACGTATTTATTTTGAATGGTGCAGTAGTGAACTAGAGGAGTGCAAAGCAAAACGTTGTGGCAAAATATTCAACTGAATCGGAATAGATAGATGCTTCGGAGGCTTCACAAGAAGCGATATGGATGAAGGAGTTCATTACCGAGCTTGGTGTGGTTCTTAGTGCGTTGGACCCAATGGCTATTTATTGTGATACCATGGGCACCATAGCTAATGCACAAGAGCCAAGGTCACACAAGAAGCTGAAGCACATCAAGCTACGTTTCCATTCGATTCGTGAGTATGTCCAAGAGGGTGACATAAATATTTTCAAAGTACACACAGATCTGAATGTGGCAGATCCGTTGACTAAACCTCTCCCTAGAGCAAAGCATGACCAACACTAGAACGCCATGGGTGTTAAGTATATTACCATGTAATCTAGATTATTGACTCTAGTGCAAGTGGGAGACTATTGGAGATATGCCCGAGAGGCAATAATAAAGTGGTTATTGTTATATCTTTGTGTTTATGATAAATGTTTACATCCCATGATATAATTGTATTAACCGGAAACATTAATACATGTGTGTTTTGTAAACATAAAAGAGTCCCTAGTAAGCGTCTTGCTGAAACTAGCTTGTTGATTATTAGATGATCATGGTTTCCTGATCATGGACATTGGATGTTATTAATAAAAAGATCATATCACTAGGAGAATGATGTGATGGACACACACCCATAGTAAGCATAGCATAAGATCAAGTCATTAAGTTCGTTTGGCTACAAGCTTTCAGATACATAGTAACCTAATCCTTCGACCATGAGATCATGTTAATCACCATCACCGGATGAGTACTTTGATGACATAAAAAACCACTTCTGTAACTGGTTGGTTATAAAGGTGGCATTAGGTATTCTGAAAGTATGTGTTGAAGCACATGGATCAAGAGTGGGATTTCTCCATCCATATGACGGTTAGATATACTTTAGGCCCTCTCGGTGGAATGTCATCTAATTGGCTTGCAAGCATGTGACTAGGTCACAAGGGATGTCATATCATGGAACGAGTAAAGATTACTTATCGGTAACAAGGTTGAACTTAAGGATGGCAATGGGAAGGGTATGGGCAGGGTAGAGCAATACCATATCCACACACGTGTAGCCAATGGGTACAAAATCCTACCCATACCCATACCCGCGGGTATAAAACATTACCCATACCCATACGTAGCAGGTACCCATACCCATTGGGTACCCGACGGGTATATCCATTAGTATATAATTTATTCAAAATTTACTTTCATCAATAGCATATTTCAAAGAGGACAATAATCTCTACTTACTAATAGTAGATAAGTACATGAAAGTATCAAATTAAAGTTTAGAAGTGGCAATCTCATACTCGTCCCTAGGCTTCTCGGCCGCATAAGTTCAAATTCTATAGATAAATTTGACATGTCAGTTTAAATGGGCAGGGTATGGGTATACCCATGGGTACAAGTCTATACTCGTTCCCGTACCCGTGACTTAATGGGTAGGATATGGGTATTACCCATGGGTATAAAAGTGTGCCCATACCCTACCCATGCGGGTACGGTACCCGCGGGTACCCGTACCCATGGGTAAAATTGCCATCCTTAGTTGAACTAGGTATGGAGATACCGATGATCTAACCTCGGATAAGTAAAGTATCGCGCGACAAAGGAAATCGGTATCATATGTGAATGGTTCATTAGATCACGAAGTCATCGTTGAATATGTGGAAGACATTATGGATCTCCAGATCCCACTATTGGTTATTGACCGGAGAGGTGTCTCGATCATGTCTGCATAGTTCGCGAACCGTAGGGTGACACACTTAAGGTTTGATGTTGTTTAAGTAGATATGGAATATGATTTGGAGACCGAATGTTGTTCGGAGTCTCGGATTGGATCTAGGACATCACGAGGAGATCCGGAATGGTCTCGAGAATAATATTCATATAAAGAAAGTCATTTTCCGGGGTTTGTAAAAGTTTCCGGTATTTTGACTGGAGCTTCTAGAATGTTCTAGAAGGGGCCACCGGTGGGCCTACCACCCCGGTGGGGCACTTGGGTTGTGGCATGCCATGGGGGACTAGGGCCATCCGCACCAATCCCAAGGGGGCCAACTGGCTAGCACAAGAAAAAAGGGGAAACCCTAATATGGAAAGGGGAAGAAAACTTGAGGGGGCAAGTTTTCCCCCTCTCCCTCTTGGCCGCCGAGTTGGGGAAGGACACGGCCAGGGATGGGAACCCTGGATGCACCCCCCATATATATAAGGAGGGGTAGGGAGGGTGCATGTCACATCCCAAAATTCTCCTAATTTTGGAATGTGAAATAAATAAATAAGTTTGATTGATTGTTTGACTATGTTGAAAATTATCAATGAGAAGAAACTTTTTGAATAGAAAATCCTCTCAACCTTGAATTCAAAATCTTATATTCTTTTGTTATGACCTAAGTAGCCATATAGGCAAAAGGGCATGGATTGATTATGGATTGTAGAATTGGTGTGCAAGATTTCAAAATGAAAATCATGAAGCATTCATAAGCACTTCATTACATCCATGCAAAGTTCTCACAAACTAAATCCAAATCCTGGTATCTAAATCCTATAGTTGATTCGCCCAAATGTTCCGAAAGGAATTAAATTGACTTATTAAAACCCACTGATGCTAAGGCATAAATTATTGATAATTATAGCCTAAAGAGATCCAATTAATACTACAAAATTTTAGAAACAAAATTGAGCTTATTTGGAGCTAGTATGAAAAAGTTATGAAATAAATACAAATACATAAAGATATAAATAAAATGAAATATATAAGGATTTATAAATCCACTACTTCCAAACTAGTAAAAATATTACAAATTTGATCCTATAATAATCTATTCGATTTTAGAAAAATTTAAAAACAAGAATCATGTCATTTGGAGTTCGTATGCAAAAGATACGAAGAAAACAAGTAAATAGAAAAAGAAAAAGAAAAAAAACGGGGGGGCGCTGGCCCACCAGACCAGCCAGCGACCCGGAGCACCACGCGCGCACGTACACGTCGGTTGCTCCAAAAAAGCGTGTAAAAATCTGTTTTCTATACCTATCTCTACTCAAACTCTTATAACTTTTTATCTACAACTCCGAATTGACTTCCGTTTGTTTGTACTTATTCCTTACTCCAAGGCCTATATCTACAACGTCTCAAACCTCCATTTAAACTCATGGAGCCACACCTGTACAAGTTTTTCCTCTCGAAATCCCGAATCTACATCTGGCCGAATCTTGTTTCGCTTTTTAACCCATCTAGACTTCGTCGTTTGCTTTCGGTCAAAACACGAAAGTTGTAGGGATCGTCGAAATCTTTCAATCCCGACAAACCTCATCTCTTTTCATCCACCACAGCCGGAGAATTTCGTATCGCAATATTTCAGATCTTACGGTGTAAATCCAAGATATACTCGCGCTCGTTTCTTCAAATCCAAATTCCTTTGGTGAGAAGGTAGAAATAATGATTCCCCACAACTTTCATGTTCTGAGTTTTTCGATTTGACCTACGGATTTGTCTCTCTAACACAGATCTATTTCTTGTCTATTCTGAGCCAAAATCGGGTCAATCTCTTCTTCTAGCCACCGGATCCTATCCAGACGGTCGAGATACAATCAAACCGGTGCGTGCCATGTCGTCATCCCGGTCATATTCCTCATCAACGCCACGTCAATGTAAGGTCAACATCTAGTCCCAGTCAGCATGCAAAGTCAACCTGTCCAGTCAGCGGAATATTCCCTGGAATATTCCGTTCGAATTTAAAATTGCATATTATAGATCTAACTTGTAAAATTCATTAGAAATTCATACCATATCCAAAAATTGCGTATAATATATCAAATTGAAGATAATTTTACGTAGAATCATCTTATCAGAATAGATCCAACTTTTACTGTACGTGGTTAATGCAGTAATTTAATTAGTCTTAATGGTCTTTTAGGTTAATAAATTCATAAGAAATTATCTGTAACTCCGAAAAATATGAATAATATATCAAATTGAAGCTACGGTAATGTACTTTAATAATATCTGGTTGGGCCTTTGCAGATTAATTAACCCGTAGCAATTTAATTAGTTTTAATGGCTTTATAAATCATTAAATTCATAGTAAATTAATTGCTTGTCACAAAAATATAAATGATATACCGATGGAAAGCCGGTTCCATGTAGATCATAAATATGCAATTAGTTCGGCATTTTACTGCAAGGTTTTACCGTGAATATTTAAATGGTTTAATGGCCTATTTAGAGTAATAAATTCATAAGAAAATAAATACTATTCAGAAAATTACAAATAATATGTCCCTGAAATCACAATTCCGTGGAGATTACAGATATAATTTTAGTTAGATTTTTAGACAACAGAAACTATATGAATCATTTAAAACCATTAAACACTATTTAAATCATACAAAAAGATCTATAACTCCGATTAGGGTGAATCCAAGTGCTAAGGTTTTGTATTGACAATAGCTATACAAAGAAATTGCATGACAAATTATTTGGTACTGTTAAAAAAGAAATTCATATAGAAATATTTAAACCCATTGAAATAGTGTTTTAATCGTAGGAAAATATCTATAACTCCTTTTTAGGTGACTCAAATTGCTACTGTCTCTAAATTGCATTACCTATCCAGTAGCATCTAGTTCACAATATAATATGACATAAACATATTTAGTTCAATTAAAGTGGTATACACCATATTAAATCGATACAACTTTAGTAATAAAAGCTTTAATGCATTAAATGACTTTCCACATGCATCATGTAATCTAACTATGTTTAGAACACTAAATGCAACCATTGTGACTCATTAAATCGTCATGCATGCATCTGTTCATCATTGTTTTCTTATAATGTTGCACTGTTGTATGTTTGCAATGTTTTGAATGGTGTGTTTGTTGTGTTTGCTTCAAACGTTAGATTGCGAGGAGTGCAACTACTGTGATTGCAACTACTATGATTGCAAGTATTGTGGTTATGACGAGTGCAACCATTATATCTATGAGGATTGTGAGGATTATATAATCGACTACATCTACAACAAAGGCAAGTGGTGCTATCTTGGTCATAAATGTCCTACTGTTTTCCTATGCATTGTAGATGTTTTTGTAGAATTGCATCTGTAGGAATTGATGTGTATATGATATGCTATATCCCATATTATTCCCTAGTATTCCTTGTTTATGAGCCATCGTATTGGTAGATTGCTTAGCTATGCTATTTAGACGAGGAAGGAAATCACATCATAAAAAGTTATATGTTTTGAAAGGATTATGTTTTGCTAAATGACAAACCAACTTGTTTTAATGAACCACCTGGGCGGAATGGCATTGATTGGGTCATCGAGTGTGGATTTTGGTGGGGAATGCCGCCCAGGACACTGAGGAATGATTGGTTTCTTTGTTTGGAAGCTTACGTGTACAACCATGTGCCAATAATGAAATGGGCGGTTGGTTGGACTTAGTAGGTTGTGGTAACCCGAACCCGCGTATCCAGAGATGTAGAATTTTGGTAGGTTGGACCGGTGCGCGTCGGGATTGGGGAGCTACTTTCCGAACGGTTCCTTCTTGGACTTCTCCCTATCATCACCCAATATGAGAGCGGTGATACGTGCTGGGCTGGCCAAGTCACATGGATAAAGTGTACTAACCCCTGCAGGGTGTATAAACTAAGCGATTAGCTGTGTCCCCGGTTATGGACAATTTGAGCGACCTGATACTGATGCTATGATATTTCTCACTCATCCCAATTTCTTAATTACTAAAACATGATGGATGAACATGGGTTTAGGAGCATACGAAAGCTGAACTGTCTTGTATCTACATGGGTTTATGCTGGTATGTCCTTAGAAGATTGTTTTTGAAGAAAGAAAAGTATTTTGAAAGTAGGGAAAAGTTGTATTGCTTTATGCAAATAAGCCTGAACTCCACTTGGCCAAATAAGCATGTAGTTGATAGATCTGTTGTTAACCACTTTAGCCTACTTGCCATACATTCAATGTATTGACCATTCGTGGCTGCAACGTTTCATGTTGCAGGTTATATCGTATCTGAGTGATCGTTCATAGGTCACGAGACTCCACTCAACAATTGTTCGCCTGTGGCACATTTGAAGGATGGAGATCTACCTTGTATTCGTTTTCCGCTGTGTACTTGAATAAATAATGTAAATTCTGGATCATATTCGTTGTATTTATGATGCACAATTATATTTGGTATCATTTTGTATTGTGTGTGCCAGTGAACCGATCCAGGGATTGGCACTATACACATGAACTCAGCCTTATCAGGCGAGGGTGTTACAGTGCACCTCTCCTCCCTCACCTCAACCCTAGACGCCGGCCTCCTGCCTCCTCCATCGTCATGCTCCGGCTTAGGCGAATCCCTATAGAATATTCTCCTCCACCACCACCACCACGTCGTCGTTCTACTGGGATTCCGAGGGGATCAACTACCTCCGTGATACGTCGGAAACGTATCTATAATTTTTGATGATCCATGCTTGTTTAGTATCTACTTTGTTTTGCTTTGTCTACACTTTGAGGTGCTTTTTACATGTTTTCTGGTACTAACCTATTAACAAATTGCCATAGTACCGGTTGTCTGTTTTCTGCTATTTTTGGTTCCAGAAAAGCTACTAAAGTAATATTCTCGGAATTGGACGAGATAAACGTCAAAGTCAATTACTTTCCGTGGGGAACAAGAAGTCCAGAGGGGAGACGGAGAGGCGTGCCAGGGCACCCAGACCCCCCTAGGAGCGGGTGGGCCCTGCCCCACGCCTAGGAAGGGTGTGGGGCCCCTGGCCACTGCCTCAGCCTCCCTCTTCGCCTATAAGAAGCCCTTGATGCAGAAACCCTAAGTACCCAACCAATATTCCACGAAACCTTCTGTAGTCGCCGCCACCGTCGTCCCGTAGTGACCAACGCAACTCTCATAGTGGAATTATCTTGTGCGACAGCGTCGTACATATTGGCTCTGGATTCCCATAACATGGCCAGTTCCTCTTTCAACAGCCCGGGATATAGATTGATGTTGGTACTAGGTTGTTTCAGCCCTTAAATTAGCATACTCATTTATATGTACTTATTCTTCATGCACAACCAGGGAGGGAGGTTGTACATCAAACATGGTCCAAGTGTTGTGCATGCTGCTCTGGCTACCAAACGGCTTGAATCCATCGGTGCTTGCACCTAGCCTGATGTTCCTTAAATCTCCACTGAATACTTGGAATTCAAGGTCCAATGCTTTCCACTGGCTAGCATCTGAAGGGTGCGTTAGCAGCTCGTCCTTTTCGGGGTCATCGTCATCTCCTGCCTTCTTTCTTTCCGCATGCCAATGCATGAGCTTTGCTTCCCTACAGTCCACGAAATAGCGCTACAGACGAGGAGAGATAGGAAAGTACCATACCACTTTTCGAGGAGCTTTCTTCCCTTTCTTGTATCTATTGACGCCGTATACCGGACATGTGGTTTTCTCCGCGTCCTTGCCTCGATAAATGATGCAATTATTGATGCAGATGTGGTAACTAACGTGCGGTATATCAAGAGGACACATGATTTTCTTGGCATCCTCGATACTAGTTGGACATGTGTTCCCCTTCGGAAGACGATCATGCCAGAATGCCATCATATTGTCGAAGCTTGCATCAGTCAATTTGTGTTTTGCGTTCATCTCCATAGCCTTGAGCGTTACATTCAAGCGGGCATCAGCGGGCTTGCATCCTTCATACAATGGAGTAACCGCGTCTTTTTCCAGTTGCACAAGCTTGGCTTTCTCTTTAGCGGCAGCTCTGGTGTTACTCGTCTTCTTGAGATGCAGTTCTTGAACATAAGGGTCTAGCACCTAGCCTGACGTTGTTCCATCATCTTTTCCGGCATCTAGATCATCTCCAGGAGATTCTTTGTGGCCTGCTCCCGCACCTTCACCATCTCCAGGAGACTCTTCGTCATCTCGCCCGTCCTCGCCGTGATCATCCTGTTGCCTGCCTTCCTCATCATCTTCATCACTTATCCACCGAGTATAGCCATCCATGAAACCATGAAGGAGCAGGTGCGCCTACAGATGCCCGAAATCTAGGTCGATCAACCAATTGAGTTTGCATCTTTTGCACGGACATCTTATCTCCGTCATGTTATTTCATATCATGTCGGTCGTTGCATATTTAAAAAATCTAGCCGCAATGCCTTCGATCATTATGCGGACCATGGTTGCCTGCGGGTACACACTAGAATTAGATCCACACAACCAATGCATGCATGAAATGGCCGACATAAATTTTCGGCATGACCTATCCTAAAATTAATACCTTTGTGAAATGCCAAAGTTTCGTCAAAAATGGAAATGAATCAACATTTTGTAAAAACAATGGAAACTCGTTCACACACAAACACATGAGAGCATTCTCCAAACACATGAGCATCGATCCTCATACATATGAGCATATCCTCCATACACATGAATACATACTATTACATAGATAACTTACCGAGATGAGAGACTGAGAAGATGGAAGGAGACCGAGAGGATGGAAGGAGAGCTTTCCTCTCTTATGTATGTAGCATCCAAGCTAAGTTTTACATGCTACAAATGGTGAAGGAGTGGAAAATTTGAGGTGGGAAGGAGGAGGAGGGCGACCAGATCCAAGGAGGAAGAAGGAGGGGAAAGTGAAGTGGGATGTGGTAGTGGATATCCATGTGTAAAAAGTGGCTACCAAAAAATTGGTGCCAGCACACCCGTGGAGCACATGCATGAAGTGCGCCACAGGCATGAATCCTAGCCGTGGCGCACATGCCAGCAATGCGCCACAGGTCTGTTTGCCCATCTCCACAATAGACAGCACCAAAGTTACCCATAGCACGCTGGGAGTAGGTGCGCTAGGACTACCTCCGACACCCATAGCGCACTAGGCCTAGGTGAGCTACGACTAAGTGGTCTGCGGCCGGCCATGCCCTGACCCACACGTAGTTGTGGCGCACCGCTGATATGTGCGGTATGGGTACGCTACTTAGACGTAGGGCACTTCAAACCTGTGTGCCACGCCTATTTACCCGTAGGGCACTACAAATCATGTGCACCACGGCTGTCTGGATTACCTATAGATGTTTTCCTTGTAGTGCATGCGGACTATTTTTTTCTATTATTGCCTCCATTTAAATTTGTGTTGCCATGTTTTCCTTATTAACACAACATTTAAATTATGGGGTAACTAAACAACATGAACCTCCTAATTAAAATTTCAGGACCATGGTTCCGCTTAATATTGTCTAGTCGCATCGTATTTTTGCCATGTCATGCATCATACATGCATCATGCCCGATATTCTCTCGTACTATTAACTAGTGCATCCGGTATTTCTTTTAGTGCTTTGATTCTTCGCGCATTAGGCCGATGAGTTGACGCGAGTGTCGACAAATCCTTCGGCTAATGTATCTTAGGCAGTTTACCCAATCGAGCATTCTCCCCCTTTCTACCTATTTTGCATTTATAGTCTGTACTTCCTCCTATTAATATATTGTTATCTATGTTGTGATGATTTAGTTTCCGTACCATTTATGTTTCCTGCAGCCTATATTGCCTTGGACACCTTCTATTGCGTGTTGTTTGGTAGACAGTTGGCCTTGTGAGTCGTAGTTGCTTGCTCAGGTGTTGGTTCGCGTCGTCGAGTTCCACCGTTGTTGGGTGGTTGGCACATGCTTAATGATGGAGATAATCATGGTTCTACTTATAGCTTGTTAAATTAAATGTTGGTGGTAGACATAACAAATGCAGAGGCACCGTGGGTAATAGTTAATATCTGGTTTTTAACCGTTCACTTGTGTCCACCTAGGACCCGAGTTCTTGACACCTGTTCCGAGATTGAATGCGCTAACCATATGTGGGGTGTGTGGGCACCCCTATCGGCTTACTATCTGATTTCAAAGTAATTTACTAGGAGCCACAAACTAGTTTGAGGTGTTATTATAATTCTGTACTTATGTCATACTTTACTGCTTTATTTGCTACTGTTGCTCGAGGAGCGTTTACTTACTGTACTGTTTAGGAACCAATGCGGAATATTTACGCAGTATCGATCAGCCTAGTCACACTTTCGTGTTCCCAGTCGTTTACAACCATTATCGCGAACCCTGAGTCCGTCTCGGAGCCAGCCGACTTCGTTACGGGTAGCTTAGTGGGGCGCCCCCATGTACTTACTTTGGGTATGGGAAACGTCGTGTCTAAAGCCCCGCCGACATACTGTTGGGTGTATGTTTTATGATCTTGCACCTACCTGATTTGGTAACAAGGATGCAAGTGCACGTGGAAACTTTTGTGCACCCCTACAGCGTTAAATCTTTTTGAAAAGTCGTGTCCGCGGTTATGGATGACTTGGAGCACAATATCTCGATCATAGACAACTTAAACTAAAGCATTACGGTTATAATTTGACTTGTATCTGACATGACTAGTAAGTTGGATAACCACTATGGAATGAATTAATAGAACTGCCAGCTGTGTGAGTTTCCTCGGTAGGACTTCCTCATTTGGTCTTGAGGGGGGAGATATTAGGATGGGTATGTTTGGTGATAGTATCAGGTTGGTTCCGAATAGGTCTTTCTCATCCCTCTCCGATAGCCGACAGTTGCATCGAGTCTCTATAGGTTGTTTAGTGCATGATTCGCTACCACTTTAGTCCACCATACCTATGTAGGCGAGAGCTGCCGAATTCTAAGACTCATCATGTACTAGCCTCAGTACTGACCGCTCCCCTTCTCCTTTGCCCTTTGTTCGGCACCCCTTTTGTTTGACAGGTTTGAGTTTGACAATGTTAGTAAGGTTACCCTTCCGGCATGTCCTAGGCAGGGTTATGGACGCCATTTGTTATTCTTCAGGGCTCTTAGCCCAATTTGTATCTTGTCAGTACTCGGATGTCGTATCGTTTTCAAGGTGATTTGGATCTTTGTACTGTATATTTGTATTCTTGACTCGTTGAGTCATTGTTGTATATATATGTTCTGTGGGTTTCATCGTGGACTATTGTGTAATGATATTACTTTATTTTCCACCCACACGCAAGTGCCTGGTAGGCATCTTTGAATCTATTCCATGCGGGTTTGGCGAGAATCGCTAAATCCGCATAGGGACGATTCTAAGGTGTTACACATGTAAAACCTATTAGTCTTCCTGACAACACTATCATTGTAAGAAATGACAGGGGTATGGTCAGAGCCAATTCTGGTTTCCACTTTGACACTTCATAGTGGAAATAAAGCCTCCCAATCAACTGAAATACTCTTTCAAGAACGCACATAGTTGATAGTTCATGTTTATTTGACCAACTATAATGTCTCCCACTTTTCCTCAATTCTCTGAACTGATGGTGAGCTATGAAATCATTGAATAAAGCCATCAAATTGAAATCTAACCTTTTATTGTTTTTATCACTACTCTCCCTAAGTAAGTTGAAATTCTGGTCCTAACGATAGGACGGTCGATCTAGGATCTGCAAATCCGGACAGGAAACCAGAAGGTAGGGGAGGAAACCCTACCGACACGGGGTTGAAGCCCGGCGGGTAAGCCATCTCTAGCGGCGGCACGGGGCTGAATCCCCACATGACATCTCTCGGCTCAACCCTAGAGCCCCTACGGGGATGGCCGCCGCCCTTAATGCATCAAGGGTCGTCACGGGGACGAATCCGGTCGGCACGAGGAAATACCCCACATCGATGCCATCGCAGGGACCACTACTGCCCTTGTCGGCACCTCGCGAGGCCGATGGGAAATCGGGGACGGTCGGCTCAAGGAGGGCACGGAGTAAGGGTCAATCAACGCGGTCGCGCTCCTCGTCCACCCGCCTAGCAGTCGGTGACAGCACGGACGTTAGATCAGGCATGGTGGGGCTAAAGCTTGCGGCCAGGAACTACTGGAAGGGTCGACATAAGAGGTAAGGAGGCCATCTGTCTCTTCTGTGAGACGTAGAGATAGAGCGAGGCAGAGCACATACAGTGGAGTGAGAGAATGGAAAAGGAGTTATTAATCGTGACTCTCGCGCTTCTTCACGCGTGCAATGGTTACACGGTAGCGGTCCATTTTATGCTCGACAAAGGCATACTCCTCCAAAACAGTTGATTTGACCATTGTTTTGAGGCCTGACTCTTGGCTGTTTAAGAAAAGCGTTGAGCACAACGCGGGAGTCTGAAGGAAACAAAACGACCCATTTCCGTCACGAATGCATCTGCCCCGACCTCCTTGAGGCTATCCATCGCGTCCTAGCAGCCGGCCCTAGCGATTGCGGCGATGCAGCGAGCCCTAGCGATTGTGTGCTGCGGCGGCCGTGGCCAGCGGAATAGCGGCGCAGGCGATCGTGGCACGGCGGCATCACTGCGAGCGGCGGCCAGGTACTCTTGTTTGAACAGCCGCATGCACATAGCAGATTAACAGAGTAGTAGATGCAAATTTCTTCTTGTGAAAATTAGGGGAGAGACCTTAACAGCTGCATAGCAGATTAGCAGACTAGCATGTTTGCAGATTAGGGAAGAGATCTAATTTCATGAATTAGGGGAGAGATCTACTTTCCTTATCACTTGCATATATTGTACTGTTAAGATTTGTTTTGCAATGAATACCTATGCTTGAGAACATGGCGCCGCCACTGCGAACAAGTACGTGGACCCATGAACTTCGTAAAACAGAGAAGTTCTTTATCTTCCCTTTTCTCTTAGCTGTCCTTCCGATTTCATAATAAAGTGTCGCTGGTCTGGTAGTACTACAGTACCAAAATTAAAATGGATCTGAGGAAGTAGTTAATTTGTATTTAACAATTCTGACCTTGTCAAAGCTGACCTTTCCAGCCTCGAGGATGAAGATTTGGCTAACAATTCTGACATTTCTTTTATATTGATAAAATACGCGATTATTAGCGTGCGTGCACGCACGTCGCCTGTGAACCAGCCAGAAAGTCAAAGACGTGGCAACCACAATAAGCCACCCTTTACCTGTTCCATCAAATTAATCATACCGTACCATTTCGCAGGCTCATTATTCAGCTCTCAAAGAAAAGCCATTTTCCAGACTCATTATTCAGCTCTGGGAAGTTGGTTTTGTGTAAGGAGAAAGCATTGTCGATCATCCACGCACACGTACCACGTCCGCCAGGAGCATCGATATTCCACCAGCTGCAATGGCGCCACCGCATGATGAGGTCGAGACGACGACGGTCGGGTGGTCGGCCTCGGCATTTGTAGCCGCCGTGCTCGCCCGTCTAATCCGCAAAGGCCTCGAGCTGCTGGGTGAGCTCGACGGGGCGGCAGTGGGGCACCTGCGCCGCCTCGAGGGACTCCTTGCGTCTGTGTGGCTTCTGCTCGACGCGGCGGACGCCGGCGCCATCGACTTCACCCAGCGTCCCGTTCAAGACTTGCTCGACGCCGCCTACTCCGCCGACGACGCCCTCGACGACCTCGAGTGCGCTCTGCTACAGGTCACCATGGCAGGAGGCGGAGGCGGAGGCGGCGATCACGGTGCAGACGCCAGTACTTCACCTGCCTCGGTCGTCCGCGCCTTGCGGAAGCCACGCAGCCCTCTAAGGTTATTCCTCTGCTTCAGCCCACCCAGAACTTCATCCGCTAGCAGCACTGGTAGCTCTCACCGGAAAACCTCATCCAACAAGCAGAACAACATGGTCGACTTGGACGGACTAAGAGATGCATTCGAGATGTTAGCACAAGCCGCGTACAGGTGCACGTCCATGTACGAGCACGTCGTGCCACGGAAGAACTACGCCACCATCCTTTCAGTTAAACCAGGGGATACTGCAGCATCAGCAGCAGCCGCAGCAGTACGTGATATGTACGACATCTTCGGTAGGGAGGCTGAGGTGGATCAAATCATGAGGAAGGTGAGGCTGGGCGACGATCTGCACTACCGCCTTGGGGTTGGCGTCCTCCCTGTTGTCGGCGCCGAGGGCGTTGGCAAGACGGCGCTCACGCAGCTCGTCTTCCACCACGAGATCATCAAGGCCGAGTTCCCCGTGCGTATGTGGGTGCACGTCTCCGGTGCACTCATGCTCACAGAGCAGCTCATGGTTCAGATGATGCATCCGGCGGTTGCAGGAGATGCCCATGACACCGAAGACACCAGGGAGCTTCTGCTGGAGCAGTTGGCCGGCCAGAGGTTCTTGCTGGTGCTCGATGATGTCACACATGTGAGCGATTCCCAGTGGAGAGATCTAATGGAGCTGCTGCAGCAAGCTGCTCGGAGGAGCCTGATCATGGTGACAACACGATCCAGGAGTGCTGCTTCAGTTATGGGCACCATGCCCTCGCTGATCCTCAGCCCTCTGGCATTCGATGACTACTGGAAGATGTTCAAGCATTTTGCATTTGGCAGTGCGGATGAGAGCGAAGATTGCACTCTGCTAGGGGATGAGGAGGATGAATGGGATGCCATCGAAGAGGACGACGACGACCAGCTATCCCCAATGGAGCAAACCGCGTACGGTATAGCACAGAGAATGGGCTGCTCGCCATTAGAAGCACGCGTAATGGGGCGCGCACTATACTTCCGGCAGGGAGAAGAAGGCCACTGGAAAAATGTGCTGGAGGACGACCTATGGGACCAGGGAGACATCGGTGGAATCTCCCCAGCTCTGTGGCTGAGCTACCAGCACCTCGATCCCCGCCTCAAGCAGTGTTTCGCGTATTCTGCAGTGTTTCCAGATGATTATGTGTTTACAAAGGAAGGATTGGAGCAAATGTGGATAGCACATGGCCTGATATATTCTGATGATCGTGCGGCAAGACCGGAGGATGTGGCCCACGAGTTGTTTGATGAACTTTCTGAGCGATGCTTCTTTCAGCCTCTGGGAAGAAACAGATACATGATGCACAGTAGGATGCGAAGGTTATCACGAGCGGTCTCGGTGAACCAGTTTTACATGGTTACTGACAGCTCAGGAGAAGTGCCACAAGAAGTTCGTCACCTCACAATCAGGACTAACAACCTGCTCAAGTTGAAGATGGATTTGGCATTACAGCTCTCACCTTCCTCTGACCACCATTTCCTTCAGAGGGTTCGTACAATTTTGTTCTTCTCAGATTACAGTGACTCGGATGATTTTTCGGAAGTTTTAGCTGAGATTTTCTCAATCGCAAAGAGCGTGAGAGTTCTCGGCTTATCCTGTGGAAACATTACAGTTCTGCCTGCAGAGATCGGCCTGCTCCAACACCTCAGGTATCTTAATCTGTCCAGGAACAGAATCACTGACCTTCCAGAGACAGTGTGCCAGCTTCACCTACTTCAAGTGCTGGACGTCAAGTGCAATTCTCGTTACCTCCATCCTCCCAATGGCATTTCAAATTTGATCCACCTGAGGCATCTTTATGCAAGTGCATGGTTTCTTTCGGACATACCTGACATACAGAACCTCTCAAATTTGCAAGAGTTGGAGGCACTCCGTGTTGGCAGTATCACGCATCTCAGTGCCTTACGGCAAATGATGCAACTCAGAGGCGCAATTCACATTGCAATTCTCCGTCAGTGTGATGTTAGTGTGTTCAGTAAGGGTATCTTTAAAGGAATGAAGCACCTGAACAAACTACACCTGTCTTGGGCCAACTCTACGGGCAAAAGCAAAGAGATATCCATCGATGAAGAGGCACTCGAGTGCTTGCAGCCGCATGAGAATGTAAAGGTTCTGAAAATTACAGGCTACACAGGCATCAGATCTCCATCATGGATGCTGAAGACCTCATGCTCACTGTCAAATGCAACATCTATGTACTTATCAGATTGCATGAACTGGGAGAGCCTACCTCCCTTACATGACATGCCGTGCCTTGAGGTTCTTGAGATCAGAAAGATGCATTCTATTAACAAGGTCGGTGCTGTTCCTCAACGATCTGACAAAGAATTGTTTCCAAAGCTCAAAAGTCTCGTTATCGAAGACGCTTTGCATTTCACTGGATGGTCGATAGGCAACTCAGCAAGAAACATAACATTTCCTGGCCTCTGCAAGCTAGAGATCAGGAATTGCCCCGACCTGATAGCCTTCCCAGATGTCCCCCTTTCACTTACTATCATGATCATAGAGAATGCTGGTCTTTATATGCTGCCAATGATTCATGCCAAGCAATTATCAGAAGAAGAAGAAGCGGTGTCGACATCAGAAGAAGGTAGATGGACATCACAGCTCACCACATTACAGATACATCACTGCCACAGACTGAGATCCCTAGGATCAGGCCTACTTCAACAGCAGCACCTCCTGCGCTCTCTTGAGGTTCTGTCAATCAAGAACTGTGACAACGTCACCTGTGATCTGTCCGAAGGATTCAAAGATCTCACTGCATTGAGGGACCTCTCTCTATATGACTGCCCGAAGCTGCTCGTCGACAAGTTTCATGCATCACTGCGAACTCTGGAGATCAGCGAGTGCTTCATTGCACAGGGCGGATGGGTGGACGACTACCCTTTCCTCTTCTCAGTGTGGACGCTCAAGGTAAGGGGTTGCTCACATGTAAGCGCTGATCAGGGCAGCAACACTGAACCTTTGGACTGGTTGAGCTCCCTGTTCAATGTGTACAGTCTTCAATTGGAGAACACATTGCTCGTGGGACTGAGCATGTTTGACAAGCTTCATTCTCTTGAGATACTTGAGATTGATGGAAGTCGCGCGTTCTTTGATGGTTCATCGGAATTTGAGTGGCTGGAGAAGCTGCAGACCCTCAGCGTTAGGAACTGCACGGAATTGTGTGATCTTCCGGAAAACCTGTACACTCTGCCTGCATTAGAAGAGCTGTGTGTGGAGAATTGTCCTGCTATTCAGGCATTGCCAGCAAACGGGTTGCCAGCGACACTGAAGAGATTATCAATATCTAAGTGCAGTCCACACCTAACTCAGCGGTGTCTCGATGAAGAACTTGATAGGCCAAAGATTGCAAAGGTTGGTGTAGTATACATTGAGGGGCAAAGTATTATTACTCCAGAAGAATAGTGTGATATTTGTGTTACCCTGCGTTTGTACAGTATATTTAAACCACCTCAATGCATCATCTGGATCCTTTGGAACCTCTACTGCTCCTTACAGTTGACTGAGAGTGATTAATATGACAGTGGTGCCTACAGTTTAATTTTCACAAAAGTTGTATACCACACTTTCTTTTATCCAAAAAAAACATGAATTAACTAATATGAGAACACGACGATCAATTATTTGAGTTGGTATGCATTTCTGCAAGTGTATTGTTTTCATTTTGCGGTGCATGGAGTGTTGGAATTGCACCTTTTTTTTGCTAACCAGTTGAACCAGCAGTCATTGATGGCATTAGCAGAAGAGCTCAAGAAATCAAAACACAACAAATGTTTGACGAATCTTTTAGTTTTAGCATATTATGCAATCTGTAGAAATGGTATACAGAGGCGTCTCTAACACCAGCAGTGGAGTGTTTGAGTTTGTAACCCAGTAAAATGCCAGTATGGTTCGGAGTCCTGGACTCCAAGCTACAGGTTGTAAGCCTATCATTGTAAGCCTGTCAGTCTATCACTACAAATACTAGTACATATGCACGTGCAGTGCACGTCAGCAGCGGAAGAAACGACACTAATACATAGATTTAATGGTGAACCATGAGATTCAGTATTTCATAGATAGTACATTTCAGAACTTGTTGTACAAAATCGTGTGCTAACATCTGTTCCACTATGCAAAACGACTGAAAAAACAAGTTTCCATGGACCAGTCTGCCCTGGCCTCTAAAATTTGCTACTGTCTGGCCAGCCAATAGTTGACTTGAACTCTATCGCGACTTTATGAGCAGTCCACAAATTCTCCGATCTCAACTGTTGAGTTTCAGAAAAAATAAAAATTGAGCTTGGAGGCTTTATTGAGCACACACACGTTGGCATCACCTAGTCTGCAAGCTCTCCAGGCCGTCCAAAAATTACACTATTACTGCAGCACCGGACATATATTGTATTGCTGAGATCAGAACATAGATATTACCTGGATTAGCAGGAAAATTATCCATTGGTATATAGATTGTATCTTCAGATTCAGAAACGATATGCCCATGAACTTCCACATGCGTAGGTTGACTAAGCAAGCTGTCACTTTTTACAGCTATATTGTCTATTACTACATCTGCCACATGAGACTTTCTTCTTTTCTTATACTCACGATTCCTTCGTAAGTATGCTTCTCTTTGTTCAGGCAACAAGTGTGAGTACCAGCTAGTGCCACGTTGTCACTTACGTTGGCTGCTCTTTGTCAATGCAATATCAGCTTGATCTTCAAGAGAAATAGAAGATGCACGTACCCCAGATGGACTAACCATCACTGGAGTTCCATTGTCTGGGTGGCACATATTTGACTGAAGAATTATGCAATTGTCTGAATCACACAGGCCTTGGTTACCTGATTCAGATTTCCCAAAAGTACCAAATGTGGCCACTGCTTTTCACATGACGAACAAGGAAAAAAATAGTCTATATCATAATTAGTAATACATTTAAACAATAGATTCTGACAGTACAAATTTCTATAAAACCTCGTTTCACTTTGGACGAACGTCCTTGTTGATCGACGACTGAACCATGTGTGCAACAATCTGAAAAGAGGAAGATATTCCATCAGCAAAGCATACATTAGTAATTATCAAATTATGTTTATTATAAGCCACCTGAAAGCTACTTTCTGTCACCTGAGAAGGTTCCATAAGCATGTGTATGTTGTCATTTTAGCTCATATTTGTTTGCCCGGTTGTAGACTGGGCACTACTACTACTTGCATTGTTATCTCATTTAGCTCGTTTGTACTCACGATTCCTCTGTAAATATACTTCTCTCTGAATTGGTGTCATCTGCAAGTATATCCCGGTCACAATATGTCATTTAGAAAGTAAAAAAGTTTAAGATATATTACCTCTGTTACACAATGTAAGCCTTTTTAGCAAGGTAAAACAGTTTGCTAAAAAGGCTTATATTGTGAAACAGAGGGAGTAGTCAATAAGATGATTAGAGTTGACAGGTAGAACACTGTTTTCCGATGACGCTGAATTAATCACAGGGACATTATTATTATTTTAATGAGTTTATACTTCCAACTGGGCGGACCTCGTATGTAGTTATCTGCACTCAAATAATGAGCATATAGATTCTAGACGAAATCAGTTTGATTGTTTAAATGAGTTTGTTTTCCAATGAAACGGACCTCATATGTAATTAGCATGATGAGCACATATAACTGGATAAAATCAGTTTATATCTTATCTCTCTGTACATCTAAGGAGACCACAAAGGTTTTATTTAATGCGCTCGGAACAGACTCTGGATTAAAGATTGTGCACATTTTATTGGAGGAAGGATTGTGTACCTGAGACTTGAGACTGATGAATGACAAGCAAATGGGTTGATATTTGGAGCGGAAAGGTTGGCGCAGACTCATGCAAGACGGCGACTGCGAGGTTGGTACTCTGGAATTTTGAAACCCAAATCTATATATAAGAGAAGTCTGAACACCATAAGTCGGTATTAGATATATATAAGCGTAAGACATAGAATTTACAAATTAATGTTCTGGCTGAAAATATATCTCCTGACATGGATTTTTGGACATACAAACTTCTGAAATATATATATCTGACTGAAATGAAATTTAGTTCTGTGGAAATAATGGAACTGCACTCTTTAATCTCTAATATCGTTAATAACAAAAACCTTAAGACATTCTTATCCATATAATATTTGATTTCTCACTGGTGAGGGTCATATGCAGATTTCTTAAATGAGTATAACTTCCAAACAGATCAAAACAGTTTATTATATAGGGGTGTTGAAGTGTTATACGAAGGAAAGAAAATAGACAAAATCTCAAATGGATGCCACGTAATGAACTAACTAACAAAAAAAATATAAAAGTATGACCATTCCACTTTTCCATCCGATTATGGTATGAAACTTCACAACAACAGACTAACCCCTTGCCACATATTGGTCTAGATCACTGCATATTAGTTTGGACAAAAATACAAACACATGGTGTGCAAAAACACACCTAACCACTACAAAGGACTGAACATGTTGAGATTTGCAATAAAATCGATAGTTCTTAGCAAGAAGCATCCAATGGGAGGTACCCTCACGCGAGAAATGATCGAGAAAATTGGAACCAAGAGAAAATAAGAAAGATAGTGATCATATGAAGAGGGGGTCACCCACGTGCTCACCAGTGGGATATTGCACTCCCGCTCCCAGCAGCTAGTGTGTAGACAACAGGTGGTGGACTGGTGGGGAATGGAGATGCTGGTGTTTTGGCGTGCTGGTTCATGTATGGCGTTATTCCGCACGCGGGTTGGAGTCAAATTTGGTTGGCCGGCACAGTGACTAAACTGAGGAGCTATCGCGAAGGTTCTGGCACATATGGGAAGAGGTGATGCGAATCCTAGGAAAACCAGCCGTTGGATCCAAAAGATCAGCGTTTGGTGATGGAGGGTGGATATCAACGAAAGAAATGGAACCGATGGCTAGGATTGTTTTCGTCTTGTCCTGATGGGAAAACTAAAGTGGAGGTGGTATATCCAAATTCAAAACTACTACAGTATAGTAGTAGAGAAAAGAGCGTGGAGAGAAGCACATAATTTTCACTCCAATAAGCCTAGGATACCTTTACCACTAGAGAATGCTACGGGCTAGTACGGGTCCCTTCCATGCATTGCTACTGCTGCCGTTGCTCACGGTCTCTCATTCGAATAGATCATAATGAAAAGTTTAACACTTATTTAAGAATACAAAGCAAGAACACCAAAAGTGTTCAAAACCTTCACACTCAAATTCCACCAAAGCAACATGTGCTAAGGACGAATTAGAGTGAAAGAACAATGGTGAAAATCAACAAAAGACTCCAATATCTAGATCCAAGGGGTTCCCCTCGCTTAGAGGAGGAATTGATTGGTGGGGATTGTAGATCTAAATCTCTTCTTCCAAAGTCCTCAAAAAATGCAAGAATCATAGGAGGGATGTGAGATGAAGCAAGCTCAAGAGGGTCAACAATGGAGGTAAAAAAATGCTCAAGAACCCTCCAAAATCGTTGGGGAACCCACTTTTATAGGAAAGCCAAACATGACCATTGGAGGTAAAACTAGGCGTTTCGGTCCTCCAGTCAGTCAAACCAGACCCTGGACCAAAACCCCTAGTCAACCGGACCAAGGACCAAACAAAACCGGATGTGTATTGGACCTCGAGTCGGTATAGATTCGGTTTTGGGTCGGTTCAAACTACCGTCCCAGTGCCAACTCCGGTCAACCGGATCATATCTTTTGCATCTGAACTCCGTTGTTAGCAAACTTGGGCTTTTTGAAAAGCGAAGAACAAGCTATATATAATAGACTATAATACCCAAGAAAGAGTAAGAGGTATAAAACAAATGCGGAAAGGTATGGAAGCTCCCTAAATGAAGAACCGATAAAACCTCCAAACTCGAAAATGCAATATAAGATGCATATGAATTCTGTTTTTGGTGAACTTGGACTTGTTGAAGAGCTATAAACAAGCTCAAGAACCTAACACAGAGAAAAAACAAGAAGCAACAAGAATTGGGGGATGCAAGGTATGCAACGGATTGAGCTCCCTAAGACGATGTGATCAAGTTACCCAACCGAAAGCCCCTCTAGATAGTGTGGCTATATAACTTATAACCCGGCCTCCCCAACAACCACCTTGAGACCGATAAAAGAAAAACCTAGCAAGGACATACCTTGCCTTGTGCACCCCGCTTGATCTTGATACAACACTTCAATCTCCATTCAAGCCGGAATGCTTCACTTGATCATTGTTGCTTCGTGAAGACTAAGAATTTGGTCCCCCCCACCACTATGGGATAGCTTCATTAAGGAACATATTCACATGTCCATTATCACCAAATGGATGACAAGCTTCAAGTATATGATGTTCTCAAAATACTTATCTTAAACTTGCGCTTATCATCCTTAATGATGAACACCACTCGATGTCATCCGCTCATGGGCTATATGAAACCTCTACTTCTTATGCATGTCCGTAAAAATATACCTAACCCACACAGATAACACAAAGGCACATATATAATGGGTTAGTTCATGAAGCATAATTTACAAGGCTTACCATGCCACAAGATCCTATGTGATACATTCTTTATGCTTCATGTGTTGACCAATCTTGAATCCAATCTTCACTCTTTGTATTGGTCAACCATGTATCTTCTCATGCTCTATCTAAATATCTTGAGGTACATAAATAACTCTTCATTTGATTGCATACTCTAAATCTTAGTCAAGCATATCTAAACTTATGAGACTATCATGACACCGACTTAGAGCCACCCATATCTCGATTTATTCTCTTGAGATCAAACTCTCAATATCTTGATCATCATTGCTTAACACATAAGCTAGAGCATTGCTAAATTGAGTTCTACACAAGAACTCCCATATTCATTTATTTTTCTTGATCACATCATATTCTTCTGTTCAAATCAATGATCTTGATGCCAATACTCAAGGTATATATTTATCTTCATGGCATCCCTACTTGAATCTAACACATGGACTACAAGCATGACCTATGGAATATTTCTTCATATAAAACTCAATGAAAATATTAGTCTAAAGGGATTGTCATTTATTACCAAAACCACACATAGGGGCAATGCACCCTTACGAAGGTTTGTTACGAAGAACCTGATCTTTCAGGAGGCTTGAAGGCATAGATTATGGAATAGAATTTGGAACGGGGCAGGAAGACATAGAATTATAATAATAGTTTTGCATGCTTAGGATAGTTGGGATGAGCAACCTAGATTTATACCCTATAATGTTGCAACGCTCCAATGGTGCTTAGCTTAGAAGTAGTATTGTCACTCAATCTAGTGATCATAGACTTGTTGGTAGTTTCGAATCCTCATTGGACCGAGGAGGAACTCTAAGCTTGTATTTATATTGTGTTAATATCAAGGAATACGTAAAATAGTTGGACCCGCAATGGTTCTGTTGTACCACTTTGAGAGATGTAATATTTGCAGAAAGGGGCTTCCGTGAATGTTGTGCCAACGATTAGTACACTACAATATGCAGTTGTGTATAGGATCACCGCAATACATATTTGGTGGTAGCCACTACAGAGATTTATCTTAGAAAATATAGTGGCTCCACTTAATTCATCAAGCATGTCATCAAGACGAGGTATGGGGTGATGGTAAAGAACGGTGATAACATTTATGGGACATCAATCCATGCACAAACACAAAGTATCATCCGTATTTAGGACAAGTATCACGGAAACCACGCTCGGGCTCAAGCTTTTTTGAATCATACCTTTGGAGATAATATGTTCAATTTTTCTTCCAGTTTCTTTTGTCTCCTCCGGGTTCATGCGATAGGCAAAGAAGTTTGGTAGTGGAGCATCGGGGATGAGGTTGATGCGGTGCTTGATTCCTCTAAGTGGAGGGAGTCCATGAGGTGGTTCGGTGAGAAAGACATCTTTGAGTTCCTACAAAACAATCATCAAAGATCATTAGTGTCTTGCGCAAATCCCTTGCATATGAGCACATAGTGCAACATGGATGGGTTTTACCTCACTTATCTCATCTCACTTTTGGTGGCAAGGAGAACACTCTTCATTTTTTCACTCATATTTGGCTTGTGGCTCTCACTCGTATTTTCGTGGTTCTCTTGGTCACCACTCATCTCACTAGGTATGTTTGTAGCTTGAACCCTCGCTAAAGCCTTTGCATTGTCCATAATTATTTGTCGAGGAGTCAACGGTTGCAAAGCACAAGTTTTACCAGCCACTTGAAGCTATGGATGTTCGTGCGTCCATCATGGATAGCACCTTTGTCAAATTGCCACGACCTACCGAGTAGCATGTGACAAACAATCATGGGAACCACATCACATTCAACGGTATCCTTATATGGACAAATAGAGAAAGAGATTGATACGGCGTGCTTAACCTTGACGGTTCCATTATCGCTCAACCATTGTATATGGTAGGGGTACTTATGTTGAAGGATAGGGATCTTGAGATTTTCACATAGCTTGGTTCTTGCGAGGTTGTGGCAACTTCCTCCGGCAATTATGACTTTGATGGACTTTCCATTGATGTCGGCCTTGGTTTGTAATATCATTCATCGTTGGTCTTCATGTTCTTGGGCTTGTGTGGTTAACACCCTTGTGGCGACAAGTGATGGGCTTGCATCATGCTCAGACATGATAAGATCTTGATTATTTGTATCCATTTCATTCTTGTTGGGGCGTCTTTTGATCTTCCTTCAAACTCGTCTTCGCTCAAGGATTCGTGATCTCCAGTCATTGATGATCATGACCTTGGTATTGCCACATGCATATGATTTGTGTCCTTTTTATCCACACTTGTAACATTCCACTTTTCTACTTGATGAGTCGCCCGCTGTGGATGTTGGTGGCTTACCATTTGTTGGAGGTTTGCCTTGTGTAGACGTTGGCTTGAAAGGAGATTTTGAATTGCTTAAGGTGTTCCCTTTGAAACTTGTCAAAGGAGCAGTTGAATCAGTTTTGTTGGCAAAGAGTGCCTTTTTCTTAGCATATTTGAGGTCCTCTTGCACTTCAAGCTCGAACTTGGTGGCATTATGCAAAATATCTACCAAGTTGCTGAAGGGTTGGAACTCCGCAATGCGGTTGATTGGATGGTTCAAGACGGACAAGAAGTGTAATATGGTTTGTTCGCCACACTCTTGGGTGTTGTCTCAAATCATGTGAAGTTCCATTTCTTTGAAATACTTATCCACACTTTTGTCCCTTGGTTGATATTTTGGAGCTTTTTGAAGAGGCATCCTATGTAAAGTGACGGGACAAAGCAAGAGTGCATATGTTCCTTCATCACTCTCCATGTGTTGATAGGAGCTTGTCTTATCTCTTGGCGTGTGGTTTGGATTTGTTCCCACCAAAGATTTGCATAATCATCAAACTCGATGGATGCCATAGCCATCATATTCTCTTCACTATAGTTGTGCATGCCGAATATCTTGTCGACTTTGAGTTCCCATGAGAGGTACACTTGTAGATCATAGGAGCCTTGAAACTTAGGTATCATGAATTTGATCCTACCAAAAGTTTCTTCATCTTAGTGATTGTGATGATGATGATGATTTGTATTTGGAGGATGACGTCGTAAGTGGTGTTTGTTCTAATTGTTGGAGCTATCATTTGGATCATCATACGGATCTCGGTCATATTAACGTGCTTGAGGTTGTTCATGATGATTGGCTCATTGCCTTTGTTGTTAAGGTGTAGATTCATGGTGTTGTTGTGGTTGTTGCACCGCATTTTGAGGTTATGGTGCTTGGGCCTTTTGTCGTGGTTGAGGTTCTCGGACCTCACAGTGTTGTTGAGGTGCTTTGTCCTCGTGGCGCGATAGTGGTACTTGAGACTCACGCCTAGGTTGTTGACGAGGTTGTGTTTGCTCTTCATTTCTTCTTGGAGCATTTGGTTCATCATGGTGATGGTGATGCGCATGGTTTTTGTGTGTGTTTTGCTCCTCATCATGACCATTGTGTTGATGATGACGGTCTTGTCGATGATGGAGTCTTGGAGTATCTTCGAGATCTTCACGTCAATGGCGTGCTTGATATTCTTCATTTATCTCAGCACTTGTGGTCAAGTGAAGGTCTTGAGGATGATCATTTTTTTGACGTCGCACTTGAGGTTCTTCACGAGGTGGTTCGTCTCAAATAATGAGTGCTCTTGCATGATGACGGTGTTCTCCACGCCTTGAGTTGGCCCTTGAAGATGAGTCACCATAATAGCTTGATTTTGCCGCTCGCCTTGGAGACGGTATATGTTGCGAAGAGCTCTCATGTTCGAAGATTGGGTTATCATATTGATGACCCACAAGTATAGAGGATCGCAACAGTCTTCACGGGTAGTATTACCCAATTTATTGATTCGACACAAGGGGAGCCAAAGAATACTTGCAAGCCTTAACAACTGAGTTGTCAGTTCAGCTGCACCTGGAAATAGTTCTTGCTCACAGAAGTTTATCAGTAGCAATAGTTTGTAGTAGCAATAGCAAAGTAACAGCAATAGTGAAACAATAGCAATAGTAATAGTAACGGTAACAGTGGGATTCGAGTGCGGTAGGCATAGGGATGGATGGACGGGCGTTGCATGGACGAGCCTAAACATGTAACTTCAATACCTAGGCATTGCAGATAAATAATAACAAACATCCAAGTACTAAACAATCCTAGGCATGTGCTCCAAATATAGTCATACGTGCTCGCAATGAGAACTTGCACAACATCTTCTGTCCAGCCAGCCCGTGGCAGCGGGGCCTCTAGGGAACTACTGGCAATTAAGGTGCTCCTTTTAATAGAGCACCGTAGCAAAGCATTAACACTCCGTGAACACATGTGATCCTCACACCACAGCCATCCCCTTCGGTTGTCCCAATTATTATCACTTTGGGGCCTTTGGATCTGGACAATGATATGTGTACACAACTTGCAGATAAGATCACAAACAATACTATCATAATGATTCAATAATAAGTTCATGTCTCATCCCAAAATTTTCCAAATTTTGAAATGTGAAAAATAAATAAACAAAATAAATAATTGTTGAAATTTAGGGTGAAAAGAAACTTTGTGTTTCAACTTGGAAACATCAAAACCCTTCCTGAATAAAATTTGAATAAAATGGAATCCAACAAATTTCAATCAAGTGAAATGCATTCATCAATGAATGCATCTTAAAATTTAAACTTGGGAAAATAAACTAAAACCCTAATGAAAGAAATCATTTCCAAGATCACTCTAAGACTATGGATTTGATGCATATAAAATTTGTCAACAAACATTTATAAATGATCAAGAATGATAAATAAAATATTATAAAATCATAGAA